>SRSI01000044.1:0-1200000 GCA_005656395.1 Strongyloides papillosus
AGAAAGGTAGTAATATGATTATTCTAATGGGCGCTATCTTTAAATAAAAATTATTAACTTTAAACAATTTAATATAAAATTTTTTATTTTATTCATTAGTTTTCAATGAAATATTTAAACATTAATATAAAGTATTATGAAAACGTGTTCGAAGTTAAATTTTATGTTATATAAAAAATATACGTATGTTAAATAATTATCAATTGTTACATAATTTTACAAAAGAAAACTTTTTCATTGAAAAAAAAAGTTGTTTAACAGTGCATCTGTTATATCCTCGTGTTCTGTGACATCTATTAGAATTTTTTGCTTTTCATATTAAATTAATAAAGAGATCATTAATTTATCACTATATTAATATATTTAACGTATTATTTTTTCGTTTTCATAAATTGTTATATCTTCAAAAGATGATGTATCAATGCTACGTGAACATGTTTCAAATGTTGGGAGGTAAAATACATCACTAATTGACTTTCTTGTTATACCATCAGATGACGACCATCTTTTTCCAGTGTTAAGAGAATTTAATTGAATTTTAAAACTACATTCCATACCATTATTTAATGATTCTTTATCACTTATTGATGGAATAGGTGTTACTTTATGATTAATTGTTTCAATTACATTTTTTGCTGATCTCCTCGTTGATGGGACACTTGAAAGATAATAATAACTTGATCTCTCTGTAGCATCCATAAAACAAGTCTCAGCTTCAATATCTCTACTATACTTATTTGCCATATCACTTAATGAAAATGGTTTGGGTCTCAATGTTTCTATCTTTCCTTCCTCTTTTTGTATAGCTTTATCAATAAAATTATCAACATTCATTGTTTGTAATGTTTCTTCTGGTAAATTTAATGTATCAATAAGATATTTCATCAAATTCGACATTTTCATTTTCTTACCACCAAACCATACTATAACCTCACCAACATTCTCAATTTTGCGACCAAAGTTATGAAGTTTTTTAAGAATATCGGAAAGGAGATTTAATGTTACTGTAACTAATGCCATTCCAACGAAAACGTAGGTAATTGTTAACGCTAAATAATCATAACTTTGTGGTACAAAATCTCCCAAACCAATAGTTGTGAGAGTAATAAAATTAAAATAAAACGCTTGGAAAAAATTCATATCGTTTTCATATAAATGTACAATATAAGCACCGAGTAAAATGTACAAAAATGTTGTGATAGCAAGTAATAATGTCATAATTATTTGAATTGTCCCAGCATTTTCACTTTCACTAACCTCATCTTCACTATTTTCTTTATCATTGGCTGTCTTACTACTATGATTACATTCATTATTGTCATTCATTTTTTCTGCGTACCAAACAACAGACTGTACTTTTTGATTATCATTATTATTATTTTTTCTTAAACAACAATTTACACTTTTATTTACATTTATATGATGTTTTATTTTTCTTCTCATTTTTATTCTCTTTATACATCCATCAAAATGACGGTGTTTCCATACAATTATTTTAATGGCAGTCATTTTAAATATGTTTGTTAAAAAAAGGCCAACATTTGCAATTGTCAATAAGGTAAATGGAACTCCTACTAAACCATAAATAATTGTAAATATTCTTCCACTTGTTGTCATTGGTGCTACATGGCCATATCCTAAAATATTTATAAAGTTGAATTTAAATATAAACATATATACCTATAGTTGTTATTATAGAAAATGCGAAAATAATTGAGCTTCCAAATGACCAATCCATTATAGAAATTTGTTCCTCAAATATTGCGTCAGAATTGTTATCAAGTTGTTTCTCAATTTTAACTTGCCCATGCCTAAATTTTTTCTTAAAAAAAACTGATGCTGGTGTATCTTTATAATTCTTAGCATCAAAGCTACTTCCACTATGTAATCCATTATAAATAGGTTTTCCAAATTTATCAGTAATACTTGGTAAACTATCAATTTTTAGAGCGGCACTTTTATAACAATAATCAAACAATGTTATTGCAGCAACATTAATATTTTCCTCTTGACAATGACTAAAATTATACAAAGATTCTAAAGCTTTTACCACACAATTATGTAAATTATTATCTAATTTAGCTAGATCATGGCCACTAAAATTTTTATAATAATTTGTCCCTAAATTTTTACTTTCAACCCCAATGCTGTTCATCGAATATCCCTCCATTTTAGTATTTCTTTTACTTCTTAGCTGTTTATTCATCTCAACAATATTATTATTTTCTAAGCTTTGCATTATGTAAGCTCCAAATATAACATATAATGTGACACCACTCATCATTGATAAGTGAATAAAAATATGTGAATACTATAATTTTTTTCATTCAAAAACATTTTAATAACAAACAGAAGTTCTTACCTCTTTAATTAGACCAAACATTTTTGGCAATAATTCTTTTTTACTTTCGTTTACATAAAAAATAGCTATTTTTATCTAAAAATAAGAAATTGTTTGAAGGAATTATTGGTGTGTATTATTTTTAAAATAATTGAAAGTTTATTCAACCTTTTTTAAACTTATATATAAAGTTATAAATACTAAAACATATTATTTTTGTAAGAAATAAAATTTACTAAACAAATAAATTTAGTAAGAATTTTATAATTATCCTTCGCTATGTGATAACAAATGCCATCTTAACATAATTTAAGATTTATTATCAAATATACGCTTAAATAACAACTTAATTGTAATTAATCAAAAATAAACAATAGGATATTTTTTTAAAGTAGCCATTTGATTTATATCAATAAGACAATTGTTAAAAGATATAATTTTAATCATTAAATAAAATGCCAATTTGTACAAGCAATTAAAGAGTAAAAATGTTTAAACAGTTATTAATAAAATTAAAATATTTATTTAAATATTTTTAAGAATGTTTAAATAGGAGTAATTAAAGTAAAATGTGGGTAACAGAAAATTAAACAATGTATATATGGTTTTTTTACTCTTTTTGATAGTAGTATTTGAGGTTCGAAAGTAATTATGTTATATATAATTTTTGCTATAAATATTAACTCATTACTATTGAGTTTTGTCCTTAAACTATAACATTTTAACTATATACTCACATTCAGTTTTATAATTTTAAATCTTAAATTTAACTATCACTAGAAGGCGTATAGACAAATATTTAGAAGAGTTATTGAACAACATAAAAAAAATTATTATAACTTTTTAAATGTATGTTATCCTTTTAAAGAATTAAAGACAGTAAATATGAAGTTTATAATAAAGATTTATTTATGTTATTATAAATTCATTTTTACATATAAATTGTAATGTTTTTTCAATATTATATTAATATAAAAATTTTACTCTATCACTCTTTTATAAACAATAAAAAGGTATACATAAAAAATTAGTGACAAATAGTGAATAATACATTAAAGGTCATAAAAATGATATAAAATACATATAAATATATCGAAAAAGATTTTAATTTTAAATTTGAACTTTGATTATTTTAAAATATGCTAATCGAGTGTATTATTAATAAAAAATAAGATTAATTTAGCAAAGGTAATTGGAAATAAGGACAAACTATATATAAAATAAAATATTTAAATTCTATCCACATATATATGCTAATATTTTTTATTAAAAGATAAAACTTTATGAGAAAACTATAAAAGTTATTCATTTTAAAGGCCATATCACTTAGTTTTTTTTATTATAAATACAATTATTATTTTATCTAAATATTTAATATATTAAATTCCAAATTACTTAATATTTTATTTTGTTAGATAAAAAAAGCCTCATTAGTTAAGATAATTTTTAACATATATTAACCATCTGTTATATTTATATTTACAAATCATCTAAAATTTATTACCCATTTTTTAAATTACTCATTTTTGCAAATAAAAATATGGAATTAAAATTATTTTATTGCTACAAATTATTAACAATATAATAGTTTACGTAACAAAATATTTACATTAAATTGATAAAGAAGATATATTAGAGATATAATGTATGAAATGAAAAAAGATATTATATAATTTTTGTTTGGTCAATTTAAACTGTTAAAACATATTTTGATAAGTAAAAACAAATTAAAAATAAAAGCATTTAAAGGAGAATTGTTGATTAAAATTTAATATGATTTACACTATCGTACTCATCCTCTACACTACTACTACCAATTTGTATATTTTTAATATTTTTTTCCTCGTTATAAAGGCCATTTGTATTTTCATTTGACGATTCTTTATCTCTAGATGATGATGTACCACTTTTGTTACTTTTCATCTTTCTCAAGCTTTTATAATTTTTTTTATCATTCTTTTTAATTGATTTTGGTAAACTTAATACTATATACGATTTATTCGTGTTTTTATTACGACGTTGACTTATTATTAATGAATTTCTTGGTACGTTAGATATACTTGAATCTATTGATGGTGTATAGTTTGAATTTTGTTGTGAAATTGATTCTTTTGACATTACATAGCTATCACTATCATTACTTGGTGCTATATCAATTATAATATCATTATTTTTTGATACCTTCCCTCTTAAACCACTTTCAATTTTAACAATTTCTGTTATCTCTGAATCATTATCATTTAACGAATTTTCTTCTTCCAAAATCATTTCATTATTCACCATTCCCATATCAATATTTCTTTGGGATGAATAATTATTTAATTTTGATGAATGTAAAGGATTAATAATACATTTACCCTCATAGTCATCCTCCATCTTACTATATGAAGCATTTGGATTTCCATGATCTTTCCCTAATCCTAATGCATCATTTTTAAGTTTTTGTCCTTTTTCTTTTATATTTATAACTGCTAATTCTTTTGTTGAGACCGATGTTATATTACTAACAATACTTGCTAATCTTTGACGTATTGTTTGTCTGGACGGTGGTAGAATACTTGCCTTATCTGATTGCCCATCATAATAACTATCTGGATATAGGGATCTTCTTCTCGATAAAACACCAATTTTTTCTTCACCGCCTATTGCATCAAGAACAGCGGATCCAACTAATGGTTCGGAACCACCAAAATCGCCACTATGTGTTACTAATAATTCGCCCAGATCAAATTCATCATCTTTACATAAATTGTCTCTATACAATGGTAATTTATGATCAACATTTGATTCAACTGTACTTAATCCAACTTTAAAATTCCTTTCCCATATCCAATTAACTTCAAAATCATCATCATCACTACCAAATGGATTTAGTAATGCTTCAGCAACTTTAGCCCATCCAACATAAAAAATAAATTGAAACATTGTTAAAAATGGTACATATAAATCAATGGAAGTTGGACTACGATCAGAATCATCTGTATGAAATTGTCTTCCAATAATTGCAACAGTAAAATATATTCTAACAGTTAATAAGACAACCTGTGTATAACATAATGGTATTGGTATAAAATCAACAAGAAATATTTGGATACATTTTGCTCTAAATTCATTCAAAACTCTATAAAGATCCTGAACAGCTTGTTCACTCCTTATTTTACCTTCTTTTTTAGCTGTCATCACTACTTGGAATGCCCACCTTACAGGTAAATGGAAACACATATCATTTGTCATCTGTTCACGTTCTTCAACAGTTAGTACTCCTAAAACATAAATGTTAAAAATGAAATTTACTTTACTCCCTACCTATACCCACAAATTCGTCAAATGTTGGAAATTTTTTCTTAACTCTTGGACTGACAAGACGTAGTATCATAATTTGTAACGCAATCATATATCTAACAATACCTCTCCTCATTAGTATAGATCTTTCATCACTTCCTTCTAGGTATGCTGCAACATATAAACTAAAATCATCTGACCATGGTATTGAATTAAATGTTTTTGTCCATCTTGTAATGATTGTTGTTACAAAATTACCTAACATAAAAGTTAACGGTATAAAATCACCATACTCCCGGCATAGCAGTGTTACAGATTCAAAAGTTTTCTTTTGATCAGGACTTAAAACAACTCTATATATGACACTTAAAATTGCATATATTGTGGACCATATTATAAGTTCTGCCATCACAGACTTCCATACACTTCCCCTCCATCTTAGCAAAACTTTAAAAATGTTACGAAAGCCGGCATTGCCAATATTGTGCATATATGATACAGTCATCGATATAGAATTTTTTAACTCCCTTTAGTACAACAATAAATAATATAACATCAATAAAAAAATATATGAGAAAATAATAATTGTTTGGGAAATGGTATGAATTTAAAATTTTGTTTCTTTAAACATATCTGTAATGTTAACAAGGTTAGTGATCTGTGAAGCATAAAATTCGCAAACAAAAGGACAACTTCCTTTAAAAATTGTTATTAAATTTGGAATATTTATTAAAGTCGTTTAATCCAATATTTCAATATAATTGAATATTTTGCTAAAATATATACATTTAATTTTTGTCATTTTCCATATGTAAAATATAATGAGATTGAAGAGAGCTTATTTTACGACTTCATAATACAAATCTTTCATTTCACTAATTTTTTTTATCATCATACTCCATGTTTAGAATTATTAAAAGTGATTTCAATGATAACTTTAACTTTTTAATCACATTTCATTTAATAATATAAATTTTTTTCATAAATTTTCTATTTTATAAAAAAATATTCTAAACTGTAGTTATTGAAATATTTTTTATATCTTTATTGATCATACAACAATCATTAATCTCTGCATGAACAATTATCCTCCTCCCATCAGGAGTTCTCTTTTTTCTCCCAATCAAATGATTTGAATTTTCACTTCCCCTAGGAATTATTTCTTCAACCATCTCAATACCAAATTTTTCATCAATAATATTATCCTCCTGTATACTAAGTAAATTATCATTTTTTTGATATTCTCTTGTACTATCAATATTTATTATACCACTCCCATTGTTATAGAATTTTTTTAATTTACATAAATGTAAAATGATACCAGAACAACCAACTGTACAAAACATCTTCATTATCCCATCTCTTATTTTATCAATACGAAATGCATAAATTAATGGATTTAATGCAAGTTTCAGAACAACCTATATATAAAAAATATATTCACTTTTTTATTGAAACTTACCATTGTATTAACGAAAGAGTTACATGCAAAAGCTGTATAAAAATCAATAGAAACTAAGTATATAATAAGACAACCTTTTTTACAAACTAAAAAAAAGTACAAAACACAAATACCCCATGAAAAGGTAAAAGTTGTTAGAATTGTAAAAGTTATCTTAACAATATTAAGTTTATTTTGTATTTTACTCCTATTAACCATTGATCCCCCATAACGATTCAAATTGCCTTCTCGTTTATTTAATAATATATAAAGAATTATAAAGTATAGGATAAATGTTATTATTAATGGTATTGTAAAAAGTAAAAAGATAAGTGTTCTAAATGGTAATTGTGAGTATGAACTATGGGTACATGGTCTTAATGGTTCATCATCAATAAAGAGATAGAAGATGAAAGACATTATAAAGACAGGAAATATATACATACAAATAATTGTACAATTAACCCTCCTTGATGTTGCATAACGCTAAAATAAAGAACTTTTAAAAAAATATAACATTAAACATACTTTAAGTTTGAATGGACATATGATACCAAGAAATTGCCCAACAGATAGAGCTAAAAGATGGAGGACAGAAGTAAACATTCCGGAAATTCTAACAACTTCTAAACGTAAATTAAAGCATAATGATGGTATTGGTTTTCCAATAACACTTGGTAGATAGCTATTAACATATAATCCAATAGCAATTAATATAGCAGCCCATAAATCAGAGTTAGCAAGAGATAAGCACAATTTTAAGTAAATTGATATTGGTTTTCGAATGAAAAATGAACTCGATAGGATAATAATATTTCCAATACATGCAATTCCCAGAATAACAAATAAAAAGGGAACATACCATGTATAGATTATATATTGAAAATCAAGATCAGCTACCAAAATGCCATTGATAATTATTTTTCCATCTTTATGAAAAGTATTCTCAATGATATCCAAATCATTAAAAGTAAAATTAATAGAATCTAAATCTTCATACTCCATCTCTTTCACCTATGTGTAATATAATCAAATAAATATATTTGCCAGAAAACACATGTAATAGATATAATATTACTAAAAACGAAAATAATAATAAAATTTAAATGTAATTTATATAATTATATTAGAAATCAAAATGTAAGAGTAATTATTTTTAATGTTTCCACCAAAACTTTTTCTTCCTTCTTATTTTTTTCCGATTAAACAACATATTCTTATTATTAAAAGAATAAATAATTAGTGAAAATATTACAGTATTCTTTATTAATACTAATTATATTTTAATAGCTTTAAAATTAAAAATAATGATATATAAGTTAATTGTAATTAGACAAAAAATATTTTAGAGGTAGTGAACTTTATCAATAAGTATATAATATATTTATTCTACCAAATTGATATTGTTTATTTTTAAATCTCTTAATAAATCGTGTGTTTATAGGAATATTTTGTTTGTCAATGAAAGAATTAATTACCTTCCTTATTTGATGTAATTTTTATGAATAAATAATTTTATAAATAAAATTATTATTATATGTAGACTAAGGGGACTTTTTTTCATTCCCTTATAGCGAAATTAAAATAATATTTATTTTTACATAAATTAAGGGGTTCTATTAATTTGTTGTAGAGATATTTTATGGTAATTTATATAATAAATAAAATTATTTAGCATATGTGAAAAATAGATTATTTGCATTTTTAAAGATAGTTTTAAATGGAGACAAAAAATAATGAGAAAAATCTTTTTTTAATATTCTTAAAAACTTTTGTTTAACACATTGACTGCCGTGTGCATTACAGGGTATGCACGTTTTTGAATTTCTAATTTTCTGTACAAGTAGTATGGTTTTCGATTCTTTTCTGCTAATAAACGAAGGAGATGGTTCGGAATTAGGGCGACTATGTCGAACTTAATTTAATTAGGGTGTTGGTTGCGGTGAAATTCAGTTTCACATTTCAGTGAATCCAATGATCAATCTACAAAATATGTTTATTTATTGCTATCATATTTAGAAATAACTTTTATTCCAAAAAAACTGCAATAAATAACTGTTCAACAATGTTCGCCCTTATTCCGAACCATCTCTTTCATTCGTAAAAATAGTATGATTTAAGATAAATTTGCAATACCACCCGGATTTAAGCTTACAAAATGCTGGTGGAAAACAACAAAGATGGGAATGGAGCTGAAAATACTATTAACATTGATAAAACTTTTCTTATTAACAATTACTAACAGAAAAAAATCGAAAATCATACTACTTGTACAGAAAACTAGAAATTCAAAGACGTGCATACCCAGTAATGCACACGGCAGTCAATGTGTTAAATAAATAACTTCAACAAGTTTTTTATCATAATGTAAATATAATTGAGGGCAGTTAAAATTTAAGTATAAATAAAAAAGCTAACATGTAAAATGTTTTAGTTAATTATTCTTTTCATGATCACCCATAAAGTGAAAGTATAATAATTTTTTTAAATTTTTAACTGAGCTAATTATTCTTCTTTTATACTTTTTTTGGTAGGAACAACAAAATATATACATTTCTTTTAGGGAATGTCAATATCATTCAATTTATAATATCTTACATTCATTAAAAGACATTCTTTTAAAAATAATTCATGAAACGTCTTTATGTTTTTTACCATAAATTCTTTAATATACTTTAAATTTTCATATGATATGTTAATTTTATTTAAATTATAGTATAGAAAACATATAATTTGAAAATTTTTCTAAACAAATAAAAATATACTCTTTTTCATTTTAAAAAATTTATAAGATCATTTATTTCATGAATAAAGGTTAATTAAAGATACTATCCTATTTACTCAAGATGAATAGAATTTCATATTATGAGCAAACTGTAATTTTGGTTGATGTTTCAGGTAAATTTAGTAAGAACCAAAAAAAGTTAGCAAGAATTATCTTTTAGAGTAGCTAGGGGGTAACGATGTTTTTAATTCTATAAAATATGGAAAGTCAGAAGGTGGATTTTATGGAACAGTTATAATCTAAAATCAGCAATGTTACAAGTACGTGAAGTTTCAAGAATATTTTTAAAAAAGTATTGAATATGTTTATTATAACAGCATCAAATCATGTTTAAATAGAATCACCTATTTAAAAAAGACGGTGAAGATGTTTCACAATGTGAAAGTTAAATAAAAGAAATGTAATTAAGACACAGTATTTAGGAAACAAAATGAAATTAAACGATAGTTTATAGGACAAGACGGCTTTCATGGAGTTCAATTTTTTTCCTCCTATTCTGTATCTATATTAGCCATTTATATACCATTGTGACTTTGAAGTCACACAAAAACAAATTAATATTTTTACTAATTTTTTAAAACTTTTGGTAATGTTTTGTATATCAATAATGGCTAATTTATTTATACTTATACAAAGGTCTATCACTTATCCTTAATGATAATGTTTTGTAACTTTTAAATCACAATAGACAATAATGTTTGAAAGTAATATGTGTATTATAATACTTTAAAAATAGAAAAGAAAAATTTTACAAAAATACCGTTAACATTTAATCAAACATTTTGATATTGAATTTAAATTATGTAATTTCAAAGTTACAATCAGCTATAGTGGTAACTTTCAATGATTTTTTTTATAACGTTTATATTTTTATGGTTATATATTTGTTTATATCCAATACATGGATATCAAAAGAATATAAAAAAGATTTGTTCATTACACAATATAAATCGCAAATACCAAAATAGCTTGTTAGAATATAAAATTAAAATTGCACCTTGCTTACGCCAAGAGGGAAAATCAATTATTAGGAAAAGAGGACATCCTTCTATAAATTCTGTAGATAGATAGATAAACAATTAGAAGATAAGAAAAAAAAACGATCAAGTGCAGTGATTTCAGTATAAGAAATTCGTAAAGATACGACGGTGTATTGTCCGATTTTTTCTGATGAGAAAAGACGTTGTAAAAAATCGAAATGTATAGGGGTTACAAAAATAAAGTGTCCAAAACATAATGTACATTTGTGTTTAATGTCTATTTCAAATTTTTTTTTGAGTTTTCACACTTAAATTAAACATAAAATAAAATTGAACATATAGAAAGTTAAGCATAAAAGTCTTTTGACAATATTGATTTACTTAATATTAGGTTGTTCAATTGAAAATGTCGCTTTTTAGATCATCAATTTTTAAATGATGATAACTCTCTTATATGTTAACATATTGTTACAAGATATATACCATCTTGTAGAGCAAATCGAGGACTATCATTGTCATCTTTTTGCATTTTGGTTACAATTATTAAAAATTTTTTATTACTCTAAAAAGAAGTTGGGTCAAAAATGAATTTTCAAACAATTTACTTGTACGAGTTCAAACTTGGCCAAGCAGCGGACAAAACTTCAAGGAAAATAAATAAAGCATTTGGTCAAAGATCCACTAACAAACGAACCGTACAACGTTGGTTCCAGAAATTCCGCAATGGAGATATAAGTCTTCAAAGGAAGGAGGGTTCTCGTAGAGTAAGTGTTCTTGAGAACGAAAAATTAAAGAGAATGGTGGAACGTAATCCAAGAATAACTGTTCGGGAGCTCGTAGGGGAATTAGGCGTCGGTATTGGAACTGTATCCAACCACTTAAAAGAGTTAAATATGAAGAAAAAAATGGATTCTCTCATACCCCATAAATTAACTCCCGACCAATGTTTAAGGAGAATGGAAACTTGTTCTTTTTTGATTCTTAGGAACAAAAATGACTCATTTATGAATAGGATTGTAACGTGCGATGAAAAATGGATCATGTTTGACAATCGTAGAAGGTCATCGCAATGCGTGGACAAAAATGGAAGCCCTAAAAACTTCCCGAAACTCAAGAACTCAAATAAGAAGCTTTTGTTAACTATTTGGTAGAATTGTGATGGAATCATCCATAATAAGTTTATAAATCCTGGAGAAACAATAACTTCAGATCGACACTGTAAGAAATAGAAGAAATGAATCAGAAATTATCGGTTCTGAAGCCTGCATTGGTCAACAGAAAAGATCCAATACTACTTCATGATAATGCCAAACCTCACGTTCTAAGAATCACGGTGCAGAAACTAACCGAATTGGGATATGAAACTCTGCCACATCCTCCTTATTCACCGGACTTGTCTCCAACGGATTACCACTTATTCAAGGAATTAGAGCTTCATTTGCGTCAGAAAAAATTCTCCAAATCTGATGACCTGAAAAATGACGTCTTGGAGTTTTTGGATTCTAGAGACCGGAGTTTTTATTCAAATGGCATGAATAAACTCGTATCACGTTGGCAACAATTGTTGATTATAACGGTACCTACTTTAAATAAAAATATTAATTGTTGACTGAGTTATAACATTTTGAAATTGACTGTCAAAAAGCGACATTTTCAATTGAACAACCTAATATTAGAATTATTCGATAGTTCAAGAGATTTAATGAAAATAGTTTAGGAAAAACACGTAAAATGAAGAATCATGTCTCTATAAATTTTAAAAACACCGACTACATCCCTAAACGAAAAGAACTGAATTCTTTAAAATCAGTTTCAGTCGATAAAGCAAAAAGTTTTAGATCAGAATCTTTCATTAATTTAAAAAGATATAATGTTAACATTTGAGAAAGCAAATAAAGTAGAAAACATAATTTGTTTCGTTATATAATTTTTTCAAAAAAGTAAGTATTCATACTATAAAAATTAGTCATCAGAATTTCGTAAAATTTATTCGACTGATAGAACATAGAATTTCACCCTATAATTAATCAGTATTTTCTTTTATGTAATAAAAAAATTCTTGAGACATACTTAAAAAAACTAAATATTACTTTTCGTCTTGCTGTTTTTTTTTAATTTATACAAAAAAAATATTCATATCTCAAGAAATAATGATCAGAATTACCTAAATTTGACTCCATCCAATTGAACATAAAGTTTTATAGATGTTATATTAAAAATTTTAAGAAATGTAATAAAAATTTTAAAAATTTGTTATTTAATCTTAAAACTAATTGAGGAGAAGTATCATATTTCATGAAACTTTTGTCAGAATCTAATGAATAAAGTTGAATTCAAAAGATAGGAGTAGATCAAGCATAAAAAAGCGCCTAGAATAATTCAAACAACTTACTAACTTCTTTATAAAGTTTCATTTAAACAATAAAAATAGTCTGGTACTAAAGTTTTGATTGTATAACGAAAATTAAATGTTGTGAGTGAATGGAATAAGTTCGGTTTAGAGCCGGAACCACATATGAAATGTTGGTTCATTAAACAGAGTTTAAATAAATCTAACTACTTTATAGGTAAAATAAACACTTAGTAACTAGAATTTTGGGCTTAGTAGCCAATCCCTTCTAACATTGGGACATCCGGAATTCACAGTTCTTCTGAAATCGGCTACATGATAGGTATCAAAAGTAAAACCTTCCTAAGTAGCGCATATACCACTATTTGGTAAGTATTCACCTTTAGGTTGAGTCCTAAGCCTTGCTAACAAGCTTAGTAGGTAGAATCTACCATAAAGTCAAGATTCTACAGGTGGACATTGTTTTCAACGGCGTATTTACCGTCTTTAAAGACAACTAAGTCTGTAGATTGAGTAGTAGGGCCCCAGAGAGGGCAGAGTAAGTGGGATGTAGGGACTATGAATTTAATAAGATTCTGCAGGTAGGCGTGTTTTAAATGTTGCAAAAGCTGTCTTTTGAGCACATAGAATTATATATTAAGTTTGAGAACCCCATAAAGGTGAAACAGTAGATGAGATCAAGGGACTGCGAATAGGATGGGACTGTATTAATAGCTTTTTTTTTAAATGACATAAAAGTCCCTTTTGAAGCTAACTAAGTCGGTAGATTAATTTTTACGGAATTATAGTCGTTATAAGTAAAAATTAGGAACTGTCAGTAGGATAAAATTATAAAAACATCGAATTTCCAATCAGAACAGGAGCTTTACTTTAGTTAATAGATTAAATAAAAACGTTGTCCATGGTTTTTTGTTGAATTAATTTAAGAAAGTTTTAATAATTCTCTCTATAAGATATGAAAATTTTTTAAAACATATTGAAAAAAAAAATATAATACAATGTGCTTTATTTATTAAAGAATGTCTTAAAACACGTTTTTTGAGTCAATCAGACATTAGAGGTACAAGTGGAAAATTTTACCCCCCCCCCCCCCATTTTTATTTCATTAATAGAAAAAGCAACTAAAATAATGTATGTTGGCAAATTCATTCGGCCTGAAACTTTGAGATACAGAAGCTACAGTGACTCAAAGTCGGAAAAATTGATTTTTATAAGTTCCCGGTAAATAAGTTTTTTAAAAATAAATATTGTTTCTAAGGATAATTCTTTATGAGAAAACGAATGAGCATACTTTCGGATTCGTAAATTTCCGTCTTTATTTTCTTTTGAAATTTTTTTATGGTTTTTTATTTTTTGAGTACAAAAATCAAAGAAGCGCATGTTTTCACTATGCTTATTCGATTTTCCATGTAATTTTACATCTAGATTTAATAAAAAGTGTAACACAATATATTTTTGAGTATGATTACAAAAATGAAAAAAAACGCATGTTTTCACTATGTTCATTTGTTTTTTCATGAAAAATTACCTCTAGAAACAATATTTATTTTTAAAAAAATCTATTTACCGGAAACTTGTAAAAATTAATTTTTTCGACTTTGAGTCACTGTAGCTTATGTATCTCAAAGTTTCAGGCCGAATGAATTGCTAACATACATTATTTTAGTTGTTCTTTTTATTAATAAAATAAAAATGGGGGAATACAAATTTGTGTTGTACCAAATTTTTAAAAAATGTTCGACTGACTCAAAAAACGTGATTTAAGAATTTTTTAGTGTACATAAAAAAGTATGTCGAATTCTACTGTAAAGGTTCATATGACGTTAATAAAGCTAATTTCATAAGATTATGATTCCTTTAGATAACAACATTTTTTTAAAAATATTCAGTGAAATTCAATGATAATCTCAATACTCTTTTGAAGTAATGTAATTTCATACGTTTCAACCCATGAAATTATGAGATACGTAAATATTTATATGCCTTGTGTCATAATAAGTGTATATTTTCTGTAAATATTCTTTTAGTACTATATTTTTTTATTTTAATATTATTAAAACTCCATATTTGTATGTTTTGAAATTTAGTACTTTGATATTTGTGTATTTTGGATTTTGATTCTTATGTACTTTGTATTTTAATGTTTTTTGTTTTTTAATTGAACAATAAAGTTGTGTTCGAAGTTATTGTATGCTTTTTTTTTTAAAAAAAAATGCTTATTTTCTTTTATCAATAACATTAGATTTAATTTGTGACAATTTTAATTTTTCTAACCAATTCATTTTCATTTAAGTAAAAAAATTCCTACCTATATTTATTTCAGTGTTTAAAGTAGTTTAGTTTTTAAAAGGAATTAAACATAACTAATTTATATATTTTATGTTTAATATCATATAAAGCAAATTATGTTTACTTCTCTAAAACATTTGTTCATTTTTAACGGAATTAACACACTAATAACAATTCATAAATTTATTTTTACCTATAAAACAAAAATGTACACTTTAGATGTTAAAATAACATGTTGAAGTACTAAAAGAAAATATAAGTTAATAAGACTATATTTTCATTTAATTATTCATTTATTGCCATATAAAACATGAAACAATGCATTAGAATACACATGAAAATACAAATAACGAAAGATGTTGTCATATGGAACTACGTAACAAATTTAAGAATATATTGTGGACCAAAAATCTTATTTAATCTTAAAGCAGCTAGATGTAGCAAACAATTATTTGGTTCCACAACTGTAATTTCATTTAAATAACTATTGTAACGATTATTTAACATAGTCGACTTGTATTTTTCCAATATCTTCTTAATACTATTCAAATGATTAATACAATGGTATGGGTTAATTTTTGATTCAGATGACATAAAAATTGAAGTATAATTAAGAATATCAATCTTAACTTTTTTACACATTTTTTCATTATTTTTTTATTGAAAATTTGACTATCATTAGATTTTGAACTATTTATGTGTTCTTTCTTTTCCTTACTTTTAATATTCTATCTATTGAAATAATAGTTAACTGATGCTTGTGAATCTGATGATATTAAAGTTCCTTTTATTCAGTCTTTTTAAACTACATCATTTAATCCTATCAAATTTCTGTAACATTTAAAAGTATGTTAACAAATGAAGTACTTGTGGTTACATAAATTTGACTATCAATTCTATTATCTTGGTATTCCATTGATGAATTAATTTCTAGGAAAACAATAAAATCTAAATATCCTTTTTTCAATCTAATGTAATCCTCGATCCTAATTATATATTCATTCTTTAGCTTTTTCTTATGTAAGGATTCATCCATTATTGAGAATTCTTCTTCCTTAGTATCATCATCACTTTTAATATAGTTTTCCTAACTTAATAAAAATGGAATACAAATAATTATATCAATTACTATGATTACAATCTTCATTGCTATTTAAACATCATGTTATTGCCTTTAAAATTAATTATTAATTTATTCTAAAGTAATTGTTTTCTTTAAAGGGGATGCATAGATATTTATGAAACGTTATTAAAGTACAAGATTATTTAACAAAATAGAAAATGCAGTTATAAATATAATTTCTAAACAAAATAGTTAGACAAAATATTCTTCTCGTCAACCACTTTAATCAAAAAATAAAAGTCAATAACTTTTTCAGTTATAAAAGGGTAGAAGATATTTAAAGACACATAAGTAATGTTGGATGATAATAATTATGATCCATAAGCAAAATATGTCTATGTTTATGAAATTGGTATTAAAAAAATAAAATAAAAGATATGGATATAGACAACTAAATGCTTTGTATAAAATAATTTAAACTTCAGAAGTATATGTTCCAAATTTTATATGTAAAGATCCATGAAATATTAGGGGCCTACCTTATAATTAAATTGAAAAGAAATAATAATACAATTTTTTTTTTGAAAATATGATAAAAAATATGGTATAGTTGTGAATGAAGAATTGTTAAGGAATGTTTGAGAATAAATTACTAGTATAATTACTTTTATATTTCAATCTCTATTTAAATTCATGAAGATTCTTTAAAAATAATAAGAACATAAAAATAAAGTTAAAATTTTCAAAATCCTTAATCTATATCAAAACTTCAAACGTTTAGGATGATAAATATATTTTAAGAACTTTTAAATAAAAATATAGTTCTTGTAGGTTTACATGAATTAATTGCGTACATGTATGATAACACATTCCGTATGAAATGAATAAAACATATATAAATATTTTTAAAAAATTATAAGCATTAATTTGTTTTTTAAAATTATTTATTTAATTACCATTATTAATTAGATATAATATTTATAATCATCTTACAAAACATATTGGTACTTCTTTAAAGATATAATTATAATAGTTGACATATTGCAAATATTGATAATAATTGATGATTTCTCCTAATATTTTTCTACAATACATTATCATTTTCTTTGGGATGATTATTATTACTTTTAATATCAAAATTACCCCTAGTAGTTTTGATTTCATTTCATTATATTTTTTTTTAAAAAAAGATATTTAAAAACTAAAATATATACATATTATCATTTCTAAGTATAATACTTTTAACAATATAATTTCCTATTTTTAAAGCTAATTCTATTCTAACTTCCTTTTACCTCGCTTAACTGATTTTAAAGCATATTTTAATGCTTTATTAAAATATACCATTAGTAATTGCTTTTTTGTTAATAGATAGCTATTTAATAAACATAAAAGAAGAAGTAATGGAATCATTTTAAAATTCATTTTCCTATTCAAATATCTTTAAGCATATGAATTAATTTTTAAAACCAATTTTTTATACTTATATGTTTTTTTTTTAAGTTTCAATAAACTTCTTTAATGGCATACATAATCTTCTGAACTTTTTTCCTGTCTTATTAAATTATATTTTATTTAAAAAAAATTTCTTCAAAAGGAGTTTAATATATTAAAAATTATTGTGTGTACTTTTGAAAAGACTCTAGAGATTTATAAATTTTTAACATATCTTGATAAATATTTCATCACTATTGTATCAAAAATAATCATTTCTAATATATATGTAACTACATATAGGAGGGTTACTTTAAATTCTATTTTTTATGTTAATCTATACATATATCATGCCAAGTGCCAGTCACACATATATATTTTATATAATTGAAAGTTTTGTTTACTAAAAGTTTATAAATTTTACTCAAAATTTAATACTTATAAGCCATTAAACACATGCATTGTTTTTTAAATAAATACCAGTCTACTTCCTGAATAATATTTTGCTATTGTTTTTATCTAATTAAATATATCTTTTTATATTTAATTAATAAAATTTATACTCACCACTACTTTTTTAGTCGTTATGGATTACATTACAAGTTTTGATATTCGCCTGGAAAAAACAATTTATTATCCTGGTGAATTAATATCTGGATGTGTCATACTTGACAATTGTAAAGACATTGAAATTCAAAACATTTTTGTTGCTCTTCGGGGAAAGGCTGTTGCTTATCTTAAAACGATAAGAGGGAATGATAAAAAAATTGTAAGCGATTACCAATATTTGCTGAATTATGATCAAATTGTGTTTGGCAAAGGTATTTTTAAAAAAATTACAAGCTAAATTAAAACAATTTATAGAATACGAAATTGATGAACGTAAGGAATCCTTTATAAAAATTGATCGTAAAAATTCAACAAATATTCAATCAAAAAGTGAATCGCAATTAACAACAACAATACTTCCTAAAGGATCTCATATATTTGACTTTAGTTTTAATTTAAAAAAAGAAAATTTACCATGTTCTTTAGAAACAAAGCATTGTACAATTCGTTATTATATCAAAGTTATTATTAATATATCCAGAAACACATCACCACAGGGAATAAAATATATCACAATCATTGGTCCACAATTGGATTGTATGGAGGAGAAGTATATGTCATCAATAACATCTCAAGACCATAGATTGAAATGTCTACGTTTCTGTCAACGAGGCTCAATTGGTTTAAGGATGAATTTGAGACGTTGCGCCTATGTTGGTGGAGAAAGTTTATGGTTACGCGCTGACATTGAAAATTGGCAACACTTTGTTGTCTTTCTAAAAATACGCCTTTATCAGGTAATTTAATTTAAAAAGAAACAATTAAAAAATATTTCTTAGAATGTTGAGATAAGGGTAGATAAAAGAAATTATTGTGAACAAAAACTGATTCAATCTTTAGCTATGGAGTATCGATCCAATGGTATACCTGAAAGTTCAAGATATAATTTTGATTCAACCAAAGAATTTCCAATAAAAATTCCTGTCCTACCACCAACGATGATCGGGACGTGTAGACTAGTACAAATTTACTATACGCTTAAAGTTTGTTTAGAGGATGAAAATCAAAAAGAAGATTTATTTTTAGATTTTCCTATTGTAATTGGAACGATTCCTTACAGATACCCTCCATCAATGCAAGGAACAATCTCTTATGGTATATAGAAATAATTAAAATTAAATTAGTTTTTTTTTCAGATTTCTGTACACCTTTTGTCGAAGGTGGTAAGTATATATCTCCTGAATTTAAACTTATTGAAGATTCAAACGATGAACAAAAGATATTCAATAGAGAATCTACGATATTAACCTTCAATATTGATGAAAATGAGATATTAAAGGGATCGTGTCTTGAAGGAAACATGGAAGATGGTCAGGAATCAGAATGTGATTACGTACTTTATAGACCAGTTTATGTAAGGTATAATGAGAAAGATGCAGTAAACGTATGTTTTTTTATTAATTTATCATAACAATAATCAAAAAATTTATAGAAAGCTAAAAATAAGGTAAATTGTTCATTAGATGACTTACCTTCAATTATTCCTATTGCAAAAGCACAACAGGAGCTTATTAAAAAAGAACAGAAAATAATAAACACGAAACTATAATTAGATAATGCAGCAACTAACAAATATCTTTATCACAAAAGTTATAAAGCTAATCAACTTCGACATGTTTAAATAACCTATACTTAAATATTCATGGCAATTATTTATACAAAATTAAAAACTTTAATAATATAAATTTTCACAAATGAATGTTTATTATTTTAATAATCTTATAAATCTTATGATTAACTGATGTAGTTTAATATTATGTATAATAAAGGTAGATATAAACTATAAGGTATAGTTTCAAATAAGTATAAAGAATATGTAAAATGTCTATGAATAGGATAGATAAATTAAAACCTCTATTTTCAATACTCTTTTCTCAGCAACAACAACACATTTTTTAAAAATTTCATCTTAATATTATTATTTCATTTAATTATATATTAATGATAAAATTAAAAATATAAATTTTTTTTCAGCTCCAATTTACACTTTTAAAATGATAAAAAATCACATATCAAACAATTTATTTAAACTTTATTGGTTTGCTTAATGAAATTAAACATTTACCACAATATAATTTGAATTTTTGTACTTTTAATATTACTAATGGTACAAAAAGGCACCTACACAAACAGATCCATTAATGTTTAAAAAAAAAGGAATTAATTAAATTTATAATGTTTTATATAAGTATTAATATTTTGAATTATTAAAATATTTTTTAATCATCAATTAGAAAAGATGGTATGAGATAGGATGTATATTGCTCTTAAAATAATTGATAAAATTATTGAGACACTTATCAAAAATTTTAAATTTTTAAAAAATTCAGATTTTACGAAACTTTCCATTCTTATTTCAATAATGTTAAACCAATTTTTAATCGGCAATGCTATTATTGCATCAATGCCATAAATTTCATCTTCAGCCTTTTTATAAAGAAATTGCATTGTTCTCTCAATAAAATTTGAATGTTCTTCATGTTCTTTCTTAGTAGATCTAAATGTCATACTATCAGAATTGTTAACATCAATTAAATAAGAATCAGATAATTGAGGATCTGTTGTAAAGTCAACACTAATTGAACTATCCGCATCATCGAGAATAGTCTCTAGTGTTTCAGTGGACGATGAGTAAGAATTGTTCAAATGTCTTTCAAATATTTCATCTCCAACTTCATGAATTCCTCCATGCTCGAGAATAATTCGATAATGATTCTCATTAATTCGACGTTCAATATGTTTTAATGTTAGTAAGTTATTGTTATTATTCATTTTTGGTTGATTAGCAGAATGATAATTCTCATTGCCTTCATATATTTTGGTTTTTATCTCATCACCTTTACCTTGGTTACAGTAGAAAGGTGAGAAATCATAATATTGAGCATTAAAGTTATGGGAATTGATGTTTTTATCTTTCTCAGTACAAGTAGACTTGTCTTCATTACTCATATTGTTATCAATACAATTAATATTCTTTTTATTTAAGTTAATGGCAATACCATACCATTCAGCCAATCCTCTGTCAATAATAGATAAATATAAAATAAATTTAACTATGGCAAAAAAAAATCACAACCTGTCTTACCCATTTCAATGTTTTTTGTTTGCTTAAACTACTAGGTAAAAATTAATTAATTTAAATAAATAAAAAACTGTAACTATGTTCCTAAAAAGTATATTTGAATGAAAAAATTTTTTATAATATTATGAACTATTTATATATAAAGAACATAGCTTATTTAAAAGGAAAACTTTGGATAATTCAAATATTAACTAAGACATATCTTTTTTTGTTTTTCATTTTCATTCTGACCCATACAATATAAAACACAACAGTGTTATAAAAGATAAAGATGAAAGTGTATCTCATTCTTATAAGTTAAAATAAAAAAAACAACATTAATAGACTCGTTCATGTTATATTTTATGTTTGAAAAAAAAATTAAAGTGAAGAAATTGCATGAATAGTGAAAGATTTTTTTTCTAGCATTATTGCTAACAATACCCTTATTAATCTTACTAAAGTATAAAATATTGGATATATTAAAAAAATATTTGAATAATTTTATTTAATAAGATAGTAATTACATAATAAATAACATAAACATATTTTTAAAATAATTATACAAGTTTAATGAATACTTTTTAAATGATGACTTTAAAAATTTATAATATACATATTCACAATGCCAATATTATGCATTATTTTTATAAAGTGTTATAAAAAGACAAACTTATGACAAAAAAACAGGAACAACATTGATAAATCATTAGTACAGACAAACAATTAATGCATGTATATAACACCTCGATAAACTTTAAACAAAGGAAAGCTTTTAATACAATAATTTCTAAAATTAAATATAAATAAAATTGTTTTTGTTAATACAAATATATATTTATATATCTCTTTTTTTAATATATACTAATTTAAAAAAAGTAACTAATTTTCTTACATAAATAATGATATAACAATGTCCTATAAATGTTAACATTTCTTAGATTTTTTGAAATAAAATTACTTAATCATAATTAGTATAATTTGTTTTTTAAACCATATACTGAATAATGTTTTTTTTCGTGTAAAGATTCAAAAGTATATCAATTCTATGATGTATTAATTTTTAAATATTTCATTTGAAAAAAAAATGTGATATTTTGAAGAGTAAAATTGTAAAAGCCTGATGAATCTCGAGATGTATACATGGACAAATAACAAACTTTTAAGATATTAAAATTTCCCACATATAGTAGAAGCGTATTCTTAAATTTATTAATCTCTAAATATAAGAACCTTTTTGATAAACAAAAAAATTGTTTAATTTTATTAATTGAGAAAATAAAAATTATGACCATTAGCCTTATTGAAAATACACCTACAATGTTATAGGAAATCATATTTTTCTATCAAATTCCTTATTGCAAAATTATTTAAAAATAAACTTTATAAGTTTGTACTTTTTGAATGAAAAAAAGAAGAATAAAGATAAATTTATAGCTTCTTAGAGACTTTTAAATTTGATTCATAGTTGTAGTTTGTTTTATAAATACCTCTTTATCAGATAATTTTTTTCTCCAATGCTTAGGCTTTTGAATATAATAAATTTAAGAATGTCGAGATAAGAATTTGATAAAAGTGATTTTTCTTGAATTGATGTTTACTTATTCAGTTGAATTTTAACAAATTTTACTCATGATTATCATAAGAATGTCAATTGATAGGTGTTATTGTATTAGATTAATTTTGTATAGTGTTTATTATGTTTTGATGTTGTAGCTTCTCCAAAATTTTGATGAATTAGTTTTCCCTAGAAAATTAAAGTGTTTTTGTTAAAAAATAGAGGAAATTACCACATTTTATATCGTTTTGGTAGCACAAATATACTTTCAACTAAATACCACTGTCTTATCCAAAGAGCAAGAATAATTGTGATGATAATAAAAGTTATTGTCAACTGATGGAATAGTAATTTGTAGTCTTGATAACAATTTCCATTAAAAGCGTCATTAATTACTGATTACATATAATACAATTATTAAAAACGGAAATAAATTTGCACCTAATTTTCGCTGTCCTAATACACATATACATAAATATATTTTTTTCTAGTAATTTATTTTTAATCACATACTAAAAATTTGGATTATAATAATTTTAAATAAAAACACAAAATAAAGTCTTTTCTCGATTAATTAATACAATTTAAAAGAAATCTAGAAAGAAACATATATTGATACAAAAAAAAAGAAAGATCAAGAATTATAGTAATATTTTATTTATAAATATACTAAAAAGAATTCTATTGAACAAGAACAAGTAAAAATAACTTTGCATTGAGAGAAACATATTTGTAGTGTGACTATAATTTCTACATGTAATAATTAAACAATTTGAATTTCAGAAATCAACCAATAAAACAAATCCTCTATTCAATAATATTCCATCAATCATTTAAAATTTTAAGCCTTATCAAAAGATTATTTTAAAAAGAGAAACAATATATTTTAAATAAATATTTTAATAAAAAAATATTATTCATATTATTAAAATTTTAACAACAGATATATTCAAATATATGTTTACCTGTAAATACCGATGTTGAGTAATTTTTAATGAAATTATTATTCATAAAATTATTTTTAAAAGAAATTTTTTAGAATTATTGTTTTAATCTAAAAAAAATTATGATTTCCATTTAATGATTACAAATATTTAATTTTTTTTATTAATCATCTTAAAGATTTAAAAAATATTAAAATTCCTTTTTTATTTTTTACTATTAGTAAGGTTACAAAAAATTTATTCCAATCATAATCACATTTCCGATAAGCATAATTATTTAATTTTTAAATCCAATACCTTATCATTATTGATAGGAAGCGTATAGGTATATAACATTATATTTAATTTCTCTTATTTGTCTAATAAATACCATTATAGCTTTTTTGGGAAGTATGATAAGAATGGATATTTTAATCACATTTCATCATGCAAAAAATTTAGTTTATTTATATTTATTTTATAATTTTTAAATTATTACTGATTTTTTTAACATAACTCAAAAAAAATATTCTTATTACCTTTTATCATTAGCAAAAATTTTATTCTTCTACATTCAAAAAAATACCATGAATGTTTTAAATAAAAAAACAAGTTCTAAAAGACTCGTTTTATCTTAGTGTTTCTTTTTTTAAATTTAGCTAGCTAGTGAAACTTAGAAATTTTTATACAATAGAAAGTTTGAATCATAAAACACAAGAAGATTATTTCAAGCATTATTTATTTTGTATTTTTTGTTACAATAATCTTATGATTTAAAATCACTAAAAGTTATTTAAATTACCATTGCTTTAAAATTTTCAACTCTCAAATAGGCTATTTTTTGTGATCATCAAAAAAATATAATAAAAAATTTATTTTTTATCAATATTAATAAACTTTATCCATAATTTTTTTATGAATTTAATACATAAATCAGATAGAATCATATGTTTTTTAAAAAAATAATTCTTTTATCATATCATCTTTTTGAATCAAAATGTTTGAATATAAATTTGATAATATTTTATATTTTTTTGCTTTTTTAATTTACATATGTCTTAATGTGTTTAAATTCAATTAAATGACATATCTTTTTATGTTAACAAATACATAAAAAAGGTCGATCCTTTAAAATAACATATTATGAATCTTTTGTATTAGAATGCTACCTTATTTTAAGAATAATATTAAAACACACATTATTGTAAATATATATGTATTAAAAATCTTTTTTTTCTAAAATAATAATTTTCTATTATACTTTTTAAAAAATGATAATTATAATGTAAACATTACAAATAAAAATTTTATTGTTATAATAATGGGCCTAAATAACTTTTAAAAAATATTAAATATGCTAATTTATTGATAATTCATAATATCTATTAATTAAATACATGTTCTTTTTAGGAAAATGACTAAAAATGATAATAAAATGGGCCTCTTTGGGGCCATATCATATATTATAGGTAACATTGTTGGTTCAGGTATCTTTATTACTCCAACTGGTATTTTGCAATCAGCAAATTCTGTATGTTTATGAATTATTATCTCTCTTTATTTTAGAGAAATAAATATTTCTTTAGATTGGTACATCACTACTCATTTGGATTGCATCTGCCTTCTGTTCAACTCTTGGAGCCTTTAATTATGTGGAGTTAGGTACATCTATCCGTGAATCTGGGTGTGATTTCTCGTACATCACCTACGTTAAATGGCATCCTATAGCATTTTCTTTTATGTTTGTTGGGTGCATTATTATTTATCCAGCAACATTAGCTGTACAAGCTTTAGCATTTAGTACGTACATCTTTAAAGGTTTCAGTATTTGCACAACTGGTAATTATGTTTATGCTGAAAAATTACTTGGATTTTGTTTAATGTGGCTTCTAATGTTTTTGAATTTTTTTTCAATCAAAAAAGTTGTATCAAGATTTCAAATTGTTGCATCAGCATCAAAAGTAGTTACATCTGCTATAATCATTGTAACAGGATTTTACTTTTTAATCTTCAAAAAAGGATATGATAATTTTAAAGATCCATTTGCTGGGAAACCTATTACTGGTAGCGGATTAATTACAGCAATGTTTAGTGGTCTTTACTCATACGATGGATGGGATATTCTTAATTTTGGACTTGGCGAAGTTGACAATCCAAAAAGAACAATGCCATTAGCTATTGTTTTTGGGATGTTTACGATTGCATTTATTTACGTTTGTCTTAATGTTTCCTACTTTTCTGTACTTACAGTCAATGAAATTTTAGATTCAACAGCTGTTGCAACTACCTTTGCTCAAAGAACTTTAGGCGATTTTCAATATGCTGTACCATTTCTTATTAGTATTGTCCTTATTGGCTCAATGAATAGTACAATTTTTTCTGCTTCTAGATATTTACAATCTGCTTCAAAAAAAAGAGCTTTACCAAGTTTTATTGCATGCACAAATGTTCTTCATGATTCACCAAGAGTCGCAATTTTAGTTCACGTCATCCTTGCAATGATTATTTCATTTGTTGGCGATTTAGATCAACTAATTAATTATGTCTCCTTCTGTCAATGGTCTCAACGTGGAACTACAATGATAGCTCTACTGTATATTAGATTTTTCCACATTCCCGTTCATCCTAATGCTACAAGAATGCCAATTATTATGCATATTATATTTGTTCTTATTTGTGGTACATTAACAATATATACTATTGTAACTGAATTTAATATAGCACGTGTAGGTTTAGCATGTCTCGCTGTAGGATTAATTTGCTTTACATTATTTAAATGGGAAATAACATTATCAAGATTTGAAGTATATAAAAAATATTCTGCGTTAGTTGATAGAAATGCTGCAATCATTGCACAGGTTGTTTTTAATGGCTTGTCAGAAATTGAATTATCTCCCAAAGAGATATGTGAAAAAGAATGTGCAGTATCATCAAATTACGTAATTGGAAATGTTAACGAAGCTTTAGAATGTGATTCAGTGAACAGTCAAAATGATGATAATGAAATAAGAAGACGATTTTAGGACAGGGAATGTGTCTTTTTTTAAATTTAAATGTTTATATTTGTATTCACTTAATAAAAAATTAATAAAAACTTTTATATTATTATATCTTCTAGTTAGATTACTTTACTGTAGTTCCCTTCAATAATATTTTGATATAAAGTATAAACAAACTTTATAGTTTTTATTTTAACAAAATATTTATATTTTTCGTTACAAACCTTGATAAAAATGTTTTACTCCTATAAAAATAAATGCCAATTTTATAATATCTTTTTAAAATTTTTTTATTTTACTTACATTCATATATATTTGTTACAACACATATCTGATCTTGTAAAACTAATTAATCTCTCTATTATTATTAATTTGTTTTTCATCATCTTCAATTTAAACGTTCATATTATTCTAAAAATTATTCATGTTTTAAACTAATTTTTAATTTTCTTAATATAAATATATTCTTAAATCTTGAATACATTAAGGTTAAAAATTGGCAAGAAAATTAATAATTTATTTTTTTATAACTACAGACTACATAGGTTTGATACAAAATATCCCTTTATTGAATAAATAGTTTTAAAAAAATTTGGAAATCTTCTAGATCAATTTAGATTATATGTAAAAGCAATAAAGCCTAAATATAAAGCAATCCAGAGTAACAAAAAAAACCCAATTTCGAGTAGAATTATGAAATTTGTTGAAAGTAGTCTTCATTCGATAATGGCAAAAGATCTCTGTAGTAATTTAATTGAAATGGTAAATAATAAGCTTCTACTACCTCAGATAGCTTAAAATCTGTCATCATGAAGCTTTTGGATCCCAAAGTAGTACTACTTTATAAGATAAAACAATAGATTATTATAACGTTAAAAATTTAGATGATGATTACATGTGTAATTTTTAAAAATAATAAATTAACTTATTATCTTCACTTATTCTAAAATAATTATATTCATATAATTTATCTGTAAAAATGATTACTTCTTTTTTTAAAAAACCCTTTCATTGTCATTCTAAGAAACTAATTTATATATTTATATAAACACAGTTATTTTCAAATTTAATATAACATTATTATTTACGTAATAGGAAACTTATTTAAATAATAACTCTGTCATAATATTTTTAAATATCCTTTTCCTGATTAATATTTTTAAAAACAAGATAAATTTATTGTTTTTAATTAAAAATTTTAAGTTATCATAAAACGAAAAGTTGAAACGTACTTTTAGATTGTTTATTCCATTTTGAATATTAATTTTCATATTATGATAAACAAAAGTAAAATTGATTTATAACTTTACATAGATATACAAATACTATTTTACAATTTTTTTTTCAAAAGCGTTCATAAATAAATCTATTTGGGTTGACATTGTCGAAATCTAATGAATGGTACAGAAAGATTACATTGTTTGATTTAAACTAATTTTTTTCCTCAATCTTTTGCAACAATTATTGGCAATCAATTGGAAAATGACAAGTTTATCTAAATAAGTAACATGTTATGTTTACTAATAAATGGAC
Source organism: Strongyloides papillosus (assembly GCA_005656395.1). Classification (NCBI taxonomy): domain Eukaryota; kingdom Metazoa; phylum Nematoda; class Chromadorea; order Rhabditida; family Strongyloididae; genus Strongyloides; species Strongyloides papillosus. The sequence goes on from SRSI01000044.1 coordinate 28,649, forward strand.
AAATAAATATTTCTTTTAATATATATATACCTTTATTTAGTTATAAAAGTAAATATCATTGTCACTGATATATCTCCCTGTCATATGTATAAAAGCTTAATTCTTTTATACATAAAAGTGACAATTAGATAAATCAAAAGAGAGGATTTGTAGCACCCCTATATACGTACTTGCTTTTATATTCACCTATTACAAATGTTATATTAACTTTTAAAAACATCATATTACATTGTAATCTCAAGAATTATTTAAATTAAATTTTCTTTAATTTAAATTTACCATTAAACCAAAAAACGTTTTTATTTAATCTTTTATGCTAATTTCTTTAATTTTATAAGTACACAAGTACCTTTTGTTCATCATATCAAATTTTGTTTTGATATTTAAAACATTAGGCTACAATACAGGTTTTGTAAAAGAGATTATCCTTCTTTTTTCTTTTTTATTTAAATTTAATACCGAATGACTCAGAAAAGACTTTAGACGTACCATTTTATTTTTATCAATAAAAATTTTGATTTTTAATAAACTATTACTTATTTCTATAAATATCTTTTCATAAAAATATACATTTACAGTAACAAATCATCTTAATAATAATATAAGTATTACCCATGTACTTTTAAAGTGTACCTTACATTCCATTTTCATTATCAAATACTTTAAATTTTTAATTGCCTTATGCTGATTAAATGAAAAATGTTTTAATAACTACATTCTAACTTTTGTAATCACTCATTTGAATTGAGCACACACCTCTTCATATCCGCTACTTCATTACCCAACATATTCAAATAAAGATTCTAACATTCCCCTAATAAACTTTATTCATCAAAATATATATAAAGTTATATTTATTTAACGTTAATGTTTACAAAATATAGTTTAACTATTAAATTAAATCATTCTTATAATATAACTAACCATTGTCTTGATTTAACCTCTTATAAATATTTTATAAACCTACAATCTATTATTTTTTTAAAGTTGAAGTGAAAAAAGAATTGTTAAGTATGAAAGGGAATATCGTAACTTGTAAATAATTTCCACATTACTTTTATCTTAATTTTTACAACGATCTTAATATTTTTTCATACTTTAAAGTTATCCAAAAATTATTTCTTTTAATATTTAACAATAAAACTACTTCATTTATTTAAAATTAACCTTCTTTTTTTCTGACATATCTTTTTCACTCATAATAAGATAGTTTTTAAAGTAGGAAAAGGAAAATTATTAATCTATGATATCTAATTTTAATTTTAAAAAAAGTAAAACTTTTTAATTTTCATTTATTTTTTTAGTTTTAAGAAAAAAAATGAGCCGTTGGGATGCGTTGCCTGGTAATAATAAGCAAGATTATGTAATATTAGGAGACGTACCAACAACGTAAGTTTTCTTCAAATAAAAACAATACATTATTTCTCTTTGATATAGATCACCTTCACCAACAACTACTATTAACATAAAACAATTTATGGGAGAACAAATTCATTCATCTTATTCAGGTACATTATGAAATTTAATTAAATTTTTTATAATTTTTTTGTTTAGCTTATGATAATCAATGGATTTGTCAATACAAAAATTTGATTTCTGATTCCCCAATATCTTATCTTTGTGAAGTTGGATGTTGTCAAAATGGTTGTTGTACGGCAAGTGAAATAATTGAGTATGTTTTATTAACACTTAAATATACTGTTAATACCATTTATTTTTTATTTTAAAGGACATCAACTACAGGATATGCTTTAGGATTATTAATAATATTTATTCTTGTCATTATTGTGGCATTAATTTTAATTTTATCCCTCTATTTATATAACAAATATTCTGATAAACAAATGAAAAAAAAATATCCTGAATCAAATCTACAAAGCTCAGCATCTTCACAAATTAGTGCACCATCATCATCCTACTATGGCCATGAGACAATATACCCAAGTTATCCTCAAAAAATGAAAAATATCCATTAAATTATTCCTTTTTAAACATTTACAATGAATGAAAATGAAAAATTACTTATATGGTTCTCGACAAAAAAAATATGATAATATAATTCTCTTGAAATTAATGAAACCTTGCCGAGTATAAAAATATATTGATGAAGTATCTAATAATTATTAAACAACTTTTTTTCATTAATACATTATTTTTAAAAAAAAGAAAAGTGTTGACATTTTTCGTATTGTAAAATAAAATTACACTTTCGTAAAATATATTACTATATTTCTAAGTAATGGAATTTTTTTTCTGTTTTTAAATTTCTAACAATAAATTAACAAAAATGCTTTTTTGAATATATATGAGATATCTTTTAAATACACATATAAATATCATTAGTTAAATAAATATTTAAACTGATATTTAAATGATAGGAATTTTATACATATATCATCTACATATATAAATAAAATTTTATTAAAAAGAAAGTGATGAAAAAAATCTTTATAAGGAAAATTTTATTTCTCAATGATGATAGAATGAAAATATTTTAATTAAAAAAGTATAAGAAAATCGTTTTTTTAATATATTTATTATTGTATGTTTCGTAGATTATATCATTAAATGATAAAATAATATGATAAAAAAATAAATGGAACAATTTTATAGATGTTTACATTTGAATTAAAATATGACAAGATTTCTTTCTCCATTCCATAATATATTTTTGATTATTTCTTTTTTACACAAAAATATATATATATATATTATTTCATATTGTAAAGATGTCAAGATAACATTAAATTGAAGCGTAAGCCGAGAGATGTTTGATTTATAGTATAAAAAAAATTACGGTTAATATTTTATTCAATTTTTGCGAAGATTTTAAACTTTAATTTTCTTCGCTTTTGTGAGATTGGAGACTTGAATGTGAACGTGATGGACTAATAAGACCTTCTTTTCCAAGTCTCTTACGTGTAAGAAATCCTCTAAAACAATATTATGTATTAAAAAGATAAAATAAACATAATTTTTACTATCCTTCCTTCCAATAAAACACCTACCTTACATGAGCTTGAATTTTAGTAGCTGCATTATCATTCTGTTCACGCATCGCTTGAACATTCTTTCTTGCCAAATAACCTCTAAATTCTGCTTGAATTTTTGTTGCAGCACGATCTTCAGGTGTTTGCGAGTGTTCCAATGAATAACCTCCGATAGAGTGTCGTTTTTGATCCTTCTTAAAATCTAAGGTTGGAAATTTATCAGAGGATCGACGTCTAACCAACTCATTATCAATCCCATACTTTTCAGGATGCATTCTTACTTGATGTCCACGAAAAACTGCTTGAATTTTAGTTGCAGCAATATCCTCTGGTGAGGCAGATCTCATAATATTCTCCTTCATTGTCATATTTTTATAACGCTGTTGGAGATCCATACGAAACATGTCATATGAAATGTTGTCACTTATAACACTCTTATCAGAATCTGTAAAAAAATTTAGTTAATTAAAAAATTAACAATCTCACTTGGTAATTCTATAAATTACCTTTTTGATGAAGTGATAAAATATCAAAAAATAATTTTCCAAATGAAATAACATCTGCTGGTTGTGCTCTGATTGTTTCTCTAGCCAATGCCTCTAACAATGGACGAAGAGCTTCAGGAATTTTGTACTTCTCTGACATTTGTTCACTCATATTCTTATTTTTTTATTTCAACTAAAAAAATGCTCGTATTTTTTCTTTTAAAATTAAAGGTATAAAAAATTGATAAAATTTAGACATAAAGTAGTTATATAACTTTTAATTAATAAAAATATGAAATAAACAAAAGAAAATGTAAATATTTGCCATGAGAAGGAGAATGGCAATAGAAGGAACGGTAAGCCTTAATGTAATACAAAAATAAAAAGAAATAAATTTAAAAAGCTTGTAATGTAAAAATGAAGTGGGACATAAAGATAAATTTTTATATTTATAATGTAGATGTATTATGAATAAACTATAGATAGTATCTTCAATAAATAAAATTTATAATAATAACTACTTGCAATCGAACAATTTAAATATCATAAAAAAATGAATGATGAATAATATATGAAAATATTTAAGATAAATGATATAGAGTATGAAAAGTTTAAAATATTGATAAATAAGTTTAAGTTTAAAAAAGTTATGAAAGGAGAACTAATGTATTTTGGAAAAAGTTTGATTTGTCATTGTGTAAGGATATCTTTAAATATTTCGCTACCATGTAAACGTTAGATTTTACAATTTTTCTACGTAATAATATGAGTATGGAAGCATCACTTTTAAAAAGCTAACACGATTTAGTTAGATGTTAAAAAGATTTATGTGTCAACGTTACTGAAATATGATATTCATTAAGCCATTCTCCAACTAGTACAAAGTAATGTGTAACGGAAATGACATTTTAGAGAAAAAAAAATATTATACTGTTAGGATAATTGACTAAATTATCTAACTAAAAATTTTATAATATTTTTTATGTTAAAAAAATAGTAAATTGAGTGTTCTTAAGGAATCACTTAATTTGTTTTACTTTTAAATGAAAAAGTACTAACAGTTTTCTTTATTTGAATGTGTGGGTGTTATAGAAATTTTAAAGATATATCTATTAAAATAATATATATTAGCTAATATTTATAAATTTTGATATGTTGTTTAAAAAATAAATGGAAGTTTGTTTCAGATAATAGATCAAAAAAGCAAGGCATATTTTTAAAAATTGTAGATAGCATTTAAAATGTTATAAAATAAAAAGTGTGCAGTTGAAGAATGATAATAAATAACTTCTGTGTATTACTGACATTTTTATCATTATTAAATGGTAAATTTTCCCTGATCACCATAGATTATTGATAGTTAATATTTGTAATTTCTATTATTATGGCACACACTTCTTTTATTATGTATTAATAACACGCCAACTATATATCCTTATTAAAATTTCTTAATTTTTTAATAATATTTTAAAACTAAATATAGATATATATTTATGCATATGGATTAATAAATTTATTTTTATAAATAGTAAACTACTAAACATGAAGTATATTAATTTACAGGTCATTGAATGAGGGATAAAGCATAAATATTAGCAGTACTTATAGATAAAAATTGAAAATTCTTAATATAAAACTAAAAAGGGATAGAATAACATTCATATGTATTTGAATACAAATAGCTTTCTTAATGGATATTAGAACATATATATACATATAAGATATAAATTTAGATATATAAATTATCCACTTAAAGTGACGTATAAATATAAATTTTTAAGTTTAAAGTATTATGAAATTTTAAGTTAGCAATTTGTTGAAGTACCACAAATAATTTCAATTTTGGTTGTCTGAAGAACAATATAAATGTTATTTGATGGTTTGTTATCACCACAAGTACACCAATCATTTTTAGAAAATTTAACAAATATGTTAAATTACATCATTTCTCTTTTATAAAACACACACACTAACTGTTTATTTTTATTCACTTTTAACAAATGGCATTTTCAACGTATTAATACACTATAGTAAAATGAGAAAAAATATTTGGAATATTTGAATAAATATGTTAAAGAAGTAACTTATTAACTATACCTCTTAATGAGATTAATTTTAATTATTTAGGCACCTGTTGTATTTACAATATTCTTATCACAAATTAACATTAATCACAATGTGATTTTTTTGTTACTTAATGTCACATTAATTATCTATTGATTAATATACATACATCATTAGTTATTTTAAAAAAAAAGATATTTTTTTATCTCTCATAATATAACCTTTCCTAAAAAAATGATACATACATATACAAGCAATAAAATTTTTAATCTATTTTTATTATATTATCAAACTGGCTTCAATAATAATTAAGAAAGTATTAAGAATATATATGTTAGTGAAAGAAAATATTTAGAAAAAGATTAGAAGGAGTATTTGATACAAAAGGTGAGAATAATAAGTTAGATTGCTTTTGATAAGCCGATTTTTAAGTTATTATTAGGTTTTGAAAAAGAAATACTCAAGAATAGTGAGGTGGTATAGAGTTTTAATTAAGATGATTTAAGTTTATATAACATATAATCTTCAGAATGACCATGAATCAAAAAGTTTTAAGAATAGAAATTTTATAAAGTTTTAGAGATATCATAACCCTTAGCCTAATGAAACCTGTTTTTTATAAAAAGATTATCAATATATAATTTTAAAGTAAAGGCGGTACAAAAAATAGGTGTGGAATACCTTAAATGTGGTATTAATTGTCTTATTATACTAATATAAATATCTTCAAGTATAAATACTATTTGTTAAATTATATATATAATATTTTAATAAATATGTTACATATTTTATCTTTCATATATTATTTTTTTTATATAATTCTTCTGTTAAAATATTCTAATGGGAAAGCATTAAAAATGGATTTGGTACGTTAAAAATATGCAATTTTATTAAATTAGATATCTTTAATATATAATTACTTTTTAACACCAAAAATTTCTATACATTAATTTTTATAGTATTTTGATAAAACAATTCCTGATCATGAGACATTTTTAACGAATGAGGATTTTATAAATGGTAAAATACTAAGAGATTCTGTAGACATAAATGATGTAATTGATGATTCTGCTATGTATAATAAGAATAGATTTGAGGGAGACATTGGTAAGTACATATAATAAATTACTTTTCAATTTACCTACATTTATATATACATACTTTTTTTCTCATAATACTTATAAACAAAACTTTTCAGTTAATAACGGATTAACATCACGCACCATCAAAAGCTTTTTAGGGGAACAAAATTCTACTAAAATTGCTGGTATAATGAGGAATGCTGTTCGTCAAACTTATTTAAAATGGTCCGATGGAAGGATTCCTTACACAATATCATCACAATACTCATCTTTTAGCCGTTCTAAAATTGCTGAAGCTATTGAAGAGTATAGAAAATTAACATGTATTGACTTTGCACCCAAATCAGCTGCAGATGTTGATTATATTCACATTGTTCCAGATGATGGATGTTACTCATTAGTGGGAAGAGTTGGTGGTAAACAACCTGTATCATTGGGTGATGGTTGTATACAAAAAGGTATTATAATACATGAATTAATGCATTCTGTTGGATTTTTTCATGAACAATCTAGATCTGATAGAGATGAGTATATCAATATTAAATGGGAGAACGTTGAGGCAGGATTACAGGATCAATTTGAGAAATATGATTTAAAAATGATTGATCATTTAGATACTAATTATGACTATGGTTCTGTTATGCATTATGCACCAACAGCATTTAGTAAAAATGGTAAAATTACCATAGAACCACGTAAAAAAGGTGTAGAAATTGGACAACGCGTAGGTTTCTCACCTTTGGATTTATATAAAATTAACAAGCTATATAATTGTCCTCAACTAGGTAAGATATAAATTTATATATTATATATATAAGTACACTTTTTATTGCGTAAAGAATAAACTTCAATTATATATATATGTATGCATAGATTAAATAAAAGGTTTATTTTTAGTCAAACCACCAACTGACGAAATAAGTGAAGAGGTTATTGAAACAACCACTACAAAATTAAAGAAAACATCAAAAAAACCTATCAAGAATAAAGTTGATAGTAACGAAGATGATATAAATAATAGTGAAATGGTAGAGGATAAAGAAGTTGATAATGAGGATACTAAAAGATTCTCCTCAAAAAAAGGATCTATTTCTGGTGGTGGTGGTAGTATTAGTGGTAGTAGTAATGTTAATGGTAGTAGTACTGATGATCATATAGAAATAGAGTCTAACGAAGACGATAATAATAATGAATCAAATGAAGGAATGTTTAAATTATCAAAATTTAAAACAAAATTTTGTAAAGATAAGAGAAGAGATTGTAAATTTTTAGCTGAAAATAATCATTGTCAATCAAAGATAAGTAGAAATTTTATGAAGGATAATTGCCCAAAAAGTTGTGGGTTATGTAAAAAAATTAAAGAGCAAACAGATTATGAAGAGGATGGTAATAGTAATTGCGTAGATTCTAGATCCTGGTGTGGAAAATGGGCTGACTCTGGTATGTGTCAACAAGCAATGTTTAGAGAGTATATGAAAGAAAAATGTCCCAAGAGTTGTGATTTCTGCTAATTATTTATTTATTTATTATAAAAATGCTATTATTTTAATTTATAAATAGAATTTATTAGTTTATAATTAAATGTTCTTAGTATAAAAATTAGTTTTTTTTGCTGCCTTAAGGATAGTATTATATATTATGTGTGATAATTGCAACGTTTGTATAGAGAATGATTATACATGTTGTGGCATGTATCGACAGCAATTACCATTTTGTATAGCCGTTGGTATCTCAATAAATCTTTGTGAGTTAGATTTACTACTTGAAGAACCATAACAACATAATATATTTAAACGTTTTTCGTCTTGCGCAAAGATTACTCTATATAAAAAGACTGCTACAAGGGTACCTAAAAGTGGTCCAGACCAGAATATATAATGATTTTGCCAACTTTCAAGATTATTATATCGAATAGAATCGAGAAATGATAATGAGAATGGTTGTAATGGATTCCAAGAAACAGTGGAATGGAGAAGTGATAGGAAAGTAGCTAAGAATATACTTGTAAAATAGCACAATGGACCTCTAATTATCTTTCCTACAAATATAGAACCTCTTCCATAACGGTACGTAATAATTAAATTACACATTACTATAAGCATCGTTCCAACAAACTGACATACAACTAACTTTATCACTACCACTTTCCATTCCACTTTTAAATTATCAATTAATGTTGGTTGCAATGTTCTTAAACTATTTGACGTAACCTAAAACAAAAAATTATTAATAATTCATGAATTTTTAATGAAAATTTTAATACATTATATAATAATATTCCTGAAACTGTTCCTGCAAATTGTATGACTATCATCATAACACAAATGAACCATGATGTTGATAAGGCAAAAAGATGAGCTATTGATATCATTGGTGACATATGAACACTATAAATAATATTAATAAGTTAACATAAAAAAATATAAATGATAATATTTACGTTTGAAAGATTGTCAAAAAGCATGTCATTCCTAATGCCTCCAAAAGTGCCATTAATATTATTTTTTGAAGATTCTGTAAGTACCTATCTTGAAGTTCTTCATTTACATGATAATATATAAAAGTAAGGAGTGTTACAGCAATAAATTCAGATACCAACGGTCGTATGATTCGATCGATGATTGCTGAGCAATTAGAATTATACTAAAAAATGAAAATAATTAGTTTGTTTTTATTCATGTGTATTTAAGGTAGTTAAAATATATTACTTTTTTTTCCAGTGATGTTGTCTCGACAAACATCTGCCTTGAATCAATTGGCTCCAGTTGGTTTGGCGTATTCCTAACAATTGTCCTTATATGATATGGTTCATTTCCCAATTCCATGTCATTTTCTTTTATCAAATGACTTTTAGTAAAATTATTCATATCTCTATTAGTAAAATAGACTTCCTTAAAATTATCATCCTCCTGGTATTGAGGTATTTGTTCGGTATTGTACTTGTCAATACAATTAGTCATGGGATTATCAACACAATGAACTGTATTAAAAATAACATCATCTTCTTTCATATTATCAATTTGACTACCATAAGTTCCATAACTATAATTTGTGGTAGTATTGTTTGGTGAATATTTACTACTTCCAATAGGTTGATGTTGTGATGTTCCTGTCTCTGTTGATGTATCATAAATCTCCTCCGAATAAACAATTGGATTAGAAGTTACTTGTGTGTACATTGCTTTGTAGGGAACAGAAGTTGGTTGTTGCCTGGTTAATGTTGAATACATCTAAAACAATAACAAAAGTTGCACATAAAAAAAAATATGTCTTCTTAATCTAATTGGTTCAAAAAAATTTTCTAATTACTACAAATTTAAAATAATATTGTTTTTGAGAGATAATATATTAGAAGATAATGTATTTGATGTTATTTTTGGAAATAATTATATTTAAAAAAATATTAATTATTTAGCGTGAATATTTAATATATTTTTAGAGGTAAAAAATTTTGATTAAAAAATGTATTTGCAGGAAAAGAATAAATGAATATAAAAGTTTATCAAGGGTAACATTAAATAACAATTGCTATTTTGCTAATTATAAGAATTTTATAAAGTTTATTATTACCCCTGTAATAAATTTAGCATATATTTTCTTTACTATCTCAAAAGACCCATAAATTACGACATCTTCAGGTATAAAATCCAATTACAATGATATATATTAATAGTTTAAAAAGAATTAGTATCTTATATCTTTTAATGACATTACTTCTTATTTTATGATTGACGAATGTTGGATTTATCAAATGTAATATTATTTTTCTTATAACTGATATAAATATTTTATATATATATATAATATACCAATTATCTTAAAATTTTAATGTCTCCTAAATATTTAAACGAATAAAGAATGGTTTTTGTTAAAAATTACACTATTAATGAAAAGAATATGAAAAAAAGATTAAAAAAAGCTTTAATACTCATTAATATCTATGTAAATTAGTTGAAATATTTATCTTGTACAAATATATAATTATGTTCATTACTTATCCTAAGTAATATTTGAAGAAATTAAAAAAAAAATATTATCAAAATATTAGACTAAAAAAATATTAAAGTTATTTTGAGGATGTAAGATAAAATTTAAAATGCATATTTTGTTAAGGTAAAGTTGTTAGATTAAAAATTGAGTAAAAATATACTATTAGACACCATCCATTGAAACAAATGTCAAGTATAATTATATGAAATTAGGATAGGTTTTCAAGGGGACAATATAATAATTGAAGATTTATATTTGATAAAAATAATTTATATTTATGTAGTAATTTTAAATTACTATGGTTTTGTAATATTTTGTTAAATCAAATTATGTCTAGATGTGTGAATAGATCTTTTAAATTAATGAATTTTATTGGAGGAAGTACAATTAATTAACTTTTGTACATCACTATCCTTGACAAATCTTGACAAGTTTAATTATTTGAACATTTCTCATTTAATAACAGTTTTTATTTATTTTAAATTTTCGCAATTGTACTATGTTTAATTATTTTTAAACTACGTCAGGAAACATAAATTGTTAACATACCAACTGTGAAATTTATTAACTTCCAATTATTTGTTATAAATAGAAATAACAACTTTTTGTGATTTATTTTAGCAAAGATGAAAATTTAAATTTTTAAATTAAAAGAACATTTTCCTTTATATACTATTTCTTAAAGCATTTAAGAATCCTAATTAGTTTACGTCTCCTTAAAACAATGTACAACCATAAAGTCATTAATACTAAAATTTTTATATAATTGTAATGAAATGTAGAAGATAAGAGGAGATAGAAGGAAGAGAAAAAAATCAAAATTTGAGGATATAACAATATACATAAGTCATTTGTAAAAACTTTTTATTACTTTTTCCCATACATTAAATTTATTGGAGGACCAGAAATTTTGGTGACGAGAAAGGGGTAAAAGCGGAGAAGAAAATTGTGACCATTGAAAGGAAATTGAAAAGTCTTAACAAATTATAGTATAGTAATGAATAAATTACTCCACAATATGGTATTCCCTTTCAAATTGAAATAACACTATGTTTATTTATTTTTTGTTTTGTTTTTAATCTCTAAAAATAATAAATATTTCCAATTGCCATCTTAAAATATATGTCTCTTTTCTCATCCTCCATTAAAATCTGTCAAAAAAAATTACTTGTTCTTTTGAAGTTTTTGCTTCTATATGTATATTTATAAATAGGCAACAAAAAGATTGTTAATAAAAATACACTACACTTACTTTTATTTAAATTCGTATCATTAAATAGCTTTCAGCTACTAATTTAACTTATTAAATATTAAAAACACAAAGTGGAAAATTTACTGTATCAAATAACATTTTAATTATTAAATATTTCTTCATTTTTCACATGTTTAAAAAAAGGCATAAACAGCTCCTTGTAACCATCATCCACCACAATCATATTATTTTAAAATTTTAATAAACATCCTTTAAACAATAGTTGATTATTTATATCACACTTTTAAAACTAATCAAAAAGCACTTTTTTACTTTTAATATATATTAACCTTATGATAAATCTTTTCTCAAATGATAAATCAATTTTTTAACAATAGATGAATAATTACTTCTTTAAAAAGTTGTTGTAAAAGAGTTATATTAAACATTCTTATATATCCTTATCTATTATTAAATTTTTAAGTATATAGTGATGTAATTTTTATATTTTACTATCATCATTATAATGCTTCCACAATAACGAGATTGATACATTTTTTCCATTTATTATTATTAGCCTCTTTTTTCATATTGCTATTTATCCTCTCTATAATACGAAAAGTTAGGGAAAAAACTTTTACTAAATAACAAAATATATTATCATTTTTTTATCATAACAACTCCTTACATTTTCATACTTTCCACTTTTTTATTCATTTTTCCATAACAATATTTAAGTTCACACTTATTTTATCAAAGAATAATATACTATTCATTTATTTGTCGATTTAATAAGAGAAAAAAAAGAATTTTTTCCATTTGTAATTTTTTCATTCAATTATATTCACTTTTATTACTCTATAAACGGTCATTATATCCTCTACACTAATACAATACCCATTTATTTAAATTTATTTTGCCAAACATATCTAGAGAAATTTAATAAACTAATAAATCATTTTTATGATGTTCCGTTTGACAATATGACAAATATAGGAATCGTTTTATAAATTATTTTATCACTACTTCCTCATCATACTTCTTCTTTTACAGTTCCTTTTTACTTCAATTTTTAAATATTTTATTATTATTACAAGATATACTATTATGCCATCTACAGGATGTATCAATTTTATAAGATCTGCCACTTGTCTTCTTAATCTATTCTTTTGGGTAAGTTTTACATTTTTATTAATAATCTAACATATATCTATTACATATTGTTACAATTTTTAGTTAGCTGGAGTTGGTACTTTATGTATTGGTCTTTTGATGCTCCTTGATCCAATTGTTAATGATTTATGGGCAATTAATAATGAATCATTTACGATAACAACCTCTGCATATATGTTAACATTTGTTGGTGCTATTATGACAATCCTAGGTTTTTGTGGACTTTGTGGTGTATGGAGGAAAAGCGAATGGATGTTGATATGTGTGAGTTTTATACTTTTTTCCTTTTTTATATATAAAAATATTTTTCTTATAGTTTTGTATTATTCTAATTGTTGTATTTTGTCTTGAATTTGCCTGTGCACTAATAGCGTATAATTATAAAGAAAAACTTGAAAAGTACGTTGGTGACTCAATGACTAAGGCTATAAATACAAAATATGGTGTTGATGAGGAGTATACTAATGTTATTGATAGACTTCAAAGAGATTTCGAATGTTGTGGTATAAATAGTTATCGTGATTGGTTAAAAACACCATGGAGTGTTGACAAAGAAGGAATTGAAGAAGGAATTGAATTAGGTATTGGAGGAAACACATATGGAAGAGTTCCAACATCATGTTGTAATGAAAATGGGTTAAATGAATATGATACAAATTGTGGTATCTCATTTAACAATCTAGAATTATGGACTTATGAGAGATTTCTTAATGTTGATGGGTGTGTTAATGCAATAAAATTAAAAGCAAAACAACATGTTTCTTTAGCAATAACATTATCAGTTTTTATTAGTGCTGTACAGGTAAAATAAAATAGAACCTTTTTTATTATTTAATAATTTATTTTTTTAAAGTTATTTGGAATATTCTTAACAATGATGTTATGTTGTTGTATAAATAAAGGAACATTCAAAAATCAATCAGGAAGATAATCTTTAAATATTTAATCTTTTTATTATAATAAAATTTTTATGCTGCTTAAAAAATAACTTCCTGATTAGGTAAACTTATCTGCAAATCGCCTTTTTAATATGATTTCTTTATGAATATTTTCTTAGATATAAAGATATTTCAAAATATATTTTATATTGAACTATGTTTATCTTTGCCTTTTTTGACTTCATAGGTTACAAATGGTTGTGATAAGGTTGTTTGTAATAATGAATTATAATATTCCTTATGACGGGTACTATTAATTGTACCCCACACAGATTTAAATAGAAACATAAAAATTTCTAGTAGCGTTACACAACTCATTCCAAGAAATAAACCCATTGATCCTGCAACATATGACAACAAATCTACAGCTGTAATTCTTTTAGTTTGTATGTTTTCTGTCGTCAGCCAATTTTCCCAATTAATTTCAATTGACGTAAAATTTCTAAAAATATGATAGAACTTATTTTTAAATCTATTTATACTAATAGTTTTTTTTGCTTTTAGAAATAATAAATATTCTATGGAATATCAAATTTGTTAATAATACAAGAATGTTTAACATTTTAAATAATGAATTGTAATATATTATTCTTAAATAAAACAAATTTTTTTTAAATACATATACTTACGTCATATCTTTTGGAAGTTTAGTGTACGATACTGTGGTATAGTCATAAATAATCCTCCTACATTCAATTGGACAAAAGCAATTATTTAATAAATTTCCATTATCCACTTTCTTTACACAACTTATCATTTCCTCCACATTACATTCATCTTCCTCATTAATACTTTTTATATATGATACAGGAATACAATTACACTTCTTTATATATTGTCTTCTTCTACAATTTTTTATACATCCTTCCATATTTGTAAATTTATTGGATGATAATGAATGTTTCTCATTTAAATTATTCTCTCGACAATTACCCCAATTATTGGTATTCAGAAATGTTTGCTAAAATATTCTTTAATTAGTTGATATTAGAATTTTTAATATTATTAAATTTCAAAATTATTTCCTTACATTTTTTACAATTAGCGACGTTATAATTTTCCTACCTACAGAGACATGGAGACCTTTAGATTCAACATTTGATGGTACACCCTCACGATGTACTTGTATTGTTACTTCATCTATAAACATAATTAATATGTTTTTGTATTATATTATTTATAAAAAAATATTTACAGTACCTTTATAAGAGTGCATATTTATGTTAAAGGAAATTAGCCTCTTGCTACTTTCACCATTTATATTATTTAATTCCCAACAAACTCCATCATCTGTTATAATCTTCCTACTTCTGTTAGCACAAATATTTTCGTTATACTTTGATCCTATCCATGCACCAGAAAATAAATCCTCACACTCGAAGCTTAAAAAGAAACATTAAAGAATTTTACATTTAATTTTATTTATACTACTAATTTAATTATAATTACCTTGTATCTAAAAAATAATTTGTTAAACTAAAATTATTCCCCACACTTTTTTTATATTTTTTTTCATAGACCCTCCAATTATCAAATTCCTCTTTCTTTTTTACTATCAAACTGTCATGATGTATGATATCATATAAGAATTCTTGATTATTTTTAGAAATATTATATTCTATAATTATATTTATAATTATCTAAAAAAAGTAGATAAAGGAACATACTTTTAATTTTTATCGGATCTTGAAAGTATTTTTTACAAACTGTTATAGTAGGTTTGACATCAACATGAGCTCTATTCCATAGTTTTTCTTGAATAAATGTTGGACGTGAAGCATAAAATGATAATAACATTCCTGAATGTATCATAAAGAGTGTTACACATATTAGGACAACTAAACACCAGAAAATTAATGATGGCCATGTAGCTGAGTTATAAATTCTAACCTAAACAACAAATATTTTCTATTTAATTTATTTCTATTCAAAATAAAATTTTTTATGCAAAACTTTTTTTTTGCTTATTATCTTTTGTTTTTGATAGATAAACTTACCATACCATGGTATGTTGTTAGAGATGTAAATTCTTTACTTTCATCATCATATACATGGAGAATAATCTTTTCTTCCAACATTTCTTTATACTTAGTTTTAATATCAATTTTTGAAAGTTCATTATACTCCTCTAGATCATTCTCCTTTAAACTATTAATATTATTATCCTCACACTTTACATTAATCATGATCAATGATTAACCTCTTTTAAAAATGTATAACCGACAACAGCTTTTTAAACTTTGCAAAATAATTAAATTTTAAAAATAATTTTAAAAGAAATTGTAGTATAATTAAAAGTATAGTAAATTATAATAGAAAATATTATGTATGGGCATAATATCTCCAGTCTTACTTATCAAAGATGTAAATTGATAAATGCTTAATTTTAACCATTTTATTTTATTACTTCCATTAATTTTTGTCTCTTATCAGTCAAAAACCAGAGCACTTCTTTTTAAATGATAATAACAAAGTAGGTACCATAAACGTTTTGTGATTTCTCTCTAATCATTTTATATAATATTTTTTTAAACGAATACCTTAATTTTTAAAAAAAGATAATGCGTGATTATTTTTATGTCAAAGTTGTACGGCATCAATTATATTTAATATTAATAACATTAAAAAATACAGTTAAGATAAATTAATAGCAATCATGTTATATATTTATAATGCCACTACTAAAAAAATTGTAACTAAACATTTATAATTTACAAAAACAATGCTATTTTTTTGACTACAAAAATGAAAAAAATGAGGAAATTTTCAATATACCATACGTATTTACTATAATGTTATTTTTAGATTGTTTAATTTTCCATTAAAAATAATAATTCATGACTCGAGCATTATATTTTTTTGTCGAAAATTTTCTTTACTTTACATTAAATTAAAGCGTAAAGATTTAATGAATAGATATTAAAATTTATTATATATTGCCCATGGTATTTTTTAAATTGAAGCGCAATTTTTTTTGTTAAAATGATTAAATAATATTATTTTAATTTAGCATTCAATTATTACACCATTTTTATTTTAACTAATCATTATATATTTGATGTAATTGCCTTTCTTATGTAACTTTAATTTAATACCCCAATTGATATCTTTTAGAGCTCTTATTGATGAAATGGAGAACAGATAATTGTAAATAGTTATCTTTTTTATTTATGCATCTTTGATTTTCTTAACATATTCCACCATTTATTTCCGCTTTCCCCCCATGTTTTAAAAGACCATATTTATCAACCCTCTCTTCTTAATTTAATTATGACGATATATACATATGTAATATAAATGTTGTTGTGAATTTTACTCATGATGTTTAGAATTTAACTCTAATTATTATTATCTTTCTTTCTCATGAACTCTTTTGGAATGGGATTTGAAAAAAAATTCGTCCATTTATATTGTAAAAAATTTTAACCTACTTTTTTTATCGTCAAATTTTTTTATAGATAAAATTACCATGAAAGGTGGTCGTACTGTCTACTCTCAGTTCACCACATTTTTTTTAATCCTTATTATTTTTATATTTCCTTTTTATCAAATTGAGGGAAGATATAGGAATACTGGACAAATAAAAATGTGCCCACCAGGTGGGGAAAGTTTTGCAATTGCATGGCAATTATCATGTAATTTAATGAAAAAAAGAAGTCAAGAAATAAGTATAGATAGTTTTAGTAAAAATGATAATAAAGATAAAGCAAGTATGTTATTAATTAAAAAACATATTTTTAATATTACCATTTCAACTCTACATATATCTATTGTTTTCCTCCCCCACAAATAATTAATTACTCATAAAAATAATACAATTTCATTTCAGAAAATTCTACACACAAAAGATATATTCAAAGGGCGTTGTCATTGAATGAGTTAATGAATTATTGTTGTGTGTATGGTTGCACACCAAAGGACCTAAGCAGTTATTGTTTTTGAAGAATCAAGAACACCAAATCCACAAACCTCCATCAATTAACTATTTTTTTGTGGCCCAAATTTTTATAAAAAGTATTAATATACAAATTTTAAAACTGGAAGCAAATTTTAATCATTGAAACTAAGAAAAGAAAAAAAAACAGTTTTTTTTGGATGTTTTTTTTATCAGACACAAATTCATATAAACACACACCAAATAATTTTTGTACCTTAATTTTATAAAATAAAAAAACGATAGACATATGCTTTTGAATTATTCATTTAAATAACATCCAAGAATTTGTAAAAATCAAAATATATTTAACTGTCAACAAGTTTTTTCCTATTTTAAGATATATATAAATTTTTTTATGTAAACTTTATAATTACTCTTTTTTATGGATTTTTAAAAAAATATACTTTAATAAGATTAAATAACATATGACTGTTTTAGATTTCTAAGAAATATTTCGTTTTTTGCTATACTTCTATGTATTTGTATTTTGTTTATATCCATTTTTATCGATACAAAATATAAATCATTTAGTATGGTAAACTGAGCTCTATAATTATAATTATTTTTTACCCATCAACTTTAAAGGGATTTATTATTTAAAAATTAAAACTGTATTGATGATATACTTTAAATTTTCCATTACATATGATCAATTTTAAATAAACTGCAGATAAAATTGGGGAGAAAAATAATTTTTCATACTTTGAAGCGATATACTCAGATTGCTATTTACCCTCAGTAAAAAGACCTCTTAATAGAGATAAAAATTTTATATAAAGAGATAGTTTTCTAACCCAACTGGGATGAGAAAAATATATTATGAAATTATTAAATATGATTATATCATGTCCAAACCAATTACATCCTTTTTGTCTTTTCTCTGCTATGTATATTTTTCTGTAGTGAGTCGTTGATTCACTTTTGATCATTGTCTTTGATCTCATTTTTATCAAACTTATTTATACTTATTATCATCATTCCAAATATATAAATTAAATAAAAAATAATCCAATAAAAATATTCTATCTTCGGATAGATTGGTAACGTATGATGAAATATAGATTACTCTTGATAAATTTATAATATCCTCTGGCATAAAACTCTACCTCATTCTTTTTATTCTCTATATCCTTCACCACGGACTACCGTCAATCAAAGAATATTTAGAGTTATCAATTGACAGAAACACATATTAGTGCAAATGACGAGGAGTGTATTATATTGATAATTTTTGAATCTAAGTTGGTATATTTTTTTCATGAGATATAGACAACTATTTATCACATTAATGAACTATGTGCCAGATCGAAAAGTTTACATTTTAAAAAAATGGAGTATTTCTAACCAAATTTGATTAACTTTAAATTTCTTTAGTTTAAAGATTACATTCATTTTTAGGCAATTAAGTATTGTAAAAAATGAAATATTTGAATGAAGCATTTTATTATTGTAATATTTTTTTGTAGTAAAATGAAATAAGTTTATATTATCGTTACACAATCAAGGTACAATTTTTTTGTTTTTTTTGTTGTTGTTCCAATAACTATAGGATTAATATTACAATATAAGCATTTGAATCGAAAAAATTTTTTAAAAGAAACAAAGTTAATTATAAATTATGGAAGTGTACATAATATTGTACTAAAACATCAGGCACTCAAACATTTTTACCATTTTTTAATGATTTCTTACAGTTTAACTTTAGTAACAAAAGCATTCATTGAAATTTCGTTGTAATGTTGTGGTACCATTAATAATAAAAAAACCGGGATAGTAGCACACCTTATTTTTGTTTGGTTTTCGTGTCTTGTTAATAATTACAAATAATAAAAAAACTTTTCATACATTTCTACCATAAAATAGAATATACATTAATTTAGTTGTAAAAATAAAATAAATCATATCTTCACTTGAGTTTATTATGAGAGTGAGAGAGATAGCGAGAAAAGATGTTCAAAATAACAAATTCTTACGACTTATTAGTGGAAGGATAATAATAAAAAGGTTCATTACTTATTTTCTCATTATTATTCCTTTTTCCTTAAAATCATATGATTATAAAAATTTTATATATATAATTTCTATTTTATTTCTCCTTGTTAAAATAAAAAATTCCATAGAAATATATATGTTAAATATTTGAATGACACCTGCAGGGATTTTGATAAAGATAATAAATTAACGTTAACTGGTGGTATTTTATTATTTTGTCAATTCAAAGTGTTGCCATTATTGAATTTTAAAAATAAAAATTTGTTTTCAAAAAATTGTTAGTGTTTTTGGGACCATGTACCAATTCATTGTTAAAATACCCTCATCTATATATGTAGAAGAATGGAATTTACAATGTCACACAACTTCCTTTTTTGATAAGTTAACGTTCTTTAAAATAATAATTAATGCTTCAAAAATTATAATTCAAATAATAAATGTTAAATATAAATATAATTGAAAATAAAAAAACACATATGGATAATTGATACTTCGAGCAATTAAAGAAAGTACATATATATTATGCTACACTTTGTAAAGATTTTTGTAGATATCATTGCTTTGAAATTGTATTTTCTCACCAATGTAGTTATCTATTTTTAGTGATAATATAATAATAAACCCATTACTTTTTTGTGGAAGGGTAAAAGGGAATATTTAGTGTACAATAAAAAAAACAATAAGCATATTGACTAACTAATAACTTTGAATATAGTAATAAAAAAAATATAAAAATAAAAATGCATAAATCACTTGATTTAAGTATGAATTACAAAGACTTCATCAAAACACTTAAAATGGGTGGTTTGAATTTCCCGAACAAAATGTATTATTAAATGATGATTGCGACCCTTCATTGTGGATCGATCCATAACCACCCATATTTGTATTCCAAGAAGAAGTACTTGGTGTATTGTCGGAATTAAGTAATGTAATATTACTATCATTTCCTTGCCATTGATGCATATTTTGCCCCCATATTGGATTTCTATTGAAAGAAGTGGATGGAGAGGTGGTGTAACATTGATTACCACCCTCTTGAGAACAATCAGAGGTCGACCATGGCATATTTGAAAAATTAACACCATCATTAATTGTTTGTAATGGATTACCAGTATTAATAGGATTCATCATACCCATAAAATCAGAGTACGTTGATTGGAGAAGGCTTTGTTGAATTTGTTGTGGTATTTGAATTGGTATTTGTATTGGAGCACTTTGCGGATCCGATATAAAAGGAGTTCTTTTTTGCGAAAGCATTTCAACCATAACTTTCATGCTGTCATCATTAAGCAAGGATAGTGAAGTAGTTGGATATCTATTTATCATATCATTTCTAAATGACCTAATAGAATGTACTAATGGTGAATTGATTTTAAATACTGTAAAGTATGGAAGTTTCACTGGAAAATATAATATTTCACCCCAATTCTTGATGACAGATCTTATTTGCATATCTGGAACTTCGATATGTTGGATGGCAATCCAAAGTGGACAAACATGTGATCTTTGGAAGATAGGCCAAAGATTCATTTGGCAGTTTGAATTGAAAATATGGTAAAATTCCATAGACATGTATAATCTTCCTACAAGCATATTCCATATAGTGGCATTTTCTCGATTCATAAAAATCATCGAAAATATTTGATGGGGATCTCTTATTTTGTTAACTTGAGCATATACAGTAGCAAAGTGAATTCTTTGCATTACTTCTGAGTGTTGATTCTCTTTTATTTGACTATCATTTCTTGCTTGAAGAAGATTATTTTGTGGAACTTCTCTTGAAATACGTTGAGAATGCATTTGATTTGAAGAAATATTTGGGACACATGGAATACCACTAGGTCCTGCAACTAAAATTTCGGAAAATATAATTTTTATTAATTATTTTATCAATAATAATAAATTAAGAACTTACATTGATTTGCAAATGCGTTGCCCATTTCAATATTATTCATGAAATTGCCAAAACCAGTAAAATTATTGACTGAATTTGGGAATGTATTGTTAAGATCAAAAGGTGTTTGAGATGCTTCAGATGGAAGAAATTCAAAAAGTTGTTGATTCAAGATTTGCTTGTTGTTGTTATCACTACTCAAACCATTTCCACACCTTGGAGAACTAATGGTATCAAAATCACCTCTAGCAGCATTACCATTCTTCCATTGGTAGAGGCGAGATTTTGTGAAGGATGATGGTGAATTATTAGGTATGTCATTGTTTATATCACTAGGAGATTGATTATTTGAAATTGTTTGTGAAACACGAGAATTACTATCTTTAGTCTCAATTTGAAGTCCTCCTGTTTGCCCTTGTCCCGTCTAAATATTTTTATATTATTGCAATTTTTTACTTTAAAAAAACTTACATTTCCTGATTTTAAATTAGCATCATTACCAGTATTTAATTCATTAAACTGAGCTTCAAGAGGAACTTCACAATTGAGTGTATCGATATCTTTCTTACCAAAGACAGGTGGAATATTTGAATGATTTTTTGAGTCATTCTTCTCATGATGAAATTCATTATTTTCTTTACTCCAATCTTTAGAATTAACTTTATTACTATTATTATTTTTCTCTGATTCCTTTTTGTTCTCTTCCTCAGAGAATATTGTATATAAATGAGAACCAATGACCCCGTCTTTAGTACCCTTAAAATCAATTTTACTCCAATCTTCAGTACAATATGAATCTATCTCTGCTTGATCAAAAAATGGATCACCTGATCCGATAACCCAACGTTTGATATGCTAAAAAAATATATATTTAAATTAATTTTATAAAAAATTATTTAAACATACCAAATGATCATCAGGTTTACCCCAAAAATTTGTACCATTATCAGGAGTTTGTTTTTTACACTCCTCAGAATCTGGATTTTGCCAAACCATGTCTGGACTTGGTTCAGGATTAACTTTATTATTACTACTTGTATTTTTATTCCAATGACCTATCATTGGTTGTTGATTTTTAGCAGGGCTTACCTTTCCGTATTCACCGACACCAGTATTTTGATTCCAAGTATTTGAAGTACCATCATTTACATGTACACCATCCCATGGAACTTCTTGATTAACTTTTCCAGCATTCCATGATTGTGTTGGATCATAAAGAGGTGAATTGACATCGAGTCTTTGCATTTGACTTACTCTATGATTGTAAGGGGTATTGGGATGTCCACTGGCCATATTTTTTTTAACGTGATCAGCATAAGAACCAACAGGAGGATTTTTCGACCAATTATTATTCAAAGCCATATTCCAGTTATTTTGAGAAGTTAAAGAACCGTTTCTAATATTTGAACCACCAGATTGTGTATTTTGGAAATCAGAAGACATTTGTTGACCTTGATCCATATTTTGTTTCATCCATCCAGATCCGTTATATTTGCCATTAGGTTGTAATGGCAAAGATTCATTTTGAGAACCAGCAACTCCTTGATTCCACGGTGACGATTTTTGATTGAGATTCTATAATAGAAAAAGGAATAATATTAATATAAAAAACTAAAAATTCTTACGGAGAAATTTCCGGTATTAAAACCGTTTCCTGTATTTGGTTGATCGGAATTGCTTCCGCTGTTCCACATTTTTAAAAATAGATAGAAATCAAGAGATTAAGAAAAAACTTTATTGCAAAAAGCAAATCTTTCCTAAAAAATAAAATATTATTATTATAATTTTTCAATCATTAAAATATATATAACTTTAGAAAAACGATTTGTCAAAAAAAACTATATGACTATTTATCATATACCGTTTTTTAAAGTTTATTTAACAAATTTACGATTATCATCCTTCAACAGTTACTGAATGTGTATTTGGAAAATCAATTAAATTAAATATTTTTGTTTTGTTTTCTCAGCTGACAGTTACGTGATGTTTTAATAAGAATTAATCTAACAGTAATGGTAGTAAAAATAATGTTATAACTGATAATAAAAATTATAAATGAGAACTTGCACTATCTCTTTTTTTAAAAAACCGCTGTTCCAAAAATATTATTCGGAAAAATAAATATTTTTGAAAGGTGTTCCGCCCACTTTTAATTTTAAATAACTGTTTAATAAACAAAGACAACAAAAACAAATAGTATATTTCTAATAGGAATAAAATTCTGAACAGAATGACACTAAATATTGTAGAAAATGTTTAAGAACGTTTTTTTATAGTCAATTAATCAACTTATAATTTCTTTATAAATATTTTTTAAGTAAACTGTCTCATGCGATTAGACAATAAAGTATTTCCTACAAAATAAGATATAAACTATTCAAATTGGTTATGCATAGAATTCAATAAAAATTATTTAATATATCGGTTGGGTTGAATCTCTTTAAAAAAAATGTTTACTATCTATTGCTAACATTTTGCATTAAACATCATTTTTTCATATTTTGTCATTAAAAGTGATCTTATTAAAAATAAAATCAACATTTCAACTTTAAAATGCATATTTTAGCTTTCATGCGGTTAGGGGCATTTTAGTTTTTTATCCAAATTTCGTAAAGTTTCCTATTTATAAAGTACATTTAAATTCTTATGATCTTAAAATCCAATTCCATAAAAAATATACATAAATATTATGCTTCATTTTTATATAAAAATAGATAGGTTATGTTAAATTATTTGTATTATTAATGGTAAAAGGAGGACAAGATCAGTTAGTGATACACACATATATATAATAAGGTCATCTAATAAAAGCCACTATTGATATTACACTAAAAATGTGGTATGAATAACCAAAATTTGAGGAGGATAAATTTGTAAATGTTATATAATAAATATTTATATCATGTAGAAAAAAAAACACATTTACTTAAATAGTATAAAATATCAAGAGTGTGTATTTATAATAAATGAATATATTAATATAACTAATGTATTTTTGATTTTTTTCTTTTTCACATTGCAACACGTTTAAATTTTTGGGAGATTTGTAAATGTTTTCACAAACAGCAGCATATGATAAAGTGAAAGCACTAACATTCGTATTTTATAAGAAGCTAAGTTAGAGTTAACAGAGATGGAATATATATATATATAAATTTAAAAGTAGGGAACAAATATTAAAAATTTTGTTTTGCGTTAACGCTGACGTTTAAAGGAGAAGAAAAATAACATTTTTGGTGTAATAAATAGTGAAAGAGTGCGACAAATATCTAGAAATAAATTGTGAGCAAGTGATGTCCCTTTATGATTGCTTTCCTGATATTTAAAAAAGACAGCGAATTAATTCGCAATATTTTTTTTACAAAAAAAAATTTTAAAAAAATGTAGTTATATGAAATCTGGCTATCTCTGAGAATATATGGATTGAGGGGACTGACAAAAAAGGAAATTTAAGATTGGCCCTGTTCAAATGATACATTTATGTTCTGTGAAGCACTGTTGGGTGCAAATAAACATAAAAGATGAATGTTTAAATATTTTTTTAAATGTATAATATTATGTATACATTTTAAATATCAAAACAATACTTTTAAAATAACTTTTATAGAGAAACAAATATTTTTAAAAATGATAAAAAAAATAATATAATAAGTTTATGAATGCTTGCTATGTTATTGTACTTTTTTTGCTAAAAAAATAACAAAATAATAAATTTGGAATAGCAAATGTTTTAATTATAATATTATGATGGTTCTTTAATAGAATAAATTTAAATATGTCATGTTTATGAGAGATAACAAAAAATTTTATTTATTAAATAATAAAATTATATTATTTTTTCACAAGAATGTATATGCGTGGATACTTTACAGTAGAAAAGTAGAAAGCAAAAGAATTAGAATTAAAACTTAAGAAAAGAACTTCAAAAAATCATTATATTGTATTACTTATGGTTATATTAAAATAAGGTGTTATTTGATAAAAATTAATATGCATATATATATTTTATAAATATATAACCAAATGAATATGACAATTTTTTACACATCTATTCAATAAATATGATTTATAATCCTATAACAGTCAATTTGGTTAGCAATTGTGAATATCTTATAAATAGAAAAAAAAGTATAAATTACTTTTTAGTTTAATTTCACAGACCAAATAAAATAATGATAGTTGTCATTATCATGAAGTGTAAATTAAGTTGTAGAAGAGATAGCATAAAAAAATATAAAATTAACTACTTAACTAGTAAATTATTGTATATATAATAATTCACTAGTCAAATCATGTGAGATGGATGTCAAAAAAAATAAACCAATGAGTCAGAGTGTCTTTGTAGCGAGATTGTGTGAAATGTGTGTATGGAGGAGAACTCTGAGAACCAAAATAATTTGATGAATAAGTAGCTATGCTAAAAAGAAATTAGTTTCTTGTTAATAACTATTTTTTTTATTATACATTGTAAAAATAATTTAAAGAATAATATGTATTATATATAGAGATATTTCTTTGATAATAAAAGTTAATTGTTAAATGATTAAATGCCTTATAACAAAAACACATATTTTTGTCTTGTTTTTTTTTAATTTTTAATAAATAATAAGATGAATATAATAGAAGAAATATTGAAGAAAGATAGTTGACTTATCATGGAATGACGTCATCTAAAATTTCCTATTCTCGTTTAATCTACAGAAATATGCTTGTATGTTTTTTTGTTGAAACAACATTATGATTATATAAATATATATATATATATGTTTAAACATATATAATTTATAGAGACTAAAAAAACAAACAAATATTTTTGCTATCAAAAAAATGTTATAAAATTTTAGTAAAGTGTAAAGAAATATCACTTAACTGTTCTAATCTAATATTACATCTTAAAGAATGATTAAAATTTTAAATATTAGAGTAGTATATCATTACTTTTTTAAAGTATCGAATAAAGAAAAGACAAAAAAAATTCATTTAATTTATAGTTGAAATAAATTTATTATTTTTGGTTTTTTTTATATCTTCTTCTAACTAGTTATGTTTATTTGAAAATGATATTTATTTTAGTATAAGGACATAATTTAAATACCCAGAGGTTGTGTATCACAATGATAAAGGACATTTTCAATAAGTTTTTTTGAATAAAAATAAAAGACTGTCAATGTATTTAATTTTAAAAAAAAATCTTTTTTAAGAGGTAAACATTGTATATGAATAGATAGTAGTATAGTAAGATTGATTAGTATGAACATTTAAAAAATCAATTAATTTTATTTATAATATCTTGTTTGTGCAAAAAAGTTTCTACAAAGATTATTTTTAATATAAATGTGTTGAAGTGTATTAAAAAAAATAAATAAATAGTTAAGTTTTATGGAATTGATCTGTTTAACATAAATTTATAATTATATTACAAAGAAATTTAAAATATATAAATTTATATCTATTTAACTGTACATTTTTATAAATACTTAACTCCCTCTGTATAATTTATATATTATTATTTAAAACCATGAATGTTTTATGTATTGAGAAGATGGTAACTCCCAATTAATAATTTTAAAATATGTAATACTAAAATAAATTTATAGAATGTTTTATAAAAGGTTTCCAACTATTCTCTATACAACATTCATATAAATATATTTACATTAATATACATAACTACAATTTAAAAAAGAATACTGTTTAAGAATTAAAAAATTAAGATAGAAAATGGAAAAAGTAATATTAGAGATTATAAATAATTAAAACTTTTTTAAAAAAAAGTAATTTTATTTATCAGTATTAATATATTATTTTAACAATAGATAATATATTCATTTATAAAATAAAACTATTATTTTTAATCTATAATATGTGTATAAATAAAAGTTAACTAATTTATCAACTGATAAAATTGACAGAATATTCCTAAAAATATTATTTTATATTGATATAGAGTATCAACAATAGAGTAATTAAACTTGATTACTCCATAATATAATTCAAAAAATAATAACAAAGTTATTAATTACAAAAAAGCAACATCAAACTACAATTACTGAAATAGAAAAAACTTTTCGATTTCTTTATTACGATTGATAACATTTAATAGGATGTCAAAAGAATGAGAAGTACCATCATAAATAAAAGATATCTAATTGAAAATTTAAATTCATCCTATATATGTACATTTATATGCAATATACAATTATTTAATGTCGTTTTTAATTTCAAAAAATTTCATTACTTCACAAAACAATATTAAAAAAATAACACTTCATAGTAAATTATATAGCATTCCCTTAGAATGTTTAGTAATAATTCAGTAATATAAATGAAAAAAGTTAAAGCTATCAGAATAGATGTTATGAATTACCATTAATGAATGAAAATATTGACATTTTCAAAAAAAAATGACTCATACTACCGTTTTGTTAAAAAAAACCGTCAATGATAGGATAAATCAAATAAAATATGGTTTTCTATAAAAATATGTTTTTTTATAAAAAAAATTAGGATAATGATAAAAATAAAATTCTTGTTTCAAATTGTACATAAAATTTA
This sequence comes from Strongyloides papillosus, assembly GCA_005656395.1. Classification (NCBI taxonomy): domain Eukaryota; kingdom Metazoa; phylum Nematoda; class Chromadorea; order Rhabditida; family Strongyloididae; genus Strongyloides; species Strongyloides papillosus. The sequence goes on from SRSI01000044.1 coordinate 56,944, forward strand.
TGACTACAAATAAATAGATAAAATATGACCCTCTATATATTCATTTTATTTGCTTTCAATAATGACTGTGGTCGGGTAAGCTTAAAAATATATGAGAAGAAGACATAATATATAGTGAAAACGTGATTAAAGAATTGTTTCTATATCGATGAGAATATAATATAAATATATATGATAACACTTAGTCTTTATTGTCTTTAAAAGTTTAAAAATTATATATATCATTTTAAGGTAAAAAAAAATGTGATAAACTCATTTATAAATATACTTTTAATGAAATTTTAAAATATATTGATACTATCAAATGGGTGAACATAAAAATATTATTAAAAATTTTCTCCATGATAACAAAATACCCACTGATAGTTATATGTATTAATAAAATAGTAACGATAATTTTAAAACAAATTAATACTAGATAAATACATCATATACACTCTTATATACATAAATATTCATTTTAAATTTATTTTAACAAATCAACATTCTTTTTATTTTTTTTACACTAATAATAGGATGAATTTTTCTTTTCATTGAGATAGTTATCATTTTATTAACAAAAATTTGTAAATTTTTTTTTATCTGATTACACACATTTTTCATTATAAAAGAATATTAAATGAAACATAAGAAAGCTTTTTTAATAGGCATAAAATAAAGTTTTGGAATAATTAACATTATAATAATTATGCTCCTCTTATATACCTGTCTACAATAAAAGAAAAGTTATAGGTAAATGCAATATTAAATTAAATTTGTTTTATAATTAAATATCACTATTTTTAAATTCTTCGCTTTCCAAAATGGTAATTGTAAATAGTGCATGGAAATTTAAAAATTTAAAGTGTATATTAAAAAAAATAAAAAATTTGTGCTATTTAAAAATAATGAAGATGATATTTATTTTAAACAAATTATTGTACAATTTTTCTCATTACGTATCTTTTATCTCTTTCAATTTTTTTAAATTATACATAGAAAATAATATATAGAGAATTTAATGAGAAATAAATATATTACTCTCGTCCATACTCACATTTAAAAACAAAATTTTTTGTGATAAAAGAATTAATTTTTTTGTTTATAGTTTCCTTCATTTTTTTCAATAAATGTTGTTATTAGAGGATAACCTAAAACATGTTAAAAATTTTTAACATTATCATTATATTTTATTTTTAAAAAAATTTCTTTTAATAAGTGAAATACTTCCTGTTTATCTTTCTAGTTTAAAAACATAAAATAATTATTTAGTTATTAATAATAACTAATTAAAGATAAAAATAGAGAAAAGATTTTAAATCTAAAAAAAGGGAAAACTTTTTGTTTATCTTATAAAATATATATTTATAAAAAGGATTGAATCATAAAACAGGTATCTTGTTGTTTTAAACAAAATACAAACGACATTATTAATATTATTACGTTAAAGAGATGAGAACGCGAATGCGTCGTCGATAGGAAAGTGAAATACTTAATTACACATAAGCTTTAAATATAGTTATTACGTTATGTAGCAGTTTTTTTTAAATTTTTTTCAAATAAGTATGCTTATATAACTATTGATAATATTATATAAGAAAAATATTTGTACGCATATAAATGTAGAGGCTAAAAAAATTTAAAGAAGAGGAAAAGTTAACATGGTATAGTAAATTTTATTACTCTCATAATAAAAATATACTCAATATAGAGTGATTAAAATCTTTCCTATTTATTGTATATATATATATTTTGAGTGACCATCAAAATTTTTGCATTTTCGATGAGAGGTATATAGATTGTTCTCCTTCATACATCTATATATATGTATAATACATCAATAACAACCACTTTATAATTACCATTTTGATAGGTGATCTATTACCTTATGTTTAAAATCTTTATATAATTCACTCTCCCATCTTAACACTTCATTTTTGGAATTGTGTTTTGTTTAGGCTGTGATTACTCAACTGATTTATATTTACCAAATAAAACATAACAACATTTTAATAATTCAGGATCAAAAAGAAGTTTTTGTTGCATATTAGTTCTTGGAATCATTTTTCACATTAAATTTAAATACATGTAATTTTATGTATATAATTTTATTATTTTATGTATGCACAACTGATAACTGCCAGCGTGTCTATTTGCGTTATTATCATTTGATCATTATTGCAATCCCTTATATAGTATAGTGTAACATTCACTATCTCCTTCCAGATGATAAAGTTTTGTTACTTTAAATGTACTTTATATGATAAACATTCTAGAATTTTAAATTATTTTTTATTAATTTGCTTTTAAAGTTTTGTTTTTTGCCACTTTATTATTTCTTTTTTTTGTTTCGTAATTTACTGACACTAATAAGATATTTAACTTATTATTCTAAAATATTTTCACATTACATTGTTATATAGTAAATTATATGATATACTATACATATATTTTGTAGGAGTGTCAATTATTTATTATTTAATTAAATTTTTCACTAAAATAATAAATTATAGTCTTTTTCTATAGAATTCTCTATCATTTTATCAACCTAATTTAAATGATAATATTTTTATATGTAATTTGTGTATCTTTAATAATTAAACAAATTACTAATACATTTATTTTAATTTCACATTAAGTTATATTTTAATAAATGTTACATAATTCTTTATAATATTGAAAATTAAATAATTTTTTATTATTATTAATATCACCTCATTACATTAATTTTATCTCCAATGAAAACTATTATGAATATAAAAATTTTTTATTGATTTCCTCACTGTGATTGTATTTAAATTATAAAACAGAAATATTTTAAAAACTTTTCATCTTTTAATAGCTTGTTGCTTCTATTATATATACACTTTTTTAGTTCCATATCTGTATATTATACATTTCATTTATATCTTTCTGTCATATTACATCTGTCAATTATACATATATATATTTTTTACATAAATATTTAACAAACAAGAATATTTAAATTAAAAAAAAAGAAATTTCGATATGACAACATCTTCGTAAATTATATGCTAACTCATAAAATTTTAATAGATATTATTGTTCTCAATATATCAACGTCTGTTAATTTATGTTGTTTCAATGATAACCTACAATTTTTAATTTTTTATCGGTGAACTTAATAACATAAAGCTAACATATATCATATACACTTATAGGGTTTTTTTCAACATTTTTATTATATATCACCACAGAGATGGCTAATTTATTTTCCGGGTTAGCTAGCATCACAAAAACGGTATCCGATGCACTTAACAATCCAGAGGTTAAAAAGTTTCAAGATCAAGTGTATGTAAACAAATATAGACTTTTTCAATTAATTATTTTTTATCTATTTACAGTACTGGTTATGTAATGAACTTCAGTGATGCTGAGATAAAGGTACGTAATGCAACAAACGATGAAGGATGGGGTCCTACAAATCAGCAATGTGATGAAATCGCAAGTATGACCTTTCAATATGATCTTTGTACAGAGGCATCCGAAATGTTATTTAAACGTATGATGGAAAATAGTAAAGGTACATGGAGAAGAACATATAAAAGTTTACGGCTAGTTGATCATTTGTTAAAACACGGAAGTGATAGATTTATAAGATATACAAGAGAACATTCAACTCAAATTAGAGGTTTACAAAATTTCCATTATATTGATGAGAAAGGAAAAGATCAAGGAATTAATATTCGTGTTAAAGCTAAAGCCATTATTCAACTTTTACAAGATGAAGATTTACTTATGGATGAAAGAAAAAAAGCTAAGACAATGAATAGAGATAAATATGTTGGGTATTCAAAAGAAGATATGATTCATATGTCAGGAAGTTCTTCAATGTCAGGATTTGGTAGTGACAATTATAACAAGTATTCTGATTCTTTCTCAAATGTCACTAAATCACAATCAATGAACGATGGAGTGAAGACAGAAGCGAATTTATTTAATTTTCCTGATGATAAAGACATTGATCATACAGAACTTGGTATTCCAGATACACCAACTAATGATGATGATTTTGGTGATTTTGAGTCACCAGCAAAAATACCAGATGTCCCTAAAAAAAATGAAATCGATTTATTTGGTGATATAGTACCAATTGCTCCACCCCCAAGTGGTATCACATCACCAGCATTTTCACCAAAAACGAAAGTAATTTTTGAGTCAGTTAAACAACCAGATGTTACTAATGATTTAATCAGTCTTATGGACGATTTAAATGTTACAAATCCACCACCATCACCCAAAACGTCTATTAATGTATTTTCTGCAACTAGAATGGATGGTGATACCTTATCATTACCTCAAAAAAATGAACCCCCAAAGGAATATGTTAACAATTTGTTAGACTTTGACTTTAATAAACCTAATCAAACTACAACTACTGATATTAAGGATGATTTTGCTGATTTTGTGGCTTTTAATGGTATCAAAACAAAAACAAACGGTAAATTTTTTAACAATAATAAAATATGATTTTTTTTAGATAAACAAGAACTAGATTTTTTCACTTCAAAACCTACTGTTTCAATAAGAGGAGAGAATGAAACAAAGTCATCAACAACATCTCAAAGTAATGATGAAGACTTTGGTGACTTCTTTACAAACACAACGTCCCCTGTTAAGGAGAGTAAAAAAGTAGGAAGTACATGGAATGGCCTGGAAGATAAGTAAGTTTATTTTTTACTATTCTTCATAAATTAAATAAATTCTCTTTTTTTTTCTAGATTTGGATTAGATTTTGCAAATTTTAACCTTAAAAAAGGAGATTCGGAAAAGAAAAAAGTGTCAATGAATGAGATGAAAAGTAAAGCAAATATAACATCAAATTTATTTTAACACTTTCAACGTGAAGGAAATTTTCATATTAATTGTTGCCTTACTGTAATAATACATTAACATATGCCCTTAACTTTTCCTTTTTTTCCCATAATTTAAGAAAAAAAACACATATCCCTTATTATATAAAACACATATTTTATGAAGCCTGCATTTATGATATATAAAATTGTCAAAACAAAAAAATTTGTACAATTTTAATGGTGTGACAAGTAATTTTAAAAAAAAAAAGTATATATATTTGGCAGGATAAATTATTATGTTAAAAATTTATATTCTTTTCTTTATTTTTTAATTAAATTGATATGAATATTAAACGATATTTGATGAATAAATTATTGTCATAATAAGTGTTTTATGTTTAAATTTTTTAAACTTTTCAATTCATTTTTTTCTATTTAATTAGCATTTATATAACTTTTAGCTTTTCTGTTTTCCTTTTTTTATCAAAATATTGGTTTATTAAAGATAGAAAAAAATATAAGTTTCCATTTGTTAATTAAATGTTAGGAAGCCTCCTGAAAAGACTTTAAAGAATTAATCAAATACAATTATTGCTAATTCTTATTTACTTAGAAAGAATTAATTATAACTACAAATATAAAGGGATAGTAATAAAATAGACTTAAAAAGGAACATTTGGATAAAGCTTTAACAGTTATAGGCGTTGTTAAACTGCTTTTCCATGTAGATATAAATAAGGTCACTTTACAATCTTGCTCTTATTTTATTTTTCCAAAACAGCGGTAGTTTGAAGGATGTCTTTGACGACGGAAGTTATTGAAAAAATGAAATGTATGTTAAAGAAAAATTTTTTTATTAAAAGCATTTTAATATAAAATTTTATTTACCTTTATTTTTTAGATATTGATGAAGATCCATATGATGGGAAAGTTAATAAAGCTGTCATGAAAGAAAAAGTTAATTTCCGGAAGATGTATACACACAAAAAATAAAAAGGACACAGGTTTGCATAAAATGTAACAAACTTGTCCCACTTATAAAAATTTGAATTTTCTTGATTTGCGACTAATTTTATCGCAATTATTTCGTAAATAAAAATTAAAACAATATCTAGAGGATTATTAAAATATGTTTCTACTTTTTAGTAGATTTTTTCTATTTTAAAACTTAAGTTGCTTTCTACAATACATTTTAAAATACAAGGTTAGAATTTAATTTTTAAGTAAAATTACAAACACTTTCATAAAAAACATTTCTAACATATTACAGTATATTTTTTTATGTTTCAATAGTTCGAGTTATCATTAAATTATATGTTATATGAAATTTTCATATTTGATAGTCTAAATTTTTTTATAATGTCTTTAAAGATCATCTTTAAAAATTAAACTTATTAAAAGCTATAAATAATATGGATTTTTATTTATAGTAAAAATAATAACTTTTACATATTTTAATTTAAAATAAGAACGAAAACTAAAATAAAATTTCTAATTAATTACTTTTTATATGAGTAAAAAATTATTACTTTTGACATTATTATTGTTAGAAAATTTTTAAATTTCTAAACTTATTGTTGTTAGTAAATTGTTTAAATTGGTGATTTTTATTTAAACATTTATAACTTCAAACAAAATTAACTTTAATAACGTATTTTATAAAATAAAAATAAAAAACAAGTTGGGATCTAAAATAAGCATAATGTTATAAAAAATATCAAAATTAAAAAAAGCCACATTAATTTAAAAAGTCAAACATATATATTTTTGTAAAAAAACGGAAAAATGTATACGACAACTTAATATTTTGCGTCGTTTTAAAATTTTTACTATCGCTTGATATTTTTAAAATTTGAATAATATTCTATTTTTTAAAATGGTGGGACATTTTTTTGCATTATAGATAGAATTGTCAAAATTTGTCCTTTTTATTTTTTGTGTGTAGTGATAAATTAAAGGTTAAAAATAAATATAATTTTGTTAACTCTAACAAGTATTTTTTTACCATTTTCAGAAGTTATACGTCATTTTTAAAGAATACGAAAAAACTGGATTTGACGAGATTGATGTTGATGATGTTAAAGAAGCGTTAGTTGATCCAAATTTTGTAAATATTCTTACAAATGGTTTTAGCCCAACAGCACCAAGTATGCTTATGGAAAGAATATTAAAAAATGATAAACCTCTAACATTTGAAGAATTTTCAGAGATCGTCTTAGAGTCAAGAAGAATTAGCTATGATATTGCACAACAAAAGCACATAAATGATTATTTCTTTGATGATAATATTTATAAAAAATATTATTACTATAATTATGATAAAATTGAGGAGAAGAAAGTTATTACTAAAGAAGAGATTATTAACTCATGTATATTTTTATTTATTTACACAGCTTTAATGATATTGTCCTATGAAATTGATAGATACACAAAATATAAATATATTTCAAATTATGGAGAGCTACAGTATTACAATTTTATACCCACAATGTTTTTGACATATATCTTTGTTCACAAATCAAGAATGCTATTATTTTTAAATATTTTTCATTTTTCATGTGTTTATATAACAATACAATACTACTTTAAAACTGAGATAAAATATATTATTATTATAACTATATCATCAGTAACATATGGTAGTGTTATTCATTTATTCGAGGAAATAAATTTATCTGGATCCCAAAATTGTACTATTGGATTGTTATCATTGTTATTTGTTAACATCATTTTCAATAATAGAAAAAATAATGAAACACAAATTGTACCAATACTTTTATGTATTATCTTTTTATCACCCATGGTCTTACATCCATCAGCTTCATCTGTTGGTGGCATAATTGGTGGATTCTGTTCAAGTATACTTATAATATTAAAAAAAAAATTAATTAATATTCCAAATGATTTTAATATTTGTCATATTTAAATATATATTGTTATTATATTATTATCTTTTAATAAAAATTTTATTTTATAAGACATTCGGATTGTAAGAATAAGTGTCCGTTTTAAGATTCCAAACTTAAAATAGCTGTAATATACTTATACCTGTAATTAAATAATATATTTCACCTCGAAAGGCAAATTGATTTTTATCATTAATCCATTTATCATTAACCTTGATTTAAAACTTTTAATCTTTTAAAAAGAAACAATTGTTGTTTTTCCTTAATTTTATATGATTTTATCTTAAATTACATTATATTAAAAATAGCAGAAAATTTGGTAATTTATTGTTCTTAAGAATATGATCATTGTAAAAAGATAGGATCGTCCAACAACGCCAAAATGAGAATTAAAAAAGATAGATACAACATATAAAAAATCATTTTCATCAATTCTTATTAAACAATGATGGCTTTCTAAATATATCATGAAATAAATCTCGAATAATGTTTAAAACAAATTAAAATTCGTTCTTTACTGCTCCTATGGAATAGTACTCACCCAGTTTTTAGGGAGAATTGTTACATTGAATAAAAAGTGGATTCTGTACGACAGTTAAGGAAACACTGAACAGTAAGTGTGTAGGAATAGAACACCAAAGTCTTAACAAAATTAAATTCCTTAAAAAGAGTTTAAAAAGAGTTCTAAGATTCTAGAAACCGTAGTTTATCCACAAACGTAACAACAAGCTTTTAAACCAATGGGAAGAATTTTTCGCTTCCATTACTTATTATTTCAAATAAAAATCTCAATTTTTATTAAGTTATAGTATATTAAATCTATATAGTGGTGAGCTAACATTTATGTTAGAACAATATGAAATGCCATAATGGCAATTAAAGTATTAATATTGTTAAAAGCGTTCATATCCCTTCCATTAAATTTTTATTTTAAATTTTATATATATAAAGAAAAAAATATTATTGTTGTCATGGTTATAATGTAGTTTATACATCTCATTCTCCAGTGAATGAAACATTAAATGAAATTTATGCTATCATTGACATGATATTTATTTATTAATAATAATTATTTACAATGGAAGTTAAAAATGAAGATACCGTTAATGTTAATCTTGAAAGTGACTCTGAAGAAGACAAGGACACCTCTGATGAAAGGTCCATAAAATTGGTTCTTTTAGGTGATGGATGTAGTGGAAAAACATCCATATGTAATCAATTATGTAAAAAAGATTTCCCAAAGAAATATACACAGGTATTTATTTATTCTTTCATTTTTTTATTATTTTCCTTATACGCTCAGACATATGGTTGTGAATTTTATTCTAAAAAAATTATATTGCCTGATGATATTGAGGTAACCTTACAAATATGGGACATTGGTGGACAAAGTGTTGCAGCACCAATGTTGGAAAAATATTTGTATGATGCTCAAGGTGTTTTACTTATTTATGATGTCACAAATAGTTCCAGTTTCGCAAATTTACAGGACTGGATTAATGTGACGAAAAAAATAACTAAGAGTTATGAAAAGGTACATTAATAAAAAAGTATTTATCTTTAAATTATTAATTTTTGTAGCAAATTCATCTTTCATTAATTGGAAATAAGACTGATCTTGAGCATCGTAGAGCTGTTAGAGTTGAAAAACATACAAAACTAGCTGAGCAGTATGGAATGTCTTCACATTACGTCTCTGCCAAAACAGGCGATAGTGTAGCATTGGCATTTCGGTAACTTTTAAAAACTATTATTAATAATAAATTAAAAATTTCTAGACAGACAACAGCTGATATTCTTGGTATACAATTATCAAAAACAGATATGGAAAGTGATATAACAATTATCCAAGCACCAGTCGCTGTACCAACAGAACAAGAACTAAAAGATGTTGCAGCAAGGAATGCTTTAGTAAATCAAAATAGTTCAACAACCTGTCAAATTCAATAAAACACATAACCAAATAATTAGTATTTCTTTTATTAAATAAACTATATATTAAAAAGAAATTAATAGTCACTTATTATTTATAATGATTGAAAAAGACTAATTAATCTTTAAGTTTTTGATATATAAACTTATAGACGTTCGTATATATTTAATTAATGCTTACTTCTCAATCACAAATCATGAATTTTTATTATACCGTATAAGAATAATAAATCAAACTAAATTAATATATTTCCATTAACAAAATCTAATAAACAAACTTTCAGGTAGAAAACTTGTTCCTACATTTTAAAATATATCAAATGAAGAAAATAAATAAAGTTATAAGTTCTTATATTACACACTTTTATGTATTTTAGTAAAAATGTTTAGTAACCCACATGAAAAATGTTTATTTTGAGTACTTACTACCAAAAATATAAGATTTGAAGTGAAAGATTTTTGTGCGTAACAATATTATTTGACCGCTTACAATTTTAGCGACATTATTTTATAATCGTCAACACTGTAAATCACTAATATACTAGTTGATACATTCATTTAAAATATATTTTTTTTTACTTATTCAATACAACATTCTTCTCTTTTATTACCGATTTAAATATGTATATATATTTATAAATATATAATATATATTTGTACGGACAAATCTTTTAATGACAAAAAATTTATTTATAAATATTATATATATACATATATATAACTGAAGATTGTATTGATGCATCATTGATGAGATAAATTCTATACTATTTTATATCAAAGCACGAAGATTATACTTGCTCAATTATTTTTAAATATTTTTGATTTTATCGTAAATGTAGAATAAAAAATAAAATAAGTGCATAATTTCATTAATATTATTTTATTTAATTTATTTTTTCTCTTATACAATTTGTAATGTTTTTTTTTTACATATTTAATATTATAGATTTTATATATGATATCATATATTGTAAAAGAAATGTAAAAACCCAATATTAAGGAAGGAGAAATTAGTTTAACCGATATTAAAAATGTTTGATAATAAGAATTTACTAATATAATACAACTTTAAATCGAATAGTATTTTACAAAGATTGATAAAATGAGTATGTTAGAAAGATTTTATTAGAAAAAAAAAAAGATAATTTAAATAATTGTTTAAACTTTAACAAAAAAGAATACTTTTGTTTATTTAATTTATCTTAAAACATGAAGTATTCTAAATTATTATATATATATGTATATTTGTCACATCAGTGCCCTTTTTATTTTAATCTAATTGGATACATTTGATCTATACTATATGACTCTGCTTATGATCACTACATTTAAGTAGTCCACAACTAAACATTCCATTTTGATCATCATACATTTTACTATTTTTATATGTATGATTGTTCTCCTGCGCAACTAACTGTTTGTATCATTTTAATGCCATGTATAATTATGAAACAAATTTCTTAATTTTAAAATCACTTAAAAATATTGTATTATAAAGCGTAAAAGTTATTATACAAGCGTCCGATTAATTTAAAATTTTCTGTATTGATATTTATAAAATGTTGAATAAAAGTAGGACATAAGTATATGTGTATAATGAATTTATATTATTATATTGCTCCTTTAAATTAGTTAACAATTTATCATTTTCAAATACACATTTTATATGCATACTTAAAAATTAATATTAAAACTTTTATCCATAAATTTATTTTTTTTCTTTTAATTTCTCTTACCTTTATCAATAAAAAATTATTATTAAAATTAATTAAAATCTTAACACGAAAGTGAATCATTAAAAGTACTTTTGTATATAAAAATAATAGATATATAATGTTACTATACTATATACTGACTTTCAAAGACAATGTTACTATAAATCTATTGCGGTATAATAAGAATGCAGTACATTGCGATAGACAACAAAATTAACCGCGAACTTAGAAGGCTGCGATATGTGTACAACATATAATAATAATAATAATTATGTCGATATTTCTTGACCAAAACTGTTTTTATTAATTATTATTATAAGTTTAATCTACTTATATAACTTACCTATATTATTATTTTAAAAATTAAATTTAACATTTTTTTCATATCATAATTAAATAACAAGCTCGAAAAAGAATTTTTTAGTTTTATCTATAAAAACGTATTAAAATTATTCTATACATAATTAGAAATGATTGTTGTTGTTAAATGAATACATATAAACGTCTATTTACAGATACAACTTTAAACTAGGATTTAGATATATTAATATAACATGTCATTAGTTTTATATTCTATATTTTTAATTTAAACTTATCAATTGACAAATATACATACATACAATATATATTATATAAAAATACGCATATGCGTATAAATAAATATAAAACTAGCTCAATATGGTCTGTTAATCATATTGCACATAATATTTTATATTAAATGCGGAACATAAAAAAATCACTCTGATTAAATCCATTAACTTTTGAATACGCCTCCTATACCATTTGACAAGCATCTATTTACTGTCTTTATTCAAATGAAACTTTCTCCACCTTAAATACTTGTAAAATGAGTTGAATAATATTTTTATATAATTTATTGTACATCCCCACATTCATTTTTTTCAATTTTTTTTACTTAATATTATGAAAAAAAATTGTATATTATTTTTGGAAAAAAAATTAATAAAAAATATAAAGAATATATATATATACAATATTTGTATGATAGTAAATAAAAAGAAAAAAAATAAGAAAGCTTAAGGCAATTAAGAAGCTTGTTTAGACATTATTATTATATAATAGGAACATAACATATCCGTAATCATAACAATAAATCCAGTTAAGGACTGTAAACGTTATAATATAGTACCTCTTCAATGCTTTCAAATAAAGCAATCATGTGGCCAAATCTGTATACTAAATGGCTTGCATCTTGTTAGATTAATTGAATCTAACTGTAATGGTCGTATCATATTATAGACAATAAAATCAAAAAGTTAACTTATTCTAAGAATATTAAAATTAAGGTCATTTCTACAATGCATATAATATTTTTTTTCTTAAAAGATTTGTGATTGTGACGCGTCTGCTTTCGCACTTTTATTTGATAGTATTTTATATATTCTTTTTTAAAGAAAATTATTTTACAAGCTTATTTAATATAATACTATAATTAACCTTGATTATATATTTATATTATTTATAATTTTTATATTGTTATTAGGTTTCAACAAATTAATTCCAACTATTTTACATCATATACAATTCAAATATTTTCATCTCATTTTACTATTTATTATTAAAAATTTTATAAACCTAAATAATATTATATTCCAAAATATTATATACTCTTTATAAAGTAAAATAAAGGTTACATTAAAATATAATTTTCCTAATATTTGTTTATTTTTTGCGACAAAGTTGTTAGCTCTTACTTTTACATTATTATAAACGCTCAATCGATAGAATAGTGTGTACGCTGGTAATCATTATACTATGACTTATTTTCTCACATTTTTCTGTTCCTATTACAATAATTAAAATTTATTTCGTTATCAAAAAAATTATAAATGTTTTATATTCTTAAAACTGTTAACCAGATAATTTTAGCTCATTTACCAACCTTATGCGGCGTAAAGCACTATCTCCGCCCTTATAAAACGCTTCACATAGGATGTCGAACCAGAGATTTCGTTCGAACGAAGCGAATAATGCACATACATCAGAGTAAGTTTTTCTGTTTAATAAAATTTTTAATATAATAAAAATTTATCTAGTGGCTTCGAAGATGAATTAATATTATGGGAAATAAATGAAGTTTTGGGATGCAATAGTCCTCCTCCTGACAATAAAAATCAACCAAGTAATGTATCAAGAAATCAAAATCCCGGTGGACATAATATTGTTACTAATAATAGTATTGTACAACAAAATAGACATTTACAAAATGGTCAAAATGATAATTTTGCTTCTCATCATGGTAATCATAATCAACATAAAACCAATCTTAACTTACAACAACAACAGAATCATCAATATAAAAATCAAATGTTACAACAAGTATTACAGAATAAGACGTATCGAAGCACACAACCGGGAAATGAAGAGCTGAAAAAAATTATGAAAGGGAATACCTCACAAAATATACAACAAATACAGCAACAGCAAATAACAAGTAGTCCGCAAAGTAGTCAACAAAATTTGCTACGAGATTGTCAGGTACAGCATACAAACGTTGATCAACCTCATATTCTTTCTAATCAACCTCAACAACATATTATTGTCCAACAAATTAGTAGTCCTCTCCAACAAGGTACAATTGCTGTGCAATTGGGAAATTCATCAAATCAACAGATTATCGGGACTAACTTTCCACCAGAATCTTTAAGGCCGGTATCACAGATGTCAACATCTAAAAATATGTTACCTACAACGAGTAGTCGAAATATATCATCTAATGATCAAAATTATATTAGTCCTATAAATAGTATTAATAATCAAGTAACATCATCATCTATTTGTGGAAATAATCGACCGTCAGGACAACAACAACAACAATTATCAAATATGTTGAATACACAACAACAACAAATACCGCAACAGCGTCAGAATCCTCCACATTCTGTGCCTAAAAATCAACAGTCTAACAGTAATGTTTTTGAGAAACGTTCAATGCCGTACCAACAGGTCCAGTCGTCTCTTTCTAGGCCGCAATCTCAGTCCCAAATTGTAAACAGCCCCGCTTCGGTTTCGACCCCACAATCAAATCAAAAGTATGTTGAATCTCCTACATACAGTAATTCTCCTAGTAATAGTCAAAGTAATCCATCACCAAAAATTCAACAACGACAAAATGTTAATGGCCAATTTTTGGTTCAATCACAATTACAACATTTAACATCACAGGGTAGTAATACTGTTGTTGTATTACCCTCAAATGGGCAAAATATCGCCCGATACAATGAAGACACCAGAGTCGTAACACAATCACAATTTATCACTCCACAAACAAGAACAGTAGGAGCAGCGATACTACAACAAAATAATCTCCAACAGGCACGTTTTGTTCCTCAATTTCAAAATGCTAATATATTAACAACAACATCAAATGGTGATCTTCGACAAGAAATATTTCAAACGGGTAATATTAACGCAAAATCTCAACCAATTATTATTGAGCAAGGTGGTTCTAGAATCCTTCAACATGTTGTTCTAGGGACACCACAACAAATAAATCAAAATATTAGGACATCAAGTGTACCAACGACAGTTTCAATACAAAGTCAACCAATTACACATGTTACTTCAATTCAACAACCCTCCGTTCAATCGGTTACAATTCACGGCCAAAAACATGTTACCCAACAACAATCACAACAATTACAATCTCAAGTTGGACAAAATTATGTTAGTACTAATACACCACAATCTCAGCAACATATTCAACATATTCAAGTTAATAAACCACAACAATCCAATATCAATAGTATGCAACAACCTGGAGGTAACAAAAAGAATACCAAGCCAACTACTACTGCAAATCGAACCATACCAAAAAAGAAAACTATACAAACACCAACAACAACACCTAATACATCATTCAACAATTCTATGAATAATAGTTCATCAAAACTTCAAACTACACCAACAACATCAACACAACAAACACCAACTGTTACTAATGATAATTCATTACAAGCTAATCAAATGGCTGTTAGATTATCGCTTGAAAATCTTCATCAAATTTCTCGGATATCAGAAGAGATTGAAAAACTTAGACAACTTCAAATTAAAACGGGTCAAAATCAATCGGCTAAAATAAAAAGCTTAGAAGATAAACGTGGTTTAATTTTTATTTCAGCACTTCAACAACAACATAATGTTACAACGCAAATTCAAACACCTATTTCTAAAACTACATCACTTTCTCAACCGAAACCATTACCAAATACTTCAAAAAACAAGGGACAAAATAAGAGAAATCAAAAAGTATCCACTACAACGACAAGTATACAAGGAGAAAGTGGTACACCTAAAATGGCACCTTTTACAATTATGTCAAATGTTAATAAACAAAATAATTCTTCTAATAGGACACCATCATCTATCAAAGATAATAAAAATACTAATAGGACAATGGATAAAAAGTCTTTACAACATAGCGGGACAACAGATATGAATGGTAAGATTATTTATCTTTAACAATTAAAAATTTTTTTATCTTTTTTTAGATTCTCAATCTACTTCTTCACAACAGGTATATGATACTTCCAAATCTGATGATCTATCAAATGATAAATTAAAAACAGAAAATTGTGAATTATCAAAAGATAGTAATAGGCCGAAATCAATTGATGCAAATGGTGATGAAAATAGTAAAGATAGTTGTAAATCACCTGAAGAACCTAAAATTGTTATTCCAACTCCCACAGTACAGGCATCTAGAATAGCATCACAAATAGAATATAGAAAAAGAAATATAGAAAATTTTAAAGCTGAAATGTTAAGGATAGTAAACAATCCTGATGTCTCAACACCATTTCAATCCAAGAGTGATGTTGTAAGGAGATTAATACCATATTCAATATTTCAGGAACCTGAATTAAAACCTGAAACATTAGAAAGATTTGATCATGATTATCTAAGACTTAGAAATAGTCAATTATGTAGAATAAAAAATTTGGAAGATAAATTACGTGGTAAGATGATGAAAGAGGCTGAAACACCAACACAATTTAAAGCTGATCACATACAATTTTTGATGATGGATGTTGAATATGAGAGGAGGAGATTAAGGAGAGAGAAAGAAAAAGCAAATACAGATGAGGTTGAGGATATTATTGATAGGTCATTTGCTGATAATGGAAGTAATATTAATTTATTTAGTGATCTTAAAAATTATATACAAAAGAAACAAGAATCAATACCACTGCCTCATAAACTTCATTTTAGTTATGATCTTCCTGAAATTGATCCAAGTAAATTTATTCCAAATATTCCTGATACATGGAAATCTCCATATACTACCGTTTATGATAGTTCTGATGAGGAACTTGAAGAGATTGAGGAGAGTGAATCAAGTTCAGAGGAGAGTGAAGAAGAGTCTAATTCTCCAGTATCATGTAGTGAAAAAGAATCTATCGAAAATATGCAGCAAGAATCAAGTTTAATATTTATTAAATCGACTGGACAATCTATTAATCCACTAACTTCAAGTAATGTACCAAAATGTAGTACAACAATTCAGGTCGAGCAATCAATAACAAAAATTGGCAGTAATAATATATTAACGGAAAAAATTACAAAAAATGATCAAACATCTATTGCTGCAATGCTTCAAAAATTGGAAGGTTTAGATAACTCTGAAAATAACATTATTACCACCACATCTTCTGATGATATTAAAGAAGATAATCACTACCAAAAGTTATCGATACGTTTTTCAAAATCAAATATTATTAATGGTGATATACTTGCAACAAATACTAAATGTGCTAAAAATAATTTGTCATTGTCAACAGAATTAATGTTAAATAATATGGATAATAGTATACCAGAAAAATCTAGTCATTCAAATATTAGTAAATTTACACCAACTCCAGAGGTATCATCGGTTATATCATCTAGTCAGTGTCTTGAAAATGTTAGTACATGTAGCAGTGTAATATCAGAGGGTGAAAAAGTTACCCCAAAATGTATATTAAAAATACCGAAAATAAATAATGATTTTAAAATAGAGGTAAATGAATCAGATGATGATAAAGATAGAAGGAAGCAAAAGAAGCGTGATCGTAAGGAGAGAAAGAAAGCTAAGAAACTTGAAAAACAAAGATTAATGGAGTTAAATGCAAGTGAGATGCATAATTCTTTTAAGAGTCTTTCTCCTACACCACGTTTGGTTTTGAAATTAAATAGAAATACTTCATTTAAAGAAACATCACAAGAAAAAAGTGATGACAAAAGTGTAATGGGTAGTGATGACAAAATGATGAAAAAAGTTGTCTCTCCAATAAAAATTGATAAGAAATATAAAGATGAAGGAAATAAAAGTGTAGTTAATTCATTTAAAAAACCTAAAAACATTGGAACTAACGATGTGAAGAATGTTAATTTTTTATTTAATGAAAATATTTTAAGAAATCCTAAGGAGGAGGTCGTTAATAAGTATGAATCAAAAAAACGAAAGTCAGATGGACCAACAATTATACCATTAAAAATTCCCAAATTGAAATTACCAAAATTACCAGTTAATGATATGGTATCTAATGAACCGTCAATTCAGAAAATGACAGCTCAATTGAGCATTCCCAAATTAAAGATACCTATATCAAATATTCCATGTAATGAAGGTAAAATACAAAAACTTTCTATTTCTAAAAAATCATTATCAACCTTACCTGGTAGTAGTAGTAGTAATATCACTGGATCATTCAATACATTGATAGATGATAACATTTATACTTCTCATGAGTCTATCTCCACGTCTGATAATCCTAAAAAAGACAAAAAGTCAAAGGAACATAAAAAAGATAAGGATAAAAGTAGCAAGAAGGATAAAAAACATAAAAAGAAACATGAGGAGGATGAAAGAATTGTTGCTCCAATAAAATTATCATTAAAAAATTCTTTAGAACCTTGTCAAAATTCATCATTCAATACAATTAAAAGTACAGAAAAATCAAAGATTATACTTAACTTAAATAAAACATGGAATAATGAAGAGAGTACATTTAATGTGGTAGATGATAATAGAAAATTTCAAAGTACTTCCTCAAGATCATCAACATCTACAGATTCGATAAAAGCTAAAAATTCAGATTTAATATTAAAATTACCTAAAATAAAAAAAGAAACAACAACTACTAAACAAGATTCAAATATTGATGATATAGGTGTGGAAAAAATAAAACCACTAAAGTTATCATTAAAATCATTAAAAGAGAAGCAAACTGACAATCATGACATACCACCATTAAAAATTAAAAAAAAAAGCAATGTTGATAAGGAGACAAAAGAACACAAGAAGGTGAAGGATAAAAAGAAGGGGCACAATTCGTATCCAGTTCGCCCACTACATGGTACAAATCCAGTATTACCCCCACAGGAACGTTTAGCAAGTGCATATGCAGAGGTTGAGAGAAGAAGTATGATTGGGAAAGCACCTACTCTTATGAATTTTTCATAATTAAAAAAAAAATTAATAATAATAATGTAATTTAAAACGTTATCCTGGTTCCTGTGTTTTTTTAATATTAATTAATAGATTAAACGAAAACAAGGTATATATATTATAACAATATTATATACATGCAATTTTGAATAATCTATAATGAATAAGTATGTTAAAATTCTTCGCAAAAAAATATATTTTGGTATTGTTATAGTGGTATAAAATATAAAAACAATACATGGAATATAACATTTTTTTAACATGGAAGTTAATAAGAAATATAAAACAAAATAAATATTAACTAAGATGCATCCACTGGCTTTTTGTGTTACTTTATCAATATCTAAAAAACAAAATTCGTATCTACTGATTATTAGTACATACTTATTTTGTCCAGAGCAAAAAACCACTGTTTTGATGATGCTTTTTTATGTCAATTGATACTATTATAACAATGTGAATTGGAAGCAAAATTATCATCAGAACCATTAACAAACTTATGTAGAATATTGGTATATGTGCACAAAAAAAAACAAACAAAGTTTTTGAAGAATATGTAAATAAACATTAAAGTAAATTTATACTCTACTATGTATGCCGTAAATTTTTTTTACATGAAAAGCATTTTTAATGGCAAAAAATACTTTTTAATTAACCCTATCTATATTTAATGTTAATTATTTCCAAAAAGAAAAAAGTATAAGTTTTTTTTTGGTAAAAAGTGAACTTATCGTGCCTTGCATAATTTTAACAACTAATTTCACTAACTATTAAAATTTAATTATTTCAAAAATTGACAAAAAAAGATGATGTTCTACACTAAAATTTTGAATACGAGATCTTCTAAAAATACTATTATTATAAAAAACCTCATTTATTATTATTATTTTTTATAATCGAAGTAATATATTTACTTTTTTACATCATTTGTAGGTGCTCATTTTAGGTACTTAATATATTTTTAAATATTTTTTTTTACATTTGAAACA
Organism: Strongyloides papillosus; assembly: GCA_005656395.1. Lineage (NCBI taxonomy): Eukaryota > Metazoa > Nematoda > Chromadorea > Rhabditida > Strongyloididae > Strongyloides > Strongyloides papillosus. The sequence goes on from SRSI01000044.1 coordinate 76,732, forward strand.
ATTTTTTTTTGGTTTCTTAATTTCCGGTAAACATATTATCAAGAAATATGATTTATTGTATAATAAATTTTTGTATAATAAATTTTATATTTTGTATAAACAACATTATATTATTTATTAATAAATATCAACTATAAATTTTATATATAATAGAAATAAAAAAAAAAGAGTGAGAGGAATAAGATGAAAAATATCATACATAAAGAATCGAATTTTTTAAATACACATGATTATTTAAGCAAAAAAGGATATACAATCTATAAGTTGTACTATATTTATTATATAGTAATAATTTTTCTATTTATACTTCAAACATATAATTAATTCTTAAAAAGACAAAGTAAATATGTATATTAAATTTACACTATATCATGAAGAAAAAATACTTATTAATAAAATTTAACATAAATTTGGGAAAGATCTAAAATGAATATTACATGAATAAAATAAAAATAATTTATATCATTTTTTATACTGAACAATTTTTTAAATGTGACATTTTTGTAATTGATATAATATTATTAACATTTTATTATAGAAGAATTTAAATTTTTAATAATATATTTGTGATATTACAAAATTTTGTATAAAAAGTAATGTAAAAGAATGTTATTGTGTAATTACATGAAAAATGTAGGTAAAATTGGATAATAGAAATATTTGATTCTACACCTTTAAAAAAAATAATTTTTGATAACTAAAAAATATGTATATTATAATTATAACATTAATATTTGTTTATAAATTATATACATTACATTATCATTGTACACTCTTTTTCTTAAAAAATACTTATATATATATAAATTTTTAGTACTCTTTATCATAAGGTTTATTTTTATAAACAATCATCATAAATGAACAATTTTAATTTCAAAAACATCCTTTTTAAATGATTTTTCTATTATTTTTTAATAATCAAAATTTAATGAATCACCTTATTTAAAATTTTTTATCATTAATATTAAAGAAAAATTTTTCATTATATTTATTTTTTTTGAACAAAGTACACTTTCAATGTAATACATTTTAATTATTCAATATTCCTTACCGTATATCATCATTTAATGGTACACAACATTCTCCTAATTATTTCATACACTTTCTTAATTATCATAAATCTAAATGAAAGCAATGGTGAAAATATTATATTATTTCTATTATTATTAAAATGAAAGTATTTTTAGAATTTAATAAAGGGAAAAAAGTTTTATTATTATTAGAATATAACATTTACAATCCTGAGAATATTATTAATTATTTAACACACCAAACAGATTTTGGAGAATCTCATTTTTTCATGTACAACTAAATATGAAATATTTTAACAAAAACATCTTTTTCTTATTCTTTTATAGTACATCTATCAATATTGTATATAACATAATCATTAGATATACTATAACCAATAATTATATTTTCTACCATACTTTTATCTATAAAATATAAAATTAAGTATAAAGATTTTTTTAATAAATATATTATAATTTATAATAATAACAAATTTTCTCCTTTTTATCTTTTGTCATTAATGTGATATATTATAGAAATTATAAATAAAAATTTTTTGCCATTTATCAACAGTAGAGTTGGGAATATTTGGTTCATTATATTAATCTGTTTAACACACATAAACTTTTGATATTTTCTACATTATTCTTGTTTCTTTTCATTTTTACATAGCTTTCTTTTTGTAGAAAAAGAAGTTAATAAAAGACATGATATATATTTAAAATAATATGTTCTTACTAACTTTTAATGGTATTTAAATATACATATATATGATAACACAAAATAAGTCATTATAATTATTTTGCATTTGTTCAAAAATATTCTTCAAAAATGAGTTTCTCCAAAAAGTAAACTTAATTGTAGTTTTATTTGGTTTCAAATATCAAGTATATTTTTATAAATATTATAAAAATTTTTTTAATAACATGGATATAATTTTTAATCACAAATGCTTATTTTTTATAATATTATTCTAAATATACTAAATATTATGGATATCTATATAGAATAATGTCTTTTTTATTTTCTTGATAATGATTATTTTGATGAAAATTATCACTATATAGATAATTAAATTTTTATTCAATAATATTTATCACACACCCTTTTGAATTTTAATCGAAAGGGGGATAGATAATGATTAGTTTATTTCTAACAAATTATCTATATTTTTGTTATTATAAAAAAAAATAATTTCAATAAACAGTCGTTTTTTTTGTATAATCTTTAATTTACGATAATATTATAGTAAAAAAACTGGCATATAATCTTAATCATTTGATAAATATTCCAATTCATAATAAAATACTTTTAGGAAAAATAATTGATTTTTGTATCAAGCACGTACTTGATATATCTTTTTTTAAATTATTTGTCATGCATTAATCAATGTTATCCCTTTCATTCTATTGTTAATCATTTATAGTGTCATATATTTATGAAAGCTAAATGATAGTAATTATTTTAACCTTTTTCTTAAAAGTTATTTTGAAGAATATTTTGTATTCTTCAAATAAAATTTTTATTATGTTTTCTTCTGTTTTTGCGTGACTGACTTTTTACACATAGAAAGATGTATATCTAAGTATCAATATCTCCTAATCATTCTCTGATATTATGTAGATAAATGTTTTCATAACATTTTTTTCCTACCCTTAAGATTTTATATTTTTAAATAACCATTATTTATTAATATATAGCTTTATATCTATATATTTATTATTAGAAAAATACAGACAACTTCTTATTGTCAATAATAATCGTGTCATTAAACAATCTTAGAAGTCATTATTTGTGTAAATGAAAACTTTCTTTAATGTTCTTCCTCCATCATTAACCTTCATTAAAGGTCTTCATTATCTGAGAAAAAAAATATTTTATTTTTATACGTTTACAACATTTATTCACTAGAAGTATTCACATCTTGACTCATCATATATTTATAATCTAAATATTATATATTATTTTTTTTAATATCACACAAAATCTTCCCCCCTCTCATCATTAAACTAGCCATAATTTTTTTTATATTTTATTAAATATAATATTTTTAGTAGTTAGTTGTAAAAGTATTCTTTTATTAACTTATTAATAAACCAATTAACTGACAACATGGAGCCTTTTGTCTTAACAATAAATAATTCAGGTATATTCCATCCACCAAATGGAGGGATTCAAAATACTCATGAATTTATAAAATATAACGTAAGTTTTATTTTGTAATAAAAAAAATTACAAGTGATGATATAGAATAATTAATATTTTAATAATTTTATGAAATTTTCACCAACTATATGGTTCTGTTTTCACAAAACATGAATAGAAAATTTATAAATTACCTTTCACACTATGAGAAATAATTTTTAGTAATCTATTAAAGGCAATTTAAAATCATAAAATTGTTAACACATTGTCAAATACACTTAAATTTATAACAATATTAAAAATTTATATTATCTTCAACATTAATGTTAAAGTATTCTCAAAATAATTCCTTCTATTTTTTTATGTATTTTATCAGAAGTGTTACCTTATTTAGTTAAAAAGGTTATCGACAATTAAAAGTATTTTTCATTCAAACATTGAACTATACTAGTATAACGTGCCATTATAGTTTATAAGTCTTCTCTTTATAATCTTCTAATATTCATAACAATATTTTTAAGAATAAGAGAAGATTACACAAAATAAAAATCTTTTTACATTATAACTCTTACTCAATGAGCATGTTTCTATAAAGTTTAATTAGTAATTTGTAATTAGACCTTCTATGTAACTCATGTTAGAAAAGCGATATTCTTCAGAAAAATATGATGATTTTAAATATATTTCAAGTGTGTGGGAAAAGAGATTATATTTTCTAATTCACAATTAATTATTTTATATTTTTATCTAATAATCTTAAACTACTGCGTTAAAATTCGTTTTGTAGTTGTTTAGAAAAAATTTAATTATTAGATAATTAGAAGTTTAAAGATGATTTTTATTTGATTCTTTAATAATATTGAAATATTATAATTTTTATATCACTCTTTTATAGTTAAAATATATAGATAATATATGATTATCTCTTTTTTTTTACAAAATATTTTTAAAAGACATAAATTAATATTTACTATTAAATATACATCGGCATTTTACACAAAAATAGATCAAGTTTCGTAGGTCTTAATATTATAATATTAGTTTCGTTGTTCTCTTTTTTTATTTTTTGTTGTTAAAGGAGTAAATAATCATAGTTGTGTATATTTTATCACATTGATACTTTGTTTAAATTTCCTTTAACATTTTTAAAAATTTTATAATTAATAAATATATTTATAATATATTATTTTCAACTCCTTATAGAGATTCAAGAAACAAAGATTAGTTATTGAAGATAAAAAGAAGTCTGTTAATAAGGAGAGTTTTATAGAAGTCTTATTATTCAATATCTTCAAAAGAGATTCATTAATAAGTGATATAAATTTATTCAAATTTTTTCACTGGAAAAGATTATCCTTTTTATTAAATATACTAGTATTATATTTAAATTTCACAAAAAAATTTATAAACTTTCATAATTTGAAATTTTATCATACAAATTGGTACATTAATATACCATTAAGTTTAACCTCTAAGAATGAGGAAAATATTTTCATAAGGTAAGTGATATTACATATCAACAATATTAGTTATAATCTTTAAATATATTCCTTTTTTACCAAAGATTATTGTCAGTATTAAATTTAAAAACATACAAGATTTTATGTATATATCGTGTACATATTATGTTCTATTATGTAAATTATTTGAAAAAAAAGTGCTATAATGAAAAAAAAATTGTATCAATGTCTATGTAATTAAAAATTTAAAAAAATTTTGTTGTGTAAAAATATCATATTTATATAAAAATATTTAATTACAAAATTTATCATTCATTTTTAGGTATATAATTAGTTCAATCTCCAAAAGACACCATAGTACAATATATAATAATATATTAATTCGAAAAAACATCTTTTTATTGTTTATTAAATATTTCGCAATTAACCTTATGAATTTGGTTTATATTTCTTATCAAATTTTTCTATTAATAATTTTACAATTTAACATACCATTCTTGGTTGCTTACATAATACATTCGCAAATCCCAAGGTATCGTCTAACTTTAACTTTATTTTTCTATATTATCTTTTAGCACCTTATCAACATCTTGTCTTCATAATGAAGCAGAACAATGTTTTAAACAGTTATTTGAAAAAAATTCAAATATCTGTACTGATTATCAACTACATTTTCAGTGTAAACATTATAATTTTTTAGATGAATGTTTTACTAAAAAAGATGTACAATGTCCACCAGCAGTTGTTGGGAGAGCTGCAAGCACAGCTTATAAGAAAAGACGTATGCAATGTCAACAACAACAATTACGGTCATCATCAAACAGAGTAATATTAAATATTATTAATTTTTCAGTATTTTAAAATTTTATTATTTTTTATCTATTTCTAGAGGCGACATCAATATAAATCTTCTATTTATCGTCAAAATCCACCAACAGACCTTCAATTTATTAGTTACATAGGGTACCTTCAATCTATATGTATTACTAATACTACCAATTGCACAAGTGAAATGTTCCGCCAAGACATGGGTAGGTGTGAAGAAGACATAAAAAATAAGGCACTTGGTAGTGTTAAAGAAGCCAATAGGCATAATCTCTTACGGTAAAAAATGATAATAAGAAGATTATAATAATTAAATATTTTAATTCTTTCTTTTTGTAGAATGAAACTTCAGGCTTCTTCAAATTTGCTCCAGTATACGGAAACAAAACGTGATGAGGAATGCTTATTAATACGTTCCACATTAACAGACATTTTTCAATTACATCAATCGTATTGTGTACAAGTAAGTAATTTTTGAGTAATTAAAATAAACTTTTCTACAACTTAGACATCAATAACGCGTTGTATGTGTGAAAGACTTAATTTCGAATATTTTTGTAATATAAGCTGTTCTCGTCTTGAAGTTAAGAATGTTCCATTTAATCAAATATTAACATGGAGTGAATTTGAAGGAAGATTACGGTCAGCAGTTGGGTTTTCACAAAAAACATTAAAATTTACCACTAAAAGCTGCTTTATTATATTTATTATATTGTTTATTATAAAAAATTTCTAGAAAAAAAAGACAATTTTTTCTACCGCAACAAAATTGATTAAATAACAAAGTTAATAATTTTATTGTAAAAAAAATTTATTATTAAAATAAAAAATATTGTTTTTATATTTATTAGGTAATTTTGATATATTATGGGAGGATTGATGTAATTTTCTTGAAATAAGAATAACAACGATATATCACATAACTTGACAGAAGCATTATAAATGTATAAACACTTATCAAAATATATCGTACCATTGATGGATTTGAATCTGATATCACATCATCTATAAATGAAAAATATTAATGTTTGATATCTTAAAAATAAAAATAATTTTATTACCTGATTCTTGGAATGTACCATAAAATAAAGAAATAATAATATACATTAAAGAGAATACAATACGCCCAATAAAACCAATTAAACTCATTATCAATAAGATTGTGTTAAGTGTTTTTAAACCTTGGTATAAAATAATTGTCAAACAAAGTTGAATTATGCACATAGGAATTAGTATTATTGAGCTATAAGAAAATCCATGGACAATTAATTGTGTTATGTAGTATGAAGTTAAAACCACTAAACTTAAAATTTCCAAATACCCTATAAAATAGGCAACGGATTTGATGTTAAATAAATTGTAACAACATAAGTTATTGTGGATGTGAATTTTTGAGTTTATTCTTACCATCTCTTCATAATGATCCAAATTAATGATGTAATTTGGAGATGTAATCAATTTTTTCGATCCTTTCATTTTCTTTTTTGAATATAAATTTGGATATGACTGGTAGTTGTTTGGTTTGACAATAGAAATATTGTTAATTCTTCTTTGAAAATTTAATGTACCTCCAGGTTCAATGAATGTATTCATAATGTTCTTAAGATTTCTAAAAAGAAGTATATCTATATTAATAAAAATAACATAACTAGACTATAAAAAGTAAGTAAACATTTATATATTTTTAATGGAAAAAATTGAAGGAAGAATAATATTGATAAAAATTTAAACGTATAGTTTGGGGGGACTTAAAATAATTAAATAATACAAATATAGGCATAAAAAAAAAACTTTTAATTTATAATATATTTTGTCCGAATATTTTCATATGTTTGACTAAATTTTTCAAAAGTTTATGACATATTATAGGACTACTTAAATATTTTATTACATTAAATTTAAACCAAAAAAGAGGATGAGGAGAAAATTAATTATTCAATAAAATACCAAGTTTATGACATTTTTATGCTGTTTTGTTATTTAAATTTGATAAAAAAGAAGCCTAAATTGTATTAAATAAAATTATTTTTTTGTTTTGTTATTAAATATTTTAAAAAATTTTATTTTATTTCTAACTATATAAAAAAATGCATTAATAAGATTATCAAAATAAGTTACTTTATCCAGATGGTAACGTATTATTACTATTTTTATAAAGTAAATATAGAATTTAACGATAAATAATTTGTTTATAGATTGGAGACCATCTTTATTATATATATTTAAGTTCTTAAAAAAATCGTTTGTTAGAATCTACTTTTTAAATTTTGTAATTTATATACCTGAAGCTACAAGATATATTTTAATTTGTAAAAGAAATTGAGTTCTATCATTAATTTGTTTGCCATTACTTGAAAGCTTTTTTTATTTTAAAAAGAAATCATGTAATAAAATTGTTTCGAGTTTTTATATTATAAGTTTAGTATAAATGTATTATAGGTAATTGGGCGAGAAAACAAATCAATTATTTTTCTTAACGATATAATTATTATAAAGGAGAAGATCATTTAACTCAATTAAAATAAGAACTAAAAAAGATATATGCAGATATAAAATAAACCATTTTCAGTCATTGTACCACACAATTATGGCGTTCTACATTTCTCATAAAGTAACATCCAACTAAATTTAAAACGAATAAAAATTCATTTTTCAACGCTGCACTGGAATAATATTCACCCAATTTTTCGAACATAACAATTGTATTGAATAGCAAGTGGATTCTGTACGACAATTAAAGAAACACTGATCAGAAGCAGTATAACGATTCAAAATAAAAATTTTTGAATAATTTAAATAGAGCAAAATATGATATCAAAAGGTTATAAGATCATAAAAGTGTAGCTTTTTATAGATGAAAGCAACAAGCTGTGATTTTAAAACATGTACATAATATTTCTAATAAGTATTATTTAAAATAAAAATTTTAATTTTGAAAAGCTTTAGTATTTTAAATCTATTTTTTATTACACAATAATTTATTTTTGAAGAACCAAATGTATATTTGAAAGATAAACATATAATCACTTTCTTATTAAAAATTTCATTATAAAACAGTAATATAAATTTAGTTTTATATACTCATCAACATTCATCATTAGTTAATAACCCTCTATATATGCAATCTTTTTAATGATCTTTTTAGATAAAAATGACTTATTTATGAATAAAAATAATGCCTTAAGTCAAAAAGAAAAACGTTCTTTTATTCAGTTGTTTGTTTTTTATTTGTTAACAATATGATTGATTTAACTAAATTATATTCTTTTTATCATTCCTTTAATTGTTTATTTATTCCATTTCTATTTGAAAAAAATTTGTTTATTTTATTTATGAAAAATGTTATTCTTGTCAAAAAAATCATTTTATTTTGAGACATTTTATAGAAATCTTAAAATTACAAAGGAATAATAATAAAAGAGTATTTATAGGTAATCAAAGTTGTAGTACTAAAAAAAATTTATATTTTTTCTATGATTTCTTTTTTTTTATTTTTTTATAGTCATCAGTAAAATAAAAAAAATCTGATAAAGTCAAAAATGGTGATAAAATTAGAATACAATATATATGAATCATGTAAAAAAATGACCTTTGAAAAAATCATACATTGAATAAATATCATACAAAAAAAGCGTCAAGAACTATAAGAATTTTTTTTTAAAAATGTATATTAGATGAAACTTTTTTCGTACAATTATACAAAATTATAGAATGTTGCATTCAAAAATAAATGATAGCAAAAAAATATTTTTTTAATGTATCCATTAAAAATTGTAATGCAAAAAAAGTATGGTAAAATTAATGGCATTATGTATGTATGTGTACATTAGCAGTTGTGCTTTTTTTTTGTTTCAAAAAAAAAAATTGTTAAAATGAAATATGAACAACAAAAAAAATGTGTTTCGATAATTATATATTTGATGTTTATATATAGACATTGACAATATGGGAATAAAATGATACAAAAAATGTTATAGCAAAACGAGGGCGTTTGCGAAGATACAATTTAGAAAAATAAAATGGGTATATAAAAAGTAATATCAATTTTTTTAGTTATGATTTATTAAACAGTCATATTTCAGAATGGAGTTGGTTAATGATGATAGGTCTTTTTTATGAATTGTTAATTACATTAATAAATCCATCTCCATCTATCTAACTATGTTAATGAAGGGTTTTTTGTCTCTGTAAAAAACAGTTTTGTAATTTTTACTTTAATTGTATTAAAGTACCAAATTATGTCATAAGTTTGACGTATGAATTATAATTTGAAACATCACGTTTAAGGATTTCTCTAACAGGTCCCATGACACGTTCAAAACGAGCTCGATCAAGTTTTACACATTTTAGTGGTGACTCTGCAACAACTGTAGCAGCACGTGGACGATCTAAAAGTAAAGCAATCTCGCCAAAGTAGTCTGATGAAGATAGGTGACCAACGGTCTCATATGGAGCATCATCAGCTCTCTTCTGTAATACACTTGCTTCACCTTCAACAATAATATAAAATTCATCTCCTGGTTGTCCTTGTTCAACAACATGTGTTCCTTTCTCAAAATCACAACGTTCCAAAGCATCTGCAACATTAGCTCTTTCCCATTTATCAAGATCTGCAAGTATCTGAACTTTAGAAAGAAACTCATCATATAATTTTCTTTTTCTCATTGTTGAACCCATAAGAATTTGCCTATAAGTTAAACGATCAATGGCAAATAATTTGACTGTATCTGATTTAGCAATAACAGTTGCAGCACGTGGAGTTCCATAGATAAGTGCTAATTCACCAAAGGACCCGCCTTCCTTGATAGAAATCATAAATTCATTATTGACATATACATCAACTTCACCAGAGTCAATAACATAAAAATTATCTCCCTCCTCTCCCTTAAAAAAACAATATTGTAAATAATTGTTTCATAAAAGTATATAAAACTTACTTGTTCAATGATTGTTTCACCTTTCTTTTTTTCTACAGGGAACATAGCATCAAAGATAGCTTTTTCTTCATCAGCATCAAGATGTGAAAAGAGTACATTTTTACACATAGCTGCTCGAAGTGACTCCTCTGTTTCAGGATCTTTGGGAATAACAACTCTTTTATAGTTTGCTGCTTCGTTTTCATCAGGAACCTCAGCAGAGACACCTAATCGTCTACGATTACCTTGTGGAAGTTTTGGTGGTTCATCAATTGTATCATCATCATCAACATTTTCATGTTCATGAGTATCACTCTGAAAAAAATTTAATTAATATTTATTGATAAAAAAAAATAATTAATTTTTTATTGGCTAAACTATTATGTCTAATTTTAATATTTCTGCAAATAACTAATAAATTTTTTTCCTATTAAAAGAGCCATAAAATTTTAAATTAATTTTTATAATATATTATAACTTGCAGGCATTTTTTCCAATTTTCAATTATTTTTTATATGTTACTGTTTAAATTTTTATAGTATTATAGTTGTATAATAATATTTATATATCAACTAAATAAAATATATACAAATTATTAAAGAAATAAAAAGTAATAATATATTTGAATAATTTTTTTAACAATTTTTATTCAAAATTGTGAGACTTTAAAATAAGAAAGGTTTATAAAATGGAATAGGAAAATAATGGTTGACTCAAAACATCTATTACTACACACATATCTACAATTATTTATCGTTAACAAAATGTACACACAATAAAACTATATGCTAAAAAAGCATACATACCAAAAATTGAAAAGAATATAGGTTAGGAGCACTCTCTTAACATTCATTGTATTTTTGAAAAAATATTAACAAAGCTTAATATTTAAAATATATATATCTCACAGATATTTAGATATTTTATTTATTTCAAAAATAAGAATATGTGTATCAATTGAAGAAAAAGTCTCATTTTTATAAAATGCTTAATTATTTTAAATTGTTGATGGTGATAATGTTATTTGGGAATAATATAATTTTATTAAGTTTAATCATAAAATTTATTTATCTAAATTCTAATATGCATATATCCATATTACATTTTAAAGAAAGATAAATAAATTCTCGAGAAGGAGAAAATAATATGTAAAATTGTAATTGGAGCAATTTTAAAAATGGTAAATCTTTGAAATAAATTTAATTTTTTGACTAATAATAACTGTTTATATTCAGTGATAAACAATATATATGAATGGTATCAACAAAAAAAGTTTTGGCAAAAAATATATATACCAATATTTTTTATTATAAATAATGTAAATATTTCTCTCACTGGTACAATGATGAATGTCATTCTTTACATAATTTTTATAATATTTTCATAAAAACAATTATTTTAAAAGCACACACGGGTATTGTTCTATTAAATAATTGAGAGGTAAATATTATCACATCATAATAAGAAACATAAAATAATCGTATTAAAAGCTCGAAAATATATACTCAATAATGCGAGAATATTTCTTTAATATAATATCACAAGGCATCTATTATAATAATGAAGGCAAAAGTTAAAATATGTTTGTTGAAGTATAAAAGAACAAAAATAGAAAAATAATGTAATTTTAATATTTTTTTACTTATTTTTTTCCAATATATTATTTTTCTTTAAATGATATGAATTGTTAAAAATTTTGTCGATAACATTTTCATACCTATATAATAATTTTTTAATATTTAAAAAGAAAATGATACAAAGTTATTATACAAGTAAAATGTAAATTTTTAAAAATTATTTTTTTGGTATTTCTTTTACTATTTGTTGTTAGAAAAATAAAAAAAATTAATTTTTACATACCACGTTACGTATCTCAGGAGCTGAAAGTTGTTCAATTTTTTTTGATTCACTCTCAGCCACCTCATTTTTCTTACTTTTCTCCTCCTTATTACGCCTTTTAGTACTATGTTTTTGACCCATTATTTTAATGTATAGGTAAAATAATTAAAAATACTCTCTTAATTACTAAATAATAGAAAAAAAATTTTAATAATTAAAAATGTGAGAATAATATAAACTTATAAATTTAACTCATACATGTTACACACTATTTTCAATAAAATGATAATAAAGTGTGATACAAAATATATATATAATATTTTTGAAAGTTAAAGAAATAAAATTTGGCACTTTAGTTGAAAATATTTTAAAGAAACTTTAAAGTAGATATAAACATTTTTAAAAAAATAACATGATAAAAGGATGAAACAATAAAATATGTTAAATCATAAAATTTTATTGATAATGTATTGGACAAAAAATGATATTTATCAATCTTTTTTATAGTTAAGATTACTGATAAAAAAATGAACTTATAAAATGAATTACTTTTTCCTTAACAAATAAATATAATAATACTTCTAATTGTTATATAAATATGATAATAATATTTCATGAGATAAATAAAATGATAAAATTAACTATCTTTTACTTAAAAATATCAAAAGAAATTCTTATTGTAATATGGGTTTTCAGCATCTGTATACATGTGTAATATAAATGTATTTATATATCATCTCAATACATTTTTGGGTTCTGCATTATGCATGTATCAATAATACGAAATGTTGAGTATCTTTGTTTTACTATTTACATAGATGTTACTTGCTTTTATCAATATATACTATTAAAGTATTCATATATAGTATGACTAAAAATGAATGAAAAGCTTGGTTACAATTCTATTAAAAAGCATTATTTAAGAATCTACAAATTTTAACTAAAAATCATACACAAGGAAAAATATAAATTTGATGAACATAAATGATACATATGCATATAAATATATTTGATTAGAAAATAAAACGAATAATTTAAATTCATTTAATTAACCATTATTATATTAATTGACAATTGATATAGGAAATGAAAAGCGTTTATGTACATGATCTTATAATTTAAATGAAGGTTAGTATTTTGTTGTTAAAATATGTAAAAGTATTAAGATAAATATATAAAATTATAAAACTCAGAAAGGAAAAATTTTTTTTATCAACTACTATAGATAACAAAAATGTCACATTTTATTATACTTTTATAACTATACAAGTTTTTAAATAATATAAAATTATAAAAATTATTATTAAAACAAAAGTGGTTCTAATTTATTTTTTAAAATAATACATTTTTTCTTTATATAATACGATATCAAACTAAAAAAGCTAATAAAACAAGAAAATAATAGCTATTTTTACGAGAAAGGGAAGATTTTTTCTATTATGATTGGAAATGAGTGAGAGAGATAAATTGATGAAAAGAGCAAACAATTAAATATAAATGTAAGAAATAATTTTTATATACTTAACAAAATATGTATATAAATATCTTTTGATCATTAGTTTAATTTAGACATTTTTAATTGTTATATGGATAAGCTCTTATATACTATTTCCCCTAACCACTTTGCACTGTGTGTCTCTTCTCCTATATCATCTGTTTGGAATTTTTCATTTTAAACAAAAGCTAATTTATAATGTTCAATAATACACATTTGTCATTGTACTACTATCTTTTAAGAAAAATACACTTTTTTTCTTTTTTTATCACTCTCCATCAAAAAATACTTCCAATATTTTTGGGGTTAAGTTGCTTTTTCTTATTACATATACTTTTATGTACCATTTTTATATTTTTTGGAGGAAAAAAATAAGATATTAAATTTATTTTTACTTAAATATTAAAATTAAATTTATTACATCTGTTTATATCGGAAACATTCCAATAATCTTAGGCAGTTAATATCAGAAATATTTAAAATAGAAAGATAAGTAAAAAAAATAACATTTGACGTAATATTTCAGAGGCCAATAAATTATTGGTAGCATAAATTTATTTCCTTATTATATTAACATAAAAAAACTAACCTGAGATCTATGCTCATTCAATTTATCAAAATGTTCTTTGAGGAATAAAATGGGATTTTCAGGTTTATGAATACATAGTGATACAATGGCTTCTTTTACAAGTTGTTGAATATTATGTCGTTGAACATAAAGCTGGCATTGAGCTAATTGAGCCTCTTCACTGCAGTTGTCACCCCCAGAAGACATGCTTTCTAAAAAATCATCAACTTTATTTAATATTATAATAATACAAATGTTTAAGAGATATATAAATTATCATTTCACGATTAATTGACATCATTTTCATGTATTAGCAAATAGTTATTAACTCTTATTTAACCTATTAATTCTTTTTTACAATATAAAAAAATATCATTAATTAAAATGTAAATAACAAAATTATTAGTGCAAATATAATATTTGTGTTTAATTAGTGTTATAATATTAACGATTTATAACACATAAAATTATCATTTTTATAAAAAAGGTAAAATTGATTGGAAGAAAATATTTTTAACCTTGCAAATAATGATTTCTGAAATATAAACACATTATAAAATTCAGTAAATAAAAATTTTGTTTTTTAGGATATTTAAAAACATTATTAAAACAAATGATAATAATTGTTAACGATTGTAATAATAATAAAATGCCATATATATTTGTTATAAATACATGAGTATCAACCCCGTCATCATAACCATACAAGTATATCGTGGTAGTAAAGTTTCTACGCCTATATTGTCCTTCATAGAGTCTCTTTAACTGCAACAACACATCGTTATCATTAAGTACTACAATATATACAAGACTTATACTAAGAGAGAGGGTTATATATATGTTTGTATTTAAAAAAAGAATTTTTTTTAACAAAATTATGTTTTAGAGATAGTGATATTTGGAATTGAAAATTTGACGTACCACAAAAAGAGTGTACGTGAAAAATAGTGTAATATTTGTAAAGTTTATTATGTTAAAAGGGAAAAAATGAAGAGACAATATTTATATATAAAAAAGTATATTCGATGACACAGTATATATATATGAGAAATGTGACAAAATCTCATACAATTTCTCTTCGAAAATACTGCATGTTTTTATGTGTTTAACCCGTGAATATAAAATAATTATAGAAAAGATATTTGTTAATTTCTATGTATCTCCTTGTTATTTTGTTAGAAAATTAAAAACTAAAAGTAACTATCATGGCACTTTTAAATGTGTAAATATTTACACATGACTCATGTGAATATTATATATTTATGTGATAGGAAGCATTTGGGTTATTTATAAAAAATTCATTATTTATCAATGGAAATTAAAAGATTTCAAATATATATAGATATTTAAGCAATGTTATTTTTAAATTATAAAAAAAAGAACAGATGTAGTAAATATTAGTAAAATTTGAAATAATAAAAGATATAATAATGATCAGAATGAAAATAATGATATTAAATGATTTACCTTCGTTTATTAAGAAACAATATTATAATTTAAATGTGAGATTTTTAGAATGTAATGGAATATATTTATTAAAAATATATACAACATGTAATCAGTACCTTTGTAATATTATAACTAATAACATTTCAATAAAACAAACTCATTGATATGTCGTATATACCATTATAAGCTTATGCTAATAATATTATTTGTAATAATATTTACAAATAATTTATTCAAGTTTAGTTTATTAAAACTATACAATAAAGGTAAAAAAGAAGTCAAAGAAATTTTGGTTTTTATTTTTCCAATTTTATTACAAAATATTCTCATATTTAATTATCTTTTTATATACTTTTTTGATTTAATGTAGAATATAATTTATTAGTTTAGTGCAGAAAAGTAAAAACATAAAATAGGTTTTCGTATGGATGTTATTGAAAAAAATTAACAAATTTATTTTTATATAAAAATATATTTCTATATACATGATATCAACTCATTAAACGGTAATAAAAAATAAAAAAATACTTTTATTAAATAATATGGATACTTTACCAAATAAATTTTATCACTACATCTCAAAAATTAAGAATGACGAAGTAAATTAATTTTTGGTTAGGAAAAAAAATGTCTTAGTATCAAAGTACACTTATATATTCTTTATAAAACGATTTCTCCATCAACAATCATAATGCAAAAGAAAATATTTTATAACAATATTATGTAATTTATTTTAACATTGTTTTTGATTTATAAAAAAGTAGTGGTAATATTATGAGTTAAAGCATTGATAATATAAAGAAAATAGCCATAGCAACTTTACATTAGTATAAAAAAGATGCTATTTTAAATACATAGTGAAAGTCTTGTCGTATAATAGATGAAATATATAAAATGTGGACGTGTACGGATTCTCGTTACTTTTCATAGTACCGCAGCGACGAAATCAGGCAAAAGCGGTTATATTATTACATAGACATTGAAAACACATAAAAATAGTGAGAGAAATGTAGTATTGAAAGGAGGAAATAATGAGAAAGGAGTATAGAGAGTTAAGGCAGTAAGAAGAATGATGGCGAAAAATAAATATATATTCTCTCTGTCTAAGCTAACTTATTTATTTATGAGCTGACCGTATGAGGATCTATGTTATAATAAATAAAGTTTAGAGAACAAAGTCATATAACTCTAAAGCAATGAGTTGATAACGAAAAAAAATGTGATGATAAGGATAACAGTTTTGAAAAATTTATACTCTAATAAACTTTTAAATATATATCTATATAGATAGAAAAAGATAATAAAATTTACATTTTAAATTTAGGTACCGCTAAATATTGCTATTTTTTACTAGCTTAGAAAAAAAATTCTTTTCCTAACTTAAGAAAGAATATTCATTTAAATGTTTTGAGAAAAGAAGAAATTCTTTATACTTTCTTATAAATTTTATCTAATATAACTTTTACATTAAAAGCAGTTTGACTAAGTTAATTTGAAAGACTTATAGACAAAAATATTTAAAATTGAAAGGCATATTTTTTGAACTACTTCAAAACTAAAAGTGGTACATAAATTTTATATTTTTATATTATTAAAAAAAAATGGGCATATCTATTTTTGGATCTGTATCAAGATATATATATATATATATATGCATACATTTTATGGCATAATTTACAAAATATATTAATATGATTTATTGATATAAAAGAATTCTTTTTAATTTTTTTAATAAATGCTATAACAACATGTACATGTATATATATTTTGAATAAAATGAAATTATGTATTCGTGACATATATAGAGCCATTGAAATTGATATGTTTAAATTAGTATATTTTCTAGTAAAACTATTTAATACTGAAATATTTTTAATAATAAAATTATGAGAAATAATGAAAAGATTAAGTTTTAAGAAAAAGATTTTAAAAATACATTAATATTAATTTACAATTCATTTTCATGTACAAATAGAATTAATAAAATCATTTTAATATTAAAAGAAATCATCAAAAATCAACTAATGAAGATTTTGAAATTTTTGTATTATACTTTAAATGTATAAAAACTTATGAAAAATTGAAATTTATTCAATAAACAACCGTTTTTATACCCCTCGTTTCTTTTTATAAAATGGATTTGTTAGATATTAAAAGTTAAGAATTTTTAAAGAAGTAAAATAACTTAAAATATAAAAATTTTTAGAATGAAATTTATAAAAAGTAATAATTTTTCTTTTCCATCCACCAAATGAATAATATTACATTTTTACAACTTATCTTTTAGATATCAATTGATAAAAGAGTTTCATAGATAGTAACTATACTAATTTTACTATTACTATCATTATTAAAACATAATAATAAGTTAAAATGCAAATAAACACATATATTAGCATTTGAAGTGGATTGAGAAATTAAACTTCTTAATATTCCTCAAAAATATGTTTTTTTATCTTAAACATCATAAAATATTTATTAATATGAAGATAAAATATAAAAACGTGTATAAATCTCTTGATGACGTCATATTTTTTACATATTAATGTATGAATTAAATTTTAACAAAAATTTTATATTAAATATCTTATGACATTGACATTTGAAGTGAAATGTAAAAAAATTATTTTCTACCATAATTTTAGAGAATTTATTCTAATATTAAAATTCATTATACATTTTTTTGCTTCAATTATCATATTTTGTATATTTATGTTCAATTAAAGATAATATATTTACTTTCAAAAAGAATAATACATTCATGGTCATATAAATTTTAATATCAAGGTAAATAAAATTTTAAAATAATATCTTTTCATGATGATAATTAAAAAAAATTATGTTTTTGTCAATGAAAATAATGGATTATATTTTTGAAATGTAGAAAGTATAAATAAAAAATTTTTTAATATAAAAATACTTATATTTAACTCATAAGTTATCAGTTGAAATAAAAAATATATATTTATGTATTTTACAATGTTATTTTTTATAAATAAAATATATATATCATTTTACCATTAAAAAGGAATTGAAAAAAGCTACTTTTTTGTATAAAAGGGAAAAGATAGATGGAAAATTCTTTAATTGTTAACATGATAACAACATTTTTATTGTTAAATTTAAATTGTCAATATTTACATTCATTTTATTGCATATCTCAATCAATTATGTATTTATTTTTTCAATTTCTTTATATTAAAAAAAAAACTTTCTACATAATGGTCGAAATGTGTATATTTATGTTAAAATTATTAAAACTCGGAAGTATGCTGCTTTTTTATGTATTTCAAACACTCATTTAGTAGTCCTTTTATGTTTTTTATAACTTTTACAAGCAGTATTCATAGTCAGCCTTTTCTATCTTTATTTATTACTTAAAAAAATAACTGTTAAGAAATCTCACCTAATTATATTGTTTGCTTGAATATAGATGTCTGTTTAGAAATGCTTTTTTTAATTTGTTTACATGTATAAATATGGGTATAAGAGTGTACTTCATCTTGGTGTCCAAATTGAATCTTATCATTATCATCAATCCGATTTTATCACCTTCAATTTAAAAGTTTTTATTATGAGCAGATGAAATTAACCCAAAAGTAATTTTTAGTCACTTTATTATATGTAATAGAATTTAAACACATTTTCCTGAAACGGGAGGAAATACCAAGCTTATTTGTTATCATAAGTAAAAATATGATAACTTAAATAAAAAATAATTCAACATAGTAAGAATAATTAATTTTTGAACAGAATTGTTGTATATTATTAAAAGTGACCTCTGATACGATAATCGTAGATTGTCTGTTTGTCATTTTAATTATGCTGAAGAACAAGGCAGTTTTACTAATCTGGAAAACTTAAAATCTACGATATTACATTTTAAGATCCAAAAGACCGTGGTTTATTTTTAAATGCAATCAATACAAACAGATAAATTCATTTTTTTTCCAAAATTATTTAAATTTCAACAAGAATTTTCATTTAAGCAACCTAGAAGTTTATGTTAATAATTTATATCCCATATTATTATAATAATTTTGCACCATAAAAATTAATAATATACAATTTTATATATTTATTAATATTTTAAGTGAATTATTTTATGTTTAATGAAATTTATATTGTAATTTGTGTTTTTATAGTAAACGAATTAAAATTAATTACATTCTCAGGAAGTTTAAAATTATTGGACTCTCACATAAAACAGGTTGCTATTATAAATATATTTCGGAATTAAAAATAAGTAAACACAGTAAAGTGTATTTTAACCAAATAATTGTTTTGTAATAAAATTGTGCTACTTCACGTTAATTTGTGTTGTAAATGAAATTTATGTAGAGTGTGGAAGGAAAAGGACAAAATTACACATATCATATTCATAATTTTTTATCTAAAAATATGTAATATATGCACAAAATTTTTTTCTTATAATCAAAAATGATAATTATTATCTTATTAACCTAGATGGTGTAGTAAAATCTACAATACATGCCGATAAATATTTATTTTTGCATTTTCACCATTACTGAGACATTTTTAATTATTAAATTTATGAAGATATATCTATCATTTAAATGCATATATTAATCAATGATTTTTTTACAATCCTTACAAATTATAGTTATTTGCGTGATTAAGGTTTAAAAAAAACATCGATACAATGGTGACCTTCGATATTGTTATTATAAACATCATCAATTGCACAATAACTCTTAGTTACGTGGAATATTGTTTATATCTGTAGGAGTAATCATCAATACCAATTACTTTTCTTTGTCTTCATTTTTCTTCTACTAATTTGACTTAATATTTTAACATTTCAGGAAAATATGGCCCAAAAGCAGTTGTCCCTAGCTAAAGAGCGTGTTACATTGAGAATTAATGAGTTCAATACTAAATTTGATGAATTCACGAATAAACGGTAAGTTTGAAAAAAGTGCATTAAAATATTTAATTTTGTTAAAAGTAAATGCCAAAATGAGTTAATGGAGGAGATTTTATCCAAAAAATTAGAGGAATTAATTGAGTGTCAATCTAAGGCGGAAGTACGCTACACGGCTACTGATCTTCTTATCACTTTTGTTAATAAATCAAGGGCTGTTACTAGTGAATTTAACTGTATTCAGTACTTTTTTGTTGAAGCACTCAAAAGAGCTGAGGAACTTGATAATCTTTCAAATGATGAGAAAGACAAACTTCCTCTTTTTGGTTTACCATTCTCCGTTAAAGGAAATTTCTTCATGCCTGGATATCCATGTGATTGTGGTTTGACTAAAAAGTACGATGAGATTGAAACTAAAAAAAATACTATTGTTGAGCATTTAGAAACATTAGGTGGTAATCCATTTTGTTATACAACTGTACCTCAAGCACTTATTAGCCTTTGTTGTTCAAGTCCATTGTATGGTGTTACAAAGAATCCTTATAACAAAGAATGTACTCCTGGAGGTTCATCAGGTGGAGAAGCGTGTCTCGTAGCTACTGGTGGTACACCATTTGGTATAGGATCAGATCTTGCTGGAAGTTTAAGAATTCCAGCTGCAATGTGTGGTATTAGCACAGTAAAACCATGTAAAGAAACGTTATTTGCCCTCCACTCTGAAAAAGGACTAGGTGGATTATCATGTTTAGCTTTATGTTTTGGATTCTTTACAAAACATGCCTATCAACAAGAACTCCTTTGGAAGATATTCTTTAGAGATGATAGTTATTGTAAAAAAGTACCGTTAAATATTCCTGGAGGAATTAAATTTGACAAATTTGTTAAGCCGAAAAAAATTGCTTACTTTAAAACTACAGGTTTTATAGATACTGTACCATCAAATCGTCGTGCAGTCGATAATGTCTTGGAAGTATTAAAAAATGATGGATGTCAAGTTGTTGAATTTAAATTACCGGATGGTGTTGAACTCGCTAAAATGGTATTTGATTTAATTCTCTCTGACAATGGTGATTGGTTATGTAAATCATATCAAGGAGAAGTTGTTGATGAATTTATAAAACCATTTTATAGAGCCGTTTTAATTCCACAATTCATAAAAACTCTTAGCAGTTATATAACTCATTGGATTAGTCCTCAAATAAGTGTAATGTCATCAGTAGGAATTTCTGATACCATATCACTTCGTGAAGTTCATAACAAAGTTGAAAGAATGAGACAAGATTTTATTTCACAATTTCAGGATGAAGGATTTGATTTTATCATATGTCCAACATTCCCAATCCCTGGTGTACCATACAAAAATATTGCATATTTAGGAGCAACAGCATTAGATACAGCATTATGGAATGCTCTTGATTTCCCAGCAGGTATTATAACAACTGATAAAGTAAACAATGAAGATATTATAAAACTTGATGAGGAATATAAAAATGTTGGATGGAATCTTTTATTAAAAAATGTTTATGATGGATGTAAAACAAGTCTTGGTATGCCAATAGGAGTTCAAGTCGTTACATTACCATACCAAGAAGGAAAACTCATACAATTCATGAGTTATATTGAAAATTTAATGTTAAATAAAGATTAAAAAGAAAACTACTACTTAATTTTATATTACAAATACAAATTTAATTGATAAGAGTATCATTAATTATATATAATTTAAAGTTTATTGAATGTTAATCTTAGTTTGTTAAATACCGCATAAATAAAAGGTTGATTATTGATTAGAATTTATGTGGTATTTATCAATTCAGCTATTTTGTTTGAAAAAAGTTGTTTAAATACAAGATCTGTAACTGCTAGAAATTTTTTCCTTGATGTCGAGGTCAAAACAATTTTCCTTAGATTTTCACGATATGTTAACGAGTTATCAGCTGTTCTCAGATAATTTCCCTAAAAAATATAGTATAATAAATTTCATTATATAATTTTAGCTTTACCTTTAGTTTATTAAATTTAGAATACCAAGATTCAATAGCTTCTATTGGGAGTACAGTCATCTGACTAAGGTATTCTTTCATTACAGATTGTGGATTTGGATTATATGTCCAAGCAAGATACAAAATTTCTAATTCAGCTGTATCAATGAGAAATTCCAAATTATCTTCATACTTTATAAACTTTCCATGGCATGTAGCAACATTGTATACATTAAGTTCCTCTTTATGAATCGGTTTCATATTATCTTCATGGAGTATGGTAAAACTTTTGGGATCTCGTACTCTTGTATCTATTTCAGCATCATGATTAGTTAAACTGTCATCTGATGGCGTACTTTGACCATTTGTCTCTGCTACCTTTTCAGTATATTCTTCTTTCACTTGTATCGTCGGACTATCATGTAGTGATCCTACTGATTTTGTATTAACGATATTCTTGGATTCACTATTATCATCTAAATCTTTTTTAATTCCTTCATTAATTTCACTGTTGTTAATTCCTTGACCTGAAGTTGTTGGAATTTCTTTATCAAATGGTACAAGTCTTGACGACTGTCTACTGCCATTTAAGCTGCTATTTGGAGTTCTGATAACATTTTCAACATTACTACTTTTTTTTATCTTACTATCATCTTCTACAATCGAATAATTTTGTGTAAGTTTCTGTTTCTTTATTGGTGCGCCATTAGTCAAAACTTGTGGTTGCCTTTTTTTAATACAAACTTTGATGACTTTTGAATTACATAAACTCGATGAAGCTTCTAGAGGTATCAACGGTCTTATAAGTCTAATATATTTATCATTATTTTGTTGTTGTGATTGATTATGATCATTGTTAATATACCCTTGTATTAAAGGAAATGCTCCAAGACCTTTCTCCTTTAAACATTTAACAAAATCTTTATTTCTTAAAAATATATTAATTTTTTCATATGCATTTCTATCACTCATTGATGATAAATTCCATGCTCTTGGAGCTACTAAAAGTCTATGGAAATCCTGCGGTTTTATTTTCATGTACTTTTCAGCAAAAATAGCTGGTGTTACTTTGCATTCATCCAATAATGTCTTCATCTCAACCGCCAATGCCATTGTGTTGAGAGATTCAGTAAATGATAATGGAAAAGATGAGGTTACTGTAGTTACATCAGTTGGTTGGTTTCCCAAATTTTGATTTGAATTACTAGCCTTTGCGACAACCCTAAAATTTCTTTTATTTTGGAATAATTCCTCAGTTTTTTGCAAAATTGACTTCTCATTACAATTCTCCTCACTATAGGATGTGTTTAAATCACAAACCTCGGTTCCAAATCCACTATCAGAGGATGGTGGACTTTTTTCATCACAATAATTACCTAGAACTTTGAGTAATAAAGTTGTATCAATTTTCTTTTTATTCTCATCAACCTTATGCTTATATAACATTTTTAATTTTTCTAATTGTTCCCTCTCCTCCTCCTCTAATATACTTTTCAATTGATCTTTGAGTTCCAAATGTACATCGAGATAGGCTCTCATTTTTACATATGGTTCTCTTCCTCTCCTTGTTAATCCTTCCCATTTTTTAGGTTTTGTTAAAAGATCAGAAGCACTACCTTGCGACATCCCAAGTATATTTTCTGCAAAACTTCTTTGAGAACAGTTTGTTTCAGTTAAATGTTTACGAATTTCTTTACAAATTTCTACAGTATTAAGATATCCCTTAAATTTAAAACTTTTTGTTGACATATGTTTAATATTAGCTAAAATTATATTTTTATTTTGAAATTCATAGGTTTTCCCAGTACGCTGGATAATTTCAGATATAGTTGGATCTGATTCTACTGCCCTTATATATTTATTTACACGAACATTAGGTTTAAATTCACCATAAGTAGGGCAATTTTCTTCCTCATATACTAGAGCCGGTGGAGTTAATGTTCTTTCAACTTCATCCATTGGTACGTCTTTACAATTTAACCAAAAATAAGATGGTTTGGGAATAACTATTTTATCATTACCATAATATTGAGCTTTTTTTGGGCATAGCGAATGAATGAATAGTATAGCTTCTTTATTGATAATCCATGCGTATAACCTTCTCATAGAAACCTGCATTCGTTCTTTCAAATTACTCCAGCACTTCTTTTTTGTTATCAGTTCACTATAACCACCAATAGACAGTTTTGCAACAATAGGACCAATAATACGCCGACTAATCCCCAAACAATGAGTAATTTCATGGACTTTATCAGCAATCTTTTTTGTATTTAATTCAATATCAATAACAGCATTTAAATCCATCTTTATCATAGAATCTAATTTATCATGAACAGTAGGATCAAGAACTACTTTTTGAATTGATACATTATCAACATCACAAGTACTAGAATCGATGTCATCATAGTCGAAATCTTTGTCAGGATCTTCCAAATAGTCTTTATCATCTCTTCTATTTTTAATGTATTTATTTTGTCTACTTTGAAGTCTTGAGCTTCGTCTACAAGATGAATTTCGAGATACTGGCCTACTAAATTCGTTATCGACATTTGAATCAGAGGTATTATAAGAAGAACTATCTGAATCATCAGAATCTGATATTATATTCTTCTCCACAATTAATCTCAGCCTTTCTCTAATATCAGAATCAAATCTTTTAGGTAAATTATTATACATTTCCAGCAAAACATCATGAAAACTTTCTTCATTAATAATTGATAAGTAGTCTTCTAAAATTTTATCTGAAGCATCTAAACTTTCTGATTTTTCAAGAAATTTTTCAAAATTATCAGTAAGAGTATCATATAGCTCGTTTCCAGCGCTATCTGATTTTTTGCACTGTTCTTCAATTATATTTTTATTAGCACAATATTTCTTGTAGGAATTACCATATCGTTGAAGTTCATTTAACAATTTGGAAAATTCCATATGCTCGGCCATCAAAACTAAAATAGGTAAAAAAAACTAATAATAAATAAAAAGAAATATCTCTAGATAAATTTTGTTGAGAGAATCAGACGATTGTCTAATCGTAACGGGATTAAAAAGATTATATACATACTCATGAAAACAATAATTGCTTAAAGGAGATACTTTTAAAGCTAAATAACAATCCATTTGGCGTCAAACACGTGAAGTAACAATTTAAATATTGTTTTCTTGTGTCAAATCGTCGAAATGGACTATCTATTAAAATGTAGCTTAGAATAATTTTATTTTATTGCCTTTGTTGTGAAAAGGGTTAATGGATTTTTCGAAAGGTAGATATCTATTTTTTTATTGTAAAATCTACAATGATAGCTATATTTTTGGAGAAAAATTTCAAAAAATTTTCGCCTCATGAGACTTATATAAAATAATTATTGGATATATCCTTGTAAGGAATATTTAAATGTATTGTATCTAATATAGAAGCAATTTATGGTGAACATTATTTCATAGTGAAATTTTTTTAATTTGATTATTAGGAATAAGGTGTATGGGTATAAAATAGTTATGAAGACTTATAATGTGCATTTATCAATATTATTTGTTTTTTTTTGAATTGTTTAAGAAGACGACAAGAATAGTAGTAAAAATATCTTTATTTTTAGAAAATTCGATCACTTCATAAACAGAATAATATATTATTTTAGAAAAACTAAAATATTATTTATCATGAGCATCTTATGGTCAAAAATACAAAAATAATATTTCAAAACAAAAAATAATATAAAATAGTAGAAAAAATAGCTTTATTCCAAAGCGTTTATGTATCCCAAAATTGTAAAATAAACCATCTGTTTGAGATGTGTGAACAATAGACCAAATAAATAAAACTTTTGTGTAGAATAACGCGAAATATTAGCGCTAAAAATATTTTATAAAGGGTCACACAAAATGTCTTCTTTATGGAATATACAGATGATACAATAAAGACACCTGGTAAAATATTTTACCAATCAATGAAAAGAAAAATTACTTTGCTTATATAATTCCATTTTGCAACTAAACTTAACTCATTTTTCACGATATTAATTATAATAATTTACCAAATTATAAACTTCTTCTAAGGAGATTACGTTATAAATTTTATCATCAATTTTTCTAATAATAAAAAAGAATAAAAGTCGTAAGATAAAAGCACACGTTTTAATAACAATTTTTAATAAGAATTATTTGATGTAATCGAAAAAATTTGAAAAAATCCGGGCTCAATCTTGAAAAGAATTTTTTTGAAAATTATGAAATTCACAATTCCAAAAATATAATTAAAATACAGTAGGATATTTTCTTCTAAATTATTTTAAAATTTTAAATGATTACAATGGTAAATTTAATTATCATTATAATATCGTGCGGTATAAAAAAATTTTCAGTTTTAATGCACTTTAAACATGCTTAAGGAAAGTATTTTTACTATAAAAGACTAAGTATAATTTTTTAATTTTATTAAACAAATTTTGTCCTAATTTTTATTTATTACATCATTTTTTAAGTAGTATTGAGATTTAAAAGAAAAATTACTATATTTGAAAAGATAATTAATTTTAAGAATAATCTCGATTTCAGTATATTGAGGACATTGGAAAGGTGTGTATTATTCTCGAATATTCAAGAAATTAATTATGCTAAGTATAAAAGAACAAAGATTATACATTAGAGGATCATTTTTTTATGTATTAATAGTTATGACAATATTTAATATACATACAATATATTAACATAATTAAATATATATTATGAATTTACTGGTAATAACTCTTCATTTTTGTGTATCAAATGTTTATTTTTCTCCTTGATTAATTGTTTTATATTTAAAAAAAGGAATTTGGTTTTAATTTATCAGAAATGTTTATGAATTGTTTTACTATTATTAAACAATAATATTTTATCTCTAAGGATTTATTTAATAACTTTTTAGGTTATCCATAACCTGTAAATATCTTTACTTTCATAGCAAATAAAATAAAAAAATTATATAAAATATCAAAAGTTTGTCTATGTATAATTCCTACAAAGCATTCATAAAAAATATTAAAGCACCAAGTTCTAATGATAATAAACGTCTTATGAGATAATAAATATTATTGCTTGTTATTTACCAGATTAAACTAATACTTCCTTTTCAATATCCATGATTAAATATGATAAATATACTTTTTTTGTCAGAAAAAAATACTTCTGTTTGTTAACCTTTTTCCTGACAACAATGTTTTCATGTTACCGTCATATGTTTGGAAAAACATAGGCAAAGAATATAGGTGCCTGACTTTAATGTTCTAATAATTTATATTTTATATTAATAAAACATACTATAATAATAACGAGAATTCCTCAAAATGGATACATCAACAAGTTATTCACTTTTTTTGTTAAAAACAATTACAAGAAAAATTTCGTGATAATTAAATATCTAAAAAATATCATGATATTGATGGTAATCAAATAAAATTGAAGTTAGATTGTAGTAATAAATTGCATACCTAGTTTTTTGTCCAAGAAAATGATAAATTTCTATTTTAAGTATAACAATTTTGTTTGTGATGACATTAAAATATTAAGGAAATTATAAGTAAAGATAATATCGTGACAAGGAAGTCAAAAATTATGAATAATATTTTAAAATCCAAATGACATATTTTAGAAAATATATTTGTTATTAGATGAGAAAAAAGTATATAACTTTTAAAATCATAAAGTATAATTATAATATCAAATGTAATATTTATTTTTCCACTCAGTGATAGTGATATTTAACTTGGAAAACTTCGTTACAGCACATATGAATTCAAATTCTTTTTTGACAGGTTCAATATCAATATTTTCAAAGAACCAATCAATCTCGTCAAAAAGGTAGACATACTCAATTGGTGGTCCATCTTTTTTCATCCAGATGATTTCAAAAATCTCGGAACAATATTGATTTCTCAAAAAGATGTTGAAATCATATCCTGGAGCCGACTTGATAATGCATAATAATTTGTATGGGTTATTGAAACAATCCCAAAAAAGATGGCATATGTAGTAGGCTGTTTCTTCTTCATCCATTAACTCAAGAATGTTATCCTTTATTAATTCAATAAACTGGTCTTCAGCTATAAAAAAAAATAAAGATATTAAGTTAAACCAACCAATAATTCCACGAAAAACTTACAACGAGGTGTTGGATTATCAATGAAGGTATCCATAGTCAGAATCCATTCATTAACAGTCTTATCACCGATTGTTTTAAACCAAATATTAGTTACCGTCATAATTTTAGGTGATTTTAAAATGAATAAACATTTTATAATATAAATATATTATCTAATGGCATTGAAAAAGCTTAACCTTCCTGAATATCCGCCTTTCTCGGATATTACCTCACATAGTTTTTTGCTCTTTTAATTGAAACATTCTTCGTACAAAAACTACCATGTACTAAATGTATACAATAATATAAAAAAATATTTCGTGATAATAATATTAATATTTTCAAACACAATTGACATTTCCAAAAAAGCTATAATAATATAATTTAAAAAAAAACAAATAACCATAAATATTTCTATAAATATTCTAATAAAAGAATTTTCCTTCTTACAGCAACAATTAAATGTCTTTTTTTATTATAGTTAAAAAATAAATTGTTATTAGAAATTAATTGTCATAATAATTTTTTTTACATAATTTGTTAAGTTTTTAAAAAATTAATTGATAATAATTAAAATGAAATATGTATATATATTTTATAGAAATTTTGATAAAACAAAATTTTTGAAAAATATTTTTAATAGTATTTTATCCAAGTAAGACTTTTTTCATTCTAGCATCATCAAGACGATTTCTACAAACATGAGGACCTGTATCAGAACAACCACATCCGCAACTAGGTGAACTAAAAATAAAAAAATAATTAAAACGTTTTAATGATTACTAAGACATACCAAAGATATTGTAAAAATGGTACTTTGTACATCCCACAAAAATCAACAAATTTAATGTTTTCGAAGCAAGTTTCAAAATATACACCTGTGCAATGTGGATTTAGACATTCATGAGCACTATTGAGATATTTTATTAAATCATATGGCAAAATTTCTTCCACTTCCTTCAAGTTAATGTCTTTACGAACCCCTCTAGCAGCAAGTTCTTTTAATGATGGTGGGGTAAACATAAGGTTATCTACGAATTTCCTAACTAATGGATTATTTCTTAATGATAAACTTTCTAAACTTGTTAAATTTAAAATTTGTGGGGGTAATGTTCTAATTAAGTTATTGTGAAGTGAAAGCCTTCTAAGATTACGCAAAGAGGCTATTGATTGTGGTACTGTCGTTAATTGGTTATCACAAACAACAAGGCAAGTCAATTGCCGTAGTAAACCTATTGTGTCTGGTAAAACTTTTAGTTGATTACCACCAAGATATAATATTTTTAATTTTTTAATTTGATATATTGTTTGAGGAATAACAGGTATTAAATTGTCTCCCAAATTTAAGGTACTCAAATGTGGAAGATCAAGAAAGACATCAGGAAAATGTGGTAATTCATTTCCAGAAAAATTTACTTCTTCAAGTGTCCCTATTTTTGATAAATATTTAGGTATTGATCTTATTGCATTATTTCTAACATCCAAACTACGAAGATTTTGTAAGTTAGTTATTTGTTCTGGTATTGTACGTAGTGATAATTCACATATTTCCAATCTATAAATTATATAAATATTTTATATTTTCTTATTTAATTGACATACTTATGTAAATGTTTAAATTTAAAAACATCTAATGGTATAGTTTCAAAGAGATTGCGAGAAAGGTTAAGAGCCTCTATCCGTTCAACTGTAAGATCAGGATGTATAATTTTAATAGTATTTTCAGTAAAATCAGTTAACTGTCGTTCTGACAAATCTGCTGTAAAATATTTTATTGATGAGGAGGGCAAACGATTGGTGGTATTTCCTAATAGTGGTTCAACAAATTCCATCGTTGGCTAACTTCCTAGAATAATAAATATTATAATCAGATAAAGTAATCAGTAATTTGTATAAAAATGAAATACGTAAAAATGTTTTTGAAAGTACGAAACAATTTACAAAGATAATTGTACAAAATATGTATATGAGTAGTTAATGAAGACTGTGAATGCAGAGTATATCAAAAATTTTCACTACACATTTTAAATAAGAAATAGTAGATGATAAATTTTTCTATCATTTGTTCATTAAAAAAATGTATTATATGAATATTATGTATCAATTATAATATTTATAAAATTTATGGAAATATCTAATTGACTAATGTAGTATATAAATGTTAAATAAAAAAAATAATATCTAAAATTATAATTTTTTTGTTCATACAAGAAACAAACTTTTTTTAAAAATTTCCTAATTAAACAGGTTAACCAGACAGCAGTTATCAAAAATTATCAGTATAAACATTGGCAATTAAGTGTAATTGTGTAAAAAAAGATAGCAATAAATTACTATATATTTTTTAATTTATTTTTACTCTATTATACATATAAAGAATATAAAAATTAAAATAATCTTACATAAAAAATAAGTATATATAAACAGTGTTTCAATATTTTTTTGTCAAAAATGTTCTGTTTTGTGCAATATTTGTAAACCTAAATCAATTTAATAGATTAGTTTGCGATTACAATTATAAAAATAATAATTATAAAAAGTGTTACTGCAACTTTACTATGACTAAATTATATGATTCACATTCGCTTTATATATAAAAATTTTTGATTAAAATTATTGTTGTCCTTTTTTAGAAAAATAAAACTTTAATATATATTTGATAACCTGTGACATTAAGTAATTTAATTATATATTATCTCTCATAATTGTTCCTGATTGATGATAAGAAAAGACAAAATATTACTATAGGAAGGCAAATAATCTTTTAAGTTTATTTCCATAGCATAAAAATAGTTGATGAATAAGTTTTCTCTAAAAGTGATTAATAATATGAAATATGTGTGAATATATCATGCATGCAATAAGATTTCAAAGAACAATCAAATCATTTAGAGAGTGTAATTGTAAATTAAAAGACTTGATAATTACATATAATTCACTAACACTGATCAAAGTAAGAAGGTTGTATAAATATAATCATTTATAACCAGCTTTTATTTTAATCACACATATCAACAGAGATAGTCTTCTTTCTTTAATTACTCTCTTATCAAATTAGATGTGAAGAAGAAAAAATTATTATGTACATAATAATCTTTAAAACATTTAAAATTAACACTGAATAAAAGGCATTTTTATTATTTAAAAAATATTTGTTTTATACAAAAATATTTGTTTAAGTATCTTATCATCAAAGAGGTAAATATCACTTAAAAAAGGCAAATTTTTATGTAAATGACATAATAATATAATGATTACAAAAAATATTTATGTTAATTTGGAGTTTTGTTAAATGAATACTTAAGAGACAAAAAAAAGAGATAATTTTTAAATCAAATAAAATTTGTAGATTGCCTAATGTATTTTTATTTTCTAGGTAAATGAAAGGCCGTATACATATAAACAACTATGATTGTTTCTTAAGTACTTAAATATTTTAGATATATATATATATCGTACATAAAGAGATAATTATGGCTGCAGAATTATTGATGTTGTGATTTAGACATTTATTTTTTTTTTACATTGTGACATTAAAATGGAAAAGTCATTGTATCCTTTTCTGTATAATAGAAGTATGATACAATAGTTGAAAATATTATGACGTTAGCAAAAGCTGTCATAATCCATGCCTCAAATTGAATCTGTAAAAAATGATTATACAAATATTATGTATTTACTAATCTACCGTTCCAACATGAGCTAAAACTGCTGGTAAACCAAAAGCAGAAATAATAATTCCTGTTGTTAAAAATATAGCAAAATCAATTATAGGATTTCCAGTATCAAAATCTCCTCCAAATGATTTAGCAATGTTAATTGGGATTGGTGATAAAATATAAAAAACAACGACAAACATTGGCCACCATGAGCTTTAAATTATAATTAATGTAAATATTGATTTTTACCAACAACCTACCTTAATCGTGGTATTGCACATGCCAATACTAGTAATGTTAAACCAGTACACAAAGCAAAAGCTATTCCGGCAACGGCTATAATATGTTTAAATATTAAATTATTAAATAATGGAAAAAAAACTTACTTTTAACGGTTGTCATCTTTTTTTTATATAGTGTATTTGTCTTGCAAATAGTAGTCTGGTAGAAACTAAAAACTTATGACTGATAGTGATGTCATTCCAATGTTTATTTATTTTTAACAAAATCGTCGTAGGATTTCAACAAAATACGTATAAGATAATTAATATCACTAAATAGGATATAATCAGATAGATGGAGTTAATAAATGATTGACAGATATGCTCAGAAAAATAAACCTTTCAAGGTCATTTGTTACCATGGCACCAATAGCTTTTTTCTTATCATATTTCCAGTTTAATATTTGTTCTATTTAAACAGTGTTATTGCTTATTTTTAAATGGTAAGTGAATATTCTACCAGTGAACTTGAAGATAACTTGTGTTCTAAAATTTATGGTAGTCGCTTAGAAGATTTAGAATATGAATATTATCTAAATACACTTTTGGCTGATAATCAAATCACAAATGATTGTAAGTAACGCATATTTGTTTAATAAAAAGATATAATAATTTGTTTAAGTGATGATAGATCATGTAAATTTCGATTTTGAGAGAGATGGAAATAACATGCCTAAAGCTTTAAAAGCAATTGAATCATTAAAAAAACAAAATCACAATCTTAGAAGTCGATTGATGATTTTAACGAGAGATGTTCCCTTTATGAAGGCATTAACATCTGATCAAAAAGTAAAACTGATAATTAAACTACGTTTACACCTTGAAAAATTAATAAAAAAGTGTAATCAATTAAGTAAATATAAAAAAGATGACCAAATATCAAATATTAATAGTGTAGAAAAAATGGTTTTGAAAGATGAAAATATTTGTAATAATATTAAAGAGGAAATAAAAGATTGTAATCGGAATGGATCATTGTCACTTCAAATTAACAGTCAGGCAGAGAGACTTTTAATTGAAAACAAGCATTTAAGAGATAAAATAGAAAATTTAGAAAAAAAGATTCATGATGATGAATGTAGTAGTCAAACAAAAAATAGAGATGTTATGTTAGTTAAAACTGAATTGAACATAAAAATTGAAGATGACAAACAAAATTCCGCATTCCATAATGTTAATAGAGATGTTAATACAATAAATGAATTAAAGTACCATCTTGATGAGATGAAAAAATACTATAATGATGTGGTTTGTAAACATTTAACTGCTGTAAAAATTTTAAAAAAAAAAGAAGAAAGGATAGTTGAATTGGAGGGTCAATTAAATAAATATAAAAATTACAAAAATATATAATAATAATGAACTTTATTCGATTTAACTCACAAATTAGCAACTACAAAAAAACTATTGTATTATTTATGATATTTTTTATCACTTATGTGATTAATTGTAAAAGAAAATAAAGTATTAATCTGTTTTTTTTCTGGTCTTGTAAAACAATTGTTGTTGAATAAAGATTATCAATTTTTGGGAATAATAAAAAGATAAAAATAATAAAATCGTTGTTGAAGAAAAAAGAATTGAATAATTTTATGTTGATGGCTAACAAATATTTCTCGCCAAATATTTCACTAAAAATGATAATTCTTTTATTGATATAGCTTCTTACAAACTGCATATTTTTTTTTGTTTAATAATCAAGTTACAAATAAATTTTTGGTATATTTGTGACACTTAAAAATCTCCAAGGTTTGATCCAGAAGCACGGGCACGACTTGGAGATCTAAGGAGTGCAGCTGATTGTGAAGCTTGTAATCCTGCTGGTCCAACACTAGCAGCTGAACGAGATTTAGCACGCATCTTTGAAAGAGAGTTCTCAGCAACATCGGCACGCTCCTCAGCATCATCAAGTTGGTGTTGGAGTTGTCTGTATTTTTGAAGGTTAAGATTGGCAACTTCTTCCTTAAAAATAAATTATTAAAATTATTATATTATTATTTATCTTAAAACTTACGGCTTCTTCAATTTGTCTCTTTTGTGTTTTAAGTTTGTTTTGAAGTTTATCAATAAGGTCTTGCATACGTTCAAAGTTCTTCTTGTCTTCATCAACTTGGAATTGAAGTTCTCGCATTCTTCTGTCAGCTTTAGAAAGATTTTTGTTAACATCTTGGTATCTACGTTGTTCTCCATCCAATTCAGATTCAAGTTCACGAATTCTTTGTTCAAGTTTGGCAATAATTTTCTTTCCTCCCTTAAGAGCAGCAGCTTCAGCTTCATCAAGCCTAACTTGCATTTCTTTAATTTGTTGTTCAAGTCCTTTACGCATTCTATCGATGTGCATGGAGTGTTCTTGTTCTTGTCTGAGTTCTTCACCAAGTCTTGTAGCATCAGCAACAGCCTTCTTGGAACGTTCTTCAGCAGCTTTGTATTCATTCAATGTTTCATCCAAATCGGCGTGGATAGCTTGAAGTTCTCCTTCCAACTTTCTCTTGGCAGCAGAAAGTGAGTTAGCTTGAGCAGAGAATTCATTGGCTTGATCACGTGCATCAGCAGCATCATATTCAGCTTGTTTACGGGCACGTTCAGCAGCTTCAGCGGAAACAGCAAGTTCTTCTTTTTCTGATTGAAGGATGGTAGCTCTCTTTTCGGCATTAAGGTATTGTTCACGGATATCATCACGTTGTCTTTGTTCTTCTTCAACTTGTAATTGTAATTCACGGATTTGTTCTTGGTATCTCTTAATATTCTTTTGGGCATCAGCATTAGCTTTGTTGGCATGATCAAGAGCAATTTCAAGTTCATTGATGTCAGCTTCCAACTTCTTTTTGACACGGAGAAGTTCAGCTTTACCTTTGGATTCAGATTCAAGAGATGCTTGCATAGAGTCAATAGCACGTTGATGATTCTTACGTGTATTCTCGAATTCTTCTTCTTTCTCTTGGATTCTCTTTTCAATTTCGGATCTAATTTGTGAAACTTCAACTTGGGCACGAAGTACTTTAGATTCTTCAGCTTCAAGAGCAGCTTCAGCCTCATCAAGAGCATGTTGAAGTTCTTCTTTCTCAATTTCGAGTCTACGGATAATCTTTTGCATTTCATGTACTGAACGTCCTCCTTCTCCAAGTTGATCAGTGAGGTCCTTAATTTCAAGTGAGAGTGATTTGTTTTCACGTCTAAGAGCTTCAGCAGTCTCAGCCATTTCTTCTTGAGCATTCTTCAATTTGAACAAATCAGTAGATAAGTTACGGTTGTCACGTTGAGCGGAATCCAATTCGTTAGATAAGTCATCAGTTTTCTTTCTCCATTCATCAACAACCTTGTCGAATCCTTTTTGTTTCTTCTCCAATGAAGCAGCGTATCCATTGGCACGTTCAACATCAACTTGAGCATCATCAAGATCTCCCATAAGACGAGAGCGAGTCTTCTCAAGAGAAGCAATCTTGGAGTTAGCAGCATCAAGAGCTTCAGTAAGTTCATTGATCTTTTGTTGTTGACGTCTTTTAGCTTCTTCAAGTTCATCAGCCTTAAGGAGTCCTTCTCCTTCGAAGCGAGTTTTCCATTGTTGGATCTCAGCATTAGCTTTAGATAATTGTCTAAGAACTTCATTCTTTGATTCAATTTCTTCCTCAAGAGATTCACGAAGTTGTTCAGCTTCATGTTGGAAGTTCTTGGATTGAGCAGCAAGTGTTTGACGTTCACGAGCTTCCTCATCAGCGGTACGGCGAGCTTCCTCTAATTGTGAGGTTAATTGAGATTTCAAACGAGAAAGAGCATTGATTTGAGATTCAGCATCCTCTAATTGACGTCCAAGATCTCCATTTTCATTGTGAAGACGTCCTTTAAGAGCAGAGAAGTCTTGAAGTTGACGAGCTTGTTCATCAGCTTTAGCTTGAAGTTCAGATACTTGAATTTCAAATTGTTTAGCTAGCTTTTCATTGTTAAGTTTAGCTGAGGTTTCAGCATCAAGTTGGGCGGAGAAATCTTCCATTTCACGTTGAATTTGAGCCTTTTCTTTCTCAATTTTAGCTTT
Source organism: Strongyloides papillosus (assembly GCA_005656395.1). Classification (NCBI taxonomy): domain Eukaryota; kingdom Metazoa; phylum Nematoda; class Chromadorea; order Rhabditida; family Strongyloididae; genus Strongyloides; species Strongyloides papillosus. Next base: position 113,392 of record SRSI01000044.1, read on the forward strand.
TGACTTTTGAAGTTGATCAAGTTGATCTCCAAGTTCCGCAACTGCATCATTGTGTTTCTTACGAAGGGCAGCTAATTGATTTTCATGGTTCATGTTAGCTTCTTCAAGATCACGACGAAGTTTAGCTAATTCAGCTTCACGTTTCTTGTTAACTTCAATTTGGGCAGCAGTGGCACCTCCTTGTTCATCTAATCTTTCAGATAATTCTTCTAATTCGCGTTGAAGATCTGATTTAGCACGATCAGCTTTAGAACGAGATTGACGTTCATTTTCTAATTCTTCTTCAAGTTCATTAATACGTCCTTGAGTTTCTTTAATTTGACGTTGAAGTTTAGCAACAAGAGATTGTTCATCTTCCAAACGAGAGGTGATTGAATGAAGTTCAGATTCCTTCTTCTTAAGATTGTTTTCAAGATCATGACGAACTTTGTTTGATTCATCAATGGTTTCTTGAGCAATCTTAAGTTCTCCTTCAATCTTTCTCTTTTGTTTATCAGTATCAGCACGAGATCTCTTCTCACGTTCAAGATTATCTTCAAGATCATCAAGAGTTTGTTCAAGTTTAGCTTTAACTTTGTTGACATGGTTGGTCTTATCTTCCTCAGATTGAAGATCCTCCATTAATTTACGGTTAATTTCTTCTTGATGTTTCTTTTCTTTGTTCAATTTAGCAATATTTTCATCTTGTTGTTGCATTTCATCTTGAAGAGAACGAATTTGGTGATCCTTAGATTGCTTCTCTGATTCAGCCTTTCTAAGACTCATTTCAAGATCTTGGATTTGTTTTTTAAGGTTTTCACATTCTCCTTCAATCTTCTTTTTGGCACGAGAGATGTCAGCATTACGATCTTCTTGATCTCCAAGACGATCATTTAATTCATTAATTTGTTTATCAAGATCACTCTTTTGTGATTGAAGTTTGGTAAGTTTATCTTCAAGATCAGAGATAGTTCCTTTAGAGTTTTCATTGGTTGTGAAAAGACTGTTCTTTTCTTCCAAGAGTTTAGTACATTGTTCTTCAAGATCTTTTCTAAGTTTCTCTTCCTTATCCAAATTATCTTGGAGTTCTTTAAGTTTTCCTTCCATCTTCTCCATTTCTTCAGCTTCCTTTCCGGCTTTAAGAAGTGGTTTAACTTTTCCGTAAAGTTTGAACCATTCCCAAGTTCTAAGTGTACACCAACTGCGTACATTTCTTTGGACAATAAGGAGACCAGCGCGTTGTTCCATACGTCTCTTACGATCAGTTAATCCTAAGTACCATCTGATACTAGCTTGGAATCCAGTAAGGATAATAGAAAGTTTCTCATCACGGATATCTTCAAGACTAGCTAATACACCAGCTTTGAAGAATACCTTAGTTTGACCAATTCTGAATTGTTCATCATTAAGGCCTCCATCAGCAACGATCTTAGCAAGCATATTTTGTGAGCATACTTTTGGATCATCAGCTGATTTAGCTTCAGCAGCAGCAAGAATAGCATAACGCTGTTTAAAGTCGTGGTGAAGGGTTCTGTTAGGGAAACCTTTACGGCAAATACGAATACCTTCCAATACACCATTACATGTAAGTTGGTTAAGAACAAGAGCAGCATCAATAAGACCTGATTGTTTCTTTTCATTTGGAATGATACAACGGATGAAATGTGGGTGAGTCTTGTTTAACATAGTCATAAGATTGTTCAGAGATTCACGGTACATCATAGAGACGGTCATAAAGGATCCAGATTTACCCTTCTTCTTACCACCACCGCCACCACCTTCTTTAGCTTTAACAGCAGCTTCCTCTTGAGTAACATAATCAGACCAAACTTCCAAAAGAAGAGCATTCTCTTTAGAGTTCTTCATAACACTGACAACAGTGTCATTAAGTGGATCCTTATTCTTTTCAAGCCAGTTAGTTACATTATAACGTACAGTACCAGCGTAGTGACGCATAGCAAAGTGAGCTTCAGCTTGTTTTCCCTTTGGTGGTTTTGGTTTCTCAAAGTTTGGATGTTTTCCAAGATGTTGTTCAATAAGCTTTTGAGCTAATGTCAAGTCAGTAGCCTTTGGTACAATACATTCTTCATCAAGCATAGAGATGATACCAAGTGGTTTTTCTATAAGCTCAATACAAGCAGCAAGATCGAGACCGAAATCAATGAAAGTCCATTGAATTCCTTCACGAGCATATTCTTCTTGTTCCAATACGAACATGTGATGATTGAAGAATTGTTGGAGTTTTTCATTTACGAAGTTAATCCACAATTGTTCGAAAGAGTTGAAATCGAAGATCTCGAAACCGGCGATATCAAGTACACCAATGAAGTAATCACGACTGTAAACCTTTTGAGCAAGTGTAAGATTACACTTCTTAACGAGCCAATGGAAGACACGAGCATAAAGACCTTTAGCCATGGCACCAATTGACCAATTAACTTGTTCAACATTTTGTCCTTTGGATACCCATTCAGTTCCGACCTTAACACGTGGTTTGGTAAGAGCTTTGAGGAATTCTTCATGGTTAATTCCGAACATAGCAGCAGCTTTTTCAGCTTCCTCAGTACCATCTGTTTCAGCTTGTTCTTCACGTGGACGTTGTTTGAATTTCATGTTACCCATGTGCATAAGAGCAGCCATAAGTTGATAACATTCATGTTTTTCTTGGGCACTGAAGTTAAGAATATCAAAAGCTTCATCAGTAAGTTGGAATTCTTCAGTATCATTAACACCATCAATTGACAATTCAGCTTGAGCAACAAACCAGTAATCTTTCAATGGTAAGTCAAGAAGAAGTTCTTTTTTAAGTTCAGGTTTGAAGTCAGAATAAATTTGGTAGAAGATATGGTAACATCTTTCTCCTGGAGCTTGTCTAATGACACGAGATTTCTCAAGAAGGTAATGCTCAATATCACAAGATGCGACACGTCCTTGTTTATTGAAGTGGATACGGATGAATTTACCGAAACGAGATGAGTTATTGTTACGGACAGTTTTAGCATTACCGAATGCTTCGAGAACTGGATTAGTTTGAACAATTTGGTCCTCAAGTGTAACTTTCTTCTCATTAGAAACAACTTCACCTTTCTTCTCATTCTCACTTTCTTGTTGGGAGGCACCAACAGCAGCGAAATAGGCAATAACTTTCTTGGTATTTTCAGTTTTACCAGCACCAGATTCTCCTGTAATCAACATAGATTGATTTTCATGATCTTGAAGCATGTTTCTGTAAGCCTCATCAGAGACAGCGAACAAGTGAGGTGGCATTTCAGTTCTTCTCTTACCCATAAACATACGAGCAACAGAGTCAGTGTAAATTGGAAGTCTCTTGTATGGGTTAATTACGACACAGAAAAGACCGGAGTATGTGTAGATAAGCATAGCAGCATAACGTGCACGTAAATTGTGTAAGACAGAAGCATCATTCAAGAAAGACAAGTTAGACATGTCTTCAGTTTTCTCGAATTTTGGTGGATTCATCTCTTGAACAAGTTCTTTTTTCAATGTTTGCTACAAAAGACATAGTTGATAATAAAATAAAAAAATTATAAATAACTTACTTCATTACCACGTGCAGTTACAATAGTAACATTATCTCCCTTAGTGGCAGTGATTTCAGCAGCGACATATCCTTCTTCGGCATCTGGAACCCAGCAATTTTTCTTTGAATCATATGGGCGATTTTGATCCTAAAAAGGGTAAATATAATTTTGGTAAACCGAAAAAAATATAAAAAGATAATTTAAAAATAAAAAACAATAAAAAGATATAAAATAAACAATAAAAATAGTATTATAAACTTACTTCAAGCATTTGATCGCGAGTGCGACGAAGATATTGCCATCCTGGATCGTTTTCGTATTCCATAATTAAAAAGTTAGTAGTAGAGTGCTAATTTGTGATAATATCTCAACAGTTAAAAATTATAAGAATGCTAAGACGCAATCTAGAAACACAACTAGTCGAGAGTGACTGTTAGGTCTGAAGAAACAAGGATTATTAGGTTGGTTATGAAGGAAAGGAAGGCAATAAAAGAAGTAAGGGTAATGTGTTTTACTCCACCTTAATAAAACCCTTTGTTGTTACAGAGATATCAGTATTTTCTTAGATTTAGATATATTCTCTCTTATCAATCAACACACTTTTATCTCTAATAATCAAAGCATTACTCCCACTTTTACACTTTACCTATTAAAAATAAGCTTAATTCTTAGGATTAGTTGTAAATTGTTTAGTTCTTTGCCTCCATCTAATTTAATGCCATAATCTTTTACATCTTCCCTCATTGAGTCAGTAGTCATCAATGGAATGCCAATATAAATTTCTTATTGGTAGTTAGTAATAATGTTAAAAATGTTTTTATGATAATATCTTTTTCTTTTGTCATCTATACTAAAGTTGATTCGCCTCCTGCCTACACTAAAGTTTTAAAAGCAATTCAAAGAATCCATCACTAGTAGACTGAAGTAGATATACTAAGATATCGAGGTATAAGTAAAATGAATATATCTTGTTCTTCTTTTATCGTTATTTTAAAGTTGATATGCCACAATATGTTAATACTTTTTTTAAAATTAAATACATTATTCCTATATGTGAAAAGATCAACAAACATCTTTTCATTTGTGTATATATCTATCTCTCTTCCATTTAATTATTTAGTACTTCTTTAATGAAATAACAGGGAAACAAGTATAAAACATTTTATAAATTTTTTCATCAAAATGTTAAAATAATAAATTTTTACTTCCTTAATTAATTGTAAAAAAGGATTAATAAATCCATTAAGTGACAAAATATTAATATGATACATTAACGTAACAGCCTTTTATATGAACATTAAAATTATTCACTTAATTTTATACTGTCTATTTTGTTATGAAAAAAAAAGATTGATAATAATTTATGATATAAAAATTTATATTACAATGTCAATTAAAAAACAAAAAATAAATTACTTTAGATATTATGCCTTAAAATAACTTTTTAGGTTAGTAGAAAATCACATAAACGATATTTATGTTTATTGGCAGAGGCTAAAAAATAAAAACAAAATAAAAATTCAAAACATAGCAACTGTCTTGAAAAATTTAACCTTTATGTTTATTTGACTTATCAAATAAAGAAAGCATCTTTTTTTTGTTTTAAAATGATTTGATAAACATTAATAAGATATATTAAAAAAATTGTGACATTTATCTTAAGGATAATTTTTTGTTCATTTTTAAAAAAAAAATATTATTTTTTTATCGATGATATATTGATATCATTATGTTTATATCAAGTTTACCTATTACAATACTTGAAAATTCTATAATCATTGTTTAAGATTCTGTAGGCGGTTATATATATATATATATATCAATTAGCTTGTTATCAAAGATATTTTTATTATTTCTCTGTTTGTTGAAAAATTTTTATGAGCGATTAATCAAAATGATTGAAAAAAATATTAGGTTATCAATTAATGTTTAACTAAAGTTTTTTTAATTTGCATTTCATAAATTTTCACAATAAAAGGATATGAGATAAAAAAAATAACATTTATCCTTTACTTAATTTAATCTTATTAATGGAAAAGGAATAATATATTATGTTATTAACAAGATGAAAGTGATAAAAATGATTCTTTATAATATTTTACTTTTTATTTTATTTTTTATATTCCATTATCATCAATTATATGCCTTAATCAAACATTAATTTTCCTTTAATTCAAAAGACGAATTAAATATTTAGAGCAAACAAACACTTTGATTATTTCTTCATTAAAAAATAATTGATATTATTATATAGTTTTATATACACATATTTTTATTTCTATTTTCCATCATTTTTTCATCACAAATGTGTATCTCTTTTTACCTCCTCCAGTAAATGATCATTTATATCAATAACAAATTGACATTCAAAATATTCAGATGATATATGATTATTATTTCAATACATTTGATACAACAAAATCTTTCTTTTGTGAAAATAAAAGACTAGACCCTAATAGCAATTGACTTACTATTGATGTGGCAAAAATTTTTATCAGTTTTGCATTTTTACATCCTTTAACTCATTGGTAGAGGGAAACTTTTGATTTTTGTTGTAAATAAATTGCTTTAATATGATGTTTGTAACTAAGAATATCAAAACTTTGTCTTAGAGATAGTTAGATGGAAAAATTTTATCAAAAAAATTATATTGTTATCGTAAACATTATAAATTACTCAAATATCAAATAATTTTAAATTTAAAACAAAAAATGTAATGTATAAAATGTTTATGTTAAAAAAGAGGTAATATAAGTAAAATATATATTATATATATAATTTTAGATGAAAATGATAAATTTACTAAATTTAACTTTTTATTATATTTTAAATGATAATTATATATTAATAGTAAAAATCTATGTCATAAATAATCTCTAAAAATATAATTTTATTTGCAAATAAATATTAGTTAGTTTAATTATAATATATTAGGGTGTATGATATTCTCTATTTAAAAAAATAATAGCAATTAATTAATTTAATATTGGAGACCTGCAAAAATCAAATAATTTTTAAATTTAATTTTAGAATAAATAATATGAAATTAAGAAAAATAAGAAAGTAAAACTAAAATTATTTTTGAAACAATCATTTGATTTTTTTGTAGCTGATTCAGTTGTTTCTTCTTCATGTGATTTAGAAGATGTTGAAGGTGGAAGTGTTGTTGGTGATAAAGTTGGTTGTTCAAAAAGTCCAATTAAAAGACCATCACTGCCATTTCCAAAACCAGCATCACTTGGATTTCCTTTAACACATGAATAAGTTCCAGCTACTTCCAATGTAAAAAGACCTTCACCACATATGCATCTTGTACCATTACAAATGGAATCAAGTAGACATTCCTCTCCCTTACTACAATCTTGACCTGGATAAGCAATTTTCTCCTCATTACCAATCTCATTTCTTGTTACCCCAGTCTGTATGGCTCCTAATTTTGGTAACTGTGATTCCTTGAATTTTTCACCTTTACCATCCCATCCTATATATAATCCGTTCTCTTCGTTATATTTTTTCAACCATTCATAAAGTGGTGAGAAGTATTCAATCATTGGTGTAGCATCAAATTGTCTATCTCCAGTAATCATTTCTAATGCTGTTAAGTAGTCTATTGTAGCTCCTTCCTTCATAATAATTTCAATTTTATTCATAATATTTTTATCTAAAACACAACCATTAAATAACATATTAGATGGTGTGTCTGGACATAATGCTCTTAAAATTTGAAATTGAATGACGTATGATATAATATATCTAACGGCTGGAGAGTGTTTTTGGGTGACATATGTATTCACAAGAACATCATTATCCTTCTTTTCATCTTTTAATGGTGACTTTATTCCTTGAAGATTACTACGAAGTCTCCACCACTCTTCATTCCATTCCTCAGGTGATAGTGTTCCTTCGAATACCTCTTGTCTGAATAAATCAGCAACAAGATACATTGGAAGTTTAACAAAATCCTCAATTGCCTCCTTAAATAAACTATTAATTTTGGAATTTTCAGAAATTGAATAATTTTCAGGTAAAAGGTTCAGTGATTTCAAATAATCAATATTTCCAGAAGCAATACTAATAGCATTTGATAAAGCTGTTTTAAATGATGGATTTGGTGCATCATGAAGTAAAAGTGGTTGATCTTTTGATTCAAATTGATAATACATGTCAAAAAGAAGTTTATGTGCTTGTTTAAATCCCTTAATTCCCAATATTTCACACGTTTTTATTCTATAATCATTATCATCATTCATATCAATTGCGGTTGATGGATTACAGATCATACTTCTAGACCATACTCTAGTAAAGATAGACTTTGACCATATAGATGATGGAGCTTTCTCAAAACCTAAATATTTAAAATAGCGATATGCTTTTGTGAACATTCCTTTAACTGTCATATTTTGCCCATGTAATGCTTTCATTATCTCACTTTCAATATCCTCTAACTCATCAAATGGCTTAGCAGTATCGTAAAATGCCGACCAGTCATCACCATTATATGATTTAAGCAAATGCCCAGGAATTGGGCCATCACTAGTAATGTCAGTTGCATTAGGATATAACACTGGTAGGTAATGTCTAATATATGTATGAAGTTCTTTATATAATGGCATCAACTTATTCTGAACATTTTGTACCTCATTCATTATATTAATCTCTGGTGGAGTGTCTCTAGTTGATAAGTCAAATGGTGAATTCCACATAGCAGCTGTATTTGTAAAACCAGCAGCTTTAGCACTTTCATTTAAAATTCCAACAAGTTTAATATAATTTTTTTTTGTACTATTTGCAATTTTATCACGGAATGATTCCCATATTTTTAATAATCTATTTACATTATCTTCTTGTTGAATGATTGATGATATATCAGTAACCTTATAAATACATGATTGAACATCTTTACCATCACAAATGTCTGTAGTTAAGAATATTTTGTTTATCTCCGCCAAAATTGTGTCATGTTCTGTTGATTTATTTTCACCAAGTACTTTAACTCCATCAACACTTATTAGTCGTAGTTGTTTTGCCAATATTTGATCTTTAATATTTTTTACATTAAATTGCTTCGCTTGTTTTGATGTAGATGATAAAAAATGACCTAAAACTTCTTCCGCCTCACTTAATGATTGTTTTGTTGTTGGTGTCACACCAGCAAAATAATTCCAACCAGCTAATGAAACTTCTTTTAAAACTTTTTTAGCTTCTTTGTTGTAACCTTCAATCCACTTTTCAGCTTCCTCCTCATTATCAATACTAAATTCATCTTTTATGTTATCAAGTCTCCAATAATCAGAAGAGTTAACTAATTTCATAGCATTTTTATTTATAAATGTTGCTTTTTCTTTTTTATCACCTCCAATAGTTCCAGTATTTAAAAATTTCTGAACTAATTCATCAATAGCTTTATCATCAACTTCAGCTGGTTTCATCTAAAAAATTTTTAAAAAATTATAGTAGGAAAAAAATATTTAAACATACAGTTTCAACAGCATCAAAGTAATCTTCTTTATCTAAATTATCAAAATTAATCCTAATGGTGTCTTGTTTAGGTTTTGTTATGATTTCAGTACTAGATTCAGATGATAATTCAACTTCTTTTTCCTCAAATAAATCTTTTGTAGTTGCAAATTTATTTTCTTTCTCCAATGATGTTTCAGATGTAGTTCTATTTTCAGGTGTAGCTCGTGTTGTACTCGAATCCTCTTCAAATATATTTATTTTTTCAATATTCTTTAAATCTGTTGTATCGACATCGGTAGTTATTGCGACAGGAACATCCGTAACATCTTTAAATTCTGAAGAAGAAGTTGTCACTCCAAAAGAAGTGTTTAGGAGGACCAAGAAAGTTAGTAGTAATAGAAAACAATATTTAATTATCTGCCTCATTAAAACCTCTAAAAATTAGAATGAAATTATAAGTTTGATTTTTTAAATAATAAGAAATTAAAACAATATTTAGTTGATTAAAGAACTATTTTCGGAGTAAATAATAATTGACCGCCACCTAAATTTATGAATAAATTTTTTTGTTATACCTACTATAAGATAAAAAGTAAAACAAAAGATGGGGATATGAAATAAATTTTGTTTCAATATCACTATAATAAAAGAAGATGATGGTTGTTTTAAAAATTCTAATACAATAATGGGAAGGACAAAATATAGGTTGATAATGTAAAAGGTTAATTAAAATCAGATTAAAAGGCTATTAAACATTCAATTTTTTTATCTTTAACATTCAATGAATATTAAATTTATGAAACAATTTATGATATCTCATAAATTTGTCTATCATCTTATCGCAATTAATTTTAAAAGTCTTAGGAGAAGCTTTTTAATGTTAAAAATATTAATAAAAAACAGTGATTTGAGTTATATTAAAAAGATAAGCATTTGAAATTATAAAAATTAATCTTCCATCATACAGCAATACAGAATTTTATTGTAAAATGATCTATAAAAATTTTAATCTTATAAATGTTTCTACATACTTAAACAAATTTTATCATAACAGACAAAAGATTATTGGCATTGAATTAAATTTGCGCATCAAATATATATATATTATTATCATTATTATCCAGATGAGTTTATGGGTAAGCGCACAATTTTAAAATGACAAATAGTAACCTGTCATAATATTATACAACATATTTAGAATGTTTTTAACAATTATTAATTGGGATCTATGATATTAAGACAAGGAATGTCATGTCACCAGATATGAATATTAAGATAAGATACAAAAATTTATTTAAAATTCTGATTATATAGACAATAAATGTTGATACAAAAATGTAGAGGTATTTATAAATTATATACAGTTACAGGATATGATATAGACAATTTTTACCTTTTATATATCTTCTGGGCATTTTTTTTAATATAATATTTATATATACTTTTAAATTAATTATTACAAATAGACAATAAATAATTTGATTAATAAAAATTTAATGTAAAAAAGATTAATCATAAAATGGTTTATTAATAAGAACAATTTGATCAAAGATAATTCAATTAAAATAGATAGATAAATTTTTAGAAATAATGTTTCAATGTAAAAATATTGTTATCCATATAGATTTAAGGTATATATGAAAGAATGGATTAATGATACTGAAGTATTAAACTGTTAGAACTGGATTTATTTATTTACCATAATAAAATGATTGAAAGTTATATATAATAACTTGAAGGGTCTAAATAAATACCTATGAATCATACTATAAGTTATTATCAATTCATTAAAAAACTATAAAAAAGAAAGGATGAAAATTACTATAAATAAATATAAATATTTTTTTAGTTGGATAGAATTCACCATAACCATTAAAGTCGCAGAAATAATACAAAATTTTTTGAGCCAGTTTAAAAGAAAATAAAAAATTTTTAAATCTATTTTATTATATCAATCAAAAAATTTTAACTAATATTGTTTTAAAAATAGGTTAAAGAAAGTATATTACAAAGGAAAACTCTAGATATGAAAGGATATATTTTTTTATTAAAAAAACAATTATTTTTTTATGTCATATTCATTTTCGTATAAATTATTATAAGCAGAAGATTTTAATAATTCTATACTTTATTAATAAATGTTAAAATCACAATTATTTTGTATCAATTTTTTAAATAATATTTGTATTGTCATAAATAATCTCTTCTTCAAACATCTTATAGACATACACATAATTTGGGATAAATTTTTTTTTCATATATACACATTACAAAAATGACCAAAATCTATGACATATAATTAATATTAAATATTTTCAAAAAAATATTTTTTTTACATATAATCTTTAAGAAGGTTTATTTTTTTGTGCTCATTTAATTAAAGAAATAATTATTAGATTGACACAAATGGTTGTCTATATTTAAAATGATTTAGATTAATAATTTAGAATAACCTTGATGAATTTATCTATTTAGAATATATAATCAGGTAGGCCTTATGTGATTAATGTATTGACATTCGGAATCCAGAAATTATTACACTTGTTAAACAAGAAAAGATCTTTTAAGATTATAAATAATTATACTAACATTTAATAAGAAAACATAGCAAAAAAAATGAATTAGATACATCATTATGTTTAATTAATATAATTTACTTTATAAATTATTGTAATATAGTTATTTTACTAAATTATGAAAAATTTGATAAAATTAAACAGTTGTAATTACAATTGACTTAATTTGATTGCAGACATAGAATTAAAACATTACCTTATAAAAGGATATTCGAAGGTTAACATACCCATTGAAAAGTTTAATTCAATTTAACAATATTTTACAGAAAAAATAACTTTATATATATATCAATTAAAAATATAAAACTTTTATCCATCAGAATTGCTTATTAAGATAATATTTATTGTAAAAAACATATAAAAATGACGTGAATCTTATAATATAATTGTAGAAACTTTTAGTTCGACTACTTGTATTTATCTTTTTCTATTCATTTTTAATATAATATTGAGATATTTAAAGTTAATTCATCAAATTAAACAAAATATAAAAAAATTCTTCTTCCTTTTTTTTATAATTAATAACGCTCCGCTAAAATTTGTTATCTTAAAATTTTATTATTTTTCTGACAACACAATTGTACAGGAAATAAATGCCATAATTATTCTATCATAATTCCCCATTAACTTACCAAAAGAAATTATTTTAGCAGTTGTGATACTCTTAAACGAATTTTAAAAAAGAGAAATTATTAAAGTAAAAATGATAAATAGCAATTGGGAATATCTTACTATTCTTGCTATCATCTTTTAAGCGTATATTTGACTAATTGACAGACTAATCTAATTACCTACACATTATTGTGTTTTATAAGTTACTTTCTCTGCTTCCCTCTAACCTCTAAGACGTGAGGAAATTACTTTCTTTCCATAAAATAAATATTATCATCCATGAATTCATAAGTATAACTAAATGTTTAACAATAACATTAACATTTTATGTGAATTCATTAAATTACTATACTAAAGTACTGTGATGTTATTTATGTTAAGGCATAGATAAATTTTATCATTTACTTAACAAAACTTTTATACATTATTAGTTTTTATCAATGATTATAAATACTAGTACTATTTGATTGTTTAAAATACAATTTTTCTATGTATTTTTAAAGTTCACATTTCAATCCAGCGTAGAATCCTTGAAATATAGCTAAAATCCAACCTTATTGTACATTTAAATTGCATTCCCAAGAAATTTGCAAATTGTTTCCTCAAAACAATGAAGAAGAAAACATTATCTTTCTAGTGGTATATAAATAAAGAGTTATCATTAAAATAATATCTTTCCAAGGCTTTTTTTTAAATTTATAGAAAATAATTCTTGAGATTATAATGTTTAACTTTTTATCATGTACAATATTACAAATATTTAGTTGTTAAAAATTTATTAAGTTAAATTATAATAAAATTAATAAAAAAAAGTAAAAAAAGATATATGTATAAATATTTGAAGATTTTTTTACAACTTTTTTCTACTAAATTTGTAGTATAAGTTTTATAAATGATATATTTTCTTTTTATAAACAAATAAATGTGAAAAAAGAAAATAAATATCTATGAATGTTATTGTAAATTAACTACAATAAATTTTTTTTGCATATAAATTAATTATTGGCACGAAAAACCTCGCGATAAGTGAAAACCCTTTCCTAAAGAAATGTTATCTCTTTTTTCCTTTATTTTATATATATTTTATATTAAGAATTTCACAATTTTTCATTTTTGGATATATTTACATCTTCTATCTTTTCTATAGAATCACTTGCTACATTCATATCAATTTGTGGTGTATAAACACTTTCCGGTATCTCTAATCTTCCATCTTCAAACATTTTTTGTTCTAAGTCAATTATTTGTTTTTCCAAAGCTACAACGGTTAATTGTTTACGCTCAAATTCATTATCATTTTCAATATCAATATTCGGATCAATCTTACTAATATCAGTTTCAGTACCACAATTCACAACTTCATTCTCTCCTACTTCATTCTTCTTATTACTCTCTTCTAAATGCTTCATAAGGACAGCTACAACAACATTTACAAGAACAAATTGTGATATAAGAACAAAAACAACAAAAAAACATGGAGCTAATATTGGATCAACACAACAATTTGTGTCACAATGATCAGAGGGGTCACAATCATCTCTTAAAGCATCTTTCATAATACCATTCCAATTATCTCCAGTTGCAATTCTAAAAAGTGTTAAAAAAGCCATACCAAAATTCTTAAAATGTGCATGCTCTCCAAGTCCATCACAAGGATGATCATCTGAACACTCCAATTTGCCAAATAACTCAACACCTAAAGCAGCAAAAATAAAAAATAATAAGAAAAATAGGGATCCAAGATTTCCAACTTGTGGTAGTGCTTCACCAACTGTATCTAATAATGATCTAATTCCTTTTGCCATTTTAAGAAGTTTTAAGACTCGGGCTATACGAAGAACTCTCATAACACGAATAATTGTTGGATTAATTGGTAACTCAAGAGCCTCGAATTCTTCAAATATTATACCAGCTATCGATAAAATAACTATAAAAATATCCAACCGATTCCATTTTTCTACAAAGAAAGTTTTTATACCTAACGCATATAATTTCATAGCTGCTTCCAATGTAAATACAGCTGTAAAAAAATAATTTAAAGCTTTTAATACATATCTTAGACCAGGTGGCATCAAATAAAATTCCATAGCCATTGATATAACATTAATACCAATAACAGCAGCAATAGCAAGATCAAAATATTTTGATGTAATGATATTATGTGTATACATTCTAGCTGGACCATAATTATACCAATATGGATAACTTTTTTCTTTTTGCCTCTTTCTTAATGCACAATGATCCTCAAATTGTTGTCTTTTTAATTTACGTGCCAAACGTTTTTGACGAGCTTTTTCTCTCATCTCAGCTTCTAATGCCTCCTTACATTTATGAAAATTTTCAACAACAACACCAACAAACATATTAAGTACAAAAAATCCAACAAGGAGCAAAAATGAAATAAAATATATCATTCTCCATTCATTGTGATTCTCAATTGGTTGCATATCAACACCAACAGCATCAATACCTTGGTACATAATTGATACCCATCCATCTTTACTTGATAAGACAAATAATGACATTAATGCTTGTCCAAGGTTGTCAAAATTATACCTATGATTTACCCATTTATTTCCTGTAACTGAAAGACAATCTGCTTTTGTAATAACATTACTAACATCATGACCTATACAATGATACATCATTCCTTTAAATAATTGAACTCCAAGAATTCCGAAAATAATAAAAAATGTACAACAAATTAGTACAATATTCCCAATAGGCTTTAAACTACTTATCAATGTCATAACAACAAGCTTAACACCTGGAGCACGATTAATTACACGTAATGGTCTTAATGCACGTAATAATCGTAAAACTCTTATAACACCAAATATTTTTGGTGAATCTATATGAACGAGCATTTCAAAAATAATATTAACAAGTGATATTATAACAAGTATACCATCAAGTATATTCCAACCATCCTTAAAATATGCTCCCTTTCCAAAAAGACATCCATTGGCTATTACTTTTAATGTCATTTCTAGAGTAAAAATTATTGTAAAAATATATCCAGTTATTGTTAAAAATTTTCTCTCCAAGCTATCAGGTGGTATTGAGGGTCTTTCCATTGCTAATGTGACACAATTAATGCCAATAAATATTAATACTGTATAATCAAACCATTTTTTTTGTGTTAACCTTAAACAATTTATACGTAATTTATTTTTTGTTGAGAATAAAAATAATGAATGATCTTTCCTTTTATATAAACATGTTTTTGTGTAAATCTTGCGACAAAATGTATTTTTTCTTTCCTCAGCTTTTCTTTCCTCCTCAACAAGTACTTGTTGTAATTCTTGACTTGCTTGTATTAATTTATCTCGAGCATACGCTTCAATTAATGCTCTTCTACTATGGATGGGACATTGTGGATTAAATAATGTATGAATACCACACCAGCTACTTGTTCTTGGACGTCCCATTTCTTTATCAACATTTTTTTCATTACTTTTTTTATCATTATTATTATTAATAGGTGGGAGGAAGGTAATTGTTTCACTAAAATACACTTCTTTTGCTGAATCATACATTTTGTCCGTGTTTGATAACTTTTTACAATATTCATGATTATCATCTTTAAAATTTTCAGTTAATAAATTTTCTTGACTTTTAGATGTATTTTTTTTCTTAATACTTAAATTATTATCATTAATATAGATTTTCTCATCATTAAATTTCTTTCTATCACTAGTAAATTCATCATTATTATTACTACTACAATAATCTTCTATTTCATTACTCGTAAATTCTTTACTTGATTCAATAGATGATGAAAAAGCCCTAGGTCTACTATTAGGAACTACTAAAGTATTTTTATTTGTTAAATTTGATGATTCTTTGTTTAATATATCTTTGCTACATGTACAGATAGCTTCTTTAGTATTTGATTTAGTCATAAAATTAAGTGATGTTGTTTTGGCTATTAATAATTCTAATTCCTTGTTCCTTTCTTTTTCTTCCTCCTCTGCACGCTTTCTAGCCTCCTCCTCTAATTGACGTTTCTCTTCTTCTTTTGATTCTTGAAATCCCTCTACTAAAATAGCTACAAGAAGATTAAACAATACATAATTCCCAAAAGTCATTAATGCTACAAAATATAATGCTGCCCAAGGAGTTGTTTGAGCCATTCCATTAAATAATACCATATTCCAATCTTCTTGGGTTAATATCTATAATAAAAATTGTTATAAATGATAAATAAAAATATATATTATATAATAAAAAAAAATAATACCTGAAATACAGTAACAATTGCATGCAAAAATGAATCAAAATCCATACGACTACAATCACAAGATTTACGATTATAAATAACTTCTTCTGGAGTACATTTGTCACCTGTATTTATACTAATACAAAATTGACATCCAAACAATATCATTCCAAGAATACTATAACAATAAATTTACTTACAAAAATATATACAAAAATTATTTCAAAATAAAAGATAAAAAAAGGTAACAGGTTCAAAATACAATTGCGCGAAAAAAATCATACCTGAAATACGGTTATTAATGCCCATAAAAGTGAATCAAAATTTTTTCTTTCACATTTCTTTGAATCTGCCCCTGTTACTCCTTCATCAATCTTACAAAATTTACACCCAAATAAATTCATTCCCAAAATACTAAAATGCTTATTAAAGGATAAGTGTTAGTTAAGGAGAATAAAATTTTAATAAAAACGATTAAAAAAATCATTGTTACCTGAAGATGAATATAAATAATGCTAATAAACCAAAGAATACAGTAACATTATCCATTGTTCTTAACATGACAACTAATTGATATCGAAGAGCTGGCATAAATCGAACTAATTTAAGAATTCTTAGTAATCTAAATGTCCTTAAAACAGATAAACCACCTTTTCCTTCTTGAAAAATTTCTAAAACACTTAATGCAACTATTCCACCATCAAATAAATTGAAACCATCGGCTAGGTAACCAAATAAACCATCAGCAATAACTTTTAATAACATTTCAAACGCAAATAAACCAGTAAAAAAATAATTACTATATTCAAGGATTGTCGTTAACCATTCTGGTTGTTGGTGGTACTCTACACCCATTAATAATGTATTTAATAATATTGCTACAAGAATTCCTCTTGTGAAATGATCACATATAACAAATTCTTTTATTTTATTCCTTATTTCTGTAAATTTATTACAACTTCTATGGCTAGACTTTTTTTTAATTTTATTTTTATCATTCTTCTTATTTCTTGTTGATTTACCTTCTAATGAGGATTCACTTTTCTGTGATTTTGCATCATTTTCCTCTTTTATTATTTCTATTTGTAAGGCACCTATACCGTTATTGTTATCTCGTTTTTCCAACAAATCATCAACCTCTTCATTACCATCTTTTCTCTCCTCCATTTTTGGAGTCTCAGATGTTTTGCGCCCAAAAAACCTCAATATTCTTGCTATATAAAATGGTCCCTTTTTGCGAAAATGACGTTTAACTCTCCTGGCTGTTTGAGATATAAAACGTACCAATGCAGCATACACTGTATCACCATCATTCTCATCACCTCTCTGCGATAATTTTTCACCTTCACTTCCATCTATAAAAAAAAATTTTTAAATTTTTCTTATTTTTTTTTCTAGTAAAAATAAATAATACTTACACATAGAATTACTATATGATGATAATCTTTTCCTCTCCTGAAGCATCCTTTCTGTTTCTCTCCTTTTGGTTTCAGCAAACTGTGTTGCAATGACAACCAAACATAAATTAATCATAAAAAATGCTCCAACAACTATTAGTAAAACAAAATATATCCAATTCCAAAATGAATGGGCATCCTGAACATAGTACATAATATCTGTCCATCCCTCTAAACTGATAACTAAAAATATTGCGACCCAAGCAAATCCTATATTGTCAAATGACACTGAATTTTGAAATGGATTCATTGGTGCAACAGTACACTCATTATAATAGATATTCCAATTAATACAACTGGAATTATCAACTTTATCAAATTCATCGACTGTTAAATTACATTTTATTCCATTATAAATATATGGTGGTAAATCTTGACAAGTATGAATACCAGAAGCATCACTTTGACTACATATATAATCAAGTGATGTATCCTCTGGTATATAATATCTACTTAACTGAATATCCTTCAAAACACCATTTAAATTATCAATTGATATATTTGTTTTTGGTAAATTTAAAGTACAACGATTTCTTAATAACCCAGCCCATAATTGTACTCCAACAATACCAAATATAAAAAAAACAAAAAAACATAATAAAAGGACATTTCCAAGCATTGGTAATGTATCGAGAAGTAAATTAACTAATATTCTCATTGATGGTATTCTATTAACAGCTCTTAATGGTCTTAAAACTCTTATCGTCCTAATAGCTGTCAAATTAATATTTCCTAAATACTCTTGTAATAGATATTCTGCTATTCCAGCTATTACAATAAAAAAATCTAACCTATTCCAGGTATCTGAAAGGTACGCAGCTTGACCCGTAAAACCCAATGCAATTACTTTTATAATCATCTCTAAGGCGAAATATATAAAAATCATATGGTCAATCATTGACAATAATTGACATCGATAAGAATTACATCCTGGACCATCTTCACATGGTCTATACATTCCTAGTGTTATACAGTTTATTAATATGACTATCATTGTTAATCGATCAAACCATGGGTTTGTCACCATTTTCAAACACCATTTTCTGGGTGCTTTTGTTTGACTAAAACAATGTAATGCCGGTTCCACAAAACTAAAAAAAATATAAAAATAAGATAATTTTTTTTCCATAATTTCAACTAACAACAAGGATATTGATAGATATTTACTATATAATTAGATTAAAAAATATTTATAAACTTACCCTGGATATGGTAAATTGCATTCTTCATCAAAAACAAACTCTCCCTCGTCATTCCATTCAACTTGAGGTTGTCGATGGAGGTCATTTGAAGATTGTTCCCTACCATCCCATTCATTTACTGAAGGAGCATCGTATGTTAGTGAATTACTCTTATCATATCCTCCAGACAATGCATCATTAACAACTAATTCTTCAGATTTCGTGTGGGATGGTATAATACCGCTTTTTGCGTGGAAACTCTTAACATTAAATGGCATTTGTGTAGTTGATGTTGAGGAGCGATGTAAGGTATTATCAACTGAATGTATTGTCTATAAAAAAAGAAGTAGAAAATAATAATCAAAAAAAAAAAATTTATATAATATTAAACAAAATTTAATAATTTTCTTTTCTAAAGTATATGGTACTTAAAAATATATTAAACTCTAATCAATGTTACTGTTTTTTTCTAAACAAATATTATATATTTAAAAAAAAAAATATGAAAATAATAAAGTATATGATAAACCTTAAATATAAAAGTTTTAAACATATTATTAGATTTAAATTTTTATGTAAAAAAAGTATATATGTTAAAGAAAAACATATGTATAAAGTTATTACACACTAATATTAATTAAAAATTAATTGGAATAAGGAATGATAATTATATAAAGAAATGTAATAAGAAATTTTTATATGAAATAAATTTTAGGGTAGAAGAAAATAAAAAAATTATTTCAATTAAATAAAAAGGCATTCAATTAAAATATCAATTAGATATATATAAATATAATTATTATTAATAAATTCTTATTTATGTATAAATAAGTTTTTAAAAATGATCATGAAAGTGGTCTAATATATTATTTGGAGATGGTAAATTGGAGTTGGTGAGAAGTGGTGGTAGTATATAAAAAATAGGGAAAAAATTATTACATAATGAAGATTAGGGTGTGTAAGTTAATGATGGCTTTTTATCTCCTTTTAACATATATTCAAGATTTATTTTATATACAAGGTCTTTAAAAAGAATAGAATCATTAAATAATGAATGTAGTTTTAAGATAATTAAGCTATTTCACTTTTCTATACATTTTTCTATATATTTATACATATCAAACAGTTATAATTTTTAAATATATTTTAACTGATATCTATATATGCGTATTACTTAAAGGGAAAAGGGTAGATAAACAAAAATGTATTTAAAATAGTTTACAATAAAATTTTTTCCTATTTTCTTTATATAAATTTATCATCATTTTTGGATATATATGAAAAATATATATATAAAAGTTTAAACAAATTTGTGATATGATAAACGTATATAGGTTATTAAAAAATTTTTTCACTTTTAGGTTTTTGTGAAATATATAAAAATTGTAGAAAAATATTTAAGAGTTTTACTGAAGTACTACTTATATGAAAAAAGAGATTCTAAGTAGGGAGCATATTGGAATGAATAACTTTATAAAAACCTGAGGCTATAACTATTTTAAAGAATGCTAAATGAAATTTTATGGTTTATGGGTAACACTTTATAAATAATATTATCATTCAAAATAATAATAATAAACGTTAAATACAAATGATTTTTTTTTTGTTACTGTATCATAGATACTTTGTTTATAATAAAAAATAATTTTAAATAACTTTTCCATTTTTTAAACAAGTTAATAAAAAAATTTACCATTGAATCATCATTAAGAGAATCAGGAAGCCTCCTTCTTCCATATGAACTTTTAATGATAGAATTATTTGTTGCAGCAGATTGCCTACGATGTGGTACTGACCTAAAAATTGTTAAAAATATATATTAAATTTAAAAATAAAATTATAATACATAGCACTTTCGGGGGAGAAGAATGAGAACAATGTATATATAAAATTATTTTTATTTTAAGCATCTCCTCCTAATAATACCATAAAGTTTATTTTAAAATGAATGTTATAATTAAATTAAGTGTGAAATTTAATTATTATATCTCCTAGCATTATAATATATTTTTTGATGTTAAATATTTATAAAAATAGATATATGTTATTTTACTTACCCTTTTTGAGCTGTTCCTGAAAATTTTGATAATGATTGAAAGGAACGCAACTCTTTAGAGACTGGTTGTTGTAGCATTACTTCTATGGATCATATGTTTATATATTACATACATTCATTAGAGGGAAGGAAAAAAGTATAATAATATTATTATTAACAATAGAAGATTATTCTTATATAACTTCTTCAATAATTGGATATATTATATATATATATAAATTAGATAAAAATATTCAAATTTTAATAAAAAATTCTAAAAAAGATATTAATAATAATTTAAAAGTTAATGATAGTAATAAATATCTCATATCAATTAAGGGTAGAATATATATAATATGATTTGTCCTCCTTTTATACTAGGGAAACTGAAATGATCTTTTACTTGCGTTAGATAAATATATTTCAATTTATCCTATCATAGATAGACGATGTTAGATTCTTCCTGTATTACTAAATAAATTAATTTTTTTTGTTAAAAAATGTCAATAAATACATTTGTGTTATTAATTTCTTTTACCAACAAAAGAAGTCTGAATTATTTTTGTTGCTCATTCACTTTTAAACTTATTTTTATATGATAATCAAAAAAAAAGTCCATTAAAAAGGGTTTTTTTTAAAGTATCTTTATAATACCTTTATATAGTTTATGCTAACAAAAATATTTCACCTAAATTTATAATATTTAAAAAAAATTAAAAGTTAAATATAAATTGAAATGAAAAACAAATAACTTGTATAAATTTTTATCATTTGAAATGTAAGACACTTTGAAAAGGGTGAGATGACATAGGCTTAAAAATAAAACAAGAAGTTTATCATTAAGTATTAACTATATTCTCAGAAACTTTTAGCTTTTGAATTTTAAAAAATTTTATATATATAAATATATATGTATTCAATGATATATCTCTATTAATTCAGCATTTAACACTACTGACGCAGGTGAAGATAGATTTAATTAAAATATATGATAATAAGAACCATAGTAACACTTCTATATTAAGAAAGATGATAAAGTAATATAAATATTGGAAGATAACACTTTTTACCAACAAGAAATAAAGATATATTTTTACATAAGATAAGATAATATTTTTTGTTAAATAATCATAATCTTGTTATATATTATTAAAATTTAATGCTAAGTAAATTTTTTTTATTATATTTAGTTGTTATATATAAAAGATATTTATAAATCATCAAAAAAAATTGTATATATCACAAGAAAGAGAGTATTTTAAAAAAAGATAAATGTTATTTGTGATAGGAGAGAGAAAAATCTACACACAAACAAATAAATATGATTGTTTTTTTATAAATTTAAAAGTAAAAAGATATTGCATGATTAGGGCATCTATAAACAGATTCTAGTGATTCCATTGGGAGAGTTTGTACAATACAAAAGACTACTACCATATATAATTTATATATCTTAAATTTACATGAATAAAGATAAAAACAAATGTCTGCATATATTTTTAAAACAAAAGAAGGAATGTCCTTTGGATTAGGACAACTTTCTGAAAATGAATAATATTGTGAACGAAGGGCAAGTCAAAAATTAAGACTAATCTATTGTTTTACAGTTTTCAATTGATTTATATTATTTTTTTTGTTTGAATTTAAACATATATCGTTGTGAAGATAAGAGAAAAATATACAATCATTTTTTTTGTTTAAAAGAGAAAGTATTTTATTGTTGTTAAAATAATTTTATTTTTATCAAAATCCTTCTGCCTTCTAAAAGTTATCTCTTATCTTTTCTTCTTTTTTTGCAACATATGGCAAATAGTAAATTAATGTTTGTTGAATTTAAAAAAATTTGGGCTTACTATGTTGTGGAAATTATTATATTAACTACTATTACAAAATATTATTAGAAATGTAATGTAAAATTAAAAAACTCTATAACTTCTAAAATAAAAGCTTATGATAAAAAATTTATATACTTTGTTAATTAGAAATTTTTAATTAATATAAAATTATAGTAAAAATTAAAGGTAACATTAAAGTGACATGAGACAAAATGGCATAATATAAATATTATTGGTAACATTTACTATGTTATACTAGAAATAATGCTTAAAAAAGTAAAACGGTCGGTTAATATTAGTAAAAACAGGCTCTATGATGACAGAATAATGATTTTTATGTAATCATTCTCATTAATCTGACAACTCCTGTCAAATATATAAATTTTTATAGACCTTTGAAGAAAATTTTTTTTACCCTTGTTCGACAAAATAAATAAAAGTATAGTGAAACGTTTAAAATATGTTTAAATGGGAAAAGCCAAAAATGATAAAAATCCACCTTCAATTCCTTGGGGATAGAATAATAATAAATTAATCTTTTGCCTTTTATCATACAGATGTATCATATTATATCTCTCCTCCACTACTTTATACACTTTTAAAATTGTGTAATGACTTTTTAATTAAACAATACATTGGATAAGAAGCATTTTAAAGATAAATAGAATTAGATTATTAAAAAACTTTAAAAATTAACTAAATTATATTTCGAAATTTTCTTTTAAATTTTTAAAAAATATTAAAAAAATTAGAATAAAAGAATTTCATTATTTATTTATGAAAATTGAAGAAAAAATAAGTGAATTTTTTTTATAAATATAAAGTTCGAAATTTCAGAGATATGTATGGAGTAACGATATATTATTATTTCCGACTTTTAACTACCCACTTCCGAAAAATTTCTACAAATAAGTGAGGGTGTATTTTAAAGTAAAGATAATAATTTTAAATGGTACATTATTTAGACATTTATAGTAAGAAATAACTAATGACTATTTTATTGTAGATCCAAAATATTTTCTCCTGAGATAACTTTATTTTAAATACTATAAAAAATATCAAATTTTACATAAAAAATTGAGTCTTGAACCTTTTAAAAAAATTTATTTTTTCAATACATAAATTTTAAGTTGTATCTTAGCGTAAATCTTCTTTTTAAAAGTAAGAAGGAAAAAAAGTTATACCATGATAAAATAATGTATCTTTTAATGTAATAAATGAAGCAAAAAATATTTTAAAATTCATAGGTATTTAAAATAGTATACAAAAAAGTAGCATTTAAGGAAAGTTAAGTAAAGATAAAATATGGCAAATAGTATATATTTAGTTACCATTAATAAAAGTATAAAATTTTTATCTTTTATTAAAAATATATCACCTTATAGTATGGAGATATAAAAGGTAAATGGGACATGGTATATTTTAAATAAACTATTATAAAAAAGCATATTGTGGAAATTATGTTTAATATATATATATACTATTATTCATCTTTCTATTAATATAAAAAGTTTTTACACATGGATATGAAAAAAAAACTATCAATTTTAAGGTGAATTATAGAAAAAAAAAAAAAGTTGGCCGTCTAAAAAATGCACATAAACAGTTAGTTTACTTGATAATGTAAACAAAATGTTCTATATAAGAATTTTTAAAAATTGTATCTTTTATATAATTTATAAATTTACAATAAAAAGTTTCTTTTATTTATTTATTATATATATGATAATTTCAAAAAAGAATTACTATTTTATTAAATTTCCTTCAAAAGTAATCTTTGTGGCAGTAAAAAATATATAACTACTATTGTAAACGTATTATTATCACAAGAAAAAATTTATGATTTTTTTTTAATTAGAATGAAAAGAAATTAGAAAACATTTATTAAATATTATGAGCAAATAAGTGTATACATCTATATAAAGGTAATAATGTTAAAATCATACTATCACTAATATTGTTATATAATATTTTTCTCTTTAAACTTACGTTTTATTTAAATGTATATTATTACCTCATTTCAATGAAATGAATTTTTTTTTTGCATTATATAATACACAAGGAAGATAACACCTTTTATAATAGTGAAAATAGCTTTTTAGTTTAATGTTTCTTAAGATAAAAAATGATATTTTAAAAATATATGTATGTTTAAAAAAATTAAAACATTTATAAATATTTATCAATAACATACATGTGTATAGATAAAAACTTTTTCACTTCTTATTTTAAAATTAATAAACTTTTTTTGAATTTATAATGTTGATAAAGTAAAAAAGCCAACCTTTCATGTGCCTATTAAAATAATATGTAAAGAGTTATTCTTGAAAATACGTAAAAGAATGATAACTTTTTTTGATAAAAGTTTAATTGTACTAAGGATTTTGTGAACATTAATTAAATAAATTTAACATGTAAATATTATGTGTTTGTCATCAGGCAAAATAATAAAATTATCTCCTTTATTTTCGAAGATTTTTAATGTCATAAAAAAGATAAAAATTATTAGAAGATTAAAAAAGTTAGAATTTTAAATTTCTATAAACATTTTTCATGTTTTTTTATGCTAAAATTAGTAGTTATTCAAGTGTATCTAGGAGAATGACAAAAAATCCCAAGACTAAATGTAATTAATTTAGTTTTATAAAGTAAACAATTGTAAAGTTGACAAAAATTAATCAACTTATATAAATAAATATATGCAAAATTTTTTTTTAATAAACTGTTTCAATAGTAAAGGGAGAGACAAAATCTTTTGTAGTTTTCATTAGAATTATGACATGAAAGCTATATATATGAATTTTGTTATATTAAAAATTTTATTAATATATATAATAAACTCTTTTATCACTAGTTTTCATATTATATAGGTATTATTTGAGGGAAACCTATTAAGATGTAATAAAAGTTTGTTATATTTTTTTTCAATGATTATATTATATAGAATGATAATTTATGGTAGATTTACGTGGAAATAATATTATCTTAAAAAGAGTTAATGAAACAATATTATAATTGAAAATTGCAGGAAAACATAAGATGGTTAATGGTGATAAAAAGAAATTAGCAATTCAAAAAATTGTGTTTTTTCCTTAATTATATAATAACATTATTATTATTCACTCTTTTTAGTAAATAATAAATTTATTGCAATAGCCTCCACAAGTAAAAGAGTCATATATTAACCATTTTTAAAAAAGGAAAAAAAACTAAAAAATTGAATTAATTTTAACAAAAAATAATGTAAAAAAAATAATAATATTAAACAAAATTGAAAGTTTCTTTAAAAACTTGTTATTATCTCATATTTGGTCAAATAAGTAGTAAGTATCTTGATAAATAAACAAAAAATAGAAAGTCACAGAAATTATCAAATTTCAAACTATTAATATAAAAATTATTCTCGTTCACCAGGAAATACTTATCATTCTTAATTCCAGAATTTTACATATCCATTTGTTTAATCTTCTCAAGTTAAACTTTAAAATGCTTATAATCTAAGAAAATATAACGATATACGTGTGTTTGCTTAAATAATGATATGTTTCAAAATCTATTAAAAAATTTTTTAATTTTTTTAATAGTTAAAAAGAAAATGAAAAGATAAATACATAGATATATGTATATTAAAACTCTATAGTAATAATATATATTACCTATATTCTTTGTTAAGATGCTTGAATTTTTCAAATCAACAAAAATATTTTACCTCTCAATTGCAACTGTACTAGAAATTATGTACTTTTTATTAGTAAATTTTATTAAATAATTGATATATCTTCTTTTTTGAGAGGTTTAAACTTCACTATCATTATATATTACTTCAAAATACATTTTTCATAGAAGCAGTAACTAATTGACAAGGTATACAATATATATTTACGCAAAATTTGAGATAAAAAAAGAAGATGCAAAAAAGTAATATATAACAATATATGCAATGTTGTCAGGTGAAATAAGGAAAACTTTTATGTATTTGTTAAAAAATTATCAATAACAAAAGACAACAATGATATCATTTAAAAATAGATTTAATTTTACACATTTCCTCCATCAAATGAGTTTATTTTTTTTAAAACAAATATGATTACTACGTTAAAAAATTCTCTATAATAAATTAAAAAAAAAATAAAATAGATAAATATAAATATTCTGTTAATTTATAATATAATATTCAAATAAATATTTTCTTTCTAAAAGTATGGAAAAAAAACTATTTTTCATCACTGTTTTCACAACGTATCTTTCATAGTAAGAAAATCAATATAAAAATCTTTTTTTATCAAATCATTTGGTAAAGATAAATATATTATAATAATTAGTGCAAATTCCAAGGGTTATATGTTTTTAACATTTCATTAGAATAACAAAAACTTTCACATGAAATAATAATAACAATGTTAAACCGCTTGAAAATATATAACAAAATTAATGATAAATAAAAGTAATATATTTATAGAAAAAATTTAATTTTTAAGGTTAAAAAAAAGATATTCCAGTAACTCATTACAAAAAATCAACCATTTAATTGTTCATTTTCTTAACAATTAATCGTTTTTAATTTTCTTTTTCTCAAGTACACTTCATTTTTTTAAACAATCTTTTCAACATTTCGTTTAACAATACAAATGAGCATAAGGTATTATTGAATAATATATAAAAGGTAAAAATATCATCATTTTTCTCCTGTGAAAGTTAATAAGTTTAACCTTTTTTTTATATTCCTTACTAATATTTAGTTAAATATGTATACCAAAATAATATTAAATAGTTGACGGAATATTTTTTTATCATTCGTGTTTTCAAAAATAACCAAAAAATATTTAAACAGTAATTCCAAAATATTTTTATTTATGATTTTTTACATCTATTTTTTCTTACAAAATAAGAATTCATTAAAAATATACTTTAAATCTCTTTAAAAAAGTACAAAATACAAGATTCATACTGGAAAAAAAGTTATTTACTTTGACCATTAACCATCCACTTAATTTTAAAAATAATATTATTATTTTACCATTTAAAAAGAAGTAACATTAAAATGGAACTTTGAACTTTTAAGATTAAATATTTAAATGACAATATGGAGTAGTTGTTTACCTATTGAAGGATAAAAATATAAAATATTATATACCCATTTTTTAAAGTTAAAATATTATCTTATAAACTATATTTAGAGAAAACTAAAAAGTGGTATGAAAAGTACTTAATTTTTAATAGAAATTATACCAACAGTAATAATCTTCTTTTCCCCAATTTTATTTTTGCATTATCAGTTTGGATAATTAAAATTTTATTTGAAATACTTTTTGAATAACATATATAGATAATTGCTAGAGAGCCCAAATACTACCAAAAACGGTGTAACTTTAAAATCTAAAATTGTCCTTAATTCATGCGTATAAAAAAGACTTCCGTATATATATTGTTTGGTACAACATTTTAAATAAATCTAAATAATTTTTAAAATAAATGTAGATGGAAAAAAATTTTTTATCCCTTTATTTGAAGAATCAACAAAATTGTAACTCTTACAGCAAAAAAACTTGAATTTAGGATGTATTTAAATAAAGTATACACAAACAAATGTTATCAAAGATAATAATAATAAAAAAGAATAATTTTTTTTTGAGAATTTCAATGGTGTGGACTCAGAGTAGTAAATAATGACTATTGATATGTAATTATAAAAGAAATTTAATAAAAAAAATGAAGAATTTAAAAAGTTGAAAAATGAGAATTTGTTTAAAAGTACTTTTATATAAACTATAAATATATATCAAATGGTTTGTTTTTTCTATCCAATGATAAAAACAACTTTTTTCCATACAAAATTTTTATACCTAACAAAGTAACGAAAAAGCTATTTATAAAATGTGAAAAGATAATTTTAAAGTTATTATAAACAAATATATCTTTAGAAATATTATCTTTTACAATTCATTTTAATAATTTCCTTTAAATATTTATATTTTAAATGAAACAATAGTAGTGTGAATTATTTTATCATCAAATCGCTAGTAGGATATGGTAAAAAAAAGAATGAAAACGAATTTGATGAAATAAATTCATAGAAATGTCAAAATAAAAGAAGTTATCAGCGTGATGACATTTATCATAAACTTAAAAATTCATACTTCACTGAGAAGTTAGAAAAACTTCAAAAAATTTATACTATTTGTTGTTTATATAATATGATATAGATATTCATTTATATTCACATCTTCATCAATTAATGACCCATCTTCCACCCTCTATGCATTTATTATAAATATATGTTAAAAAAATTTTATTTTTATTTTTGTGTCTTATATAATAAATGTATACATAATATATCAATAAATGATTTTTACCATTACATATAATTTGATAAATATTTATATACTCTTCATTCATTATTAAAAATATTTTATCATTATTGACAATTAATTAATGATCTCCATTTTGAAAAAGAAGATGGGAAAAAATTAATTTATCATTTTTTCGATGATATCAAACAACAAATATAATACAAAAAATTAATCTTCAAAATATTTAATTTATTTTACATTCTAGTAAAATTTGTATTTAAAACACAAAATAACAACTCTACGTATTTATTTGCATATTAAGTATAACAATGCTTCATAAAGTACAAAACTTTATGGTCTTAAAACGATAAATTCTTGGTATAATGAGATGTAAGAAACGTGTATTGTTATCAGTTACCATCATATTATATACATAAAATATATACATTTTCTTTTCCTGTCATTGACCTAATCTATTTTTAGTGGTAAAAAAATAATGAACCAAAATCTTACCTCAACTGACCTTTTGATGGAAGTGGAGAAATTACGGCAATCAGAGGCATCATTAGCTGCTGAAATTCGTAGAATGACAGAAGAGCACAATTATGATAATAAACGCCTAAAAGATAAAATTAATTCTTTATTAATTTGTGTTAATGAAGGTAAACTTCTTCAGGACCAGGTAACATATCTACAAAATAGTATTTTAACAACAGAAAGAGAGAAGAATGAAGCTCTAATTAAGTTGGAAAGTGCTATTTCATTGTCAGTTAAACAGGATCATGAAATAAAGGATCTTCAACAGAAATATTCTACATTACTTCTAACAAAAACAGATCTTGAAAATCAACTTAAAGTATGGATTGATAAATGTTGTTCTATAGCAATGGAAGGTGGTAACAAGGAGAGTGGTAATGTAAATAAAATAAATTCTAATGGTGATATAAATTTAAATGATTATCAAATTAAAATATCTCAACAAACACAAACAATCACAGAGTTGGAGAATGAATTGAAAAGAAAAAATGCTGATATTTTATATAAAGAAAATAGGATAAGTCAAATTTTAGGTCATATAGATTTATTGGAAAAAGAGTTAGAATCTTTAATGAAGGAGAAAGAGAGATTTACACGTAACGTTAAATTAGAGGAATTAGAAGAATTACAAAATGTAGTTAATGAAAAGACCAGACAATGTGATCAGATAACAAATGCATTTTATGAGTTACAAGAAAAATATAAAATGCTTGATTCAAAGTATAGGGAAATTGAAGGTGTATGTAAAAAATATCAAGAAACATTGCATAATGCGAATAACGATTTTAATGAAAGATTTAGTAGTAAAGTTGCGGAATATGATAATAAAATAAAGAAACTTCAAAACACAATAAAGCAGAAGGACAATAAATTAGAGAAAATGATTAAAGGAGTCAATCAAATATCAAGTAGTAACAAAATTCTACCAACGACATTTGACATATTAGATGAAATGGAAGGGAATATAAATAAATTATCAGAATTACTGAGTATTCAGAGATCTGATGGAGGTGATAAAAAAGGAATTGAAAATGACAATTCTTTTAAAATGATGGAAAATAAATTAAATCATACTTCTATTGAAACAGCACCAGATTATGAGATTACACCAAAGGCAATGAATAGTACAATAGAAAATGACACTCCTTCTGATTTACAGATTGACGAGAACAAACTGAAAGTATTACAATTAGAAAGAAAGGTAGAAAATTTGATTGAAAAATTATTGGAATCAGAAAATAAGAGTATTTCTCTTGAGATGTCACTTGAAAAATTACGGTCACAACCATATATTTATGATGAAGCTTCAAATAATTATTTGGGGGTAAATGAAAGAAAGCAAATACAAAACAATAATCCTTCGCAAACCAGTACTCATGAGGAGATCAAAAAACCACCCCACATACCACTGTATATATGGGAGAAAATCAACGTAGATAGAAATTTATGTCTATTTTTAAAACACCAACAAGAGAAATTAGAGCATCTTGAGACGGAGAATGATTCAATGCATGAAGTTTACCAATTATTTTTTAGAAAACTTCGTGATGACCTCTCAAAAAGTATTGAGAACGGTTCAAATATTGTTGATAGTGATATTATATCTAAAATTCTCCAAAATCATAGTGATTCGACAAAAGAAATTTTTCAGGAGGAAGAAGAGAATAGTCAATCTCAAGATGAGGAAGAAAATAGTAAAAATTTAAATAGTATTAACGAATGTTTTAATGGAACAGGAAAGATTATTGAAATATAGTTGACTTCTAATATTAATCTTCTTTTATATATAATACCTTTTTTTGTAAGAAAAAAATTTTAAAACAATTTTAATCATATTAATTTATCATATGATAACTAACATTCTTACATGTTTTATAAAAGTAAGTATTTTTGTATACTTAGATTAAAAAATAAGAAAAGAATGAAAAATCAAACTAAAGATTAAATAAGTTTTACGCAAACAAAAATAAAAGACATTACTGATTCAAATATTTAACAAAATTTTAAAAATAATAAAGATTTTTGCCAAAAATTTTTATACATTTACAAATTTTATTTATTTTTTATAAAAATTTCAATAAAAATAATTAATCTTATTTTGAAGAATATATTATTGAAAAGATGACGAGAAGTGTTGAAAGAAGTATGGTAGTGGAGGATTGTGTTGGAGCAAGGCCTGAATTGCATGCATAGTTACAATAATCACCACTATTACAAATTTTCAATGAATAACTTGTATCACCAACAGTGGTTTCAAAGCACTTGTTAATATCAGTAAAATATCCTCCTGTATAAACAATTTGTCCAATGTCTGAACAATCACGAGCTATTCTTGTTTCGCCATTAGTTATAATTTTTTCTTTAAAGACCATAAAATAAAACTAAAATTAAGAAATAAAACTTACCGTATAAACAATATGAACCTGAACATGTAGCTTGTCCAGTTAAAGCTCCAGTGGAAACTTCAGAACTTGTATAATTGTGACACGTTATTCCATTGACAATATTGGATACTGAAGCCAAAAGGCAAAAGACGATAACTACACAACAACAACAACACATTTTTCTATTAAAATAAAAAAGTATTATAAAGATATTGAGTATGCCAATGAGTAAAGTAAAAATTTAAAAATTTTTCTTTTGATAAAATGAATTGAAACTCCAAGTATATATAGGTTGAAGTTTTGTTTGATTAGTCTATTCTAAAAGTATATTTGTTTGTTGGCTCACATAGTAAAAATGGTTACCTCTATTAATATTATAAGAATGTTTTGGGATTAAATAAAAATGTATATTTTAAAGAAAAACCCACCTATCTTCTATACTTTACCTTTAGGTAAAGGTAATAAGGATGATAACATGATACCGCCTTAAGATGTCATTAGAATTTTTAATATATCTTCACAAAAAAGAAGAATTTAATATTTATTCAAGTTAATTACAAGCATGTAAATAAAATATTTTACATTTTTAATTATTTATTAACCAATATATGGAGATTCAAATTAATAAAAACTTGATATTATGATATTTTATTTAATATTAAATTTATAAAGGGGTTATAGCGAGAGGAAGTTAAAACATAGATTGAGGAGTATATTGATAAACAATTATGTTAATGACTATTTTATTTAATGTCTCAAATTTCAATGATATTTTGAAAGTTAATCCGGTTTATTACTTTAGCGTGTGTGTTCTTAAAAATTAATTGTGTTACCTGAATACTTAATGACTTTTTTAACTTGATTTGTTTAATAATCATATGCGTTGCTAAGAATTTGCTTTAAAATAAATATAATTTTTTCAAGTCTTTCATTTACCTTACACTTAATTGTTTCATTTTATAATATTAAAATTTTTTATCTTATGATTAACCAAGGAAAAAAAGAAAAAAAGTAAAAAAGGTAAAATTTAAATTCTTAACAATAATGTGTCAAAACAATTTACTTAACTACTTATCAAAATATTTATGGAATGGATATATAACTATTTCAAGGGAATAAATATTTATTTAAAAAAGAATATTTTATTATCAATAAAATAATAACATCATTATCATCCTTCCGCTAATATACTTAAAATTGTTTTCTTACAACCTTTTTTTAAAATTTTATCAATTCATTTTTGCGTTGAAATATTATCACAAAATAAATATAACTTATTTATTATTCGACGAATCTTCTTTTCAAGTGCACTGGAACACCTTTTGATGGCTTTAGGATAATCTCAGGACATGGAATAGTATAATCAAATACTTTATCACTAGTAACTGTAAATTTTCTAAAAAACCATGCCAAAACAACTTTTTCCTCATATAGAGCGAATTTCTGTCCTATACAATTTCTTGGACCTGCTGAAAACGGTACAAAAGCATATGAATTTCTTTGGCTTATATTTTCAGGTAAAAAATTATCTGGATTGAAGGTTAGCGGATCTTTGAATACATTTGGATTTCTATGAATAAGGAGAGGTGATATAATAACTGTTGATCCTTCTGGTATTGTTTGTCCTTCAAGGGTAAATGATTCCTCAACTACTCTACTAAATAATGGTACTGGTGGGAATAATCTTAACGATTCTTTAATACACAGCTCTAGATATTTTAAATCAGAAAGATCTTCAAATGTTATATCTCTATCACTGTCTCCGAATATCTCGTCAATCTCCTCAATTACCTTCTTTTGATACTTCATATTATGAGCTAAACACCATATCGTCCATGATAAGCTAGATGAAGTTGTATCATGTCCCTCAAACATGAAAGTATCAACTTCTTCACAAATATCATCATAGTTTAAATTACCTTCTTCAGCTTTTTCAATTAACAAATCAAGGAAAGCCTTTTTCTTCCCAGTACCAATATCATTATCAGGAATTTTATCAATATTATATTTCTCTCTATGTTTAATCATCTTTTCATTAATAATTTCCTTTGTAAAATCTTTAACTAATTTCAATGTCTTATCATAAGTATATCCAATACCACTAAGATACCATATTGGCTTAATCCACAACCAAGGCATTCGTAGATATTGAAATGATAACATATTTAATCTTTGCACAGCTAAAACATATGGATGATTGTGATTTGTTTGTGCACATACTTTTCTACCCATAGAAGTATCTACAAAAAAAAGAACAAATAATATGATATATGATTCATAAAGCAATATTTTTTTTGTTAAAACAAATCTTGTTAAAATTATTTCTACTATTTATTAAATAAACATACCACATATAACGTCAAGTGCACATCTTTTCATATATGGGAAGATATCAAATTCAACATCTTCTCTGTAATTTTTTCCCAATTCTTGAATCAAAATCTGCAAATACAACAATAGAAATGTCAAGTACAGTAATTTTTTCAAGAAACATAAAAACAGATTAATATGTAAATATTTAATGAAAAAAACAATAATTTTTTTATAGATTATAAGAACAAATAAACTAACTTTTGATTCATCATTAAAAATTTTCATAAATTCTTTCAAAATATTAAAATGAAAGGTGGGAGTTAAGAGGCGTCTCCTGTTCTTCCATTTGTCTCCCCAACTTGTAAGTAAGCCAGTACCTAACCATTTCATTAAGATAGAATACTCTGGTCCTTTTCTAATAATCTCTGTTGATGATAATATCTTCTCACTCGTCTCAGGATGGAGAGGGGCAATTAATGGGTATGTGCCAAGCCAAAAACCTACTAATCTTATATTTTGACGATGAAACTCATCAACAAATTCAATTATCTGTAATGTTAGTTCCTCAATATTCCATTTTAACCATATTGTGGAACCAAAAATTGGGATGGCTAGTGGGCCAGGTATATTCCATAAAGAAACAATTAAATTGTAACGTTTTTTTATTAATTTTATAATACTTTGGTATTTGACAAATATAGCAAAAATTAAAAATATTCCAAGCCAATACCCTATCTCCATATTGTTTTTTTAAATCACAAAAGGTTAGGAAAATTAAAATCTTTAATATTTTGAAAAAAAAATTAATGTTGATATCTCTCTCTCTATTATTCCTTATATATCAATATTAATGTAGAGTATAATTTTTTAAATTCATATGACAATAAAATTCTATCATTGACCATATTGTCTATTCTAGTTGATAAGACAATAACAAATGTGGTAAAATATAATGCTTTGATGATTATTTTAACGATTTACCTTTTCAGTTTATGATATCAATTTTTTTACAATTATATTAACAAATATATATAATTAATTGGGTGTAATCTTTAAAATTATTATTTAACTAGATTTATAAAAAATAAATCTGGGTTTTAGGGGTGCATTTTTGCTGTATGTAGTTGTTTATATAAAAATATATTGCTATAAGATATATTTCATTTTGTTGACTAAATTGAGTTTTATCTTTATCATAAATTTGTTTTCTATCATCTTTCTTTTGAAAGTTGTTGGTATTCAAAAAAAAATCATATCGAAAACTGATTTTAAAGACAATTTATATAAGTTAATGCTTGAATATAATATAATAAAATTGGTGGGAAAATTAATCTTTTATTTAAATTAAAACTGTATACATTAAATATAATAGATTTTTTTTGAGATATTATTATAATAAAATGAGAGAACCATATAAGCCAACTGATATGAGAAATACAAAATATATGTACCAAAATAACAAATAATACATGGTTATAAAAAGGACCAATATTTGGGTATTCTTATTACATAAGAAAATGATGATTTTTGTTGTCAATCTTTTACAACTCTTCAATATCTGAATTGAGTACCAGAAACTACTTCTAACTTGGATGACTCAAAATAAATTATCTTACAGTTTTGAGATTCCAGAGATAGTGATGTCTTGTAATATGGAAGCGAAATACTCTACTTCACTAGAAAAATAAATGTTTCTAATGGACGTTATTCAAAACATTAAATCTTAAAATGAGTTATAATATTTTGGCTTTATTTGCTGTTAAACTAACATTTATTTTTGAACAAGTAAATATAAAATAAAAAATTATCTTATCAAAATATAACTGATCTTTTATCACTAAAAAATTACAACTCTAAATAGATAAACACATATATTTGTCTTGATAAAAATCTTCAAATATTTTTATAAATATTATAATCATTCTTTAACTTTAATTCATTAAACATGAATGTAGTGCTCTTTTTGTTTATCAAATATCTTTAAAATAAATGTTTTTGATAAAAATTCTTACATATATTTATTTTTAATGTAGTAGTATCTTGAAATATTATATTAAGTTTAAACAAAGTGTTAATAATTATAACATATAACATTAAAACAAATATGCTTGTGTGAATTATTGGAAAATCAAAATAACATATCTTAAATATGTGATGAAAGGTGATTTTTGTTATCTTATCATAAAAATTATATATCGAAATTACTTAAAGGAACATATTTTAATAGCGCTGATTTTATATTACTGGAAAAAGATACACGGATGTTAAAGTGTTTCTCCTATCTAATTTTTGATAAGAAATAAGATAAAAATTCTTAGAATTTCCAAAAATATTTTCTTTACATAGTAACATAATAAATGTTAACGACTATCGCTTACCTTTTCCCATAGATTTACATTTGTTTTTTACCTTCTTTATCAATAGACTTCTAAAAATGTCTATCAATTTATTTGCAATTCTTATCAATTTATTATTATTAACATCATTTTGTTGGTCTTTGAATCCTATAACTCCTGAAGCTAGAATCGATTGTTATCCTGATCCTGGTGCATCTGCTGGTAATTGTGTCGCAAGAGGTTGTGTTTGGGATAACAATTACGATGAATCCCATCCAACAGTCCCATTATGTTACTATCCAGAAGGTACAGGATATCAAATTATATCACAAACTGAATCAACTGTAACATTAAGAAAAAGTCCATCATCAATAGACAACCCATTTGGTAGCGATTTTACTGAACTTGAAGGAACATTCACAAATATTGGTAATATCGTTAAGGTTTCTATAAAACCAGTTGGTGTTAAGAGATACACACCACCAGTACCATTTTCTCAAGAAATTGTTGATTCAAGTGATCGTTTACATTATCAATTTAATAATAATGATAAAGGAATATTTAATTTTGTTATTAAACGTACCTCCAATCAAAGAACACTGTTTGATACCTCTATTGGTGGACTATTATTTAGTGATCAATACATACAATTATCAGCATACCTTCCCTCTAAACGCCTTTTTGGTATTGGTGAACACATTCATCATACTCTACAACATGATTTGACTAAATATACAACATGGCCAATGTTAGCTCGTGATCAACCACCAAATTCAAAAGATCCTAATCAAAATAATTTATATGGTGTTCACCCATTTTATATGGTTGTTGAACCTGATGGTAAAGCTCATGGTGTATTATTTTTTAATAGTAATCCACAAGAAATTTCAACTGGACCAGCTCCACATGTTATTTACAGAACTATTGGTGGTCAAATTGATATGTATGTTTTTCCAGGACCAAGTCCTCAAGAAGTCATCCAACAATATGTCTC
Organism: Strongyloides papillosus; assembly: GCA_005656395.1. Lineage (NCBI taxonomy): Eukaryota > Metazoa > Nematoda > Chromadorea > Rhabditida > Strongyloididae > Strongyloides > Strongyloides papillosus. Next base: position 151,145 of record SRSI01000044.1, read on the forward strand.
ATTTATTGGAAAACCTTTCTTACCGGCATATTGGTCACTTGGTTATCAATTATGTAGATATGGTTTTAATAATCTTCAAGAAGTTAAGGATGTCGTTAGTAATATGACATCATCAGGTATTCCATTTGATACAATAATTATTGATATTGATTACATGGATAGATATAAGGACTTTACTATTGGTGATAAATTTTCAGGATTAACTTCTTTTGCTGATGATCTCCACAATAAAGACATGCGTTTAACCTTAATTTGGGATCCTGCTATAGAAGTTGATTATGATACCTTTAAGAGAGGATTATTGTCAGGAGCTAAATTTATTGAATGGAGTGATTTTTCACTAGTTCCAAAAGGCATTCAAGATTTATATCCATTAGCTGAAAACACCAAAGTCATGTTAGGAGTCGTCTGGCCAGATAAACACACAGCATTCCCTGATTTTCTTGATATTACAAATAATACGAGAGACTGGTGGGTTGATGAATTTAAAAGTTTCCATGAAAAAGTTAAGTTTGATGGCATATGGATTGATATGAATGAACCATCCTCTTTCGGAACTAATGAAGATCATCCGTGGTATTTTGATAATCCAGATCACCCTAATATTACTTCATTAAAATGTATGGTTAAAGGAATTGATACAAAACTTGAAACACCACCATATGCTACGCAATCTGTCTACCAATGGGGTGATAATTCTTATTTATCAACAAAAACATTATGTATGAGTGCTGTAACAATGAATGGGACACAAACATTCTATAATACTAAGAATCTTTATGGATGGTCAGAGACAGTTGCTACAAAACATGCTTTACATGAATCAACAGGTAAAAGAGGTACAGTTATCTCAAGATCAACATTTCCAAGCTCCGGGAAGTATGGTGGACATTGGCTTGGTGATAACACAGCTCGTTGGGAGGATCTTCAAACATCATTAATTGGAGTCCAAGAATTTAATATGTTTGGTATTCCATATGTTGGTTCTGATGTTTGTGGTTTTGTTGGTTCTACAAATGAAGAGTTGTGCTTGAGATGGCAACAAGCTGGTTCATTCCACTCTTTCTTCAGAAATCATAACAATAATGGTGAACAAGCACAATGGCCATATTTATGGCCATCTGTTGAAGCAGCTACAATAAAAGCCAACACCTTTAGATATAGACATCTACCATACCTCTTTACACTTCATTTTGAGGCATCTCGTTCTGGAACTCCAGTTATTAAGCCAGTATTCTTTGACTACGTCGATGATTCAAATACTTTTGATTTAAGTCACCAATTTCTTTGGGGGTCAGCTTTTATAGTAGCTCCAGTTACTGGATTAGGAGTAAAAAGTCAAGTAGTTTACTTACCCGATTCTCAAGATGGCTGGTACTCAGTTTATGATTACAATTATGGCGTTAATATGTCTTCAGGATTTAGAACATACCCAGCATTGTTAACATACAATTCTCCAACATTCATTGCTGGTGGCCATATTGTTCCAAGACAAGTACCTGCAACAACAACTGGTGCTTCCAGAAAAAATCCAACAGAACTTTTGATTGCTCTTTCCCAATCAATGAAAAATGCAAGTGGTTCTGTCGTTTGGGATGATGGTGAAACTATTATGATGGATGTTAATAAGCATGATTACACAGAACTTGTCTTTAATTTCAATACATCTACAACTAGATCTGTTTTAATGATAAGACAAAAGAAATTTTCAATATCTTCAAGTCCAATGCCACTGAAGGCAATTGAGATCTTTGGTCTTCCATACTATCCAGACATATCTAGTGTTAAAGCAAATGGAATAAGTGTTTCTATTGATAAAAGTAAAAGTATATATTCACCATTTACTGAGGTGTTTACACTTGTAGGAACAGATAATATTCTTGATTACACAAAATTATCCTTCCCAGTAGAATTAACTTGGAACCATGTGACAAATGATTATATGTCATATAAACAATATTTAACAGAATCTAATCGTATATTTTAAATGATTTTATTATAGATATTATTTAATATAATATATGCAAAGATAAAAGATAAACTAATTTTTTATAAGATGTATTGTTTCTTTTTTTTGTAAAATAAAAAAATTTGCTATCAAAAATTGAGATTAATAAGATCTTTTTTTAATAAAAAAAATTTAATCATTGACCTCATCTTTTACTTCCTAGTAAAGAAACTTTCTCTGGACTTGTGAATAATCTTTTCAATGCTATTTGATAATCTCTATTAAAAACAGTATAAATAATAGGATTCATTGCTGAGTTTGAGTAACCTAACCATGTAATAAACATTTCGATATGTGGATTAATTGTGCAAGTCTTACAAAATTGTATCACAACATACATAATAAAAAATGGTGTCCAACATATTGTGAAACATCCTAAAATAATACCAAGAACCTTGACACCACGACGTTCTTTAGCAGCTGATATTGCTTTTGGTTTGGTTCTCAAACTATTCCTTATGCCACTCATACCTTTCTCCCGACGTATATGACGTTTGTGAATTTTTTCATATACCATACTAGTTAACTCTGTACTATTTCTCCTTTCTTTAACTAAACCTTTTGAATTACTTTCAAATACCACTTGTTTATCATTATTTTTTTTCTTCTTTTTTCTTGGTCCTGATGGGACACGATTTAACAATTTATCACTAATATTATTTTTTGTACATTTAACTATTGATGATCTTTTCGATAATATTGAATTTTTGTTTTTATCATCAACGTTCTTATTATGTATTACGACATACCCCAATTTTTCTTTATCATTATCGAAAAATTTATTTTTAACTCCATTCTCCTTCTATTATTATTATGGTTATTTAAATAATTTTTATCAAAAACTTACAATTTCCTTTCTTTCTATAGTAACATCTTCAAGATTACTATTACCGATAATTTTTGTACTATCATTTTCTAATAATGAATTCAAAGATGAGTTTACATTTTTTCCATTTTCCTTATTTATATTGTGTATATTAATATCATTATATAATTCTGTCTCTATTTGTTTGTAATTATCATTCAACTCAAGTTCATCCCTTAAAATGTCTTCTAACTCCTCATTAACCACATCTTCATCTTCCTCAATAATTATATCATTCACCGGTTTTGAACTAATATGATTTATTGATTTATTCTCACAATTTGATGTTAGCATTGTTGATGATGTATTACTATATTTGTGGCGTGAATTACTTGCTGTAATATTTATGTAATTATTAAAAAATATTAAATATTGTGTTGTTTAAAAATAAATGTCGTGTTTTTTTATATATCCAAGTTTTAATATATTTTAATAAAAAATGACGGGAAAATTAATTCTGTATTTTCCTTTGAGCTATACACACAGAAAAAAATGGGAAAAATTTTGACATTGTTACATAAAATGCATAAAAAGTTTCCACCTGTTAAAAAAATCAACATTTATTCAAATTTTAAAATTATCAAGCGACAGAAAAATGTTTTAAACGATGAAAAATGTTAGGTTGTCGCAAAATTTTGCTGTTTTTTTAAAAAATTACATATGTTTTATATTTTAAGTAATGTAACTTTTATTTAATCTTAATGTTTGTGATATAATGCTAATCCTAGGATCTATTTTTTTCTAATATACATGAAATACGTTGTTAGAATTCAATTTCGTGTAAAGTTGTTGAGTTTTAACAAAAATCATTATCCTAAACAATTTACTAGCAACAATAAATATAAAAATTTATAGTAAAAAAAACAAAAAGCTAAAAATTTTTATTTAACCACACAAAGCATTAATAACTTAAAATATTATTTTAGTATATGTTCTTATATTAATTCTAAATATGTAGAAGATATTTTTTACTATAGATAAAAATCCGTATAATTTCATAATTTTTCATAGATTTAATTTTTGAGTATAGTCATTAAAGTCAATAAAGAAATTTTCAGCCTTCAGAAGGGTGTTATTTTATAATAAAAATTGTAACTTATAATAACTCAAACTATTAAAACATATTAGTAAAAATATTATGGCATGCTCAGAATTGCTTTTTGTAAAAGCATTTATAATCTTACATAAAATTCTAATCTTATATTTAAAAAAGTATTTGTAGAAGACAATCTAAGCTTTAAAATAACAATAATATAATAAAAAATAGAAACTTATTTTAAAAACTACTTCATTATGGCTTTAATTTTTATGTACAATATAATTGCGATAAAATTAGTCGCAAATTAAGAAAATTCAAATTTTTTTAGATGGGAAAAATTCGTTACATTTTACACAAAAATGCTTCCCATTTTTTTTTGTGTGTGCACAACCTTAAAACAAAAGATATGTATATTAAAGTATTATAAAAAGAAGGGTTCATATAACCTAACTGAGGTTAGAAATATTAAGTATATGAACTAAAGTAAAAAATAATCCTTAATAGTAAAAATGACCTATATATGGGTAGTGTTATTACTTATGATGAAAAATAGATCATGTTCAACAATTATAAAAGATACTCTCCGATATTTGAGTAGAGTACTAAAAAGTCCCTCTAAATCAGATAGCTTAGAATAATAAGCTATCATATAGTTTTGGGATTTTAGAGGCTAGAGCTTCTTTCCAAATAAAATTAATAAGCTTTGCCTCATTAGCACAAAATATTGGTTCTAATAGCCATTATATAGTATAAAGATATGAATTTATAGTATCTCATAACACTTTAATCCTATTTGTTATAAGAACGACATTTATTTTTAAACAACTTCATATTTCATTTACAATTAGATTCATCCTCCTCCTCTTCATCTTCTTTAGCAAATTCATCACTCGTTGGAAGGACATGTGATATTTCATGTAAAATAGTTGATTCAATATGTTTTTTAATAACCTATAATTTAATGATTATAAATATATTAAGGAATGTCAAAAAATTATTCATATATGAAGCCAAAAAGTACTCTTCTATTCCTTTAAACAAACACTATAAACTTAATAATACAAAAAATATAACAAATTGATATAAATATATATTTACATATCCTTACTATTGATATTTTTGTGCATTATTAGTTTAATGTTTTATTTTTTATTAGTAATGACTACCAAACATTTACATATAACAATATTAATAATAAAACAGACATCTCAAGAACAGAAACACGTCAATTTTTATGATAAAATTTTTTTTACTATATCTTTTTTCCTATACTACAATTGTTACAGTATAGTGCAAAAAAAAGTACAGTATCAGTAGATATATATTGTTAAACTAGTGTTAGTTTAAGAATGAAAATTATTATATTAAGATATTAAATAAAAAAACCTTACATGTGATGATACAGCCAGCTAAAAATTAAGATGTAACATAAAATTTTGTTGCATTAGCAAATAGTAATAAAAAAATAAATTAGAACTTGTTTTATAATGTGCATTTTAGTAATATATATATATATATAAGTTACATCAAATTTTTTAATTTTACTTGTTAATATCTTTTTTTGAACCCCAATTTTATTTTTTCCATAAAACTTTTTGCATGACAATATAGCGTCATTTAATTTACATTACCAAATAAGTATTTTTTTTATAAATATTAAAATGTGTTAAAAAGAATAACAAATTTCTACCTCTCTTTTCAAAATATTTATTTCTATTATTAAAAAAAGCTTACCTTTTGCCTATAAATTTGCCTTTGACGGTGTTTTGCAAATGCTCGATAAATTTTAAAATAAACAAAAAACATTACTATTGTTGGAATAAAAAATGAACCCGTAGCACTATAAATTGTGTAACTTGGAAGATCGAGAAAGTCACAAACAGCTTTACTATTAATAATCCTATAGTTACCATGATTTGCCATTTGTTTCCATCCAAGTAAGGGTGCTAAAGATATTATTGAGGAGAATATCCAAACAGAAATAATCATATAAAAGGCTGTTTTTTTATTTCTCTTTTGCATATAAGCGACAGGTGATGTTATGGCCCAGTAACGATCCAAACCAACTATTGATAAATTCCATATTGATGCTGTACAACATAAAATGTCTGCTAAAAAATAATTATAATAAATACTTGAATTTTATAAATACAAAATTTACCTGATACAAAGATAACACATAAACTTTCAGGAAATATCCATTCTCCAGCTAAAGCATACATTGATGATAATGGTAAAACAACCATGCTTAAGCACAAATCAGAGAATGCTAAATTTCCAACCAACAAATTTGGGACTGTTTGAAGTCGTGGATTTTTGTATAAGACTATAAATACTAAAGAATTAGCAATAATCGTCCAAAGGACCAATAAAAATAATGCTAATCCCTTAAAAGCAGTGAAAATTGTCCCATTCTCATCTGTGATGATAGTTCCATCAGATAATGGTGATTCCATTGTAAAATTCTTCATGTATACAAAAATAGATATATTTTTCACTGATAAATAATAATTATTTTTTTTATTTTATACTTTTTTTATAAAAAAAAGCTTGAAAAATACTTTCTTGTTAATTTCTGTATTATAAATGATACAATTTGATTAAAAAAATATTTTATCCTTTTAAATGTGTAGATATTATTTTACTAGTAATTGAAATCATAATAACATTAGTTAATTATCTTTAACAAATGTTATGTATATAATCCTTTTTATATGTGATTTCTGTAATAGAAAATAATAACAAATAATTATAGTTAACTGACAATTATAAAATATAACAAAGTTTTTATAAAACATAAAAAATAAAAAAAATTATATAGTTTTATATCATTAAATACAAAATAAAAGTAAGACTTTCTTTTGTATTATGAAAAGTTAAGGCTTCCTGTTAATCAAAAAATTAAATTGTTGAGGATGGGGTAGGAAGAAAAGAAAAACATTAAAAATAATCGCTTTTATCTTATTCTCATTATTTATAAGTAAAATTATTTTAATTTTTTATCATTTTATAGAGTGTTAGTTATTAAATATTTTGAAAGATAAGATAGTTTCTTATTTAAATTACATAATTGATAAAAGGGAGGTAATTTTAGGGTGAAAATTTTTAAAAACAAAAATCATTTGATGCATTTATAATGAATTATAGTTAATTGTCCCCTTGTTATATACACATGTGTATAATGTTTAAATGATTGATAATTTTATTTTTGAAACTTTTTAAAATAATGATTTAAAGGCACTTTTCTGAAGAGAACTTTTTAATTACATTATACGAAATTAAATAGTTTTAATGATAAAAAACAAACTAAGAAGTAAAGTGTTTTTTAAATGATGAAATGTTCTCTTTGGCTATATATTTTTATTATAAAAAAATGTTTCTTGTAAAAAGGATTGGAATATAAGAGTAAAAAATTAATTTGCATCTCAATATTAATATTTTCATAACTTAAAAGATTCCTGTTATTATATTTTTCTAATATATACAATAGATGATATATTCATCACATCGATACACTTAAAAATTATTTCAAACGTTTTATTAATAAAAAGTACTCATTAGATGGGAACATTTGTTTTTAGTGAATGAGGATAAAAGGGCAATATAGTTTAACAATAAAAAAATTTATCTATACACCTAAATAAGTAAAAACAAGATATATATTTTTGTTTAAAATTTTAATTAAATAAGATATTAATTTTTTTTATCACTAGATAAAATAAAAATTTTTATTAATTTAAAAACTGTTATTTTTATTACACCATAAAATGAAAATTTGTATCAAAAAGAAAAAAATTATTTTAGTGTTAAAATAAAATAGCAAACAATTTAATTTTCTCTCAAAGATCTTTAAATATTGAAAATTTCGTTAGAAGAGGAGAGATAAAGTGAAGTTTAATTTTCAAATTGAATACTTTGATATAATAAGTCTAAATTTAGGATATATCTTCAATAAAGATAATAGATTTTTTTGCTTTTTTTTGTTTAAAGATTAAAAATTATTTAAAATTATGAAGAAAAAAGTACATCCGATTAGGATTTGTTGAGATTAGAAATTAATATAAATAAAATATTGATCTTTGAAAGATTAAAAAATAATTATGTCAACTAAAAATTGATAATTTGATAAAAATATATAAGTATCCTTTATTTTTAAAAGAGTATAAAACGAGGAGGAAAGGATTTTGTATCAAAACCTATGTATGAAAATGATTTAAAGTTTTTATATTCTCTGAAATATGTTTTATTTATTATATAGTTAACTTTTTTATCTATATCAATTAAATTGTAACCGAAGTAGGAGAGATTTGTTATATAAAACCAATTATCAAATGAGGGAAGAAAAATTTATCCTTTTTAAAAATAAAATTAGCCTATAATTTTACAAAGTTTCTCTATTATAAAATGGCAATTATAAATATATTTTAAACTGAAGGGGTGTTATAATATATTAAATATAATGGTGGTATAAAAATTTTAAAACAAAAAAGAGAGGAAGAAAGGAATATGGTAATTAATATAGAAAATAAAATCAATGTCTTAAAATTTTTCTTTATAATAAGCATTAAAAGAGTTTTTATGTATCTAATCACACTAAATATTGGATGAGGAAAAATAAAGAGAAAGGTGAAAAAAAAGAATTGTTGGTTATGTGCCAAAAATAATTTATGAAAAATGACATTGACATAAACATCTTAATATTAAAAGATATACTAGAAAAAGATTAAGTAAGTGAACTCATATTAGTAATGCTTAATTGAAGAAGCATATATAAATAAAGTTTTTAAAATGAAAATAAAAAAAAATTGTGTATGATTGGCAAATTTTTAAATTTATTTTGTCAAAATATTAGTATTAATATTCTATATTTAAAATAAACTTCTATTTAATACGTTCTATTTTTTATGTATATGTATTTTTATAAAAAAAATTAAACAACAAAAAAAGCATTTTTATAAGTTTTCATAAAATTATGTCAAAACAAGTGCATGATTTTCAATATAATATTAAATTTTTTTTTCATACATGAGGTTTATATTAATTATACTTTCAATAGGGCGTATGGGAATTTGAAAAAAAATTCAATCATTTATAAGGACATATTCATAAATATTCTGGAAATTACGCATCAGCAAATGTGTATGGAATTTTAATATAAACTTCTATTTATCGAAATGAAACCTTATACTAAAATTCAATAAAAGGAATACCTTAAGTATTCTCCATTAATAAAACAAAATTTTCACTAAAAATTTAATTCATGATTTGTTTAGCATCACTAAACATATTATTTAAATCGTTTTTTATTTATCTTACATTTTATTAATTTTGAAATATAAATTGATTAAACTAAAAAAAATTTCTTATTTGTTTTTATATTTAAATAAAAATAGGAAATAGTTTTATTAATAAGAAAAGCGTGAAAATTTAGTTTATAATTTCATATTTCCATATGAGAAGGAAAGAATAAAAATATTTGAAAGTATAACCATATTCCGGATATCTTTAATGGCTTTTTAGTGTTTCTGTTCTTTTATTAGTTAGTAAACTACCATAGACGTAAAAGTTGAGCTAATAAATTGATAATCAGTGAAATTCCAAATTATCATTATTATAGGAAGGATATACATATATGTATGATAATAGTTAAATAAATAAAATTTTTAAATGAAAGAAAACGTTGATTGTTATTGTTTTCTAATTATTATAATTAAAAAAAATATTATTTTTCATGTTTATGAAATAATTTGTATCATAAGTTGACAAAAAAACGAAGAAGTCATTATACATCTTAATGAGTTTTTTTAAAAAAAAAACTTTTTGTTAACAAGATAAAAAATATTTATAATGAAGCAATAGTGATATTTAAATTATGTAAAATGATAAACAATAATGGTTTTTCATCCTTAAAAACTAACATAAACTATTAACATAAAATTTTAAAAGTCTATTTTTTAGTATTGAAATTTAAAAATATTTATTTAGAAAAGGTAGAAAAATTAAAATATATTTGAACTATTTAATATATACATTTGGTAAGGCACTAATCTTTTCAGAAAATTAAAAATGTTGTGATAGATAATATTTTTATTATAGTTTTCTATAAGAAAAAGGTATTTCATAAAAACATTGATAAATTAGCATAAATAATAATAATTAAAATTGTAAATGAATACAAAATATGTATAATATATGTACATATAAGTGTATTTGATGGAAAATATTGTTATGAATACTCATTAATTTATACACACGAAGAGAAGATCTTTTACCATCTTTTTATTTTAAAAAGGACAAGATGTACATATATGGTGGTGTCTAAACAAACTAGTTAAATTAAATAAAAAAATTAAAAAAAAAGATATTAGAAAACGAAAATTTTTAGGAAATGAATAGTTAAAAAATATTGAAAGAATAAATTGACAATTTTTTATTAAAAAATTGAAGAGTGCTTTAAATTAAAGAAGTATATTATCAATGATGACTTAGTTTGTCTAGAGATTTAAAACCACATTAGAAAGTTATCTGTATTTTATCTACTTTTACAAAGAATATGAATATATTTATCCTTTTTTTTTATTTAAAAAATTGGATATATTTAATTTTAAAATTTACATATATTTATCATTTTAAGTGATGTTATGTTATTGTAATAGAGCTAAAAAGTTAAACAAATAATGATAAAAATAACAATATAATTTTAGTTTTAAAAATATTTTATATTGTTATTATGTATAAATATAAATGTAATATTTTTCTTTCTTTAAAGCTTATGGGAATTTTTTAAAATGATTCTAAGATTAGAATGCTTCTACTGATTTGCTTATTATTAAAAGAAGCCTTAAAGGCGTCGTAATGTGATATATTTAGCTGAAATGGAAAATATTTATAATTAAGTTATTCCCCCTTCTAAATATAAAGAAAATATGAATTTTTGATTTCTGTTAAATGATATACAGTTTAATTTTATATAATATTATTAAAATAATTAGAATTAAAAATTTATTTATAAATATATTTCACTATATATCTCTTTTACACATTCATTGAATTCTTTTTTCTTTTAAAAGAATTGTTAATAAAATTGTCATGAAAATAAAATAATTATTTAGGTATTCTTAATTTATATTAATAAATATGCTTATTTTATTATAGAAGAAAAATATATAAAAGGTGACAATTTTTATTAGAAATATTTAAATTTATGCAACTTTCTTAAAATAACAAAAATAAATCTTTTTATATAAGTTAGAATAAGCAAATAAATAAATTATTGTTAAAAAATATTATTTAATATATTTTTAAAGGATTACAAAAAATCAAATTTTTTTAATGATTAAGAAAATATCGTACTCGTACGTAGAAACATATTGCCATTTTGATGAAATTGTTTATTTATAGTTATTACATATGTGTATATGGATATTAGTAAACTTATTCCAAAAAAAGCATAAGGAGTATGATTTAAGATAAGGACAACTGTTTCTTAGAAAATACCTATTGTTAAATATCTATAAACATTTTTGTAAACACATTTTTTCCAAATACCCCCACTCACATTTGCATATCATTTGGAGGAAAGAATGTTTTATAATATTTTAAGAAGATTATTATTCTAATAATACCTTACATTTGAAAAACTTTTAAATATGATATTTTACAGCTTAAAAATATATCAAGTGATATATAATATGGGATGTGTTACTATAAAATAAAGTATTCATTATTCAGTATGTGTAATAAAAATTAGAAAGACGCATATCTAATGAAATATATCAAATGAGATATTCATGAGGACACATTTTTCATTGGACTTTTACATATAAAAACTATTAAATATCAAAAAATTTTTAAAATAATATTTCATTTATCTCCCCCTCCATCTTCATCAGCCTTCAGAAATATATATTTAAATTTTTCATTTAAATATTATGCAAAATATTCAAATTAAAACAATGTTACTTCTTTTTCTTCTACATCTATTAACAGATAGTTTAACTAATTCAAGTTTTTACTTTCATTAAAAAGTATAAACTATAAAATATCAAATTTTAAAATGATTAGATTAAAAATGCGGGGGATAGAAAAACATAAACTAGAATTTTTATTTTTAGTTAGTTTTTATGTACTTAAAACACAATATATATAAAGATTGCAGATAATTGTTATATCGTTCAAATTATAAAATTGAAAAGAGAAAAATCAAAGATTTTTTTGTAACCATTTTTAAAAATAAAAAGAAACTTCATATTTTTTTTCTTCATTCTTCTTACTTAAATGTTAAATTGTTTCTAGTTATTATGTTGTTTTTTTAACTATTCATAACTTTTTTATCCTTAATTTTTTATGTTAAAAGCTTGGCACATATTAATAATTTTTTTTCTTATCTCTTCTTTTTGTGAATTATTAAGTGTTTTGCTGATAATTTCAAAATTATTTAATAGTATTTTATTGTTGTCCTTGAATTAGAAAAATTCATAGTTATTAAAAAGTGAATGTTTTCGTTACTCAACTTACATCAATTTCAAGAATCGGTCCTTCTTCTTCACTTCCTTTATTTTCTTGTTGTCGACGATGCCTGACATGTTCAATATGCATACCACTACTACTATCTTCTTCAGGAATGATAGGCATTTGCTTATTATGATTTTTACTACGATATACACCACCGTGAGTTGTATTGTCAAGTACTTCCTCATGACAGATTAAACGTGGTTTTGGAACACGATGATATAAAACAAGGCAATTAACGAGGAGATTTGGGATGATTAAAAATATCAAAATGTTTGTAAATATATATCTCCTCATAATTTATCTAAAAATAAAATAATATATATGTATAATGTTAAAATTAACAATATTTTTAGAGTAAAGTGGTGAGTAAGAGAATTTTAAAATGTTTGCATAGAATGAACATTGAAAAATAATGAAAAAACTTTTTTGTAATTCATTTTTACCTACCACTTAAACTAGAAAAATATTAATAGTAGGGGACGAGATAGAAAATGATATATATAGTAGAACATATAATTACCTTGATAATAGTAGAAGTTGATTATTGTTAAAAAATAAAAGTTAAACTTCTTTAACTATTATTATTGTCAACATAATTATGTCATTATATACTAAAGTTTTTGAATGAAACCTCTTAAAATGCTATAAAAATTCTACATCATTTTTAATTCTTTTATCTAATCTTGTATAAAAAAAGATAATTACTCTAAAATGATATCAAGATATTACATTGAAAGACCTACATTTCTTCCTATTTCAATATATCAAAATTTACAAAATAACTTAATATTTCATGACGATAAAAATTTTTTAATAAATATATATATTTAACGTATTTATATTTTTTCATATTCATATAACTACGTATTTGTGTACTCTTATTTTTGTCTATATATTATTAATTGAAAGATGGTATTTAACATATTAAAAAAATATAAATAATCATTTTAATCTCAAATATTTAAAGGTTTTAATATTAAATAATCTTTATTAATGGGAACAAATAACAAAAATTCTACATAAAGATACCTGCATTTTGAAGTACAAATAATTATTTAAATTAAAAATATTTTTTATAAAAATTCAGAATTTATATGATTTAAATAATGATTACCACATTTAGATTAAATTTTTTTATCCCTTTATTTTTTTCGAGCAATTATTTGTTTAAAAACACAAAAAAAATAAAAAAATTGCTTCTTTGATATTTGATAAAACTATTCATGTATGATAAAAAAATAATTAAATTAAAGTACCCAAACCATCACATTTATATCAATTATTATTAAAATGTAAATGCATAATAAATAATATTTTATTAATTTTCTTTTAAAAGTAATTATATTCAAATGATAACATAAAAAAGTTACTATTCAGTTGAAAGAATTTATTAATAAAAAAATTGATAATGGATATAATATTTACGTGATGTGTATAAATAAATATTATTAATAATTATAATGTATGCATTTTTATTTCTTTTATTTTCAAATAAAAAAATTAACAATAGCCACATGCTTTGGGACAATTCTTACGCATATAGCTAAGGAAAATTCCTTCGCAAAATCCAGATGCCTTCCATTGGTTACAAAAATGTTTCCTATTAATACATATCATTTTAGTTGTTTGTTGTGTTGTTGTACTTTGTACTGTTACTAGTGGTGGAGGAGTTGTTGATGTTGTTGTTGTTGATGGTGTTGTTGTTATAGAAATAATTGGTACAATTCCATGTGAAGTTGTTGTTGTTGGTTTTTTTGTTCCATTCTTTGGTGTACAAAATCCACAGGATTTTTGACAGTATGTACGCATAAAATGTTCTGATGTTATACAATATCTTGCAGTAACAAGCTTATCACAATCAACACGAAGGTCCTCGCAAATCTCTTCTGGTTTTGGTGGTAATGTACCACAATATCCACAAGACTCCGGACAATTATCTTTCATCCATGGAGCGTTAATATTACACCATCCCTGTGCAGCAAGTATATTACAATCTGGACGCTTATTTTTACATTCCGAAGTTGGAAACGGTGGTGGTGTTGGAGATGGAATCGTTATTGGTTGTGGAAGTACTGGTGTTGTAACTTTAATAATTTCAGATTTAGTTGTTGTTGTTGTTGATGGTTTCACAGTAACAACTGATTTATCACTACATTGATAAAGTGTGTTAATTTTAAATATATCAACTTTACTAAAACCATTTCTTTGTCCGATTTGTGCACCTTGTTTCTTTGGTAACATTGTCGGTTGACCATTCTTACTGAATGCTGTTGATCCATAATGCATAATACTACCATAATCATATGTTGTCCCAAGAGCTGTTATAACACCTTGTCCATACTTCTCAAATTGATTTGCCATCCCATTCATGATGTTATTCCAATAAATAGTTATATGATCATCTCTATCAGTACGTGATTGTTCATGGAAGAATCCTACAGCATGCATCATTTCATGAATAATAATACCTTTTTGAATACAACCACTTCCAAGTGATAAAACTTGTCTATTACCCATTCTTCCAACCATAGAATAACAACCACGGTCAGGCATTATGTAGACATAATCATTATCAGATGCCTCTTTTGGTACCCATCTAATGCATGTATGTTTGTTATACTCTTCCATAGAATTAGCAATAACACTTCTACTATGTTGACTATATTGACTACTTAATACATAAGGGATTCTACCATTTCTCCATAATTGATGCTTATTTTTGATAGCATTACGATAGATATCTTTTGAATTTGGATCAACACCTCCATTGACGAATGCATTAACTGTTGAAGCATTGATACCAATAATATCACCTTCAAATTTGTCGTTACTATAGATAGCTTCATTATCCCACAAAAAACTATCATCATCAGTAAATTGAGCATCAAGATGGGCTCCATTAATAAAATCGTTTGGAGTTAAAACTGTCTCATATTCAGGTATACTTTTATCAAAATACTTAATAATTAATATTTTTTAATTTAAAAAAAAATAAAACTTACAAGTGCGTCATCACTTAATAATTCTCTCAAAGCTTCAACCTTAATATTTAATGATAATGTTGATGAAGAAGAGATAAGAAGAATAAAGATAAATTTTATCATACCTAGAAATATAAAATAAAATAGTACAATTGTTCTTATCGTTTAAAAATAAAATATGATTGAGTCATAATAATATTTATATGTTCTTAAAAATACTTGATTATCTTATATATAAACTATAACTCAAAATATATTTGAAAATGAATGGACATTGAATTTGATACCAAAAATTTTATTGTTATTTTGATGAAATATCAATAATAAACACTTGAGACCAGTAATATAAATGCAAATATTACATAAAAGGTATTAAAGAAAAATGAATTTGTTTTAAAGAAATTTAAGGTAAAATAAGTGAAAAGAAATTCAATAAAATTGTTTGTTTAAAAATTATTTTAAATAGATTATTTTATTATCTCTTTTTTTTGTCCTGTGAACTGTTTTAATAAATATAATATAAACGTGATTTTTTTATTGAAAAAAAAAACTTAATATTAATTAACAAAGTATTAAATAAACAAGGAATGCACAATAAGTTAGTTGTTAAAAAATATTATATAAATATTATTATATGGGGTAAGATCAAAAAATATTATAAATTTCTAAATGTAGGAGAATTAAAAAATTTAAATTTAACCTTTCTATCTTATAGTAATAGAAATGGTATTAGTGAATCACAAACCTCCTCATGTCTTTTTGCTAATCACTTTTGAAAAGTAGTTAATCAAGTTTTAAATTGTATAATTTATATATATTTCTTGTTGACTGTTGTGGTCATTCATCTATTACTGACAAACTATCATTTTTTCTTTATTTTCTCCTGTCTTTTTAATAATCTAACCCATTTTTTTGTTTCACTCTTCATCTCACTGTTTTATCTTCCACAAGAGAAATATACACTAATCAGATTGAAAAAATGCAAACTTAAAAGTTAATCGTTATAGAAGAGGACCTATCATGTTATGGTAAAAATTTTATATAGTTTTGTGATTGTGACTAATCTATTCTCTTTAAATATATTATATCTTTTATACTCAATTCATTAAATTAAAGTAAAATTGAAAAATGGTGAAATAAGAATGTTCTTAAAAATTGCACTCATACTGTTATTTTCATATAATAAATGGTAAAAAAAATTATAAGTTGGTAAAGAAAACTGTTTTTACTAATTTTAACAATCCACTTCCAATATTGTATATTAAATGGATAAAAAAACAACCTTATCCAGTTGTTAATTTTTAAATTGTTAATTGAATACGATAGAATTAACTAATTGAAAATATAACTTAAGAGTTGTTTTGTTTTTAAAGAACATCCTTCTAAAGTAATAAAAAACATTAAAGCAAAAGAAAAAAGTAAAACAAAAAAATCCAGAAGATTAAATTTTATCGTTTTAACGCAACTACCAATGTAACAAAAGATAAAAATAGTATTATAAAAAACCAAATCTTTTAAAACATAATATACTTACGATTTAATAAGATAATATGTTTCATTTTAAAAATATAGAAAACTTTTTTTAATCATTTTCTTAACTTATGTAAATATTGAAATCTTTTTACAAAGTTTTATAATACTTGATTATTTTTATTAAGTTTATTTATTCCTATCTATTTTGTTAAAAACTTGATTCTCGTCTAGTCATTTTTAAATTTTAAAGTGCATTGTTTAAGAATTATGTGACTTAAAGATATATATTTAAGAAAATTAGATAAAATAATAAAAATCTAACACTTTTTTTTCTTTGCTAATTGGTAGCGATTATCTAACGGTTTGTAATTAGAAGAAAATGATAAAAGAAGGTATATTTATATGAATTAAGATAAGTAAAATAATTATCAAAAATACATTATCTTCAAATTTATATATTTATTTCATAAATAAAAATTTGTATCTCTATTTAAGGAATTGATAATTGATTAATAATTTATTTTTAAAATTAGTTATTTGAGAAGATTAATGTTATTTTTGCTAACGAAAGATTGCATTTTATGGTTCAATATGTATCTATTAAAAATATATCATATGGTGGAGAATTAAATGTCAATATCATATTGGTATTAAAGTTTCCATACACTACTTTCTCCACATTTTCATCAAAATTTATTAAATAATTTACTTCCTCCATAACTTATATTTTTTTCCATTAAAATAGTAAATTACTTCATATATTTTTTACAAAAAATAAGTATATCTTTTATTAATAGAAGATTCTAATCTACATTATTTCATAAATATAATTATGCAATAAATAAAAAAGAATTATGTTTATATCTATTAAGTTGTAAGAAGTTAGTGCAAACTATTAACAAATATCTTAGTGAAGAAGGACAAAATAACAAATATTTAAAGAAAAATGTTGTTGGGATATTTTAATACTAAAAATAGTCTCATTTATACTATAAAAATCCATTTAAAGTAGTATAACCCAAATATTTATTATATCAAAATCTTTTATAGCTTCCATCTCTTATCCACAAAAACCTTGGCATTTCGTATTATAAAATTGTTATATATTTTCTTTAAATAATGATACCTTCTATCATTTTGATATTGTTTCTCTTCCTCAAAAAGTGTAAGAGTCTAATAGTTATTAAAAAGTATATGTTTAACTTTTATTAAAACTTTCCTATACACACAATATGTCTTTCTACTAAAATATAGTTTAATCATAAGTAGTATAAATAAATAAATAAAAATATATACTAAATGAGAAAGGAAAAAAATGCTACTATATATATTTATTTATTGTGATTCTTAATAATAAATTCACCTTATTTTTTTAAATCCCAAATGATTTAATTTTGGTATTTATATAAATATTATCATAATACGTTATGTAATGCTAATATGGGTATATTAAAATATATTAGATAATAAGCTTCATAATCCTATTTATTATTTTAATTTACCATAAAAATTGTATAACAATATAACCATATTAGAATTTAAACATTAGTAACAACAAATATTTTTGTTATAAAAATATTATATTTCTACATTATTTTTAAAAAAAAATATTACCTCTTAAAAAAACTACAAAGAATTAATATTTATTCCCTCTCCTTATCATGTTACAGGAATCGAGTGAAGAAAATTTTGATATGGCTCTTAGAGCCGACAAATCAAATTTAACAATAACTTCATTATCGCAAATAACGGATGGGTTGACTGATATAGCATTAGGAGATATTGTGGCTCAAAAAATTGACAATTTTTTTTTGGCTATTGAAAATGGTGAAGATTTTCCTGTTGAAAAGTTACGAGAACACCACGTTAAAAATTATAAAAATAAGGTATTTTGGTATTTTTATTTAAAAAACATAATGTCTTTTTTATTTTTATAAAAATTTTTTTATCTCTAGCAAAAAGAAACTTTTTTAATTGCAGGAGCAAGATATGGACGTTTGGAAGTTTGTGAGACAGTTATTGAATGTTCTGATATCCATGCTAAAGATGATGATGGTTTTACGGCATTATTGAATGCTGCACAAAATGGACATCATGAAATTGTTAAATTACTTCTTCAGAATGGTGCTAATGTTGAGGATGGTGATATAGGTGGATGGACACCATTGTTTTGGGTTGTATATAATAATCATGTTAAATGTCTCATCGAATTGTTACCATATTCACCAAGAGTTAATTTAGTTGAAGTTGAAGATAACTTGACACCATTAATTATCGCATCAGCACGTGGTTATACAGAGTGTGTTAAAATTCTCCTTGAAAATGGTGCTAATCCAAATTCTTGTGATAAATTTGGTAGTACACCATTAATATGGGCCAGTAGAAAAGGATATCATGAAATTGTTGAGTATCTCGTTAATTATGGTGCTACTGTTGATAACATTGGTATGTATGGAAGGACAGCATTAATGTTAGCTGTAAAAGGAAACTATTTGAAAACTGTTAATATATTATTAACAAGGGATCCAAAAGTTAATATTGTTGATTTGGATGGTGTACCAGCATTGGAGATAGCAGCAAGAGAAGGTTACATTGATATATGTAAAGCACTTTTAGATTCGGGAGCTTATGTTAATTCCGTTGATCGATTCGGTAGTAATATTCTCCTTGCAGCTGTTAGAGGTGGTAGTTTAGAGATAGTAAAAATGTTACTTGATCGACATTGTGATGTTAACCAAAAAGATACCGACTTCCGAACACCTCTCCATTTAGCAATTGATAAAAATTTTATTGATATGGTTGTTGTTTTGTTGTCAAAGAATCCTAATTTAGAGGCAAAAACAAAAGATGGTGATACACCACTAATGAGAGCTGCAAAAAATAAAAATATACGCATAATGAATTTACTTTTAAACGCTGGAAGTAAAGTATCAACAACAGATCATTATGGAAATAATTGTTTGCACATTGCTGCTAAAGCTAAATCATTACAGATGATTAAATTGATATTAAGTAACCCATCAGAGTCAAGATTACTCTACTCCCCAAACAATTTTGGCGAAACACCCTACTCAATCGATCAACAAAATTCAAATCCAATATTATCGCAGATGTATGGTGTTTTGGATAGTGAGGCACAAGTTAACTCATTACTTGGTTATGAAATTTACGCTGATGTGTTAGCTGATATTCTTAGTGAACCAAAATTGCATCTACCAGTAACAGTTGGTTTTTTTGCAAAATGGGGGACTAGTAAGTCCTTACATTTACCAAAAATTAAAAGATCATTAAAAAATTTTTCAAGAAGTTGGTTGGATGGTGTTGAATTAACGTGTTCCTGGACAATTATAACATTCCTTTTTCTTGTTTTTACATTTGTAACACTACCTTTAACAACGCTATCAGCTTTCTTCGGGAAAAATGATATTACTTACGGAGTTTTGTCTATCGGAGTGACAATGTTCATATTAACTGTTACGGCTTATCTTATAATGTGTTATAGTAGTGATGGTTCCCGATGGTCATCAACAATTAAATCCTCAAAAGGCTTTACAAAATTCGTTATGAAATTAAAGTTAATTTTATCAATAACTATGTTAAATGTTCCATACCTCACACCTAAAGAACTTATCATAGCACCAGTAACATTTCTTTTTGCTGATGATCATAGATTATCAAATGTTGGAACTGAAAGAACGATAGCTGCAATTTTAGTGACACTTTACAGTGTTATTGAGAATCATTTTGGTGTTATCCCGATACGCTTACTTTTAGGTGTTAAAAAAAAATTTGACAGAGTATCTGAAAATAAATTTAGAAATTACTTAGGTTTCCCGGTGATAATATTATCAATAGTAATATATATACTTTATTGTTTATCAAATTTTTTCTTAACACAGTGTATAATTAATTGGACACCCTCAACATCCAAATCGGGGATGTTTTTTGGAGCTGTTGTTAGTACAACATTACTCTTTGTTGTTGGAACTCATCCATTTATTCTTGTAGCAAAAAATATCATCTGTAATAGGAGACAAAAGAGTATTAAAAAGATATCATTAGCTTCAATAAAGTTAGGTTTTGAAACAACAATGGAGAAGCTTAAAGTTGAAGCACAATACCTCTGTGAACTTATAGAGGCGTTAAATTGTTACAGTCATAGTCAAGCAAGATTAGTTATTCCAATTGATGGTATGGATAATCAGGACCAAATTCAAATGATTAAGTTACTAGATTCTGTACATTCAATTTTTGGATCTCATATTAAGGCAAATTTTATAGTTATCCTTGCTGTTGATCCTCATGCTTTGGAAGTAAATCATTCTGGGAATATTAATAAGCCATATGGAATGGTAAAAGATATCTCAGCTCACGATTATATCAAAGAATATGTAACATTACCATTCTTCCTTCAAATTCATGCACTAAGAGATTTACAGAAGAATATTGATAGAAGGAAGGATACTTTTACTTTTTCCGACGAGTTAATCTCAAAAATTGAGACATCAACCTCAGAAGTAGATGAAATTAGAATGAAGAATCATATCAGTTCACCACAATCACTACATCTCTCATCGTTAGGAACTTTTCTCGTCGATGATGAATATTTTGCCACTCTCGGTCCAACAGCATTAAGGCGTATCGTTAACTCATTGACTTTAACAGCTCGCCTACTACATTCCTATGATGTAAAATTTCAATGGGTATCATTGGGATTTTGGATAAGTTTAGTTGAGCAATGGCCATATCGTATGTGTTATTTGATTGAAAAATTTTCAATCTCCGAGGATGACTCTATAACACTGTATGATTTATGGATTTTTGTTAAAGAACGCCTTCCAAGAAAGCAAAATTTACTACTTCTCGATACCACGCCTTCAGAATTTGACACTGTTTTAAGAAAATCAAGTACAGCACCAGATGATCGCTTAACAATTGAAAAAGCATATCGATATATTCCATGTACGTGTAATTTAGATCCTCATTTAAGAAAAATTGTTAGCGTTGAGAAGGATGATATTAATATTGATAGTATGACAATAAATAATTCAGAAGCCATGTTAAGACATACCTCTAATACACTAATCAAAGATCCTACAATCTGGAATAGGATTGATAAACCATTATATGAAATGACAATTGATGATTTTGTTAGTTATGTGGAATATCTTGATATTCCAAAAGAGAGATTAACAAAGATAACAAAAACTTTAAGAGATGAAAATGTTAATGGCATTGTAGTTTGTACATGTGATATAAATAACTTAAAGGAAAAGTTACAATGCACAATAGGTGATTGGACATTAATAAATTTGTTAATTGATACAATACGAAGAATTACAAATGAACAAGTAACAAGAACAAATACTGCTAAAGCAGCTGCATCAAGGGTAGCTGCAGAGTCAATGGAGCAAGCAAAAAAATTAATTGATCAGGTCCCAGGAAGTGCTGAGGAAGAAAGGATGTTGCAAAAGAAATTTTTAAAAGAACACAAACAAAAGAGTTTAGAACTAATGGATGAGTATGGACATAATGAGTTTGTTCTTAAAAAATTATCAAAAAATCCAATTGTAGAGGCAATAAATCTTCAAAATAGGGATGTTAGTGTAGACATTGATGATAAGGAGAGTACACAAAGTTTAATAGGCTCAGAGGATTCTATAAGATATGTAGAGGAAAAAGAATCATACTCTGAGACAAATCGACTTCTAAAAAATGATGAATAATATTTATTATATTTAAAAAATTAGTAATGTCAGGTTTTTTAAAGTAAAAAACGGTTTTAACTAAATAAATTTTTAATAGATTTATCTGAAAATCATATTTATACTTCAGATAAGAACTTTTAAAAACAACACATTGTTGGTTTCATCTGAGAATTGTTAACGTTCTCAAGAATCAAAACAACACGTTTAAGATTCCATAAAGAAACCTGAATTCTGTATGGATTTATGGAATTTTAAAGTTTAGGTGTTTTCTCTAAATGAAATCAATTTAAGCTCTCTATAAGAAAAAAT
The DNA here is from genome assembly GCA_005656395.1 of Strongyloides papillosus. Classification (NCBI taxonomy): domain Eukaryota; kingdom Metazoa; phylum Nematoda; class Chromadorea; order Rhabditida; family Strongyloididae; genus Strongyloides; species Strongyloides papillosus. The sequence goes on from SRSI01000044.1 coordinate 174,042, forward strand.
ATTACTACGATTGCCAATAAGTAGTTTAAAAAATAATAATGAAAAATCATTTTTAAAAAAAATTAGAACGTTCAAAGATAAAAACATTTTTGAATCATATATAAAAAATAAATAATATTTTATTATTTAGCATGTATAATTGATGTTAATAGTCTAAAATATGTTTTAAATGTTAAAAAAATATATTTAGATATTATTTTTTTAGAAAAAGTGTGAAATTGGTGTCTTTTAACTTTCTGTAACTTTTTTCATTTTTAATAGTTAATTCAAAATATTCTAGCCATTGAATAGAGAACAGAACATCTTTTTGTTTACAGATTAACAAAAAAACTTCTTTCTAAGTTTTGACTATTTATGTTAAAGTGAAAGACCTTTTTTTTAAAATAAAAAAATTTACCACTTTTTCAAGCAAATTTACAAGTTTTTGGCGATGAAAAAACATTTCCTTTTACTCGTTAGTTATCTAAAGACAATTTGCGTCCGCTATCTTGATTTTTTTTATATTTGTACATGCCCGAAGATAATACATTATATTCCCTTAGACATGTATATTATTAAGTTAATATTAAAAGAAAATATACTATTAAAGTGTACTTTTATTTTCTAAAAAAGATAATATTACAAATTTTTCCATGTATATAAGACTGTTTTTGTGCTTTCTGTAACCTCGGGATATTTTTTTGATGAAACTCCATCAACGAAGGTAACATCCAATATTTGTGAGAATGGTGAGTAAGTTGATAATCCATTTATAACTGTTTTTTCTACACCATCGATTTGGAACGATTGGAAGTCAACTTGGTAAGGATAACCAAAAATTTCAATACTTTTAATGTTATATCCCATCAATGTTGGAGTATATGCTTCCACTGTAAGTGATAAAATTGAATGAGTTGAATTACAATTTAATTGGTATTTAAAGTGTGAATATGATGAGGTTGTTTGGGTAACAAGAATCTCTGAGTTATCTTGGTCGAAATAAAACTCTCCAGAGGCTGAATTGTAGTTATCTAAAAAATAAAAGAATAATTTTATAGATTGTTAATAAAACTTGCCAAGTGCTATTAATAAAGAGTGATCATTGTGAATGGTGCGTGGTAAAGTAACATTAGTTTTGTATAATTTAGGAACAATATATCCACCTCTCACAAATGTTGGAGCATTATACGTCCATGGAGCATAAAATTGCGTATAACCCGAAGGTATTTGAAGACCATAATTATAATCATACATTGAATACCATTTTTGTGGGATATCAGGAAGGTAACCTCTAACAGAAGTCATTCCTTCAGTTATTACTGGAATAATGATAAATGCTGGACCCCACATAAATTGATGACCCATATCATATGTTTCTTCATCATTTGGGAATTCAAAAAATAATGGTCTTATAACAGTACCACCTTCTAATGAAGAATAGTAATGTAAAGAATATAAATATGGAATATATGTATATCTAAAAGTATTAGCTTTTATTGTAGCGGCGGTAACCGATGGCCATTGAGCAGGATCTTGAGGTGCATTACCTTCTGAATTATGATTTCTGTAAAAAGAATGGAAAGCTCCAAGTTGTTGCCAACGTAAACATAGCTCTTCATTACTTTCTCCATTAAAACCACAAACATCTGATCCAACATACGTTATACCAAACATATTAAATTCTTGGACACTAATAACAGTTGTCTTTATATCAGCCCATTTAGAATTATTATCGCCCAACCAATGGCCACCATGACTGCCAGTTCCAGCGAATGTTGATCTTGAAAATACGACATTCCTACCATTTTGACCACGTGATTTTTTGGCATTGTCAATACCACGTTTTGTTGCAACGGTTTCCGACCACCCATAAAGATTTTTAGTATTATAAAAAATACCATTATCATTCATTGTTGATCCAATCATACATAATGTTTTTGTTGATAAGTATGTGTTACCACCATATTCATATACACTGTATGTTTGATATGGAGGATTATCATACTCGGAGTATGCTCCAGTTAGAGGACATTTTAAAGGTTCCAAACAAACATTTCCCCCAACACAACCTGAATCTAAAACTTTAGCTTGATTTGTTGAAAAATCAGAGGGTTCATTCATATCTATCCATATGCCATCATAATTTACTTGGTCCCAAAAACGTCCTAACTCATTACTCCACCAATTAACCGTGTTATCAGTTGTATCTAAAAAGTCAGGGAATGCAACGTGCTTATCAGGCCAAACGACACCCAACATAGTATTAGTATTATTTGTTAATGGATATAAACTATTAATTGATTCTTGTACTAAATTGGTGTTTGGCCAAGAAATGAAACTAGCATTTTGATTTCTAGCACGTTGGAAGACCTCATAATCAACCTCAATAGCAGGATCAAACATAAGGAATGTCTTAATATTATATTTTTCTTTTAATTCATTTACATATTCTGGAAGATCAGTAAATGCTGATCCGATTGTAAAATCTTTGTAACGATCCATGTAGTCAATGTCAAAATAAATTACATCTAATGGTATTTTGGCATCAATATTTCTTTGGATGATTGTTTTGGCATAATCAAGTGTAACATATCCCCATCTAGAGAGTTGGAAACCAAATGACCATAATGGTGGTAAGAATGGTTTTCCAATTAATGAAGTATATTGTTTTATAACATCTTCTGGTTTCGGACCAGGGAGGAAAAAGATATCAAATTGGCCACCGATGGTACGGTAGATAAGATGTGGAGCTGGTGCTGTGACAAATTCTTGAGCATTAGAATTAAAAAAGAATACTCCGTGAGCTTTACCATCGGGTTCGATGACTAGATAAAATGGATGAACACCATAAAGATTATGTCTATTTGGATCTTGAGAATCCGGAGCCATATCTCTATCAAAAAGTCCCCATGTTTTATATTTTGAGAAGTCATGCTTTATTGTATGGTGAATATTTTCACCTAGTCCATAGAAATTTGTTGAAGGTAGATATGTTGCTAATTGAAGAAATTTATCGCTAAAGAATAAACCACCAATTGAAGTATCGAAGAGTAGACGATTATTACTATTTCTAGTGATAGTAAATGAAAAGATCCCAGAAATGTTTTGAGGAGTAAATGTCAAAGATTCTGTTGATGGTATAGGAGAATTATAAATTGGTACAGGTGGTACATATCTTTTTGAATCCGGTGCTATAGATACTTTAAGATAATTTCCAATGTTTGAAACCTTAACATTTAACTTCTCAAAATTCTCCTCAAATGGATTTGGTGGACTATTAGAATTTTTTTGAAGAATATAATTATTTGATTGTTGGTTTGTTAAAGTGTATCCAGTATTTTGTGGAAAATAACAAAGTGGTACATTCATGTCATCGTTTCCGGAATAATTTGTATCCCATTGGCAATCTCTTGCTAAACATTTATCCTCACTAGCATTTGGATCAGGAAAACAATCTATTCTTGCGTTGGGTGGTACATATTGGCAAAAGTAACTATTAAATAATAATCTTTCAATTAATATTAAAAATAATATTCCTCTCGATGAATGAAACATTATGAAATTAGTTTAAGGAACATATCACTAGATAGAATATAGTTATAAATATATATTAATATACTATCTCCAATATAAAGATAACACATTATCAGTCATAATTAAGTTTTTATATCTAACTAAAGATAACAAGAAAATATTTATAGTAAAAATGTTGTTATTTCACAAAACGTCTAAATTTATTTAATTTATGAATTTTTTCTTTCCTTTGAAATAAATAAATTACTACTCGGAATAGGAGGCGAGAAAATGAATTAAATAAAAGTATATTAATTTTTAATAATTCTTCATATTCAATTTTTAAAAAGTGTGGTATAAGATTTTTTTATTATTTCCTTTTAAACTTATCTATATATTTTATGATTTCAAAATCTCACAGTTACAGGTATGTGTCTACCATTATTAAATTTTATATTTTCTATCCATTAAATTCTTTTTAAAAAATAACGTCACAGCCTGTAGATGGAGGAAAAGTTAATATAAACTTGAAATGTATTTAAATATCTTTCATTTATTACAAGGTTTTTATTTAGTATTCTAATAATATATTCAAAATCTTATAAGAAATTATTAAATATTTTATAAAATATCGTCATCTATTCTTATAATAATTTTTGATGAAAAAAAGCATACTTTTTTCGAATTATATAAATTTTTATTCCATAACGTCATATGTTCATTAAAATGTTACGTAAAAATAATGCTTTTTTATAGGAAAACAATTAAAACATTTGAAATGAATGATTATTATTATTTTTCTTTGAATTAGCAAATTTAAAATTTTTTAAGTTATTAAAATATTTAGCAAAATCTTTGAACCTGATCTTTAAATATATATAGAGTATTGGTATAAATTTTGCTCATTAATAATCTCTCTATTTAATATGTATTTTCAATTAATTAATATATTTTATCTACATCATTATTTTTTTTATTATAGAGAGCATATAATGATGCACATATATAGAGATATATGGGAAATTACGCAAGATAATATTTATTTTTCATTAAAAAAAACAGAATAAATGTTATCAAGTGCTTTCCGATGTTGAGATATTATTTATTTGGGGTGACATAAAAGCTGACTTATATACTTCATCCTTTCTTATACTGTTTTCTTTAATTTTATCAAATAAATTATCTTGTGCATTTTGTAATGTCGGTGGACTTGTTGTTTTTCTTTCTAACTTAATATAATTTATTGGGACTAAACCTATTCTTGTACCATCTTCTGAGGATGCTAATAACCATCCACGAATTGGTGGTTGTTGATTTTTAGGAGCAACTCTAAGACTATCACCTTTATTAAAAGAAAGTTCATGATTAGATGAATTTCCTTGAAAATTATAAAGTCCTGTAGCTGTATAATGATCTCCACTACCTGTGGCCCATTTTCTTGATTCTTCAATTGTAGTTACCATACGATTAACAAATTTATATATTAACCATGGACCACCAATAGCAATAATCCAAAAAAGGAGTGCTGGCCAATTAACTACTCCACTCTTAGATTGACCACCTAATTCTTGGGTTATCCACTCATTCGCTTTCAATGGTCTTTGTGGTTCTTTCCATGCTTTATCATTTATTAAACTTGATTCAGGTAATAATTCAAGTTTAACTAATATATATTTCCACAATCTTTTAATAATTTTAAAAATAAAAAATGTCTCCAATACACCAGCCAATTGTACTTTTAATTTACTAAATTGTTCAACCACACCAATAACGGCACGAAAAGAACTAAATAATGCATTGTGTGTTGAACTTAACATATGAGCTACCGAAGCAACTGCATTAACAATAGATTCAATAGATTGAAATGCTCCTCTCGATGATTCCTCAGCCAATCGTACAAAATTACTTTCGGGTGCTGTGTTACCATAATTATATGCGGCCCCACTACTATATAAATTAGGCATAGTATTCCTAAAGTAAAAAAACAAATTTTTATAATTTATTTTTTTATTGTATAACACTTACAAAGAATACATATTATTATATCCGATGTTATAAGGATTATTTATTCCACCATATCCAAAGGTAGGATTATATGAATAACCTCCATTAACAATTTCATTTCCACTTCTTATAAATTCATTTGGTCTTGGTGGTAAAGCTGGTGGATCCATTTTAATATTTATAATAATTTATTAAAATAAATTAGTTGTTAAAAAAATATATGTATTATAAATTGGAAAAAAGTATAAGTATGTTTTTAGTTCCAACAAAAGATACTATTTATTGATGTTTCTTATCATATATATATTTGTCAATGGTTATTGATGTGGTGTGATCAATTTGAACTATAAAATACGATACAACCTTTCTTATTAGATATGCATTTTTAAGTGTGAAAAGTATTATAATCAATGCATTTTTATGTTATTTAAAAACCTTCCAACTTGGAATGTTATATAAAACAATGTTGAAATATTTAACAAATTTATTTTCAACAAAAGACAATCTCTCTCTTTCTTCATGATTGTTGTTATAATTTTTTTTGTTAAAAACATTTTTTAAATATGATCAATCTAATATAAACCTTGTGATAAGATTATATATATAGTACATTCTTCATTCTTACATCTTTCTTTTGCTTTCAAATTGTAAAAACTTATCTAATTATAATGTAAAAGCTATAATGGACAAAATACCCGGCAATTATTGTAACTCAGTCTCTTCTCCTACTATATATGTGTAATATATGATGTTTTTAAGAAGAGAAAAAGAGAGAGAGGAGATAACAACAAACTTCGTCTTTTTATAACTCTATCAATGTATTTGATTTTTTTCCATTCTAACAAAGCACTTGACATTCTTTTGTCTATTTACATAACGTTTAATATTATCTATATATTACATAAATTAAACTGTATAAAAATGTTTTATTTTTAGAAAAAAAATAAAATAAAAATAATAATGTGTTGATAGATACATTTAAATAATATATTGATATTTTATTATTGTAATAAATTAAACATACGTCTATAATTTGATTTCTCAACTTGTTCATCACTAACAAAATATACTTTTAGGTGGGAGAAAAGAATACTAATATACCATTGACTACTACTAATTTTTCAATATTTAATATAAGATATTTTTAAACAAATTGTTTTTACTAAAGTCCCAAAACGAAATATAGTACACATATTATCATAAATCTTTGTACTAAAAAACATTTCCTTTCCCATATTAGTACAATTTAAAATTTTCATCTAGCAAACTGAATAAAAAAAAGGAAATGAATGGTAAGAATTATAATATTTAATAATTTAAAAAAAATTTCTTTATAGTTCCTTCATCATCAAATAAACAATTACAAAAAGAGGAACCCCCTGATCCATTTAAATCAAAAAAACGACATGAAGAACATAAAAGGAGGATTAGTGATTCCAAAGTACAGCATAATATGAATGTTGAAAGGAATGCTAATTATTTTCAAAGATTTAAAACTAAACCAGAAAATAAAGACTTTTATAGTGATATTAAAAATAAAACTTTATATGAGAATGTTAAAGAGATGTTAGAAATGTTAAATTCTGATTACACAATGCCTCAATATGTTAATTTAATAGGAAAATATGCCTTAAAAAATACGGTGTGGAAAAATTTCGTTAAATATTCAAAAGTAAAAGAATTTTCATTAACTGACCGTGAATATGTTGAATTTGATATTCTATTACCAAATGGTTTTTTAATAACTGTCAATATATCAACAAGAGCTACCCTAGAACAGTTAAAAAAAGAAGCATTTTATCAGGCAAATAAGTAAGTAACATAATATAAATAATTTGCAAAATAAAATTATTATTATAGACATGTTTTTAATAAAAATTTACTACCAATACAAAATTATCTTTTTGCTATGATCGCATCAAATGGTTGTAAAGAAAATATTTATGATGAAAGTTGCCAATTATATGTATATAAATTAAAGTCACCTATACTTGTCCTCCATCAACCAAGTGAGAATGTTGTTGAAAAAAAATTAGAGCAAGATATTGGTGTTGCAATTGGTTTTACAATAGATGAATTAGATCACAAAATTTCTTATGAAGCAAAATTATTTAGAGCATCATTATTTGAATTTTGTGTCTTAACAATTGGTGAAAGGTGTTGTAGTGGTAATGGACATTATGCCTTTTTTGAGGATAACATTCTCGAGTTAGAATATAAATTACCACCAAAATGTTATGTAAGATTGGAGGAGAATAAAATGATTACAAGAGTATATTATAGAACATTTAATGATGAGAAAAATGAGCTTGATACAAAATGTACATGTGTAGAAGTTTGTAATGTTATATCAAAAGATAAAAAAACAGGTGTTATAAGTATTATGACTATACCACAACTAATTGAATCTACACTTAATCAATTAAAAACTATGGGTATTGAAATTACGGAGGACCCGAAAGATTTCGTCCTCCAAATTGTTGGTAAAAAAATATATTTAACTAAAGAAAATATACCACTTACCTCTTTTGAGTACATTCGTACATCATTTGATAATAGTACCATACCGTTATTAATTATGTGTAGAAAAAGTTTAATTTACGAAAAATTACCACCATATGTAAACATGCATGTACCATATTATGTTAGAGCTAGTAGAAAGCAAAAAGAAATAACACATATGCATCTCCATGAAGATCATGGCCATACACAGTATTTATGGGAATTTGAAAATGATTTTAAGTTCGAATTAGACACAGCAGGAAATGTTTCTGTGTATGATAGTGACCAAAAAATATTTGTTAGAGCTGCTTTAACTGTAGGTAGGCATGTATTGGCACAAAAAGATTCTTCCCATAAATCCATAAATGATCCTCGTTGGAGGGGATATAAAATGGATTTGGGATATTATATGAAAGATATCCCCCCAGCCGCACAATTATCATTTGCTTTAGTTAGTACTGTCCCCAAAAAGAATGGTAAAAGTGAAAATGAAGTACTGGGGTGGTGTAATTTACGTTTATTTGATTATAAACATAGACTTATCCAGGGAAGGAAAACATTATACCTTCATAAACCTGGTCGTCAATCAGATGATTCTTTTATAAATCCTAGTGGGCCTGAAGGAATGAATATGCAAAGAGGTTCCCATCCTCGTATTGTTGTCTACTTTAAAGACTACTCCGCAAAAAGTCAAAGAATTCATATAAAATATCCCGAGTTAAAGAAAATAAAAGAATACGTTAGTATAATTAAAAATAATCCGAGAATATCAGATGATGATAGGGCTATCGATCCAGATTCTGTTAAACCAGAAGAAGGTAGAAAATTAAAAAAGTATTTAAAATACTTGGATGGTACATTATTAACAGAAGATGATCAATTATTATTATGGAAATATAGAGAATATATATGTAAACATTTACCAAATCTTCTAGTTGTTATGAGTGATTGTAGAACAATATGGAAATCTAGGGAACACGTGGCACAATTTTATGAATTACTCACTCGATGGGGTAATATAAGTGTTGAAGCAGCAATCGAATTACTTGATAATAGGCAACGTGACTGTGTAGTAAGAAAATTTGCCGTTGATATTCTTGATAAATGGTTGGATGATGAGAGATTTAAATTATTCATGATGCACTTAATTCAAGGCATTAAATATGAACCATATTATGATAATCCTTTGGCTGTTATGCTCATTAGGAGAGCACTTCTAAATTACCAAATAGCTCATCGATTATTTTGGTTGTTGAGAGCAGAATTAGAACAAGAGATAGGTGCATCTGAGTCAATTAATGGTAAAGCGTGTCGATTAACGGGAGAAAATAATATTGAAGGAAAATATACTTTGCCTGTTGTTAGGTGTACTATAATGCTAGAATGTCTCCTTAGAGCTAATGTTCGTCATATTGGTCCAGTTATTAAACAAGTAAGAATGGTAAATGAACTTTTTAAGATAAGTAATGAAATTAAAAGTAATACAACTAAGGAGAGTAATACAAAATTATTGAAAAAAAAATTAAAAAAGGTAGCACATGATATGGAGTATGTGGAGTCACCATTGAATCCAATAATTTTATTGGGTGAATTATGTGTAGAGGAGTGTAGAGTTTTATCAAGTGCTAAACAACCAATTAAACTAGTATGGAGTAATTGTGAACCATTAGCAAGGTTGTCTAAAAAAACTCATCAAATAATATTTAAGAACGGTGATGATTTAAGACAAGATATGTTAACGTTACAAGTTATGAAAATTATGGATGCATTCTGGAAATCTATGGGTTATGATTTTTGTATGAGTATTTATGAAGTATTACCGATGGGATATAATATCGGGTTAATAAATGTTGTTCAAAAATGTGTAACATTATTTGAAATACAAACTAACGAGAGGAAACGTAGCGTATCATTATCAATGGAGACTGCATGTATAAATAAATGGTTAAGAAAGTATAATGATGAAACAAGACTTTATTTAGAAGCAGTAGATAGATTTACAGCATCTTTAGTTGGATATTGTGTAGCAACATACATTCTAGGTATTAAGGACCGTCACCAGGACAACATAATGGTAAGAAAAGATGGAAGAATGTTTCATATTGACTTTGGGCATATATTAGGACATACAAAAACAAAACTTGGAATTAACCGTGATAGAACTCCATTTATATTAACAGATCATTTTTTGTATGTCATAACAAAAGGTCGTTCACAATTTAAAAATAACCATGATATAATGAAATTTAGAGAAAATTGTAAAGAAGCATTTCTTATATTATATGATCACTCTCGATTATTTATTTCACTTTTTCGTATGATGTTATCAATGGGTTTACCAGAATGTTCAACACAAGAGGATTTAAATTATTTGAAATTATCATTAATGACTGGTGTTGATAAAGATATCGCAGCAATGCAATTTGATAACATTTTTAAGGAAGTAACAAAATCTGATCTTTCAACAAAAACAAATTGGTTTTTCCATTCTGTTAAACATATGTAATATATAATAATAAATCATAATAATTTAACTATATTTTATATAGATAATATAGGATTTTTTATGCTTAATTTAAAAACGTATTGTATTTAATTTATTATAATTTATGTAAAAAACTACAAATTACAATTACAATAAATAGGATTATCATAAATTTTCTCTCAAAAAGTTTTGTATAATCCATTTAGATTATGCACTTCTATATGTTAATATTCATGTTCAATTTCAAAAAGACTGTACTTAATATTATTTTTGCATAAAATCTATACATTCATATTGCTCCACCTTGGCCAAACTCGTCTGATCCTCCCAAATGTAGATAATATAAATAGATTGAAAAATGATGGCCTATCATTAGTTTTATAGATTGCTTCTTAATCTACCTTTTTTTCAAATATCCTTTCTCTTATACTTACATAATCAATTAGTTGGTTTTTACTTTTTAAATATAAAAAGTACCATCAAAGTTATATTAAAAATCTTTTTTGATCGGATGATATTTAAATTTTTGTATAAAATTATTAAGAAGATTATACAATTTTTTTCCTAAACTGGTAATAATAAATATGAATAATATCATAAATATATTTTAGTATATATGACATGAAGGTTTATTTCAAAAGTTGCATATGACAAGATTTGTTCCATTGTAAATGCATCTTTTGAGATAGATCTTTTTGTTATTTGTTTTATATTTCCACAAACTTTATTAATTTTCCTATATGTATATACCTATGAAAATTAGTATTTATAACAAAAAAAACAAGATGACTTTTGTGTCAGTACTTGCATTTACATTTTTTTTCATACATTTGTAAATGCATCTCACTAGCACAAATGTTGTCTTTGTTCACCCCTATTATTATTTTTTATATATATTTGTTATAATAATGCTTTTTAAAAAGTATATTTTTTGATAAATATTAGTTTTTTATATTCTTTTTATTAATAATATAAAAGTTATAGTATGTAAAAAAACACGTTAACTATTCAATAAACAGATTAAAAAACATTATATTTATGTTATATAATAAAAAAAATAGATAATTGAAAACAAATTTTAAAATTATTTCAAAATGTTTAAAAATATCTTTAATTATTTTGTTACTTAACTGCTTTTCAATGCCACATGCTAAGTTGTGTGTTTTTGTTGACAGTGTATATCTCTAACAAATTAGAAGGAAAATTTCTTTTATATATCAGCGTCACACTGCAAACTTGTTCACTGTTTTTTTAAAAATTTTTTGAGGTCTTTTTAAACTAAGTAGTATGAGAGTAAAAAATTAATAACCTATACATGAACCTCCAGATGGCAATTTGGTAAGCTGTTGATTTTCTGCATCATCAACCAGCTAACTACACTGCCAACGGGGGGATTCAAAAAAGATTATTGTAGGAGAGATGAAACTTTCAATATAACAATTAGATATTTACATATATGTATGTTATCTCATTATGTGTTATGTATATAATAAAAATATTGATATTAAATATTATAAGAACAGAACACTAAGAGGCAGTTTAATGAGCTGTTGAATTTCTTAGTTTCTTCAACCAGCTAATCACACTGCCATTTAGAGCACCATTCTAATATAGGTTATGATGGAAATATATTTCTGAAATATTTCACAATAATTAAAAAAAATATAATAATAAAAATGAAAAAATATTTTTGTCTTGGTAAATGAAAGTGGATGTCACAAGACGTATGTGTACTTGTGACGATAAAATTATATAATTCGTAGAATTATTTAACAACCATACATTTGATTAGAAATAAATTTTTATTAATTATTAAAATATCAAACAATTTATAATCACATATTTATCTTTCCTCACATTATCATTTTTTCTAAAAATTAAAACTATATATCATTAATAATTATATTACAAAAATAAAATGAAATTAAAAAAACAATTAACATACTCAAATCACTAGCATGGCAGTCGAGTGAGCTGTTGAGCGTCTAAAAAATCACAACCAGCTAACCACACTGCCAGCTAGAAATTCAAGTCTCCATTAATTGTGGAAAAAACACATCTATAAACGTACACATGTATAGCTATATATCTATCTATATGTATTTATATATACATATCTACCACCATATTTGGTGCGACAAAGCATGTGCTTCAAAAACAAAAAAATTTTAAAGTGAAAAACAGTTATATGGTTGTTGTTTATCATAACAAAATAGTTATAAGGGTGGTGAAAACAATTTACTATGTATATTTATACTTAAATTTACACACACTTATGTATTGGCAAATGCAAAGTGTCAGTATTAATATAAATTGTTGTTTTGGTTTCATAATAAAAACACGCCCTTGAATCATTCATTTTCAAGAGCCTCAACAGTGTATATATATTTTCATGTCCCCCACCCCATAAGAAAAAGATGTTTTTTACGTTATCTGATGGTCTTATGACATAATGTCAAATAAGAAGATAGGTTAGTTGTCTACATGCAAATAATATTGTTAAAATCATAATAATAATGATAAGAATTTACTCGGGGAAGACAAACATGTATAACATGCACTTTATTCATATTCATGCTTCATCAATAACACAAAATACATACCATCCTAAAATAAATTATATGTTACATATAATATATATCTATATTTTAACTGTGTAAAAAGTAAATATATTTCTAAAAAGAATAAAATATATTTATGATAAAAAATCTTATAAACAGATTAAATGAAAGGAAACATTTGAAAAAAATAAAAATTAGATAAAGACTTTTTGGAATGTAGTTTTAACAAAAAAAATTTTTTTAATAAAAAATTTTTAGGGTAGCTTTAGTTTACTTATCTATTTACATTATGTCATATATCTAAATAAACTGAGTCAAAATATTTTTTTAGTTTTACTAAAGTCAATTGAGGGAAAGTTAAATGAAAGAAACTAAAATAGTAACATATAAATAGTTATTTAAACATCATCCAACTAGAATAACAATTATAAAAACAGCTATATATGTAATTATATTTGTGAGTAGAATCAATTTACAAATAATAAAATGCTAATAACAAAATACATGGTATAAGCTCTTTTTTTATTTTTTAAAAATAACAACCCCCGACTAGTAGGGGAAACGAAAATAGTTTGTTTTTTTTTAAAATCCCTTCTATGGGAAAAAAATAACTTGTTGGATAAGGACTTAAGTGTAGTTTTTCACCTTGTGTGCATTTTTTTTAATTTTATTTTAATGGGTTGATAATATAAAAAAATTTTTCTAACTCATAATAAATAATTCTTTTTAACATCATAATAATAATGTCTACACAGACAATGATTTTTTTTATAGATCAATGTCAAAACAAAATTTACTTTTTAACAAAAGCATAATCATATGTCTGATTTATAAACAATAAAGTGTATATTAAAGAAAAAAATTTTTTTGCGTAAATTAATAATAAAAATATGATTTAAGCATACAATATAATTTGACTTGAAATTTGATAGAAACCTAATACTTTAAAAGGTGAATTTTATAATATTATTTCACATGAATTACTTGAATTGTCAGTGTCTTCACTAATATTATTGTGAGTTTCAATTAAGGCTGTTGTTGTAAAGGTTGTTGGTGAAGATGATGGAAAAAAACCTTCTGAGATTGTTTTTGAAGATTCGTTTGATGTTTTGTTAATGCTAATACCATCAATACATTTAAAACAAGTTGATGAGATATTTTCAAAACTACCAACTGAACTTAAATTATGTCCACGTCTTCGTATTAAAACATTCTGACATTCACGGATTTTATCCTCTTTCTATATTTAATAAATATTATTTTTAAATAGTAAACTAAAAAAAATTAACTTACAATATGTATTTGACGTTTTAAGTCAACATTTTCTTTTAATATGCTTTCAAAATGTTGTTGTTCAGGGATTGAACCTTTAACAGATAAAAAATCATGATCATCATGTTCACTGGGAATCCGACAAACATATCGTATTTTGGGAATAAACACTAATCCTAAGCTGATGAAAGTACAAAGGAGAACTAAAAAATTTATTTTTTATTCATTATCACCTACTAAAAATTCAAAAATTAAACACACCTGTTACACTAATAAAGGCAAAATTTGCATTTGGTTGTGTTCTAATGAGAAGGCAAACAACAGGACCAGTAACAAGTGATAGAATTGCTACATTATATATAGCCATCCCGGCAAAACGTGAATCATTAACATATCGTAATTTTAAATTCTTTGATTCATATGCCATAAAAAGCCCAAATACCAGAAGGAGGCATTTATAACTCAAAATTAAAGCGATCCATACCTCATGATGTTTTGATTGACATAATTCTAATACAGGCTGGTACTTTATATCCTCTCTTATTCCTTCTTCAGAAACTTTTAAATGAAAATATTGTTCATATCTTTGTAGGGGATCTATGAATATCCATATTAGGAGAAGGACAAAGTCAATACAAACAAATGTTGCTACAATTGATTGAAATTTAAAACTTGGTATTGGCTAAAAGGACAACAGTTAAATAAATAAAAATAGATATGCAAAAAAGTATCATGCAAAAAACATAAACAAGAATGAAAATAAAGATTATATATTATTCATGCTCGGTTGAAAATTAATATCACACAAATTGTGATATGATTAAAAAAATATATGTATTATATTATTTGGTATATATAGAGGAAATGGAAGAAAATAAATTTAAAAAGGAGAGTAAAAAAAGCAAAAAAAAAAGTTGAACATAAAAAAACTTTATGAAACCTGATTAAGCTGATTTTGCTTTCTTTGCATTAAGCTTGTGTGAGTAGATATTTTTCTTATTGTTGTATGGAGCATTGAGGTTATTAATAGACGAATGTTAGACCAAGGCCAATTTGCCTAAGGTACATAATTTAAATAAATATTTTATGAATGAATGATAAAATTCGACATGGAAATTATAAAAGAATAAAAAATAAAACTTACTTCACTTTTACCCTCATCATCTAAAACAATCTTTTGATTTTCATTAACCCCCATTCTGTGAACTACCCAAACTTTTGCAAACATACTTCCATAGGCAAATGAAAATCCAATCATAAGCATTGTTACTTTAGCATAACATAACGATGGAAATAAATCATTTGGTATGTTAATGATTCCTGATGGTAAACCCATTAAAAATAAACTTCCAGAACACAATATACATCCAAATATAAGAAGATCATTGCATTTTGGTTGTGATTGTATTATTATACTCCGATTAATACATTCTTTATTAAAAATAAATAAAAATACAGATAATCCTATTGAAACTACAGCAATTAAGCATACTATTGCATATAAAAAAATATTGACCTTTAGGAGGTGTCTTTTAATAATTGTTGAGTCAGCAGGAGGACCTTTACCGTACCATTTTTCATTATTAAACCATTCCAGATGATTATTTGTAATATCATAATACCCTGTTATAACATATTTTCCATTTTGCATTTGTTCTATCTGAGTTCTAGCAATACGATCACCAGCTTCAGAAAACATAACCTTACCAGAAACACCCTGAAATTGTGTATTTTTGACACAGTCAAAAATTTGTCCAGCAACATTTGTATTATTGTAAGTGAATTCCTCAACTGATGTTGAGTCACGAATATTATTTAATGTACAATTAAGTGCTAATGCAAGTGCCCTAGAAACATTAATTTTTAATATATAATCTTTTATCCATTAAACAAACTTACCAAACAGCATCATAAGCAAGTGGTGCTTCAGGGTACCCTCCAGTTTCTGAAGGATTTGTGTTAAGTTCTTTCTTTAATCTTTGTAAAAACTTTGTTCCAGTTATCCCGCTTATTGCTTTTTTATTATCTTTACGTAACATTATACTTTCTGTTGTAAAGTGATACTGAGCAGCCTCCTCCATTTGTTTTGCAGTACAATTTAGTTGTTCATCTCGAACTGGTAGGTACCATGTATCTGCATACCAGCCAATTAGAAACCAGACATACTTTCTACCATATAAACCGTGTTTGTATGCCTAAATAAATTAATGGTAGTTAGATTATCTTATTAATTTTATCTTTTACCTGGCATAGAACTCGTCTTGCTTCAGTTACATAATATAATCCAACAATGATTCTGGCATCTTGTCGGACGAGAGTTTTTATGGCATCTGTTGGATCACCATAAAAACTTTGTTTATCAACTCTAATATCTTTCTTCCTACATTCTTCCTCTAAATCTTTTGCTGTTGATGTAAAAACTTCCTCCACCGACTGTAATATTGTTATTCTTTTCCATTTAAATTTATCAAATAATTTTATTCTCGTTGGATTGTGCATATTTGCAGATGGGTGTGTTCTAAATAATGTTGGAAATCTTGCACGATTTGATAAGGCAGGTGAAGATGCTCCATATGATAGGACAACGAGATTCCATACTGGTGCAGCTTCAGCTATAACTGTAGTAACTGGACTACAACCTGACAATAAAATTAGTTTAACGGGAGGATTATATAGTAATTCAAACAATTGTTTAGCTGCTAATCCTGGTTTACACTATAAAAAAGAAAAGAGAATAGCTTTTATTAAATTTTCTTCATGATTATGATTATTTACATTGTTAAATTTACTTACTTTACTATTATAGTGATGAAGTTTCAATTCATACCCTTTTAATATTCTATCATCATTATTAACATCTTCTAAGGCTAGCTGTACTGCTGGTAAGCATGCTTGTCCCCCCGGCCAACCACCAGTTCCTGCTTCCATAGGAAAAACTCCACCAATATGTAATTCTTTTAGAGACTGTATTATTGGTATAAAAATGATTATCAAAAATGGAATAATAAATTTTCTTTTACACTTCATTTGATAAAATTTATAACAATTTCTTTCTTTACATTTATTCTTCATTTTTCACACATCAAAATATATATACTAAAAATAAGTTAATTATCATAAAAGGAAACAAAAAGAGTTAAAAATAAAAAAATAAAAGTTAAAAATTGTAAAAATTTATGTTTTTAGGAGGAAGATATAAATAAAGAAAGCGTTTATAAATAGTAGTATAAAAATGAATAAAAACCTTAATATATCTTTTTTTTATATTATGATATTTCAATGGCTTTTATGTACTTTATAAACTTTAAGTATAAATTATATGTATACCTACCATAAACGAATGAAGTGATAAAAAGTATTGTCTTTAATGTCTTCTTTTTTTAGTTTTTTCCTTAAAAGGAGTAATAAAATTTTTGATAAAATATTTGAAAAAAGGACTAACAATATTTATGAGAAAATTTTGAATGAAACGAGATATATATATTCTCATTATAAATTTTAAAACTAGGTTACTTTAAATTTTACTAAATTTGGGAAACATTTTTTAAATTGGTTCTTCAAAATTAACTTTCCTCTTCTTAACATAAACATATTGAGAAGTATACATAAAATAACAAAGAGTCTTGATATATATTTAAAATGATAAACGTAATTAAATTTTTATCATGATAGTTAATTAAAATTTTTCAACATTTGATGGGGTATAATGCTAGAAAAAAATAGCTATTTGACAAATTTTAGATGAAAAGAAAATTTAAAATATTTATATAAATATATAATATATATAAATATATATTTCGAAAGAAAGATAAAATTATAAGATTAAATTCTAGAACTACAATTGTAAAGTAATAAATTTCTCTTTGCATAAATTTATACTTTTAAAAATGATCCAAAATTTATTTTAAAAACGACCATGTCCCATAAGAATTTGTCATTGTATGCTAAATATATCTTTTTCATTGATAAATATTATTTCTTGAATAATCAATCATCTTGCCTATTATTTTTAGAATAAAATATATATATTTAAATAAAAAAAAAAGTTAAAAAAAGATTTAAAAAAAAGATTGTTTATCATATGCTTTTCTTTTAACAATGAATCTTTTAACATTCCCAACACCATAACTATTACAAATTATCACAAAGTATTACAAAGTCAATGTATTAAATTTTGATGTTTAAATTTATGCCTAAATTTAATGTTTGAGAAGAAGGAGATAACATTAAACAAAAGTATTTTTCACTGTTAATATAAACATCTGCCATTTCACAATACACATATATTACACAATGCATATTATATACTAGATATAAAATAACAAGTCGTTTATTGGACCAAAGAATAAATCGTTTACGACCATTCTATTATTTTGAAGTTATATTTTATATTACTCTTCTCATAAGATCCCTCCCTATTAAAACAAGGTCACTAGACAAAGGTATAAATATATATAAGATCAACTAATACACATATTAGCATTCTTCATTAATCATGAAGTTTTTAATTTTTGTCCTCTTGCTTTCTTTAACTAATGCACTTCAAAGGTATGTTTAAACTTCTTCTTCCTTATCGTTTTAATATTTATATTAATCATCCGATATTTATTTTTAGAATTCCTTTGAAAAAAACACAAACCATAAGGTCCGTCCTTCATTCTAAGGGATCATGGTATCAATATGCAAAGTATCGTGATTTTATCTTCCAGGAAAGACTTAATTTTTTGGAATCTGAAAGAGTTAACAAAGGTGAAAAGTATGGTGCTGTCCATAAATTGATGGATAGTGAAGAAATTTTAAGAAATTATATGGATGCACAATATTATGGTGAAATTTCAATTGGAACACCAGCACAAAACTTTACTGTTATCTTTGATACTGGTAGTGCTAACCTTTGGATACCATCAAAGAAATGTCCTATTTATAATATTGCGTGCCTTCTCCATCATAAATATGATAGTACTGCATCCTCCACATACGTCACCGACGGAAGAACGATGGCTATTCAATACGGTACAGGATCGATGAAAGGATTTTTATCAAAAGATAAAGTTTGTGTTGCTGATATCTGTGCTGACGATCAAACATTTGCTGAGGCCACTTCTGAACCAGGTATTACGTTTGTTGCTGCTAAATTTGATGGTATTCTTGGTATGGCATATCAAAGTATTGCTGTTCTTGGAGTTAAACCTGTATTTAATACATTTATTGATCAACACAAAGTACAACAACCTGTCTTTGCTTTTTGGTTAAATCGTATTGCTGAAGAAAGTGAAGGTGGTGAAATTACCCTTGGTGGAATGGATCCAAGACACTATAAAGGTGACATCACATATGTCCCAGTTACTCGCAAAGGATATTGGCAATTTAAGATGGATGGTTTTGTTGGAGATAATGATAAAATCGCATGTAAAAAAGGATGTCAAGCTATTGCTGATACTGGAACATCACTTATTGCCGGTCCAAAAGCACAAGTTGAGGCTATTCAAAAGTTTATTGGTGCTGAACCATTAGCCAGAGGGGAGTACATGGTCCCATGTGATAAAGTACCATCATTGCCTATTGTTAATGTCGTTATCGGAGGACAAGCATTTGCATTATCTGGAAAAGATTACATCTTAAATGTTACAGCAATGGGTAAATCAATTTGCCTCTCTGGTTTCATGGGAATGGATCTCCCAGAACGTGTTGGAGAGTTATGGATATTGGGTGATGTATTTATTGGTCGTTATTACACAGTCTTTGATTTTGGTAAAGATCGTGTAGGTTTTGCAGTTGCAAGAAATTCATTAGGTGAAGAGACCTCTCCACCGGTTAAAGATTGTTCTGATGACAGTTGTGTAATACCAGGCGGATGGAAGTTACCAGAGAAGAAGAAAGTTAATTTTAAATTTGCAAAATAAATCATTTTCAATATTTTTTAAAATTATTCTTTTATTGAAAAATAAAATTGTCGTTAATTATTATATATAATATTAAATAACAATAAAACATATTTTTTTAAACATTGTCTATACACTCAGGGTGTGGTGAGGGGCTTTCAATAATTATCAATGGTATATTTACATTTTGCTTCTTTGGTAAAAGATCAGGTGCGATTTGATTAATGATTGGAAATAATAGTATTGCAGCTTCACGTATTGGATAAATTAACCATAGACATAAAACAGGATATAAGACAGTTGCGGCAATAGGAATAATAACAAAAGTTACTTCAAATAAAATTGCAAAACACTTAAAGAAATTATTAAAAAAGAGTACAAGAAAAAACATACTGTTATGCATGAAATTCCATAAAGATATTTATATACCACTAGACACCCTGTTAATAGGAATCCTGTTAGATAGGTGATACTTGTATATGTAATGACATTTCTTATAGATTTAATAACACTATAAATTGAGTGTTGGCTAGACTTCAAGTTAATTAAAGCAATATTTGAAAAAATTATTGCCATTAAGTGAAATGTTGAGAAAGCTGTTATGATACGAAAAATTTTTTGTGTTGAGTGCCCTTCATCAGTTATTGAGCATTGCTCCATTGGAGATGGATTATATGGATCATCTGTAACAGTTGTTGCTAATGTTAAGATTAATGATAAAATTATTGGTACAGTTTGTGCTAAAGAACATGCATTTGACCAATGAATACGTTCATAACTTATTCTATAAAAAAATGAAGGGTTACAAGAAAAAAATGTTAGTGTTTATTATAAAATATAAGTACAAACCTTTTACATATAATTGCCATTAAACCAACAACAAAACTAAAGATTGAAACTTGAAAATATGTAAAGATAAGAGGAAATTCATGTAACTTGCATGTCAAATTACTTGAAAATGTTATATTTGGAAAATGAATTGTGTATAAAAAAAACCCATTTCTCGCTATAATAATAACTGTTAAAGCACCACTATTTAATGCTAATGCTGCAAGACATCTTCGTAATGTTGTTGATATTGGCAAAGCAAAATAAGTTACAGCAGTTATAAAACAATTAAAGAAAATTGATATGATGCATACAATTAACTCCGATATCGTTAAAATCCTATAGAAAATGTTATTTTTTATTTAAATTTAATTATAAAAAAATGTTAGTAAAAAAAATTACCATGTTGTTGGGAGGATTGCATTTATTGTAGGTGATATTGTAGTATAATATTCAGTCATATTGAAAATATTTATAATGCTATATATCATTATAAGAAAGTTTTATATATATAAATCAAATTATTGGAATGTCAACAATTAGTTGTTTGTTGTTATAAGAAATGAAAAATAGAGTATATAAAGCCGGATGTTCTAACAACTGCATGCTTATGATGTATATCTCTGTACCATAAATAGAAATAATATATGGACAATTTTTATATTTAATTTTTATCAAAACTATCTAGATGAAGTACATGATGTCGGTTTCTTAAGTTTGCATTTAAATATATACTTCGGTCTTTACTTACATCAACAATACTTGTATCATTCAATTGTGAAATACACCATTTTGTTGGGGACAATCGTCCCATTTTTAAAATATAAATGGCTATTTTAATAAAACCTTTTTTATAACTTTCTGATATTAAAGCATATAAAATTGGATTTAGGCAAGAATTTGCATAAGCTAAAACTTGTGCAGCAACGGTACATATAATAGCATGTTTACCCCATAATTGTGTAATGGTACTTGGATAAACAACTCCCGATAACATAGATACAACATTAAATGGTAACCAGCAAAATGACCATATAATAACAACTATTAAAATTAATTTTGTGGCCTTTTTTTTGACCCTTGTACTTTCATAATTCACTTTTATCACCCCATCTTTTTGTCTAGGAAGGCGTCCTGAAACATATCTTGAAGGATACCAAAGTCTTCTTAACATATAAAAATATAGGATACACGTTATTAGAAGTGGAATTAGATAACCAAAGATATTAAATGAAAAGTAATAAAATCGTGTTTCAGTTAATGATGCTGTACCATAAGCAATTTTTTCCATGGCGCACGTACTTCTATTTTCAAAGATAAAATTGTAATGATATATTCCATGTCCTCTAGCAACATGAATTTGAGATATTAAAATTATTGAATACGTTAGTATCAATGCAATTAAAGCGTTCTTTGAATTCCTTATTGAAATTGAACTTACAGGATGGCATACAGCTAAATATCTATCAACAGCCATTAATGTCAAAGTCCATACAGAGGAGTAAGCTGATGTATGCTAAAAAATGTAATATATTAAAAAAATAAAAATAAAATTATGTTAACCTGAAGGTAATAAACTAATTTACATATCCATATCGGAAATAACCATATTTGTGACGTATATGTAATAGCAGTAATTGGAACACAGAACATCAAAAACATTAAATCAGAATATGCTAGACCTTAAGAATATATAGAAGTATAATTATAAATAATGATAACATTAAAGCTTACCAATAATAAGAGTATTTGTACTATTTCGCATTTTTTTTTGACAGGCCACAAGAATAACAAGTAAATTACCCATTGATCCAATAACAATAATAAATGAAAATAAAATAACAACACAATACGTAATATATTTTTCCAAATTCTTTTTCTCCTCAAAAGGTTCAATAAATTTTGTATAAAATTCAAAATTTAAAGCATCATCTTGAGTAAAATTATCCATATCTATTTCAAATGAAATTTTTAAAAATGAAGGAAAACTTGTGAAATTTTGAGCATATAAGTAATTTGATAAAGTATAACACAAATTTTTCCTTCCTGAATATACTTTGAAGATATAATAATCCTTTCTAACTATCCCACTTTAAAAATATCAGAACATAAGAAGATAATATGTATATATACATATATTAATATAATATATGGAAAAAATTCTTATTTAAGTACAAAAATTTTATTATTCTTTTTTCGTAAAAATAATATTTTCTTGAGAAAATAATAAAAAAAGACATTTATTAATAAATTTGTTTTATTGTTGGAAAAAAAATTATTAAAAATTAATGTAAAATATTTTTAGTAATCTGGGTTGATGAATGTAAATCCCTCAAATTCTGTCTGATCTAAGTTCATAAGGAATAATCTGTCAACGGGTGTTAGTTTCGGTTTTTCATGAGTAAATTCAGTATCAAAATTAGAGACATCTTCAGGTCCCTTCTAAAAGAAATAGAATTTATTATAATACTTGACTTATTTCATATGAAAATATAGGATTACGATACGTAAAATCTTGAAATTCTTTTCCGGTCATTTTATCAATGATAACCCAATTAGGTTCAGTTAGTGCAACACCATTTTGTGAAATTAGAGGGTTTATACATGCTGTTGAAGGAGTGTATGTCTACACACAATATATAACATTAAGACACAAGACAATATCGAAAAAACAAAAAAAATAAGAAGTTAAAACTTACCAATTTTGGTTTGAAAGGTGGTTGAACCTGACGATTTTCAATTTTTAACCAATCTATTCTTCTAAAAAATGCATGGTCTTTTATCTCACTTGCTTCATTCTCAGTTGAACCCAATCTTTTGTCAGGGGTTTTTTGTAATAAAGCTTTACACATTGAGACAGACTCTTTTGACATACTTTTGGGATAGCTTACACCATGTTCAGTTATTGCTGTAAATAATTCATCTTCATCCTCACCATCAAATGGTGGCTGTCCAGCAAGCATCTCAAAAAGAAGGACACCATAAGCCCACCAATCGACTGATTTTCCATATGGCTGATATAATATTATTTCCGGTGCTATATAATCAGGTGTACCACAAAATGTTTTTGTTGTTTTATCACCAAAGATACCTTCTTTGCACATACCAAAATCTGTTATTTTTATATGTCCATCCTTTTCTAGCATAACATTATCTAACTTTAAGTCGCGATATATAATTCCATGGTTGTGAAGATAAAAAAGTCCACAAGCTATTTCAGCAGCATAAAAACAAGCAACAGGCTCTTTAAATTTTCCCACTTGTTGAATTTGATACATTAAATCTCCTCCATTTACAAATTCCATGACAAAGTATAAACGGTCCATAGTTTGGAAACAAGAATGAAGTGCTACTAAAAATGGTGGTTTCTCAGGAAGAGATAAGACTCTTTTCTCTGTCATTGCGCACTCGATATCATCATCCTGTATAATAACATCTTTTTTTAAAATCTTAATAGCATATAAAGATTTGGTAATTTTATGCTCCCCTAATAAAACTTTACCAAACGATCCTTTCCCAAGGACAGTTAAATAATTAAAATCTGTTGCTTTAACAACGTCTAATGTAACTTGATGTTGTTGGATATATGATTGTTTTCTTTCATTTTCCCTCTCCTTTAAATCCTCCATCTTTTTACGAAGTCTTTCAACCTCTTTTTCACTTTCTGATGGTATTGGAATATTATAGTAGTCTCCTTCTTCCTTAAAAGATTATAAATTTTATTTTATTATTATATTAACTTACGGAATTGAGTAATTTAAACCATCCGGAGGCAGATTCATCCATTAACTCACTAATTCCAAAAGATAAAGATCCCATAAAATCATTTCTGGAGGTACGATCCCAATCCCATACACCTATTGACAGACGTCTATCCTTATCACAGACATCTAATATATAGGTAAATTTTTCATCCCATTTGGGATTTAGAGTTGCTCTCCATGTCTTAGTTTTTTTCTTAGTTGTTTTTGT
The DNA here is from genome assembly GCA_005656395.1 of Strongyloides papillosus. Lineage (NCBI taxonomy): Eukaryota > Metazoa > Nematoda > Chromadorea > Rhabditida > Strongyloididae > Strongyloides > Strongyloides papillosus. The sequence continues at coordinate 199,040 of SRSI01000044.1, forward strand.
TCCATATTCAGGAATTAATTTAATTTTAACATAAGGATCAGATAGACCATTAGGATCCATTGGTATTAAATTTTTGGCTTCTTTAATGTGAACATATAGTACACTATCTTCAACTTTAATATCAAGAAGGATGCGTCCCCTCTTCTCAGTATGCTCAGTACCGCACATATTTGGGACAAATTTAACACATTTACGATGTACATTAGAATCACATGATTGGCATTTCATACCTTGATGAAAAATTCCATATAATAATGATCCACAATGATCACAAAATGTTGGAGATTGATAACTCTGTATTTTCCATTTATGAAGCTGTCTTGGGTCATCAGTATCAACTCCTTTATCAGCTCCTGGGCAAATAAAATTAACAAATTCATGGCATCTTTTATGAACAACAAGTGTACATACTTGGCATTGAAAACCTTGTTTATTTAAACCCCATAAAAAATCTTTACAATGTGAACAAAATGTTGGTTGTTTAAAAAATCTTGCTGTAAATTTATGAGCTTTCACCTCATGTACATCTTTTTGTCTTAAAGCACCTCTCCTAACAAATGCCTTCCCTTCAATTCTTTCAGCTATAAAATTAAATGACATTTAGCATATAAAGTAAAATATAAATATACATATATGGTTAAAAAGAGAGATAACTTACTAAAATGCTCTGAAAATTTGCGAAGTGCAAGAGATGGTTCAATAATGTCTAAACATGAATCATTATATTTTTCCTCATTCCTATCTAATAATAGGGAATCATTTTTAATATCATTATTATTTAGTGATGAATTATACCCTGTATCAGTTGATGATGATACATTGGAAACTGAATTAGATGAGTCCATAATATTTAACTAAAATAATAATAGACTATAAAACTCAATATATAACATGGTTTAGTAAAATACTATGATAAGTCCTATACTTTGCATACTAAAACAATTGATAGATTCGAAACTAAAATATGTAATTTAGCCAATATGTATATAAGCTTAGCAGAAGTGTGATGTTTGAAAATAAAATGATTCAAAATAACATTTCATCTCCATTTTATTGTACTCAAGTAAGTACCCTTAGGAATAATTGAATCATCTCTCTTTAACCATAACTTTTTACATACCTAATTTAGGCCTTATTTCATCAACAATAGCAGCTCCTAAAAAAGGCGTTGATGATAATATTGCTTCTTCATCTATAAAAAGTTTGTGAAAAATTATTTTTAATTATTACAACTTACGAATAGTAGGGTTTGTTAATAAACGAATTACTGTATTATGTCGTCTTGTTCTCCTTATACTCATTGCCTGAATTGAAAAATAAAAGTTGAAGAATTATTACATTTTATGATTTAAATTTCATCGATAATTTAATATCATTTCTTCTTCTTTTTATACTATTTTATTTCAATTTGTACATTAAAAATTATATACCCTACTTCATAGATCATGCTAATATATTTTAAAATGCCTTTCCGACAAAAGCATCTTAAAATATTTTACATAATATTTTTTGAAAGGGATATACACACACAACAAGAAATTTAAAACGCAAAAGAATATATTATTATTACATAAATAAGATTTATATTTAATACTAAAAATATCCAAATTTTTATGGTTAATAATAAAATTTAGTAAAAGTTTATTCTCATTACTTATTTTGGCCCATATATAATGAATAATATATCGTGAAATAATAAAAACCTTTGATATAGAGACTGAATGTAAGATTGTCCAATAAATGTAATGAAAATAATCTTGATTAAAATAAACAAAAATAACTATAAAAAAGGTTGATTTATCAAAAAAATCTCATGGGAAAAATTATACTTTATTTATAATACATTCAATCATACATTTACTTACAAACAAATAATATTCTCTATATTTTTAAAATACTTTTTGAAATCTGTTTTAGATGTATGAATGAAAAAAATTTATAAAAATGAATATATATATTTATTGCATCAATTATGCATTTTTTAATTTTATCGTATTATCATGCATTTAATATACTAAAATGGTAGAAAAGTTTTTAATCATAGAAGTCATATTTTCAGATGAAAAAATTTAATTAACTATGTGAAAATTTATTTTTTCTTCCTTGATATTTGATTTAATCTTAAATAATTAATTAACTGATTCTTTTAATTTCATATAAATATTTTTAGTAAAATAACTATTATAATAGTTTTCTTTTAACCTTATACAATATCTATTTATATTTAATTTTTTTAAGATAATTGAATATGCATGTATATCAAAGAGTAAAGAGAATTGTTTTGAAGAAAAAGGACTAAAATATTAGTGACTAAAAATAATTAAAAATTACTTATAAAAAGAACGAAGTAGACAAATTTTAATACTATTATCCGTTGTTAAAGACTTTTTCTTCCATCATCCTTATATTTTTTTAATTAAGAATATGATATAACATAAAAATATATTTATATATATATTAAAATATCAAAATACGACGAATGGATTGATAAATATATAAATTATGTATTTATTAATTTTAACTTAAAACATTTCTTTAAAAAATTTTAAGATATCTCGTCATTATGATAAATCACTAAGATTTTTTAATAGGTGCTATGAGAAATATATCAAGGTATATTGTCACAAATGATTATACTGACAATGTGGGAAAATTTTCGAAAAAAATTTACAGTTGGGTGGACGATTATATGTTTAGAAAATTTAATAGTTTTAAAAATTATTTTTAGTTGTACTTTATTAATACTACTTCATATATATTTAGATTTTATGCTTATAGATAAAGTTTAATAAAATTTATTAAATTTGTTAAGTTTTTTAGTATATATCAAAAATACAGCAAAATATGCTTATATTTTTCATTTACATAAATGACAATATACTTTATTTAGAAGTACTTTTAAAAGATTTTCTCATCCTCCCATAACATAAATTTTGTGATGGATTTTAAAAATTTTATAGTAAATTATTATTAACTTCATAAATAATATAAATGCTTAATTCGATTTGTTTTCTCGAAGTTAATAGTATCTTTTCCTCTTAATTTTTATAAATAATTTACGTTTCTAAAATTTTTTTTTGAAATATAAATAAAATATATATCAATAAATCTTTTAAAATAAAAAAATACTGGAAATGAAGATTTTTTTTGAGCGCTGAAATTGAATGCTGATTGTTAGTTAAAAATTAATGTACTTTATTCAATCAGATGCTTTTTAGGATAAATGTAAAAATACAATTCATCTTTTATTTGGATTTGATTAAAAAAAGAAAACTTTAAATTTTTGACATACAATTTAAATTTGTTTAATGAAAAACAACGAATTTAAAATTATAACTTAATTTTACAAATTTTAGATACACGGCATTATTGAGCTATTTTAAACTATAGGCAAATCCAAATAATTTATAAAAAAAATATATGAATCTCTATGGCATCAATGAAAACTTTTAATAATGGCAAAGATTAATATTAAAAAGGCAATTATACTAAAATTTAATGATGATATTATAAATTAATTATTATATAAAACTTTTTATTTGTAGTGTATAGAAAATTTTCTCTAAAAAAATGCTCTCGAAAAACAAAAAAGAAACAATTTTTAACTATCAATTTATCATAATAGAATGGAAACTAAAGAAAGGGATACTTTTAATTCTAAAACATATATCAAAATTAAAGCCATATATATTTTGAATAAATCACTTTTAACTAAAAAAGTGCAAATATAAATATAAAATTTTTTAATGGTTTGAATTCCATAATAAAAGAGTTTAAAATAATGTAAATAGATGATAAATTTACTTGTTAAAACAATCATAAGAGACAAAGTAAATTTTATTTAAATTATAATATATCTAAAATAGAAGGAATTCATAATAATATATCACCTTAAATATTTGTTGAAGTAAAGGAGAAAAAAAATATTTTAATCTAAATTTCACTTAATTCTTAATTGAATCTGGAACAAAGAAAAAATATCAAAACAAAGTGGTAAGCTAAATTTGTCAGATAAAAATAGCAATTTAAATTGTTTTTTTATTATAAATTAACTTTACTTCTAAAAAATACTTCATAAAAAACTATAAATTGAAATTAAATTTCTTCCATTATTTTTTTATTTACTAACCAAGTTTTTTTTCAAAGGTATTAAAAAATAAGATAGCTAAAAAATTTGAAATCTCATTATATGATTTTTTCCTTTTTTTTGCTATGCTAATTTTAGAAAAACAAACAGTTTCTGATAGTAAATAATTGCATGTCTAGTCCAAGGAAGGATAAATTGAATGTGCTAAACAAAAAAATTCGTAATATGAAATATTTAAATGTTTCTGAATTAACCAATACATTTAAGACTTGTTAAACTTCTATAGTTGGTACTTATCTATTAATAAGATGCCAATTTATGTTTAAAACTACAAAGTAACGTAAAAATTTATCTATTTATTTATGTTATCACAAATTTTTAAATTCACTTGGAGTTTTGTGTTAAAAAATGAAATATAATAAACTTCTTGCCATTTTAATAAAAAAATTCATCCAACTATGATTTTTGAAGGAGCAATATCGTAGTAAGAGAAAAAATGACAGGATATAAAATTATAGCCCCTCATTTAAATATAAGTATCAAAAAGTTGTATGAAATTATTTTTTTTATTAAAATTCAAAAATATCAATCAAATTATATAAGTAATAATTTCCTAGAAAAATGTTTTATCTTTTGATATTAGAATTGGAAAATTTTGTTGGTATATAATGAACATATAAAATATAAAAGGATGGCAATAAGTAAACTTAAAAATGTTAATTAGGAATTACTTTCAAAAGAAGTAAAATGATATATATGTACGTAATTAAACAAAATTATACTTTTAAATTACCAATTTTCACAACTCATTTTGTTTAAATATCTCTCCGATAATTAAAATATTCTAAGATATCTATATTATTTGTAAATTTAAAAAAAAACTTATTAAATATTTCTAGAAAAATTTAATAAATCATTTAAAGATTCAAAAATTTAAATTTCAATAGTATATAGATGGAAACATATAATGTAAACCAACAATTCATAGATATGTGTATTGTTGATTGAAAATTTATGAATCACAAGATGAATAATTTGTAAATTATTCGGTTAGAAAGTGTAAACATTAAAATTTTAAATAATATATCATTAACATTAATTATTGTGAGTTCAATGGCATCAAAGAACGATTTTTTTGTATCACAATAATAGTAAATTTTACCAACATTTTGTGTCAAAACTTTCAAAGTACTATTTAAATATTCAATTAAGGAAGTAGCAAGATGACTGTTGAATTTTAATAATTACTCAGTGAAAATGTATAATATAGAATGCAGTTAACGTACTCTAGTTTTAGAATTTGCAGAAAAAAAACCAAAAAGAAAAACTTTTAGAGGTATATTTTTAGGCGTTTATTTTAATGTATCAATGTCACAAACAGTGAGTGTGATAGAAAAAAATTTTTTTTGTCAAAAAAAAAACAGAATGATGTAATTTTTTCCTTTATTTAAATAATTTTAGAAAAAAATAATATTTTTACAGTCATCATTTTCATTTCCTGTTTATTAAAATCAAAAGTTTATTGTTAATATTAATACTTTTTAATTTCTTACTATAAGATAAATATTTTTGATAATTTTCTTCGAATTTGTAAATTTATACGATGCAGAGAAAATAATATTTTTTTTAAAATTTAAAAAAAAATTATTTCTAATATAAAAGATAATCGAAATATTGTATTATTCAAAAGAAGAATAGTTTTAATAAATAATTTAATAAAAGAAAAAGAAACAATGATAACAAAAGAAAACTATTTATTTTTAAAATTTCTTATATCATTGGTTATAATAATTTAAAATTCAAAGAAAAAAATAAAGTAGTTTTTATACCTTTAATGAAATAAGTTTTACATAATAATTCTGAAATATTTTATAAAAAGACAATTTACATACTCTATTATTTGTTTATCATTCCTCTAAAGTAAAATAATATTATTTATGTATAAGTAGGATGTTTAAATTTTATTCAATCTGTTTTTGTTTAATGAATTCTTAAACTTTTAAAGTGTTTTTACTGATAATATATTTGAAAGCTTTAGTTTTTAAATAAATTAGATCATTATCTACAAAAAACAATCCTGTTTGGAAAAGAATTGTACAGATATATATTGCATATTTATAACAATAATTTTTATTTTGCGGGACGTTAGTAATATTTTTATATTCATAGCATGCCGTTCTACATTGCTAAAATTATAAAACGTTATTTGTTAAAATTTTTATTATTTATAATAAAATATCTATTTAAAGATAAAATGTCTTTTTATCTCTAATAGACAAAATTACGGTGTATTGGAAACTAAATGTATCAATAAATAATAATTATTTGTAAATTTATAGGTTCAATTATATATTTAGGGAAGTAATAATGAAGGAAAACATATCTTAGATTTCTTTACCTCTATTGAAAGAAAATATGAATACTTTTTGTCTAACTTTGAATAAAATTAGTAACAATAGATTAGGTTACGCACTTTAAAAATGTCCGTTTTTTTATGTTTTCATAGAACGATTAAAAAAGGATTCATGAATTAAAATTTTAAATTCAGGGATTTATTAAAAGAACTTGATTTAATGAAGTCAAAATGAAAATTTTTGAAATGTGATACCCAAAAAACAACAGCGTTTATAATTTTTTACAACATTTCTTCAAAAAATTGAAGATTTATATGAAATAATAGTAAAAAATTCCGTGGAACCAACTTTATATTATTGATAATTAAAGTTAACATTTAAAATTTTCTCATAACATAGAACGTTTAGCATCAAAATATTGGAAACATTTTAATGACAAATATTATTTTTGTTTTTTTTTATGAATTGTTTTAAAAACTTCTTACATCTCGAGAAATACTAATTGAAATCTTCAGCAATTAGTCTAATCGATTAATCATGAACGTATACATCAGATTCTTTCAATAACATAATAATTATATTGTTAAAATCTTCATGAAACAATAAAATAAATAATTTTTTTCTTTATATCAATTTTATAAAAAGCAAAAAAATTTATATTACAAAATAGAATCTTTAGAAACTCATAGAACTAGATAAATTGATAGAGCATTAAGTTTCACGCTGAAATTATCAATATTAACTTTTATGTTGTAAAACCTGTTGAGACAGTAGTAAAAAAAACACTTTAATTTTGTTGTTTTTTTTTTAATTTACAACAAAAATTGTTATTCATATTTCATTTAATAAATGTCAGAATCACTGAGAATTTGTTCTATTCAATAGATCACGAAGTTTTTCATCAAAATCAATCAATATCCTAATAGTTGTAGTGTTAAAATCTTGAAAAATACATTGAAGATTAATCAAAATTTTACATATTTTTAATTATAATTGAAGAATAGCTTCATATCTATAGAAATAATCGAATTAAAAGGAAATCAGTAGACAAAGCTTAAAGAAATGCCTAAAGAAGTTCAAAGAATTAACTATTTTCAATATAGAATTTATTGAAAACAATAAAAATAGTCAAGTACTTAAATTTTGTATTGTATAAAGTGAAAAAATGATTTTAAGCGGATTAAGTGATTTTAGCTCAAGCTAGTAAAAAATGTGAATCGTTGGTTTATAAAATGTTAGTGTAGTTAACGTTAAAAACAATGTCGACTGGAATACGATATTTGAAGCTCCTAAGATTGATTGTGTAAAAAGTTTTGGAAAGATCTCACGTCGTGAAACTTTAGAAAATGAATTTATAGCTTTTAGAAATGTAATTAATAATTAAAAAGCATCTCAAAAAACCAACCTCCACTACAATTATAAGGAGATATAAATGAAATAAAGGATGTCGATATGTCTACAGACACATAATATTGTGAAGAAGTGCATTCAGAAGTTAAAGTCTAAATACTAATCATAAATACCAATTGTTTTAAGTCTTCTAATGTCTACAACAACGTCTTCATAAATATTTACTATATTTTATTGTTTGTTTATGTAGAATCTCGATATTTATTGTATCTCATATTGGCCACGAAATTTCTGCTTTACTATTGCTAGTTTTATTTTTTTGCCACTAATATTTGTAGCATTGTGTCATTGTAATTTTACTAACTTTTGGTAAAATATTACGATGAGGCTGCGTACTCCACTTTTTATTGCTTTCAAAACTTTTTATACTTGTAATAAATGGATAAATAAAGCGGAGCTTTAATAAACTCATCTACTTTGTAAGTAAAAAAACGTAATAATTAAATTTTGGACTTAGTAGACAATCTGTTTAAGTATAGGGATATCTAAGGACTCCTGCTACAGGACAGGTTTCAAGAATCGAATCTTCCCACGTGGTACAGATACCACTATTTAGTATGTTTTTACAATAAGTTGAGTTCCTAGACTCTTAGGAAGGGTAGTAGGTAGGACCTGCCTATAGGGTAGAATTCTACAAGTGTCGTTGTTGCAAATAGTTCGGAAACCATTTTCGGTGCCGTAAAGCCTGTAGATGAAACATAATGACGAGTTAAGAAGGTTAAGTTAATTGATGAAATACTAAATTATTTGCTCATAGAAAAAGGATATCAGATTCTAAAATGAAAATCAACTCAAGAACTAGTAGATAATAATGATATTGTTTACTAATATGTACTTCCTGAAAATTTGAAAGTAGGATTACTAAAAATGCTTATATTATAAGAAGAGGAATTAGTTAGAAGATTCTAATGACTAATTCTACTTATATAATATTTCGAAAAGAACAGTTTTAAAGAAACAAACTACATTATTTAATTGTTTTTCAAGAATTTAATATTTTATTTCTTTAATTGACGACGAATTTTAATGTAGAACTTCATTTTATATCCAATGAAATTATTTTCATTAAATTCTATTGACATATTCGTGATATTCTGACAGTTATTTCATGAAATGTGAGCTATTTATAAAGAAATTAAAAAAAAGGGTTTCTTACCATCGTTCTTTTAATTACATAAAATTGTAAAAATATTATATATAAATCAAAAAAAATATTCTACTTAATATATTTTGCTAAAAACTTATGATATATGGCACATTGAAGTATGCTTCTTATCTTTCGAATTTTCTTGTACTTCTTCGGGTATTGCGTAACGGTGATTTGATATAAAACTATTCGGACGTAGGAGACGTTTCATTATACTTTTCATTAAATAAACATCACAACGATTATCGATTTTCTCATTCTCATACTCATAAAATCGTGCCAAATTAATTGGTGTTTCATGAATATTAAAATCCTTACAAAATAACCTATATGCATCATTTAATAACTCATCGCAGTCCAAAATATTTGTTATTCGAACTTCAGGATGGTGTTCACTAAGGTATCCTAAAACTTCAAGTAACTCAATAAGTAATTGACGGTGTTCTGGTTGTTTGATAACACCTAACATGGCTTCAATTTTATAGGCAAATGTCAGTTCTGAATGTGTAAAAACTTTTAATGTTGGGTATTGTGTTAATTTTTCTCCAGCAATAATAAGGCCACCTTCACATTTCTCCAATAACATCCAAACATAGTCAAAAACTTTTGGTGATATCATATTTAATGAACTTGTCAATGTTCTCCTTTCCCATCTTGGAAGGAGTCTCCAATTTTTTTTAGTCATCAAGGCACAAACAAACTCTTTAATAATTGTTGGTGGTAAATCAAATATTGTTATTTTACTATCTATATGACCAAGGTATGCTTCAATATCACCATAATCCAATGAATGACCATTTTGAATGTAATTAAGGAGAATTTTGATGGCATCTTTTAGCCATGCTAGACGGATAGTTAAAACTTCTGTAAAGGCTGTTGGAACGAGTTCAATTAAATCAGAACACGATATAATTAATTCTTGGTATAAGACAAATAATGCTGGATTTGCATTTTTACATTTTTCGTAAAGTTGTGTGACGATCTCAGCAGGAGTCTTTGGGACATTAATTATATCTTCAGATTCATAATCAACTCCAATACTTACTTGTTTACCTCTAACTAAAATATTCGTAATACCAGGAGCTAAGTTATTAATTGTTTTCTTTAGAATTGAAGCTGTTATTCTAATAACATACCAATCACCAAGTGTACATGATATCTCATAAGCCTTTTCAAAATAACTTTTTAAAGGTTCTCCACCAATATAATGATCTTCACCATAATTTTTTCTAATAGCACATAATGAAAATGTTGCCATTCTAATATTACTCTCATCTGTTGATGTAGCATACTTAACTAATTCATCATATGTTAAATTATCAACTTCAGATGGTAAGATATATTTAATCACTTTTTCAGTTATACATGGTCTACTAGAATCTTTTTTGGTTAATGCTTCACTAACTTGAATTTCTTTAACGATATCAACTGTAAAATCAACATTTTCTGGAGTAACAAAATCAATATGTTCAACACATCCAGTGTTTATTAATTGATGAATCCTTCCAACACGTACACGAACACCATTCATATGACCATTCTTCAAACAAACAAGGAGATTTAACATATTATTAAAAAATTGTCCCAATACATTGTCATCTCTTAATAATAAACAAAATGTTGGTCTTCCTGTTAATTTCCATCTTTTGGCCACAAAATCGATTTCTCTCTTAATATCATTAATAATGACTGTTGGATCGCAATTAACATAAAAATCTTTACTCTCGAAAATCAATGGATAGCATAATATTGTTTCACCAAAAAATCTAAAAATCTTGCAAGTATTCAACGAACCAAATGGTCTAGAAGGGCGACCACCTAAGTTTAATTTTTTACTCTTCCCGAGATGATTAAATACCTCAACCATCCTCCAAGATGGCCATATTTGAACAGGTTCAATTTCATGAGGTGTCTGAGTTGTTATACCGTATGTTGCTAATAACATTTGTAATTTTGTTGACTCTGATATAAGGGCAATCTGAACAACGGGATCACCATTCATACTACCTCTGAAAGCTGAGTGCCTTAAGGAGATTGTTGGTCTCTGTCCAGCTGGTAAATGTCTATAAATAGGATCTAAATCACTCGAATGTATAATATTTTCTTTAAGCATATATGCTATGAGATAGATACAATTACTCCATAAATGATGGCCTTCTTCGACGGGACTGATAGGATAATAATCCTGACTACCAGGAGAGTGCTTTTCATCATTATATGATTCTTCTTCAAGATAGTAACATTCAGGTAGAATCATAAAACCTTCTCTAAAATCACCTGGAACTAGTAGACATTCTAATTTTTCCCAATACTTCTCACTCATTTTCTTATCACCCTTCATAAGATATGTTAGGTATAGATAGGCAAAAAATACAGGAAATTGGCATTCTACTTTATCAAATTTTGATGTTTCATTTTCTTTGTAAAATTTTCTTGTTTTATTCTCAACTTCCGTTTTGTACCCATCTCTGAAATATCTTTTAAGACCAAATTTCCCCTCCAAATGTTTAGAACATTTGTTTATTGTTTTATCGAATAGTCCTGGAGAATGTGTTGCAAATGCCGGCCAACCAACTGTTGCAATTAAAGCTGCATCTGTATTCTAAAAAATAAATTAATTAATCTTCACTATAATTAACGTTATAACTACCTTTGAATTAGATTCTCTTGGTAAGATAGTTTCAAATGTTGTTCTATTTCTATTGTGACCATCAATATCAACATATATAACAGAAGATGAGGAACCACTAGTACCAAAAATATTAAATCCATTAATTGATTCTAAAGCACTCTTAACCATACCTAAACTTGAAGCATGTATTTCAGTTGTTCCATTATTATATCTTGTACCTCTTTCCCACATCCCGTAATCTGGGGTTCTATATGATCTTTCGATATAAAAAACTAGATTTTGAACAAATGCTACCTCGTGATTTGTATAGATAATCTGAACACCAGCAGCTGTCATTTCAACAAGTGCAAGAATATATAATGCTACAAGATCCATTTGAAGATGTTCAAATTCCTCACTTATTGGATCACCAGTTTTAAGATCAAAACGTGAATGTAAAGCATATTCAGGAGTATTTTTTGCCTTGAAATCGTTAACTTTATCAATTTGATTCATCCAACAATTCAATATTCCACGCATTGTCTTAACGGCACTTTGTCGTAAACTAGTTTCACGACCTCTATCATCATCTAACCTCCTAAAAAGTAGAAGACACGATTTATAAGATAATTATAAATGCCTATAACTAACTTGTAAGCTAAACCACATGCCCAACATGCTAAAGCACAATATATGGAATCTTTAACATAACCAATATTGCGATCTTGAGAATATCTTGGAAATAAGCCTGTTGTAGCACTTTGATAATCCAAAATAATCCTACAAACCATTTGGTAAAAATTATCTGTTTTTTCTAATGTTGTTTGTGATAATCTTGGTGTAAAATCTTTAAAAGGTGTTAAGTATGCTTTTGTCATTTTTCTCAACCTGGAACTTTGTGCTCCAGGGACATTAAAACGATTGTAACGTTTCCTCATTTTTCTAAAAAAAGTTAAAAGAAAAATTAGATATTAATATATAATTTTTAGCAAAATAACATTTGATAGAATATGTAGTGTAACATTCGATGCAAATGCAATCGAAAATATGTGAGAGTAGCTGGTGCATTATTTATTGTTATTATTTTTATCTTAAACAGAAATGTTATAATAGATATGTGATAAAAATATGTACATAATTTATACCACTCTTCTTAAATACATAGTATAACATTCCTAATAAACCTTTACTCGTAAAATAAGTAATTTTAAAAATTTTCAAAAGTAAAACAATATATTGTTCAGTTGACAAGACATATTCTCCAATTAATTCACGATTTAATAAGTTTATTAACAAAAATAATGTAAATTTTGCAATAATAATGAGAATAATTAATGATATTCTATCACCTGGATTCTTGGTTTATCATCCAATTAATAGATGATAATTCTCGGGTCAACTCTGACTTTGAAAACTACATATCCTGTGTTAGTTTTTTTCTTATAAAGTCACGTGCTATATGCCATAAACTTCCTAAAGATTTCACTATTTCCAAAAGATTTATTCTCATTGTGATGTTAATTTAGTAAAAAAAATCATGTAACGTCTCTTACATTCAAGTATTTTATTCTAAATCACTGTTACGTAATACACGAAGATATACAAGAATAATCAAGAGATAAGTAACATGTTTCAATATGCAATATAATATGGGTGTTCAACGAAATATATTAGGATACAATAGTTTTTTAATCTACAATAATTTTTGAAATAACAAAAAATGTAATGGGAAAATGTTTATTCACAAAAAAACAGTGTTTTATAAAAGAATTCATTATACGGCTAATTAGTCAATACTCACAAAAACAACTAATGACAACAATTCTCATTATGATTACGCTTCTCGTTCAATCCCTTCATCTCATCCTCAACATATCGTAACAATTTATCAGCATTCTCCTCATCAATGAGCTTAAAACACTTTTCGACTTTAGAAAACATATGCATATTACCAGTGTAAATATCAAACCACATAGCATGAAGGAATACCTTTTTGTTTGAAATGTAATCAAACATAAATTCATGAGATGCTATATTTAAAACTTGTTGAAGTGTATTTATTTGTGATAATCTGTCCTCAATATTCAATTTATTTTCCCTATCAATATAAGCTTCAAATGATAAAATTTCGTCTTCCCTATGAAATTTTAGTGGTACATTTGGCCCATCACGTTCACGATTTTCTAAGAGTTTTAAACTATAATATCCATTAAGTCTCAACCAACGATCCATTGGACTTTTTTCACTAAATTTATTAACTCCAGTATGAAGATTGTATAGAGTATTGATTGCCTTACAATCAGAGTGCCCACAAACAATGACATGATTAATTTTCCCTCTTGTTACAGCCAACTCTAAAGCAGCTGGTTCAGTGTTAACTGATACCTCATGTCCAACATTACCAAAACTTCTTGAACCTGGAATCATATTACCAGAGTTTCTTACGACAAACATATCACCAACATTTGATTGAGTAACAGTTGATGTTAAAAGTCTTGAATCCATGCACGTAAAGAATAATGCTGTTGGTTGGGGATTATCACGAACTTCCTCAAATTGTTTTACCAAATCTTTCCTTATTGTTTTCCTAAATTTTAGGACCCCCTTTAATACATTATCCAAACCCTTCATGTCTATAATGGAAAAATTATATGTTAGCAAATAATTAGAAGAATAATGTAAGATGTATACTACATAATACATTTAAATCAGCGTGTTGTCTATTAAAGTAAAGGTCAAATGAAGAAAGAATGTTTGTTATTAAACTTAAAACATAGAAGTCTATATGTCTCTATCTTGATGTCGTCTAGTGTAGAACAGTGCATCATTTTATTAATTTTTAGAACACTTTTAAGAATGGCATCTATATTAATTTAAAAACAGATTGTTAAAGATAAAAAAGATGGAATAAGTAGGTATATAGGAGATAGGTAAGTGAGATGCTATAATTTGGATGATTTATGTAACCAATATTTTCATAGTAAGAGGTTGATTAATGTTTTTACCTATACTCACACTATTTTACTATATTCAAAGAGTATATTATTCAAAAATAATCATTTTATAAAAAAATATATGTATCAGCTAATAGACCTTTACAGCATTAAATAAAGTACAAAAAATAAAGATTAAAGGATAGGGAAAAGAATGATAAGTAAGAAGGTAGATTATATGATACCAGTGAGAAAAAGGAAGATAAATGCTAATATAATTTGGTGATTATTTTTAATTAATAAAAAAGGAAACGTTAGTGATTGTAAACATAGAGTAACATGTTAATGATATTATGATTATACCGGAAAGTAGAGAAAACTAATAAAAGTTTATAAATGTTCACATCAACAATAATTAAATAAGAATACAGCATTATAACCGTAACTTGTTTTAATTAATTTATACACTTTAACTTACCTTATTTTTACCACAAATACTTGATTTTTTTAATTATAAAAAAGTTCATTTTTTTTGTTGTTTTAACAATAATGGAAAGGGAATATCAGTTTTCCTGATAACTTTTTTTAATTTTATTGCATATTATCAAGGTACTTCCATATCATCATTGCAAATATTAATGATGTCTCTTGTATCATTATGTTTGACTGTGTATGTGTGTATGCCTTTGAAGTGAAAAATTTTATTTTTTTAACATTTATCAAATATATGATCAAGAATTTGTATAGTATAATAATTTTACATTCTTTTAGAAAAATAATTTTTACATAATAAATGTAAATTTAAAACATATTTTGAATATTTAGATGTAAACATTAACTTTTCTCCTTTATGAAGCAGTAAAATTTAAATTGAGCATTTGAAGTATATTTTAAAAAAATGTCAATTATTATTTTCTTGTTAGTCATTTAGACATTTTATTAATTAATAAAAAATCATTTTATAATGTTAAATTAAATTTTTATTATATTAATAAAAATCAATATATAAAAAGTAGAGGTAAAAAATTTAAATAAATATAAGGAAACGAACACCTTTATAAAATCGTACATATTTTCATTTTAAAATATTCAACATTTCCTATTGTATGAACGCAAATATATAATCTACTACTTTTGTTTGAAGTATTATTATGAAATATAGTTTTACTATCGAAATTTCTAAATATATCAATATAGGTATTTTTAACTTATTTAAAGTATATCATTGAATGTATTTTTTTATCTTATCAAAAAATGTGTTATATCAATATGCAATCCTTTAAATTTTTATTGTAATTGTTATAGGAAAACATTATTTATAATAAAGATATTTTTATTGGTACTAATAATTTATAATAATGCTAAAATTTTGTTGTTCACTCTTTAACTACTTTGAAAATATATTTACTCCAAGGATAGACAAAGAAAAAATAACTATTTATATTTGTGACATTAAGAAATCTCAACTATAAGAATATCCTTTACATTTTAAGATACAATAAAAATACATATTCATGAACTTTCTCTTTTATTAATCTCCTTTCAAAATCACAGTAGGTAGAAAATTTATTTTAAGAGAAACAATGAATTTTAATGTACTATTTATAATTTTTATCTTTTTTCATGATGCGCACCAATGGTGACCTATAACTAATTGAATTACTTCATCAGCTGACCACTATTATCCTTAATTATTCTACAACAATTAATCAACTATTCCTCAAATTGAAAATCAAATGTTTATATAAAACTTCAATCTAATTCCTACTTTAAACCCATTTCATTTTCCTTAAAAATAATTCCAAATTTCGCAATACTTTAAGATTTCTATATTTGATATTAATGTTCCTTTTTATTTTTTAATTTCTTTTTCCTCAATTACTAATTAATATCTCTAAATTATTGAGAAATAAATGGAATTCTTAAAACACAAACAGCATATGTTTATAATTGTTAATTGAATGTAAAGGTATCAATTAAAATTTTTATTTGTTATATAAAATAATGTAAAAAATATGTTTTAGTAGTGTGAGATACACAAATTTATTCTTAATAATACCATTAATTTTAAGATAAGATAAATTTTTAATGTACAATAGATTATATTAAAATTTTATTGTTAAATTATAATGACAACTGCAAATATTTTTGATGAGTAATTAAAAATGATAAAACTATTGATACACATCAAAACAACCCAATAATATATTCCCTTCGCTTAATTTTTATAACATCATCTTATAATTAAAAAAATAGGAAAAATTATTTAGGTAGTGGAGAATAAAAGATGAAAGTAAATAATATTAATTGGTTAATTTTTTATACCCCCTTGTATATATCATTTTTTGAAATGACACTATCAATTAATATTATGTTAATTTTTATGATAAAAAGAAAAGAATAAAAAAATAAAAAGAAAAAGGTTAAGGTACCTGATGATTATATCATGTGTTGTGTATTTGTGAAAATATCATTATATTTAATCAACATTATGTTGGGTATAATGTTATCCTGATTAGAAAAAAAAGATTATAAATAAGCATTCATTTTAAATTTTAATACCCTAACATCTGTTTAAATTATATTTAAATTCTACCTCTACATAATGAATTATATCTAGATGTCATTGTATGGATATTTAAATTAGTAAATTTGAAAAATAACTCTATTCTTGTATGGAAGTACGATTATATTTTACCAAAATGAGGTCAAAAATGAGTACATGTTGTTAAAAGACCATTTTATATGTGTTGTTTGGATAAAATAGAGAAAAAGTCTAATAAATTTTACAAATATTTTTTATGCATTTAATTTTTCCCACGTCTACCAACGTGTTTTTATTAAAATATTGTTTATTATTTTCATATATTTAGTACATTTTTTTCTACTCCACATGTCCCATATCCGCACTTTTTTCCATCATAATGTCACTTTATACCCACTAAAAATATACAAATAATTATAATATTCTAGAACCTTCTAGATGGAACATACTAATATTTATCAATATTTCATAATAACCGAATGAATTATTTGTCATTTTTTCCTTGAATATCTTAATAATATTTAAAACACGAAAATTTAATTAACATTTACATTTTTTTTCTTATAGATATATTTTGAATAATATAGCGATAAGATTTTTTAAGAAGCTAAAAACTTTATACATATAATTTGTTTTGAGAGTATTTATAGAAAATATATCTTATAGTTTTTTTTACTTTATAAAATATTTGTGTATTTTTAGATATACATATTTTTCCCTTATAAAAGATCATAAATCAATTATAACTATCATCATACGACTATTCTTGATGTTTTAAAGGTACGGATCATCTTATAATAAGCATAAAATATCTATCTAATTTTCCTTATATTTTTTAGTATTTCTTTATCTACTTCTATATACCCATAGATTAAAATTTATTTTTTATGTCGTGCCAACTAAGAATAATCAATTAATTGTATATATTTTGAATTTAAAAATAATCATTAATTTTTAAAGATAATAGTAGTAGTAGAAATCATCTTTGTTCGGAACAGAGGTTAACAAAATTTTAATGATAATCAGAAAAGTATATAAATCAAACATCTTATTATTTGTTATTTCGCATTTTCAATGATAAATTTTCTCTCCTCAATAACGATGATACTTTTTTTCCTATATGTTCCTTTTTTTAAAATCTTTTTATAAGATGATTTGTAAATAAAAAAGATGATATGCATTAAAAAATAAATAAAATGCAAAATTATTTTTTTTTATTTCTATTTTTAAAATATATATTAATATATATGTATTTATTTGTTTACATGGTACTTGTGTCTAAGTTATTTATAGTTTTTTTTCGCGCAAATACCATATTATATATGTATTTGAGTTTTATTTTTTCCTTAGAAAAAAAAGTTTGTACAAGGCGCACACAACACAACGAGTGTCATATTATTTATATCGTTAACGTTTAAAAAGTGCGCTAGACATAATAGATATATGGCAGGGTATGTGTACCCACAATCTATGAAGATACCTTTTTGTTGTTGTTGAGATAATATTTATTATTAACTTGCTAATTTTTGTAGGAAAATCAGAAAAAATACTAGTTGAAAGCGTTCTTATGTGTTTATCATTTAACAGATTATTTGTAGATAAATGCATATCTGATTGTTTGTAAAATATACGTGGTTTTATGTTGTAATAGTTATTTATAATTGCCAAAATATTTACTTTTTTATTGGGATTGAATAAATTACTCTTCTCAATTCTCACAATTATTACAGAGAGTTGTATGTATTTACTTTTCCTTTATTTCTAACAATTTTACACTTTCTTATAATATTCTTAAAATGTTAATATTTAGTTTTTTTTATTCTCCTGAATAAATTACTTTACATATCAACTCAAAAAAATTCTATTTTTAATATACATATATTATTTGTTTATTAATATACGATACACAAAAAAAGTAGTTAAAAAAGAAATGAATTTTACTTCATCTTCACAATCAAATAGTTTACTGTCTGATGTTAATTTATTTTGTATTGATAAACAAGATGAAGACAAAATCAATTGTGAAATAAAATGTTGTAATTGTGGAGAGGTACTGACACTTCATAAAAGTTTAAAGGACAATGACACAAGTAAAATCATGGAATACTCGTCAATAAATAATTCAAAGGTAAGATACATTTTTTGTTTATTCATATTTGCTATTTTTCTTTTCTATGTAATAATTTGTTTCACTGTTTTTAGTTGTCTTTCATTCAAGGTAACACTGTTACAATGATTGCAAAATCTGATTCTCCTTTTCATGTCCCTATGTGTAACGTAAGTTACTAGTAATTTTTCTTTAAATTTATTATTATATTTAAAAAATTAATTAAAAAAGGATTGTCATTTGGTATTGGTTGAAGATTTAAGATTAAAAAATAACATATTGGATGAACAAAATAAAGGTTACAGGAGATGTTTGACAAAAATTACTTCATCCGAGAATGAAATTAAAGAAGAAGAACTTGAAAAAACTATAAAGTTAAAAAAATTACAAGTAAGTATGTTTTTCCAAACTCATTTCACTAAATAATATTTCACTCAAGGAGAAAGAGAGAACACTACAGCAAGAGTTAAAGAAATTGGAAGACGAGGAGAGAGAACTTGAAAGTGATATAAAAAAATTAGAAGAAAAAGAGGGACAATTACAAGGTATTGAGAAAAAACTTATCTCTACTTTAAAAGTTCACCATGGAGATATGGTCAATTTTTCATTGAAAAAACTTTCATTAAAACTACAAGAGACATTCGCAATAGAGCAATTAAATGAATTACGAAAAGTAAACATGTTAAATAAGACTTTTTATATATATGTTAATAATAAAGAAATTGGTTGCATAAATGATTTACGTCTAGGAAGGCTACCTGATCAATCTATACCTTTAAATGAGTTTAACGCCGCATGGGGTCAGTGTGTTTTGTGTTTACATGTCTTATTCGAATTATTAGGTCTTAACCAATATCCATATCAGTTAATTCCCATGGGTTCACAATCCATTATACGTGAATACACTTCTACAGGTGTAAAAGATTACAAATTATACGAGTCTTCGTGGACTATCTTTAAAGTATACATGGATGATGCTATTTCAGTATATGTTAAATGTCTACAAAAGTTTGATTCTGAATTTTGTCAACAAAATAATATAGTGTCAGGTACAATTTTTCCGTATACAATAAGAAATGATAAGATAGCGGAGGAGGTAGTTAATGCCTCTAATGAGGCATCAGCCATTTGGTATAGTATTAAAACACAATTCCAAAAAGGTAAGTTCTCCTGTGTCTTTTCTCTTTTTATGTTCAACTACGTAATAATTTTTATTAATTTCAGATGAAAGGTGGACTAAGGCAATGAAGTTGATGTTGTTAAATCTTAAGAATGCCATAATGTATGCAGCTTCTGTAAAAGGAATTTAAAAAAGATATGGTTGAATGGTTAGAAAAAAATTGCAAATAGTAAATAGGATGTTATATATATTATAACTTTATAAAATGATATTTTATTAGAATATGTTTCTTCTTCTTTAAATAATTGTGTTCAAATCTGCACAAATATTCGGTTTTCTTTCCGTGTACATATTATAATATACTTCACATTCAAAAATATTTTCAAGTTTTTTTCTTTATTTTTAGGCTACAGGGTGATGCTAATAAAGTACATTCAAATATTGGTAGCTTCCATCATGCTGCTTCCATGTTTGTTTCGGAAAAGAAAAGACAAATCGCGGAAAAATACCTTATTAGATAACTATTATTTTGATACCTCTAAACACTTACTTAATTCTGTTTTTTTAAGTGCTCTCTTACTTAGTGGTTCAATGTACACTAGTGATAATCATAAATACAACAATGGTAAGTAGAAATATTTCTATAATTTTAATTATATAATTTATATATATAAAATATTATAGGAAATATTTTTTCAAAACATTTACCATTTTTGAAGGACAAATTCTTTCTAAAAAGTCAATTACCTTTTATTGAAATTAACAATAATCAACCGATAAGAATAAATGCTTTAGTTATTGATAATAATTTTGATCCTGATGTTGTTTTTGGATCAAAAAAAAGGGAATTGTATAAGAAAGGTTTTTCAACAACTGGTGATGAAAATTCACAGAATACACCATCGAATTCATTAGAGGTGAGTTTTTCTTTTTAAATTTTTGTCTTACAAACAAAATATTGAGGCAATTTTGCATTACATGAATAATCATGCCATTTTCCTGTGTCATCCTTTGAGTATGCCATTATCGTACAATCGACATCAGGTTCATTAGGTTGTGTAGGTCCCCAATTAACGAAATTGACATCACTTTTATCACTCCATTGATAATATCCATTACGTGGTTTTGTAAATCCAATCCAAATGTCATTTCCTAGAATACTTAGAAAAGTACTTCGAAATTTTTATACAACTTACTTTTCCTTAACTTATCAACAAAATCATTCTCTCTTTGGCTATCAATACTAGCTAAATAACCATCAAATTGCTTACAAAATTCTGATGCTTCATCCCAATACATCTCAATATCAAAGAATTTATACCATGACCCTTTGAAATATTGCCAATTATTTTCCATTAACATTATACTTGTCTGTAATCTAACATTCCCATCAGGTTTATATGTCTTCTCATTACCAACCCTCATATTACTTGTTCCATATGTTGGTAGACAAAAAAAGAAGACATTATATGCAAAAAAGTATAATAATTTTATAATCATAATAAAATAAATTTTGTCGAAATAAAATGACATTAAATTTCATATTTTTATTTCATTTGTTCCCTCCTCTTATGAAGAGTTATAGTTTGTTTATTTATAAAATGCTTCATAATATACAAATTTTCCATCGTTTTTTTATTATATATTTTAGATATCTAATAACAGAAAGTCACCCAGTCCAGATATTGATATCAATTTTAAACATCAATATGATAAGAGTGATCAGGCTAATTTTGGAAGGAAATCTCCTTTTTCTGATACACAAAGTCTAGATGATTATATTGATGAGGCATTAAATAATGGTGATTTTGATATTGATAAATTTGCCTGTAATGATAAAGATATGTGTGATAATCTTTTTTCATCATTGGATGAAGTCGAAAGAAATCAACATCAATCATTTGATCAATTTCCAAGGGAAAATGAGCAATTTTTAACATCAGAGTTTGAGATTATCGCTAGGGAGATGGAAAATGATCCTTTAGATCCCTTGTCATCCCATTTTGATCCTTATATGTATGATATGAAGATGACACCAAAGAAAATCGATATTCCAAAAGGTTATGATAGAAGAAAAGGACAAAGTTCCTCTGAATCTCAATCGCTTTTTGGTAGTAAAAAAATTTTAACCAATAGGGTTGTAAGAAAGGAAAGTAGTGTACCAGTTGATATACCAGGAGATATGTCATTAAGACCAGAATTAGCTAAAGGAATTAATTATTATCAATATCGTAGACCATCCTCAACAGACAACGAATTATATGGTAATGAGCTTAGTAATGGAAGAAAAAAGTCTGGACGTGTCTCAAAAGATAAAGAATTACTCATTGAAAATCGAATTAGTATTACACCATCAGAACTTCGTGATTTTTCTTTAAAAGAATTTAAATTGTTCCTTGATAATAATGGATTAAGTGAGGAACAAAAAATTTTATGTAGAAATATAAGAAGGAGAGGTAATTTTTATAAATATTTATAATAGTAGTGTTTATTTATTTATAATTATTTTAGGTCGCAACAAGATAGCAGCAAAAAAAGTCCGTACAAATAGGTATAGTAGAAGTAAAAATTCAGATGACTCAACCTCTGAAACATTCTCAATATCTCCAACATTATTTTTAAATGATCCAGAACCAACACCACCAAGATTTGTTAAGAAATCTCAAGGTTTTACTTATCCTGATTTTGAGTTTTCTGATGATATCTTTGAAAATACTGATCCACTCTATGAGATTCGTGATGTACAGGAGTAAGAGGTGCAAGAAATAATGATTCATTCATTTTTTTAAAATTTAAATTACACAAAAGAACAATAATGTAGAAAAAACAACTACCTATTTTCGCATTGTTGCGAGATCTCTTAATAATTAAAAATATTTTCAAATTTGGTTTTTTTTACAAAAAAAAGATATGAAAATATTTTTGACAGGTCAACAATTTAATCAACTTATTATTTAATTTTTTTTGTCGGATATTTAATAAGTAATATTTATTTACAGTTATTTAATATTTTACAAATTTGTTTCTTTACCTTTATAATATACAATATTTTTTTTGGTAGTTAAAAGGAAAAGGATTAATTTTTTATTTGTAAATTAATAATGTTTTATAATAAAATACAAAAAAAAGAATAATTATTTTTTATAGTATTTTTTTCGTGACACTTCTTTTTCTTCTCATTTTCCAAATATTAGTTTCAACAACTTTTTGATAAAGAATTTTCGTCACAATATCACTTTTCATTATCAACCATTAAAGTATTATCTATACCAAAAAGAAATAAAAAAGATAATAAAACAATAAAAAAAGTTAGAATTAATACCACTCCTGCAGTTTCATATTACGCAACTCTACAACCCGTGGCATGATTTACAAAATTATTTAATGATCTTATCACGAAATTAACTTCAAAAAAGGTCCTTTTTTAATTATGAAACAAAAGATTATTTATAGACACTTTTTTCTTTTTAAATTTTATATATATATATGATATGACACATTTTTAAACCAAAAATCATTCCTCTTCTGGAGATAGTTTAAAGATACTGTAAAGGAAGTATATAATTTTTTTTGACTTTTTGCTTAAAATTTCATTTTAAAAAGGGATTTAATATAAAGAGGTTTGTATATGACCATAGAACAAATATCTCTACTTGGAATTAGTTGTTGGCATATCTTTCTTTAACAATCCTCCTGTTTCTAACCTTATACAATTTCCAGTTGACAATGATATACATGTGGTTTCTGAAAACATATAAATAGTATTAACTATAAAGATTAAAGGTAAACTTCTTAAGTTTAATCTTAAGGGAAATTTCATTAAAAAATAATTATTTTTATTAAATATATTTTTATTATAACATAAATAACGTACCAGTTGGAGTTGATGCTCTTTGAGGACGGGGACTATTAGGACGTACCATTGGTGGAGCTAAAAAACCAGATTTTACTGTAAATTCTTCCTAAAAAAAGTTGTTTATTAGAGAAAAATATTAATTCTAATAACATCAAATAATTATCACTTACATTATTCTTTTTTGTAAAATTTGCTTGTAAATTCATTTTGAAAACAATATGGAATACTTGCAACTATTTAGAAATAAAAAAAATTATTTTTTTTTATAACAATCACCAGAAGAGATAACTTTTATTACCATATAAATAGAAGAAAGAATATTGTACCTAAATAAAGTTCAAAATGAATATTTAAATAAATAAATATAATTACAAAATAAAGATAAAAGAATGGATTTATTATTATATATTTGACAAGGAAGTAACATAAACATTCTACAGATGGCATGCCTAAATACTAATCTATATAAAAAAAAGTTATACCAACTTAAATATGTATATGTATGTATAAACATTTTAAAGAATGGTTATTACTATAGATATCAAAATGCAAATTAGAAAAATAAAAAAAATTTAATATTATAGTATATTTTTATAATAATAGTTATATAGAAAGGGGGAGGGGGAAATAGATAATTTATAGAAGTTTGTATAAAGAAAATGAAAAAGTTAAATCAAGTGATAACATCTTTAGAACATATATTAGACTATTCATATAATATTTATTTTCATAAATCCTTTATAACAACCAAAACACAAACAAGTCGTTTGAGTTATTTTTTTATTTTAAATCAGACTTATTTATGATAAAAATTTTTTTCTTTTTAATATGTAATAATAATGAACCAATTATTATTGTTTATATTGTCGAGAAATAAAGAAAATAATATATAAATTAAACACTTTTTTAGATTTATATAAGCAACAAAAAATAGTTACTGTTTATTTGGTAATCATTTCGTGACAATTAAATATTAAAGTAGATGTACTTTTCCGATGTAATGATGGACATTAAACTAAAAATATTTTCATATATCACAAGCATAACAAAATATTTTTATAATTATTTTTTAGGATTAATATTCTTAAAATGTATACTTATGATAATGATAACAAAAAATATAGAATAAAATATTATACTTTAATATTTAATATAGTACATACTGAATAAATGAAAGAAAAAAAAAGAATTTTTTGCATTTAGTTTATGTTAAAATGGTATTATTTATACAAACACCTAACTATTTATGGATATACATAAAGGGATATATATAAAAATATGTATGAAAGATTTTGATAATAATATTTATTAATTTTTATGAAAATTTTTTAGAAATTATGGGTAAATTATAATTATTTCATATAAAAAAAATAAAATTTTCAGAAAAATTAATGACTGTAAAGTGAGTAAGTAATTATTAAAAATTTTCAAAGGTATGAAAATAATATTTTTTATAAGTATGATATTATTAGATGAATTTTATTAATGTAATAGACTTTAATTAACAAAATTACTTTATGAGATAAAAAATTAAACTAATACTTACTTACTATGGTAAAAAGTCATCTTTTTCTGTCAAACGTTAAATAGAATAATATTTTATAATAATTTTAACCAATGTATTATAAATGTTTTTAAAAAGGAAATAATATTAGTAATAATAAATAAGATAATGTTTCTATTATGATTTTAAATAAAACGAAAAACATATGAAAAAAATAATTAGAAAAAAAGAGTTATTATTAATTAATGTTATTAAAGAAAATTTAATAATTTTGTGTTATGATGAATTATCCTTTCATAAAGATACACAAACACATTATAATATAATTTTAACAATATGATAGAATAATTGTTCTTTAATATCTATAATTAAAAAATAAACATTTTTCTACATTCTTTAATGTTATTTTTGAGAAAATACGTGAAAATTATTAAAAACGAATGAATAGAAATTTTTTTAAAGATTTTAGAAGTATTCTCACTCACATTCTTGATATTGTTTGTCGTCAAGGGCAACCTTTTTTTTAGTATATTTTAAATACATTATAACAACTTGTTTTGTAAGAATAAAAAAATTATCTCCTATTTTAACAAAATAAATGAAAAATAAAATATTTTTTTATTTATTTAGTTTTATAATTTTTTTAGAAAAAAATTATATTAAAAGTGTACGCAAAGAAGAATTTTTACCTATAATATGATTTAGAGCCAATAAAAAATGATAAGCTATATTATTATGATAGATTCATGTATATATTATACATGTTTATTTGAATATCTTTCAATATTATAAGATATATTGATACAAAGTTTAAATATTCACATCTTCAAACATGGTCTTTCTTTTTTATTTTTAAAATTTTTTTCACGATTATATTAAATCTTATCTCCTATATACCCGTTATATTTAATCAAATAAACTAAAACTAAATTTTTAAAATGGATAATTAAATAAAATTATATATACATTTGGGAGAGACATTTTTTAACTAAATTATCTTTTAATATCAATGTTGAACTATCCATAAAGTACACATTCTTGAAAAATAGCTTTTATTTTTTTTACACAAAGAGATATCCTATTAAATATATTTTCATTCTACTATTTTTTTTATTAATTCTAATTATACTCTTTTCAAAAACTTAGATATTTTTTTCTTTTTTAACTATAAACTTAACTATTCATTCAACTTTTCTTAAGAACAATATTTATGTATTTAAAAAGTTTTCAAATGTTTATTCTGAAGAAAAGGAAAAGAATAATTTTACTTTTAGGTGAAATGATAATTTAAACTTATCTAGGGATTGTAAAAGTGCATACATGATTTTTAACATTTTATTAATAATAACTTTACTTGGAAATATTATAATAAAATAAAAACATTTTTAATAATATATAGAGATAGTAACATAAAAATAAAATAAAAGAATGTTGAAAGTAAAAGATTTTATAAAATTAATAGTATTCATTTAATATACCATAATATTTATAATAAAATCCTCATTACATGGCTTCAATTGGATGAGAAAGATTATAATGCAAAATAATATATGTTAAATTCCGTTAATTGATTTGCGGATAATAAAAAAAATCCACGGGATAAGAATTCAATGAGAAGGGAAAACTAATAAAATAATGATGTTTTAAAAATATTAATATGTTGATGATAAAAAATTTTTATCCCATTTTTGTGAAAATTTCCCTCAAATTTGTGGTTGATAGATTCGTAAGAGGAAACAAAATGTCAATTATTTCATTAACATGAGATTACCAAATGTAGTGAATAATAAGGCACTAAAGACAAGTGTTGAAGAAAGAATAAAAAAATGATTACTGTTTCCGGAGGACGGCTCTCCTAATCCTAAACTAAAGCAGTCCATATATTCTTTACTACTTCCTAATTTTCCAGGATTTTCCACATCAAAGACATAACCACTAACTTCATCTAGTGATTTAAACTCCCCAAATTTAGTCGTTTCAAGAACAACCTCAAAATCAAATAATGCATTTTTTGGAATATCCAAATCAGACAATTTAACAACTCCAGTAGAACCTCCTGTATAAATTTTAAATGCTGAGAAATTCTTCTTATCAATCTCAATTATACTAAAATTAACCTCTCCCTTTGTCTTCCAATATAAATGTATTTTTTCAATGTTCTCCTTAAATGGTGTCTCAAAAAATAAATTATTACAATTAATATTGACATGAATACTTGGTATGATAGGAATAACATTAATAACCTTTGACTCACTACCCTTTCCATTACTTATATAACATTTATATTGACCAATATTTGATATTTGAAAACTAATAATGTTTAAAACAGAAAATGTATATTTTTCCTCTTGATAAGCATATATTTTTGTTGCATTTTCATTAACTAACTCCTTAAAATAATAATGGATTTAGTTGATTATTAAAAGGGATATGTTAAAAATAACTTACATGAAGTGGTTTTCCATTAAAAGTCCATGAAACAGAGGCCTCTGGGTATGCTATATATTTGCAAGTTAAATTTAATTCTTTACCAAATTCAGCTGATATTTGTTCAGATTTATTAAATATCTTAATATTTTCTATAACAAAAAAATTATATTAATTATAACTTTTGATATATTTTTAAAACTTACCATTCATTTCAATTGGCGATTCAATGGACTTTGATGGATCTGAAAGTAAAAAATGATATAATAGAAATAAAAGAGCATATTTTAGAATTATTATTACTTGAAAAAATAAGTAGATATTCTTTTTTTTATCTCCAAATTAATACTTACCAACTACATTAATCTTTGATTGAGTAAAAGAACTTCCAATGCTATTATTCGCTGTGCATCTATAATTTCCCGAGTATAAAAGTTGAGCTTTCTCAAAAACAAGTTTATTTCCGATTATCTTAACACCTTTTGGAATTTTTCCGCCCTGAAAAATAAAAAAATATGTTAAGGAAATGTTTTTATTTTTATTTCCTTACCTCATATGTCCATTCAACTATAGGTGATGGTGTTCCTGTAACTTGACATTCCAAAACAAATTCCTGACCTATAGTAATCGTTTTATCTTTCTTACCAACAAATGTTGCTGCTGGTGTTTCACCAATAAAAACATTATGTGTAATACTATATGGAGCACCATCAGAGTAACTGGTACATACAAAAGTTTTTTTATCATCACTAAGGGTTATTGAAGGAATAAGAAGTTTATAATAATCTTTATCAACAGAAACACGATAATCTTTCGATTCATCTTGTACCTCTAAATCAGAAGCAATCAATCCAGTATCATGTCCCAGAGACCAGGCAACAGAAATAGCTTCATCATTAACTAACTGCTCAACATCTTTAATATGACACAAAAGTTCAAGACTTTCACCATTTTTAACATAAAATGTCTCTCCCTTATTAATTATTTCTTGTGCTTCACCAAGAATTGCCAATCCACCAACAAGAAATACAGTAAAAAATAAAAAATTTTTAAATAATTTTTGTCTCATATTTGTAAACAGTAAATAGTAACAAAATAAAAATAATTATTTTAAGATAGTATTTTCTTTTCAAAAATAAATATGAAAAGAATATCTAAAAAGTGATAATATTTTAATTTTATCCAAAAGGAACAAAAAATTTATTAATAAATATAATAATTAAAAAGCGAGATTACATCCATTGAAATTTGGCAAAAAAAAAGAATATAAAAATTTTATGATAAAGAAGGGTGTGAATTGAAATATGTTGGAAATTTAAATAGAATCACTAAGAAAATATTCTTTTATAATTTTTTTAACAAGAAAATAGGGTTCCAATTAAGTTGGTATAAATACCTATCAAAAATATATATTTTCATTTATATTGATATTAAAAAATATTGTTACCACAGCTGAAAGATATTTATATTATATTTATATATAGATTGCCAAGAAGAGATGAATATATAAATATATAAAATCTTGAAGGATTAATATTTTAGGGAATCAACAAAAAAATGATTATTTCTATTCATGAGATTTTTAGTATAAATATAATAAATTTGGTTAAAACAAAAATTTATCAACAAAATAATAAAATACTTTTCTATATTATTATCATTTAAAATTTTATATATCAGTGGGAAATTTTTTTCCATTAATTTTCTTAAAGATCACCTAAAGATTTTTTTTATATTTATAAAAGTTATCCTTCTACTATGATGATTAAATGTATAAAAATATATATTTTTAAAGATGAATGAGGATAAAAAAAATATAAATAAAATGTTTAATTTTTAGATAGAAGATTTTGTAAGATATTATTAAAATGTTAAATTTATAATAATGAACTTACATTTATATTAAATGAAAACAAAGAATAGGGGTGGAAGCTCTTTTTTTCTTTGAAGTTATCAAAAGTCTTATGAAATAATTTTAAAAATAAACAATAAATGTTATGAAACAAAAATGAGGGAGGAGATATAGAATAAACAATCATATTTTAATTACCCTTGGATTAAATTTATTATAACTTTCGGTAGATATAATGTTTAATGAAAATGATTTCTCTGTGTCAAAAAATATCTTTTTTTTGATAATAAAAAGGACAGATATTGTTTTATTAAGAGATATGTTTAAAAGAGTGGATAAAACTTGTAAGATAGATAATAATTATTAAAAGTATAAAAAGATGATATAAAATGTTAAGATACATTATTGTTAAACAATACTCACTAATTTTTTTACTTTCCTTCCCCTTACTCATACACTTTTTGATATTGTAAAAATGGATAAGAAGTTAATCCAACCATCTGATCAGAACAAAGAAAGGAATTAGAGTGACTAAAGGTGTATATCTAACTTTTGTAACCTCATGTTACATGAAGGCACAATCTTATTGTCCCATAAATACTAAAATGGTTTTACTACTAGTTTATCCAAAGAGATAATTAGGATTTAAGAAAATTGACTTTATTATTAATGATGAAAGTTAAATTAGAAAATTAAAAGAAAACCATACAAAATTATGGTCTTTTAAGATGATTGAAAAAGTGAAAAGAGAGTAATAATCTCTTTTAATGATGATGAAATAGAAAAAATTAACCAATTTAGGAGTAGTAAAAAGAAAAGCGAATATAAAAATTTTATAATAAATCTTTTACATAAACTTATGAAATTCTTGTTGTAATTTTAAGGAATACAAAACATAAGCTTGTAAATAATTGCTTTTTTCATCTATTTAAATAAATAATTTCCAAAACTTTAATTGGAAGGCGGTAAAACTAATGGCTTATTGAAAATGTAGCACCTTTATTGAAAATTCAATTTATATATGTGTAATGACACAATAAGGTATCATGGGACAAAAGATTATTCCTATTAAAATTAAATTTTACTATCTGATTGCCCCAACAATCAATTGGCGTGAAAATTTAATGAGGTATTCTTAAGATTTAACGACAAATTATAAAAATAGGTAGATGATTTGTTAGACCTTTTGTCTGGAGGCTAAATTTAATTACAATAAAAGTATTGTACTTTTTATATAAAATATAATATGACAGTTTTTAAAGCATGATATGAAGATTTTAAAAAGCAACCCATAGAAATTAGATAGGATATTATCTTTTATCAAACTTACTATAATATGACAGTTGCTCCTATTATAATATCACTTCACTCATGAATATAATAATGATCGTTTAAGGTTGTTTTGTAAATGATACTAATAACAAATGCTCATTTTTCTTTTTATCCTCAAAATTTAACTACTTGTTATTATGAAGATTTAAAATGACAGTGTAATTGGTTCATAATCATATATTGTATTGATATTATATGTATACAAAAAATAAGATTTAAATATATACAAGACCACATATGGTATTTAAGTAGAAGATTGTATAGTTTAAATTTTTGAATATATAATAATATATGATAAAGAAATAAAATTTCGGATAAACTTAAGAACAAGTAAAATTAAATATAAATTAAGGGGATGAAGAGGAAAGATTAATCTTCAAAATATCTTTAAAACAACTAAATTTATTTATTATAATAATGAAGTAAAGTTTAATCAGTGCATGTCAATATTTAAATAATCAAATCTTATCTAAATTTTACAATTCTACAGGGATAAATTATTTGGATACATTGAGACTTATACTATATTGGAAAAGATTCTCTTCATGACTGCTCAAAATGAATATATAGATGATGATAGGAGAATGGAACATTATACAAACCACTTTTTTTGTAAAAAGATATAAAATGATTAGGCAAATTAATTTATATAAAATAGCTAATGTAATTTAACTACATAATCGTGAAACAATAATAATTATGACTCAATTCTATAATAACTACTTTATAAATGTTATGAAGTATAAGTCACAAGAAAGAGAATGAATAGGGTGGAGAAAAATGATAAAATGGAAAAAAAGTTAATTTATTATACATTTTATGATAAAAGATCGTACTTTTAATACAAATTTTGTGTCTTTATACTAAAATATTTCATGCATCCTAAAAAAATATCTATAGATTATGTGAAAATTCATTTAGAATGTGTATTACATTAATTATGATACACAAAATGTTTGATACACAATATACTTTTTAATTGACATATGTCTATTACAATAAATTTTGATTATATAATTAATTGTGTGTGATAAAATTAGTATTCTCCAAGCAAAAAATATTAATAGATGTTTGAAATGTGATGTGAGAGAGAAAGTCACTTTATTTGGAGAATTCTAGTAAGTAATAAGAAAAGAGAAAATAAAACATCAGTCGTGTCTATATATTAAAGAAAAAGATGTTTTTTATTTTAACTTTTTTCTCTTAATAAAATAAAAATATTTCATTGATGGTGTGTACTTTTATTATACTTATAAATAATACAATAAATATATCCATTTATGCTCCTCTTTTTTGTTAAAATATTTGTTTAATAACATGAATGTATGGTACTATGATTTATGTTTTGTCTGGATGTAAAATAATTAAACTGTTATATTACTAATTAAAATGTAATTTAAGATGGCAAATGTTATATGTTAATTTATAAATATATTTTAATACTTGACTTATTTTGATAGTGAAAATGCCGAAGTGGTTTAGCAGTGTTGATGTAGTATGGAAAGTGTAAATTCTTATGTTGCGGCATGTTTTTATCATCATTTTCTGTATACATATATCATTTCACGATATATTTAGATTGAAATTGACAATGATAAAAATGTTAAAGAGTAGTTAGCATTAGGGGTTAAAAAAAAGATATATTTTTTTTATTAAAATTATGGAGAGTGTTTAAAAAAAGTGAATGTAAGTTTGAGAGAGAATGACAAAATGATAAATATTATGGATGATTTTAAACCAACTGTACTTTAGGCAAAAAAATTAACAATAATAATTTTATGTTAAGAACAAAGTATTATCATAAGTCAATAAGAAGTTAAATGATTGAAAGGTAAAAAAAATTAATGATGGTTTTTAAAAATATAATTTTTAAAGTTTTTTGTGATATTTGGATGTATAGATGTAGAAGACAAGACAATTGTGTGCCATCTTCTATATAAATAAAGAAAAAATCGTTTTTTCTTTTAATTGATGAACAGATTGAAATATATCATTAAATGATTGTATGATAGTAAATAATTAAAAGAAGTATTAGTTAAATATCTTGATATATATATATTTATTAATCAAGAGTCATATCAATGATTGAATAATAATAGGGAATAAGTAAATGAAACTGTGATTTAAAATACATTAACTGATTAAAAATAAATTTATCAAATTAATTTTGGTACCAGTTTTAAAAATATTTGGAAAGCTAAATTAATTTGCTTGTATAAGAAATATATATAGAGCCCGATGAGAGTGAATAATAAAGTTTAATTGTAAAAGTAATAAAATATGCCATGTGCAGATCATAAATTTTGCCTTAAATATATATTTTTTAATTGCTTTTTATGACAAACATATAAAAAAGGTGTTTCTTTTGTTGTAATGGAGAGTGTTGGATAATATTATTAGCTGCTAACACCAGTAGAAAAAATATAATACATGGATAATATAAAAAGTAATAAATTGATATTAAAAATTTTAGGCATAAAATGGGAAGTATGAAAAAGAATATATTAGAAAAGATTTGACAGGAAATGGTCAAGAAAATAATTGAAAGAGGATAAGATGGACAAATAACAAAGGTCTTCTGTCATTGATATTAAAAATATAATTATCCATTAATGCTTCAAAACATCCTTTGGGAGTTGTTAATTAAAATGATAAACTATCAATCTGTAGAAAGCTTTTTGATATCTCCTATTAATGATCCACCATAATTGACATTCAATGAAAGTGAATTTAAACATGTATATATTTTAAAGTGTTACTTTAATTAGAATTTATTACTAATATTTCAAAATTTGTACTAGCCTCTCATATTATAATATATGTACAAAATATTAAAAAGTAACTAATGATAATAATATTATTATTACATTTATAAAAAGTGTAATATTAGAATAATTATACAACAACATGCCATATATTTTATTTTGAAAAATGAGTGAAATATAATTTTGCAATTTCATATAAATAATATTTTATGACCTTTGATAATAAAAATATATTTTATAAATCAGAGTAAGTACATATACAAAATAATAGATATTTTATATTTTTATTAATTTAATAAAGAATAATTATGATAGAAAAAATGAC
The DNA here is from genome assembly GCA_005656395.1 of Strongyloides papillosus. Classification (NCBI taxonomy): domain Eukaryota; kingdom Metazoa; phylum Nematoda; class Chromadorea; order Rhabditida; family Strongyloididae; genus Strongyloides; species Strongyloides papillosus. The sequence goes on from SRSI01000044.1 coordinate 233,415, forward strand.
ATTATTATCAGTAGGAAAAATTTTGGAGGACAAATTTAAAGCGAAAGTTCTTAGTTTAATAAATTAATTATATGCTAATTAGGATAAAAAAATTTTAATTATCTTTAAAATAACGTTATACTTTATAAATCTCATTATCAATTATTTTAAATGAACTTATTAGATCAAAGAACATGAATGTTAAAAAAATTAGCGACTTGGAAAATATGTATCCAAATACAAAGTAATATAATAATTGGGATATGACTAAAAAGATAATAGGTACGGCAAAAGACAAAAACCCTTCTTTTTTACATTGTCTTTATACTTTTCAAACAATCTGCGGTACATATTATATATATCTAACTATTATATATATATATATAGATATATTAATTTAATGGCATTTATCATAATGTATAAAGATAAATTGATATAAAAAGATGAGGATAACGACCTTACTGAAGACGACCTTAAATAATTTTAAACAATGATTCTTTAAGGAACATGGTTAATTTACGTTTCTGTTAAATATTGTCCCAAACAACAGGTAAAAGTAAAGATCTATTAAAATAGCTATTAATATATATATACATAAATTAATAGAAGGCATATATAAATTTACATAAAAATAATAATAATTAAAATTATATGTACTTTTATTTAAAAATACCAAACTGATTAATATTATTATGATTTATAATATTATACATAATAACAGTTATTAAGAATGAATAATATTAATATGCTGCACCTTTCCACTTTTATTAACTACATAACGATCATGGTACATTATAATAGATTATATTATTATTTATACCATACATATAATATCTATTAAAACTTTACAAATTATAATAAATTTATATTAAATTATAAAACATATATATTTATAAAAATATTAGTACATAAGTAGTTGATAAAGAAAATTTAGGAGTATTAAAAAGTTCAAGAGAATAATTATTGAATATAAATAAAAACGATTTAGGAAGAAAACAATGAAGTTATAGAATGTTTTCCTTGTTATTCGAAAGATTAAGAAATATCTTAATGTGTATCTACTTTTGTGATTAAAAAGAAGACAATGTACCATGTTATACTATATTTGTATTGTATGGAGAGGGGCCAAACCTCTTAATAAAGAATAACGAAATGCCATGTATATTTATTATATTTTATTTTGATAAGAGAGGAAAAAATTTTGATTTGTAGAGATAATCTTTAGAATAAAAGCTTAACGCTATGACATTATTACTTTCTCTTCAAAAAGACATGTGTTTCACATACATGCATATTTATTCCTCATTCCATCATGACAAATTAAGAAGTCTTTTTGGCAAAACGTTATGGGTGTTAAACAGTCAAGATAGATTAAGGATATATCAAAGTTATGGATAAAACTTTTGACAACGCATATAAGATTATCAATATTCAAAGGAATACGAAACTAAAATTTTAAGGATTATTTTAGAAGTTATGGAGAATTACGATAAATATTAAATGGTCAAAAATATTTTCATATTATATTATAATTATTTTTCTTATCTTAAGTACAATTAAAATATTTAATAATGATAGAAAACTATAAAAAAATATATGATAAGCTTTTAAAATTTTTTAATATCATTATTTAACTTCTGTTATCGAGACACTTTTTTTATAAATTTAACCCTATGGGGTTGATAAAGTAAGTAAATTAAAATTTAATATTACTATTATGAAAATAAAAATAGAATATTTTCATTAATTTTATGTGAGAAAAACTTTTCTTTAAAAAGTTATTATTGTAAATGATGAATAAATAATGGAAATCTATTATTATCATCATTAAATACAATAAAATATGTAAAATAGAAGAGTTTAATTAAAAATAAAATAGTGCATTTTTTGGATGACAAATTTATTAAGAGATTTTTGATATTAGTAAATTACATAATTATTTTTTTTGAAAGAGAAATATATTTTATTAGAATATTATTGATACGGTATGTAAAATTAAAGAAAATATTTTTGTTCAACAAATGGCCAAGCTCTAGTTAATTTTCTCAATAATTTTCGCGACAACTCATTAAAACTATTATGAGTAAAAAATTCTTTTTAATTATCATTAAAAAAAGCTATGGCAAATTTAATTTAAAAAAATATAATAAGTATGAATGTTTGATATTCAATAGAAAGTATATAGTTATTATTTTGTTGGTATTATTTCATTTCCCTTTCAGCTAATTTTTCATATTCCATACATTAAAAGGTTTTTCCATATTTGTTATAGCACAATGAATAACTCGCTTTTTTCTATCTAAACCCTGAGCTTGAGCCAAACTATAAATTGACTCAGCCCTAAGTCTCTGTATTTGACCAGAATTATTTAACCATGGAAGTAGATCTTGATAGTCTATTGCTAATAAAATAACAGGATCAAATATCATTTTAACTAACCATACTAAAACAATTCCACCACAAACAGTGTGTAAAGTATTTCCTTCTTTTAAAAACTACAAAATAAGGGTAAAAGAATAGATAATAGTAATATCTACCTCATAAACAGGACAATCAGCTAAATTTTTTGATAAATCATGAATATTTATGTGTGTTATTAATATAACAATAGCTCCAGACAAAATTAACATTGTTGTTAAAATATATAATACAACTCTACCTCCATGCGCTAAAAATTTAAATAGTAATCCTTTTGATAATGGAGTCTCATTACGCGACCTAAAACAAATAAATAAAAAAAGAAACTTAATAAATTAAATTAAAGCTTACTCTTCATTTTTAACAGCATTTCTTATTGAAAAAAATGTATATGTGTATATGAGGATGATAGAGATGATAAAGATAATCATTATAACTATTGAAATATACAAAAGTGGTAATTGACATGAGTTAAATGAACATAATCTAAATAATGTTTCTTTAGAATAGAACATAATCATAAGGGGAATGAAAGCTAGTGAATAGATGAGTGAGATACCCCATTGCAAAAATGTAAGCATACTAATTTTTGCTGGTGAACAGGATCTTCGAAATGTTAAAGAACGTTGTTGGATATCCTTAACAAGAAAACAATGAATTATATTGTAGAGAGATGCATGAGTTATTGAAAATGTTATTATAAAGAATGCCATTGCATAGATGGCAAATGTTGTTCTTGTAAAATTTGAAAATGTTCCAACTCCAATAATAATAATTGATGTTAAAATATCACAACAATAATTATTTAATATTAATCTAAAATAAGTGAAAAATCGTTTTACTGAATCTTAAGAACACTAAATTTTACCCATAATGTCTTTTAGAGAGTCTTTTTTTGGTAACAGCCATCATTGTAAGCATAGATATTGAAATAGCACAAAATAGGGAAATAATTGCTATAGTTGGAGTTGCACTTAACAAAAAATTATCTACCTTTCTTGAATAATTAATTTCATTAATAGAATCTTGATACCCTTCAGTAGTTAGATTTTTTTGACATTGTCGTAGGAGATCCTCAGCTAACGACATTTTTGTCGAAGGATAATAATTTCAACAACAAAACAAGAAAGTAATTTATATGTATTAATAAATAATTAAATCTAAAAAAATTTTAATTAAATAAATGAGATTATAGATTTATGATATTAATAAATAATTTTATCAACGGTTGTGGTAATTGACAAATGATATGTAAACTTGTGATGTACCTATTGACTGTATAAATACGCTATTGGACTATAATTTTATCTTGAAAATAAAGTTAAAAAAAAGTTTAACGCCTAAAGTTTGACTTTTAAAGAAGTTTGATGTGAAGGGAAATTGTATTAAAAAAGTTTAGCCTATCAGTTATAATTTACAGATATAGTATATGGGTAAATCTTCATAGTCAAAGTAACTATACTACTTTTTCTTCACTTCACCTACATACCTGTCTCATATGAAGAACAACGAATTCTTAGATATTATTTTAAAATAAGTTTTAGGTAAATAATAATCTGTAAGAGTAAAAATCGGATCGAGGAAAGAATGCATATATATTATATAGGTGCCAGGCTTTGTGTTATAAAGATAAATTCTCCTTTTTTTAAACTTTATATGACGTCCAAGACAATAGTATATAAAATGTAAAATACGCAAATACAAAAAGTAATTGAAGGGTCAGTTATACTATAATAATAAGCAAACATTTTTTTACCAATACTTTTAATATTTTAATATTTATTATCTTTTTAAACGTTACACTATAATATGATGAAAAGTAAGAAAAAACTTTCTTTATTTTAATTGATATTTAAACAATTAAAATATTTTTACCGGTAAATCATCTCAACGTGATGGATAAAAATATTTTCTTATATTTTAATACGTATTTGTAATTTAATTTTTTATCTAAAAGAATTTATGAGTAAGATCAAAATTTTTGATAAAAAGGAATAAATGTTTAGTGAATATTAAAATATATATTTTGTGATTAATTTTTTGTTAAAAGCATGATATTACAAGATATACAGAATATCAGTTATTTTTTATATATAAAATAAAGATTAATTAAATGGTGAAATATTCAATGAAGTAAACTTGACTGCCGAGTTCTTTAAAAATTTTTGTACTATAATTTTTGCTAAAAAAAATAAATGACCAATCAATGTTTATAAAATGAATGTCGTTGAAGTTTTTTTTACTATTATTTTGTACAAACATAATATAGTAAATGCATATGCATAATTTTTTTCATAAAAATATTATTAGTTGTATATATTAATACAATACAAAAACAATTTTAAAAAATGCATTTTTTTATTATATTTAGTGATTATCTGTATCTTAAATAATATTACTGAGTACAAATGATAAAAAAATCGTATTAATCAAAATATATTTGCTTTTAATTATTCAAATTTACAGGAATATAAGATTGTAAGGATTTAGATTGGCAATGAATAATTAGTTTTTTTTTGATGAATAGAAAAGAAAAATGTATTTATTGTCATTAGGATATAAAATTTATATATTTTCTAAGATGAAATGTACTTTATCAGATGGAATAAATGTCATTTTCTATTGATGAAAATAACAATTATTCATTTTTATGTGTTTAATTTATGTGATATTATAAAATTATAAGCCATATTTTTAATGTTAAAATGTTTTTATGTACTTTTAAGTTTATTTTTTTCTTCTTACAATCTACACTTAAAAGGGACCATATACTTGATGGTTTCCTTTACCAAAATTTTTGCTTTGATATTAAAACACAAATATCGACAGTATTTTATTAATCAACTAATGTGTTTGGTAAACGAAATCTAAGTGTACATTATGAACATTTTGTTATGTAAATATAATTAACTTTTTAAAAAGATTTCTGAAGTGTCATATTATCATTTATTAACACACTATCGTCAATTTAATAAGACCACTAAACAATTCGTTTTTTTTTTAAATTGAAGATGTATGAATATTTTTGTGATGTTATTATTATTATTACAATTTTGGTATTATAATTGATGTTATAAAATAAAAATTGTTAAACTTACAATATTTAATATTTCTAATGTATAAATGTAAATATTTTCAATTAATTTAAGTATTCATTTAACAATTATCTGTGAAATTATGTAATATCGAATAACAAACAATATTTAAATCAAAAGAGTAACGAATATTCAGGTGTATAGCGTTAATATTTGAAAAATAAAAAGTTAAATAACCTCAAAAACTACAATTATACTTATTATTGAATGTGAAAAAAGCTAACGTTAATTGATATTGAAAATATTATTTGTATAGTAAAAAAGTATCATATTTTTTTAGACAAAGAAGTCACAAAACATATAATATCTATCAACCGATAAAAAAAAATTAACAAATGTTTTTAAAAATGTAATATTGTTCACAATCTTTCTTAAAGGTTATTTTTCTTCCCATTATAAGTAATTAAAATCTAATAATACACATTAAAAGACGTTGATATTTAAAAAAACACTATTAAAATGATAAATTTTATGTTTGTTACACATTGCAACTATTAATACAATATAGAAAAAATTATTTTCGAAATGAATAATCTTTAGCTTCATATTCCTAGAAAATATTTGTTTTAAGATAAATATATGTGATTGTATGGAGAGAATGAAGAAGGGGAAATATATATTGAAATAATGAAATTAGGAAAAGAAATTGTGGACATATTATTATTAAAATTGTTAAATTTCTTAAATAAATATCATTTTAAAAATAATTTCGAGGGATTTTATAATTAATTATTTATTAAATTTAACCGTCATAATAATAAATAATAATAACTCAAATCAATCATGTTCAAAATAATGTTTTATGATATCGAGGTAGTTAAAATAAATATTTAATTTGTAGTAAACAAAATGCGATAAAAAGGTATAAATTTAATATAAAAATAATTGTCAGAGTATTACAATAAAAAGTTTATAAATGTTTTATAAATATACAAAATTTTAGAAGAACAAAAGAAGATAAATTGTTTTAGTATTATATATCATGTACGAATTGTACTTAACAAGGGAGAAAATAAAATTTTTTTAATAAATATATACATCGAATGAAATTTGACGCACTTATTGGTTGATGATAATAGAACTTGAGATTTCTTTAAACTTTATCAAGAGAGAAATGTAAAAGTATGATATTTACTGTAAATGTAATTGAATTTTTAAGATTATTTATATTTAAATAAAGTTAAATTTTGAAATTGAGATATTAAGTAAACGATATAAAGATGATTTGATAAGGTATGTGTTTTTGTTTTATTGTGATTCTTTAAAATGTTTTTACGTTTATTAATATCTTTCTAAGTTTAATATGAATGCTTAATTTTAGATAACATTAATTGTTATAAAAGTATAAAATGGTTAATGAGAAGGATATATATAATTATAGTTTTGTATTTTATTGACAAACCCTTGTAAACATATTTATATTTTATAACTTTATATATATACATATACAGTGTCTGTAAACAATGAATGTATAAATGAAAAAATATTGTTTAAAAAATAATTTGTAATAGTATACATACAATAAACATAATAAAGTTTTAAATATTTAATGACCATATTTCATTCATATTATTTAAAAAAGTTATCTCAAATTATGTATATGATATTCTAAAAAATAATTTTACTTCCTAAAATAGATAATGATACATTTAATTGAGAAAAATAATTTATTAATATGTTGATAAACTAGAAGTATTTTGATTAATTTTTTATAAATAAATAATATTCAAACATGTTGAATAACAATTTTGTTTGTATTGGATAATTGAATATTTATAAACTTCAAAATTTATTTCTGATTTTAAGAATATGGTTATAATGTTGATATAAAGATTTTTTTCGATAACAAAAGGGATATTTATCAAGTTTTTTGGTGAAAAAATTTTTCAAGACGAATAAAATAATATATGTAAAGTGATTTCCTTTACTAAAATCAGAAACACAGATTACAGACATTCTTTCAAATTTTCTATGGTCTTTAACCTTGTACTTTTTATTATATTTTACACACAGAAAAAAATGGGAAGCATTTTTGTGTAAAATGTAATGAATTTTTCCCACCTAACAAAATTTGAATTTTCTTAATTTACGAATAATTTTATCGCAATTATATCGTACATAAGAATTAAAGCAATAATGAAGTAGTTTTTAAAATAAGTTTCTATTTTTTATTATATTATTATTTTAAAAATTAGATTGTCTTCTACAATACTTTTTAAATATAAGATTAGAATTTTATGTAAGATTATAAATACTTTTATAAAAAGCAATTCTGAGCATACCAAAATATTTTTATTAATATGTTTTAGTAGTTTGAATTATTATAAATTACACTTTTTATTATAAAATAACACTCTTCTGAAGGCTGAAAATTTCTTTAATGACTATACTCAAAAATTAAATCTATGAAAAATTATGAAATTATATGGATTTTTATCAATAGTAAAAAATATCTTCTACATATGTAAAGTTAATATATGAACAAATACTAAAATAATATTTTTAATTATTAATGCTTTTAGGTGGTTAAATAATAATTTTTGGCTTTCTGTTATTATTATTATGAGTTTTTATATTTATTGTTGCTAGTAAATTGTTTAGGATAATAATTTTTGTTAAAACTTAACAACTTTACACAAATTGAGTTTTAACAACGTATTTCATGAATATTAGAAAAAAAATAGATCCTAGGATTAGCATTATATTAAAAACACTAAGATTAAATAAAGGTTACATTACTTAAAATATAAAACATATGTAATTTTGTAAAAAAACAGCAAAATTTTGCGGCAACTTAGTATTTTTCATCGTTTAAAACATTTTTACTGACGCTTGATTCTTATTAAAATTTGAATACATGTTGATTTTTTTAACAGGTGGGAATTTTTACTGCATTTCATGTAATAATATCAAAATTCTTCCCATTTTTTTCTGTGTGTAATGTTTTTAAACATAAATATATAAAAATTTTAATTATTTTACAAAAAACTAGAAAATAAAATCTTAGAATTTTTTTATTTTATTTTCAAATATTTCATTTTAAAAAAATTAGTAAAATATCATGATTGAAGTTGCAAATAATATATAATTCATAAAAAAATTCAATGTGCTATGAAGTAAATATTTCTTAGATAATAAATTATTTATTATTATAAAAAAGTTAAAAACAGTACTATTAATAAAAAAAAGTAAATTATATATTATTTATTGGTAAAATTTGTTTAAAATTCTTATAAATAATATTAAAATTTCAAACTAAAATTTATTAAATATATAGTAATTTAATTAGAATGAATAAAATTATTTTTGTATGAAAATAAAGTCTTAATATTTCCTTTGATCAATTTTAAACAACATTTCAGGAGCTGCATTCTGTTTGCCAAAAAAGATGGTTAATTATTTACTCTAAATTTGTGACCATAATTTTGTTGAATCTATTACTGTTACTTATACTGTAGTTTATTCATTACGAAGTTCATTGAACACTTATAATAATTAAGACAAGATTAATAAACATGGATTTTAAATTTAATATTTTTCGTTGTAATTCTGTAGAAATAATATTTAAAATTTTAAAACCAACAAGAAACTGCCGTATTCTTTTAAATCCTAGTTTTTTAACTATTTATTGAGTCGTTACATAAGTTCTGTTAATTTATTTTACTACACTTCAAAACGCTAGAATTTTAATAAAAAATTTAGCCGTTTATAATATATTATCTATTATTATCTAAAATTTATATTCATCCTTGTAGATACATTATCAATTTCAGACGTGAGAAATTTTCTTATAATTTTGATGAATATTCTCGAAAAGTCAATATTTACTTGATCATCTTTATTGAATAATTTGTATTTAAAAAAATTATCTAGAAACAAAAATTGGTTGTAGTCAGAAAGAGACACACTTAGAGAATATGCTAAGTGAAGAAAAACTTCACAGTTTAACTCATCCAGATTTTTTTAATTCTTCAACGTCATGCGCCGTCATATTTAAAAACAACCCTTACTTCATTTTTCGAATTTTGTCCCTTTTTTAAATTTACTTGTTTAATTTTAAAAACATGCTAAATTATAAGTGAAAATAATTTGCAATTATTAGGATTTCAAAAAATCTAAATTAGGAGTAAAAGCCATACGAACGTATGCTCCATTTCCAGTATTCATATATGAATTCTGAACCTTTAAAACAACCTTTGTATTGTTGTAACATCTACTACGTCTTCTTTTTATATTCTTCATTAATTTTAAGAGGCTTCAGTTGTTATAATCATTGTTGAAGCTCAAGAGGATGGACACTCATCCAGCAATAAATATTATTCCAATTACATCGTGTATATTATAACAATAATAAAAAGGTTTACATTTTTATTTTTAAATTTTCGTTATGAGTAAGAAAGCTTATGATCCATATATAGATTTAGTATCACCAGAATGTGAACAAATAATGATGTTTTAAAGATTAGTATCAACAATAAATGAAATTATTCCGAAATAGTATACGCATTTTTTTAACAAAAAAAGTCCTAAAAAATAAGGAAATTTAACCAAATTTTATTAACATTATTATGCAAAATTAACTACGTCTATATACATTTAGTGAAATGTGCTGTAAAAATGGTGAACCATTTCATTAATACAATGCCTAAGTAAAGTATTTAAGACCTTTATGACTATTATTGAAATATAAAAATTGAAAAGTTGATAGATGAAAATTGTTAAAAACACTTTGTTCTATTTATATAGTTAATAAAAAATTTAAAAAAATTGTTTTAATATTCAAAAATAACATTTTTAAAAATGCCGTACCGAGGAAGAACAGTACCAATTTTTTTGTAAAACGTTTATTTTAAAAATTTTAATTGGGTAGGGGTCGCAATTAAATGCATTGTGATGCTGAAATGAATCGAAAGGATTATCGGAAAAATGCGTCCACTATTTCGGACTTCAACTGTTAAAATAATACCAATGACTAAGTTTTTTTAACAAATTATTGTTGCTACTATTATATGTTTTTTTATTATAAAATAATGTCTTTAGTAATAACTTATTATTTTAATTTTCATGGTGAGACAATGCATGACAAAATTTGTAAATTTCTGGATGAGTGTCCATTTTGCCTAAAGCTCGTAGAAAATATAGTTTCAAAAATGACTCTTAACTACATCCATGTTCCATCAAAAGAAAATGTAGCATAAATAATATGACAAATTATGATCAAGCAATATATAAAGTAAGGAAATGGTATTATCCAATTATTATAATGACTTAATTTTATATAACTTGAAATTATACTTTTTTGATGGTAAAACTAACTATTGATACTACAAAATTTATGCGACAATCTAATTTTAAAAATAAAATTCTATTTTGAAGACTTCATAAACATTCATTAGATAAAAAATATCTTTCAATTTATTAATTATATGCAATAAACTACTTGAAGTTTATTTTGAAAGACACTTTCTTTGCTAGCACTCCATTATACTATATCTTCTATATACGAGATAACCGGCATAGTTCAATGAACTCTATAATATTTTAAGAAGCTAAATATTCCAAAACGGGAGAAGGGACATTCGCTTGTCCATGGGTAAACGAAATGACATTTCAAAAAAAAAGGAAAAATTATGGGTAATCATGGACAAGCGAATGTCCACCGTCTCAAATATAGATTTATTAATATATCTAGTTATATTTTAATTTAAGACTAGTGAAAAAAGTTCTAACATATTTTATTTTGTTTAAATGAGTATAAACTCTAAAGGGTCAAGTTTTGTTGAAAATAATACTACAGCTAGCTCTTTTTATGGTTATAATATTTTTACTCCAGTATTAACAAGCGTTCAATATGGATCAACCCTACTAGTTCTGTCATTTCTTTTTATTATCTTTCAATGCGCTGTTCTTTTTGTAAGTTTTTAATATGTTTATACGTTATAGCTATTTTTAGATTATATGCAAAAAAGAAGCAACTGCAAATAACATAGCTTTTAAAATAACAAAACATCAAGGATTTTTTACACTCTTCCAACTAATTGGTCATTTGATTACTTCATTTATAATTATGATAAACGCAGATGGAGAAAGTTTGTTCGTATCAATAATAGGATCCATAATACGTTCAAGTTTTATTGTTGGTGTTTTATTCACGTTTGTTTTAACAATTAATCGTTTTTTTATCGTTTTTTGTTTCCCATCTTTTCTATATGACAAGAAAGGTTTTTATCACTTTTTAATTTTGTTATGCTATATAATTTCAATTATTGAATTTACTGTTTTTCTTCTACCGTCGTTTAGAATAAATTTGGACCAGCAATTTTTCAAATGGTATGTAATAGGAAATTTTAATAAAATTAAACTAGCATGGGTTCTCCAAAGTAAAATTATCATTATTATTTTGATAATTTCTTTTATTATGCACATATTAATAATGCTAAAGATGATGTTTTTAAGATGTTTAACATGTGGTAGTATAATTACTTGTAATGAGTTGAACTTTTTAGCGTATGCATTAATAAATTTTGCTTATTGTGCAATATATGAATTAGTTGTAAGTGGCATAATCAATTTTTTTAAACATTTTAAATTTTGTTTTGCTTACCTTCAAATTGTATATATTATTATTACTGGTATTAATATAATATATACATATTGTTTTGTAAAGTATGTTTTATAATGAATTTACATACCATTATTTTTTTTGAAATTTCAGAAATATTCACCAAGATGTTTTACTTGTGTTAGCGAACATAGTAAATTCAAATATTACGAAAGTTAGACCTGTGACGTCTAAATAATTTAAATTTAATCAGTTGGATTGTAATTATTTATGTAAAAACTATATATGCACTAATTGAATATATTTTTTTAAAATGTTAAAAATACAATTTGTTTATATCATATATTAATAAACTAAAAATTATCGTTTTTATGGCAAGATTTTATATGATTATATTCAGCTGCCTTGTAAGTAAAACATTAAATACTACATTTAATATCATTTACATTTAAAGCGGAAGATTATATCATTATTTCTTATTTAAATAAGAAAATATTTAAATATAAACTTATGATTTTTATAGTAATAAATTGATCTTAGATCAACATATGAATTTATCAATCTTAGTCTATTTGTGATTTATACAAGGATGACAGGAAAATTCTTCAACGGAAAATTCCTCAACAGAAAAATCCTCAATGGTAAATTCCTCAATGGAAAATTCCTCAACGGTAAATTAATAAGAGGGATATAAAATTCAACTTTGTAGTGTAAAAAGTGGTCACTCAAATTTTTTTTTGTAACAATGTTTTGGTGAGAAAAAGGGCATTACTCTAATAGGTATATAGCCAATCGCGCCACTACTTAATTTTTGCCGCGTAATTTTTACAATAAACAAGTTTCAAAAATATTTTATTTAATAGTTCGGCTGGAAATTGTTATTTAGCGTGATTTTTTTCAGAAATAAAAGGTATTCTAAGCATGAACAGTAATAGATAAATATATTTTGAAGTATTTGTAGAAATTTTTTTGTGCGGCATCTGTTTTTTTGAATGAATTTTTATGGTTTTTTTAAAAAAAAGCACATAATTTTTATCCATTTATTGATAAGGCTTAGCCTATGGCCTCTCTTTGACTAGCATTGCCGTAATCTAGTCCCCATATAAAGATAGATAAAAACATTTCTACGAATTATTTATTTATTATAAATAAATATTTATATAATTATTTAATTATATAGATATTTCTATTTTATTGTTAATAAAAATTACTTTTTTTACTTTATAAATTTCACGGGTTATTGACGTGTCCGAAATAAATTTTTGCGATGGACTAATGTCCACCGTTTCAAAAATAAACTTTTTACAAAAGAATTTGGTTATTTATTAAGTAGAATTATTGGTTTTAATTTTAACATATTTTTAAATTAATTAGTTTATTTTCTTTGGAAGTATAATTATTGTAAATTCACAATTCTTTTTTCTACTTAGAAGACGTGAATATGTATATTCAAATTCCATATAATATAGAACTACATTTTTTCTTTGACTTTTTGAAAACTACGTTAATTACGCTATTGTGGAAGATCAAATACAAATCTATGAAAATTAAAAGCACCTAATATAAGAATTTTTTTGGAAAATTTGGATTGAGAAATTTTTCGTTGAGAAATTTACCGTTGAGAAATTTACCGTTGAGGGATTTTCCATTGAAGAATTTACCGTTGAGAAATTTTCCGTTGAGGAATTTTCTTAGATTCTATACAAGTTGACATGACTTTTATTTAAAAAAAAATATAATTTCCAATTCTATATTAGTTTTTAATTATTTACTATTTAACTGTAAAGTATCAATAAATTTGAAATTTGTTAATTATTGTTTAATCATATTAAATTGTTAAAGTTTAAGTTTTTTTATTTTTGCTTATTAAAAAATAAAATTTATTATGCTATTAAGTTTTTAATGGTTAATAAATTTTAAAGCTTTTATCATATTTTTATATAATTAACATAATTACATTAGATTTTAAAAATGAAAAAAAAAATTTCTACAGTTTATCTAGATTTATTTCCTTTTTTGCACATTGATTTTATTTTGAACACTTCTTCATAAACTCTTCAAGAAAATATGTTTTCAGAAGATATTAATTCTTCTCTAGTTTCACCTTTGACAGACTTTTGAATTAAAAACTTCAAAAGAAACTACGTTGTTTACATCTCCGACCTTTTAAATCATTGAAAAAGCCTCCACAATCCTCTGTTCTTCATATAAATCAATGCATTGTTAGTTCCCATTTCAACTATTACAGCAATAAAATATTTTTTTAATAGTCATTATTCTTTATCGATAAATAAGTGTAATGGGCAAGGGAGAAAATGATACTCTTTGAATATCATAAAACTTCTCTACATTGAGTATTGTCATCGTTTTGCTACATGAGCAATGATTTTGCTTTCCCAAGTTTCATTTTTGCTTCCAAGTTACTTATTTTTTACTGGTATACTATCAACCACTAAACAGACACTAATTTCTGTAACCTTGCCATAAGTTTTTTTGCAGTGAGACATATTTTGACCAGATAGTTTTACAAAATAAAATAGTATATAATATTATTAAATAAATATTATCACATAGAGGATGTTATATTTACAATATTATATATTAGTTATTTATTAATTACATCCAATACCCAGTTTCTACCTTATCTGATGAGTTGTATTTTACATCAGTTTACATACTAGATATCCTGTGGCGTATCTGACATAATGCGCAACTAATCCTTTCTGTACTGATTCTACGACTGTCTATATTTCAAATATCTTGGATGTTAATGCTTGTAGACCCTATATTTTCCTCTTAAATTTCCAAACTATTTTTTTGGTCATATGTGCATCGCAACAGTGCCAATTGGATATACATTTAAAAGATATGTTCCTTGCTAAAAAAAAATAAGTTTTTTTTATTAATATTAGGTCGGGGAATAAACAATGGGGGCAGATTCTTTATGTAACTTTATGTTGTAAAACATTAAAATAATTAAACTCTTTTTAAGACAGTGTTTATGTAGGAATAAAGGAGTACTTGATCTGATAATATTTTGTATATTACCTTAATTTTTAATTTAATTTCTAATAAAGTTTTGTCCGATTTTAAAAACGTTTTCAAAAATGGAATTACGGGTAATTTTCTTGCATGAGCTTAAACTTGGACGTAGCGGAGTTGAGGCACATGAAAATATAGCGAATGCATGAAGTTAAGGATCAACTTCCGAGCGCACTGTGCGTACATGGTTTGATAAATTTCAAGAGGGTAATTTTGATCTCGATAATGAAGAGAGTAGACGAAGACCCATAATTACCAATACTGATGATTTAAGGAAGATTGTGGAGTCAAATTGTCACTTGCTTAGACGTTTTGATGCATTTTCGAAAAATAAATTATTTAGAAAACAGGACTCTTCAGAAAGGGCTTTTCATTGACTTTATAAGATGCCAAAAACCTGAGTTTTACTAATCAAATATCATAAAGTTTTCAGGGCGTTGACAAAAATGTATAGACTCTAACAGGTATTATTTCGATTAATTTGTCTAATTTTAATCTAAATAAATGTTGTTTTAACTAGTTTTTTTAATCGCAGCCATTATTTATTCCCCAACCTAATAATTGTTTGGTTATTAAACAGAGTAGTACTTCATAACTTCTGTGTAATTATTATTAATTTTTCGTATCTAACATTAAAAAAAGTTTCAATTATTAGCTGCACAAACAATTTTAACTCTATTGCTTTCTTGAATGCATAATTAGAAATTTATTAGAAATTACTAATGAAAACTTAAACACAAGTTCTATTTATAACAAAATAGACTAAAAATAAAATATTATCTAAAAAAACACACTTACCCGAAATCACTTGGGTTTTGTATAACTAATCTAGTAGAAACAATTTAATTTATATTTCTAATTTTCATGATTCCCTATACATTACACATGTAATGTATAACAAAATTAAAAAAACAAATAGAAAAAAAAATGGTTTTTCTTTAGTTGGTACCCAGCTACTGAAATTGTTTCGTATGTATAAAGATTACAATCCATTTGCTTGTCATCTTTTTATGTTATGTATAAATACTTTGCTTTTTATAAAATAAATACTCTGTTACCTTAAACTTGTTATAATTTATTAACTAAATATTTAACTTGAAATACACAGAGATTTTTTCCGTGTCATTTCGACACCGCTTGCCGGACCCGATTCTGTAGAAGTAGATTAAAAATTAAAATACTTTACTAATTTAAGATAAAACTTAACTTCATACACTCATTGCACCAATTTTCTTTTGAAAAAGATACGTCAAAAATATTCATAAAGAATCAAAAAATTTTTATCATTAAACTTTAAAAAAATTTGAAAAGATAAATAATTTACTGTTTTAAAAATTCATATTTAAAGTTAAAATATTTTATAAACCAAACATTCTTAGATGATATTTTTGGTATTAAAACATTAAATATACAAAATAATCACCTGATTTAGCCGCACGATTGCTATTTTTTATTAAAAAATTTTAATATTCAATCAAAACTATTTTTTATACCATTCATGCACTCATATCATTTGTTAATTTTGTTTTTTAAAAATGTAATAACTTTTTATAATTTAAAAGAACTAGTAGATATCGCTGTTTCTTTTTCAATTGACTTTACAAACATTTTTAGTTTTTTGCATATGCAATTTCTATAAAATGCAGTATAAAACGACACCATAATCTTTGATCACTTAATTGCTTTTTAACTTTAATCTTAACTTTTTGAAAGAGTTTTTAATAAGAAAAATAAATGTTTTTTACAGTATTTTTAATAAATATTCTTCTAATAATACATATATATATCCGAAAACAGTTAATATTATCATCTTCATTTTCTTTTGTTATAATGATGCATAAACAAAGTACAAATTAAGTTTTTCTTATCTAGTATCATAAATTTCACTGAATATTCGACTATATGGAATATAGAAAATTGCAATAAAATAGTTGATTTTTGTTCAAATAATTATTTACTATATTTTTAAAATTTTACATTTTTCGGAAAAATTTTAGTTTAGAGGTTCCCACGTTCAAAGGCTAAATAAAGCATTTATGTTGATACAATGGATATAGTTACAATATATAATGATAAATAAATGTATTTAAAGGTGGTTTGTAGCATTTGAAGACTTTTTTTTGCAGCATCCATTTTTTGTATAAATTTCAAGTAAATTTTATATTCGACAAAGCTATGGTGGCTAAATAAGAAGATAATTAATGAAAAAATTAGTTTTTTTAGGATCAATTAGCACATTAAAACGAATTATTAACGTAAAAAGTGAAGATATTTTGTTATACACAACAAAAGCAAAATTAATACTGTTAGTTGTACTAAAGACTGTCGTTAATCTATTTTTTAACTTAAAATTTTTTTAATTTGCCAAATTGCTTAATAATGTTACTAAATTCATATTAACATTAAAAAACTAAAAAAGGTGATATTTTAAGTAAAAACTGTTAAAAAAGAGACCTTTTAATTAAAATTGTACCCATTTTTTCTTTAATTACAGGTTATTTTAGATAACACTGTTGTCATTTAAATGCTTTTTAACTTCTTTTATATAATTCATGATTTTTCAAACAAATAATAAAAAAAGAAGTAATCTTTTAAGTTTTTGCCATGCTGAATATCTTACTTTTTAAAATTTAAAAATATTTCCATACAAGACAATTTTGGAGTATCGCACCTGTAAAATTATAATGAAAGATAAAAAATTCTTGAGGAAAACTATTTTAAAGCACAATAAAATACTAAGACGTGTTCGACACAATATTGGTGTATGTTAAATCACTTTTATAAAATAAATAATTATGATATTAATTTTACTTATTGGCAAGACGCGTTGTTACAAAAAAAAGCCAAAAGTATTCAACTTTTGATGTAAAATAACTTTTAAAATTGAACAAAACGAAAAATAATTATGCATAAACAATAATAATATTTGTTTGATTATTTGTACACAAATCTGCTATTTAAGGACTATTTTTCATATTTCATATAGTCGAATATTCAGTGAAATTTATGATATTAGATAAGAAAAACTTAATTTGTACTTTGTTTATGCATCATTATAACAAAAGAAAATGAAGATGATAATATTAACTGTTTTCGGATATATATATGTATTATTAAAAGAATATTTATTAAAAATACTGTAAAAAACATTTATTTTTCTTATTAAAAACTCTTTCAAAAAGTTAAGATTAAAGTTAAAAAGCAATTAAGTGATCAAAGATTATGGTGTCGTTTTATACTGCATTTTATAGAAATTGCATATGCAAAAAACTAAAAATGTTTGTAAAGTCAATTGAAAAAGAAACAGCGATATCTGCTAGTTCTTTTAAATTATAAAAAGTTATTACGTTTGTAAAAAACAAAATTAACAAATGATATGAGTGCATGAATGGTATAAAAAATAGTTTTGATTGAATATTAAAATTTTTTAATAAAAAATAGCAATCGTGCGGCTAAATCAGGTGATTATTTTGTATATTTAATGTTTTAATACCAAAAATATCATCTAAGAATGTTTGGTTTATAAAATATTTTAACTTTAAATATGAATTTTTAAAACAGTAAATTATTTATCTTTTCAAATTTTTTTAAAGTTTAATGATAAAAATTTTTTGATTCTTTATGAATATTTTTGACGTATCTTTTTCAAAAAAAAATTGGTGCAATGAGTGTATGAAGTTAAGTTTTATCTTAAATTAGTGAAGTATTTTAATTTTTAATTTACTTCTACAGAATCGGGTCCGGCAAGCGGTGTCGAAATGACACGGAAAAAATCTCTGTGTAAATAAAACACGGCATATTGCTCAGTGAAAATTTTATTAATAAAATTAAAGTTTGGTATTTGCGAGAATTCTCCAATGTTTGACTCTGGATAAATACTGACTCACGATAATTTAAATAAAAAGCACGTAGTCTTGAGTGTGGACAGGGCCGGCACGAATGTGTCTTGCGCTCTAGGCAAAGATAATTTATTATACCTTTTATTTAAAAAAATTAC
This sequence comes from Strongyloides papillosus, assembly GCA_005656395.1. Taxonomy (NCBI): domain Eukaryota; kingdom Metazoa; phylum Nematoda; class Chromadorea; order Rhabditida; family Strongyloididae; genus Strongyloides; species Strongyloides papillosus. Next base: position 252,508 of record SRSI01000044.1, read on the forward strand.
CTAAAATTTGTTGTATATGATGTAAAAAATAATTTAAATCAGGAATTGGGAATATTTTTTTCGTCATTTTACGGCCCCTTCATGATTGCGCTCTAGGCAATTGCCTAGTTTGCCTATACTGTCGTGCCGGCCCTGAGTGTGGATAGCTATTGTAACACTAAATAAATATTATTGTAATTGTACAATGTTACTATGACAGTTTTGTAGGCAATAAAGTTTTGGAATTTTTAAAAATTACGTAAAATTTTTTATTTTTACTTTTATTTTCAATTTTTTATATCTAAATTGTTTATAGTTACTCTTTCTATATAATTGCAAGATAATATTAGTATGGTCGTTTAACATCATATCTTAAATAGCCAACATTTATTTATTATAACTTTAGATAATGATAATTCCTGTTTTTTTATAGATGCAATTCATGATTTTTAGGTGGAGATGAATAAAAATCCATATAGTTCTAAAAATTAACAATATATTAAATTGTTTGGCTTTAAAGAATGAATAAATATAAATACTTAACTTGAAATTGCGGGAATCTTTAATAATTTCATACTCCAACATATTGTAAGACCAGTTGAACCTCTTTCATGACGATGCAATGTATCTAAATAATTATCAGGACTTCTAAATTTACTTTTTGGAAGCTCTATATCAAAGAATATTAGTAGTTATATTGTCATTGCTATCCGAATTTATGTGACAACTACATTTTCCGATTTTACCTTTATGTTCGAAACTTTTCACATCATCTCTTGCAATATATTCCTTTGTTTTAAGACAGTCACCAATACTGTATTTAGGAGTACCACATTTTAAATCTATAGAAATGAAAAAAGCATAGAGAAACATCATAATCTGTGCCAAGAAAATTTCTACTCTCACAATCAGCTTTCTTCTTGCAGTGACTATGAAAATACATACCATTGGTGAATTTTAAATCATTATGAGAACACACATACTATTGATCATATATTTTTTGAAAACCAGGATTTATTTTAAAAGTATAAGTAGGTCTTTTGTTTTTACTTCTAAAAAAGGATCAACTAGCATTATAGACCCTGAATCAAAACCTATTTCGGGATAGTATGAATGATTATTTACTGACTTTTGGTATTATTTCTTATGTGATAGTTTAACATTATTCCACTTAATTTCTACATATTTTTATTATCAGAACGTGAAATTTCTTGAACGATTCCTAAAATACAACTGATGTAAAATGTTAATATTGCTCTATTTTTAAATATCTATCTTTTCAATTTTAATGTCGTAGATTGTGCTTTTTATAAAATGTTTTTAGAGATTTGTGCATTGAATTTAATAAGTATTCATGCCACTGTTACATTTTATTTTTTTAGATACAAACTTAAAGTTCAAACATGAACATGTAGATATATGATGCAATATTCCATTCAACTTTCTCTCGATCTTCATTTTTAACATAAACTACTATGTTACTTGAATGTTTATCAACATATGGTGAAGGATTCTCCAGCCCTCTAGACTTGGTCTTGTTGGAGCACTTTTTCGATAACTAAAATTAAATTATTTTTTGCACAATAAACATATGCATTCCGAAATTAGTAATGATACAAATATAATAGCAAAAAAATTAGCTTCATATTGAATGTAAAATAAAAACTACATTAATGTAATTTTAAACTATCATATACCATTTTTCCAATAATGAAAACATTACTAACTAAATACTAGTAATGTACAATTCGATTTCTTTGAACTTTATGGATTATCCAAAGAAGAAAAATCAAGAATGAAAAAGTACCGGAAGCTTTGTAGAAATGTCAAATCTTTTGAACCTGAAATTTTAAAAGTTGAAGTTCTAAAAGCTATAAACTGCTCTGATAAAAGTAAACAACCTAGTCTAGATGGAATTGATGGTTATCTATTGAAATACATGGTTTGTCCCAAAAGTAATGAGAATGATTTCGTTACGACGCTCACAGACATCGTATTAAAAAGGTAAGATATCGTTTTGTAGAGAAAATTCTTCTCTACAAAATGGTATATATCGCATCTAAATCCGAGCACTACAAAATGTTTTATGTTTAAAAATGTAGACCCATGTTTGGTACCCTCGTCACGCGAAAAAACATCATTCACGTGCAATCAAAAAATCTTTTAATTTCATTAAAAATTAACATGCAAAAGAGTGTCAAACAGCATTGGGCAATTAACTTTTGTACAAAACATGAAAAAAATACTACAGAAACTTAGAAAATTGGAAAGCAAAATAAAAAAAAACATTTTTGCCATCAATCCAAATTCTTGATTTATACGACTGTTGACAGCACTCGTTGAAGCTAATCATACATTTTCTTAATTCTCAAAGTAATATCATTTTGAATAGTTTTTAATTTTGAAGAATAGAAAGAAGTTACACGTTGTAGGTTGTCTATAGGGGACAAGAGGTAAAGTGGGAATAATTGCCGAACATTAAAACTCTTCAACAGGCAATGATGAGTGACTCAATGTATAATAATAATAATTGGCCTGTAGGATTTTTATCTTCGACGTCTTGTTTTTATTTTTTGAAATATTTTTGCCACCTAAAATAATGATATTTTTTCGCGTAACGAGGGTACCAAACATGGGTCTACTTTTTTTAACATAACAAATTTTGTTGAGCTTGGAATCAGATGGAATATATGCGATTTTGTAGAGGAGAATTTTCTCTACAAAACGGTATCCTCACCTTTTTAATACGACGCCTGTGAGCGTCGTAACGAAATCATTCTCATTACTTTTGAGACAAACCACGTATATTGCTAAATCAGACAAGGTACTGGATTTTATCACTCTCCTTTTCAACTTGTGCTGGAAAACAATGGAATTTTCCACATCTTGGAGATTAACTAATGTGGCTCTTATTTTTAAAAAGGGATCTCGTCAGAATATTAAGAATTACCGTTTAATATCAATTGTATCCCATGTTTACAAGAGTTTTATTAGAATTTGGATGAATAGAGTTAATAATTTAGTTAAAATCCTCAAATAAGATCTTATCAAATGGGTTTCAGAGAAAAGCGATCCTGTATTAATGCAATTAGTTGTCTAGATAATCTTATAAGTGTGAGACATGAATTTAATCTTCCTATGATCTTAGGATTTTTAGATTCCTCCAAAGCATATGATAGAGTGTATAAGGAAATGTTGTTTAAGATTTTAATTTCTTCATATAACGTTCCATTGCATCTAGTTAAAATTCTGGACAGTCTATGTTCTAGCAATTATTTTATGTTTGATCCAGAATATGGTAAAAAGATTAAATGTAGGGTATGGAGAGGACTAAAGTAAGGATGTCCCGTTTCACCAGTGCTGTTCAATGCTATTCTAGAATTTATATATATAGAAATGCTCTTCTAGACGACTCGCTTAATTCTTTACCTAATTTTGGAGTTGCTGTTAATGGGTTACGAGTAATGGGAATTTCATATGCCAATGATATCACTCTCATTGCTGATAGCGGTGATAGTTTCAAGGAAATGTTGTCTGCTTTTACATATCATTCTAAAAGAGTTGGACTTAATATTAATTTGGATAAATCTAATTATATGACGTTCAAAATTGAAATGGAAAATTCTTTTGAAATCCTTCCTTGTACTTCTTTCAACTATTTGGGTAGAGAAGTAAGCTTCCTAGAATGCAGGCCTTTTATAAGACAAATAAAAGTAAGGGGTTACAAAGCACATAGTGTTATTCGTCCCGCTTTACGTACTGTTTCATTGAAAGCAAGGTGCTTTCTATTCCAATCGACAATTAAAAGCTGTTACACATACGCTTGCCAAACATAGACTTTAACTAAAAATTCTTTATATGACATATAGCCTGCTTGAATCGGAAATTCATATTTTTATGTAAACTAATAAATGCGGAGGAAATTCGTAATAAAGAAAATATACCCAATGATAAAAGAATCCCAATAGCTCTAATCTATACATATGCTAAGGCGGAACTACTGGAGCAATACGTCCTCAAACTCAGGTGTAGGTTCCTACATAACATTCATTATAACGACTCTCTAGCATTGAACCTACTGTGGTACTACCCTTATGGATATAAAAGAAAAGTTGGCAGACCTAGAGAAAAATATCTTGATAATATTAAATAACATAACTTATTAAAATTTTTTGTTAATTCTGTTAAATTAGATAGAGCAGATTTTATTTGTAACATTGTACCCTTACTTTTTAAGAATAGTACGTAAATAAATAAAAGTACAATTCGATTGCTTAAACAATAAATACACACACTCATTAAACAGTTAAATCTAATATAATTAATTGAAAATAATTGGTAATAATTACATATATAACGTTATATTTCCAAATTTTTAATAATTTTTATCATATGTTAAGTAAGAATTTATTGGATTTTTTTATTTAAAATATGTGTACTAGACTTTTTACCAAAATAGAAAGGTGAAAGACTTTATAATTACTACATCAGCCATTTTTATGATTATAGAGTTATTTCTTCTATTTAACAAATTAATCTTTTTTATACTTTTTTAAAGCAATAGTCCTGAACAAACATTTTTTAATTAAAGAATTAATTGTCAACAATTTAAAAAGGAATATTTTTTTAATTCAACTACTAATATATAATAAATGAAACAATAAATGTAATGATTTTTTTATAAGCTTTTCGTATGATTAATGACGAAATTTGTAATGGTAATTGACGATCAAAAATGATAAACGCAACATTTTTATGTATTTTATTCGTAAAATTGTTCCCAAAATATTAAAATTCCATTTTAAAAAATAATTTCTCAAAAAATGTTATATTTTTTAAAAATATGGTACTGATAAAATTATTAAAGTTACTAGTATCAAACAATTTTTTCATTGATAGTTAGTTATATGATTTATATCCATATTGCTAATTGCATTTCTCTAAATTTAACATATACATACTTTATTACAAAATTTTCAAGTTTGCTGGTTGTTAATATTTTTATTCTTTATATAATGGAATTATAAATCAAATTCTTTGTATCAAAGTATTTTTCATTATAATTATGTGCATTTTATATATTGTTTAGTATATTAATAAAGATTTATAATCTTTATATTAATAATAAATTCTAATGATAGTAAAGATAGTCTTCTTTGATGATATTTTTATATCCTGAAATAGTATAACACTAATTTAAACATTGTAATTAAAGATTCTCTCTTTAAATATCAAAATTATATCTTTTTTTGTTTGATTAATAGGTGTATCATTCTTCCATAAACTTATGCTAAAACATTTTTGATTAAAATTCTATTAATACTTTTAGTTTGAAAGGTTTTAATTTATGGATAGATGCCTGTTAATCATTATTGATGATAACAAATTTTAATGATATATAAAATTTGTTATATTGACTTGTCATATTAAAAGAAAATTGTGATAATTAATATGTATTAAATTGTAAATATCTAGTTTTTTGTCTTAAAATTATTTACTAACTGAAGTTCCTAAAATAAATAAATTATAAGTATTTTAAGCACTAAATCTATCGGTCAACGAGTAAATAAGGTGATTTTTTTGAAAAATTCTAAAATTTGTGAATTCAATTAAATTTTAATAATCATTATTTGAATTAAAAGGACAAAGTTCTCTTGCAAATAAAAAACTCGGTTTTTTATGTATCTTTTCTCTGAAATACTAGAAAACACAATGGATTATTAACTACTGGATAAAATTTCCAAATAATAATAAAGTAATAGTTTTATATCTTTATTATTTATATGATAGTTAGTTGAGATGTTTGATATTTAACTTTCGTGAAATATTAAGTATTTAGATGTAATAACTTGATATGACAAAATATTTTTTCCATAGAATAAAAATCATCTTTTAAATATTTCTGGTAAAAATCAAATAAAACACGAGATAAAAGGAAAAAGATAATTTAATCAGTAAAAAAAATTTTTAATTGATAATAACAAGAAATAAAAATTTTTATTGCTTCTTGTTCTTTTAAAAAATATTTTTCATGTATTTAAATGATGATTTTAACTTCTTGACAGATGACAATTGATAAAGTCTAAAGTATAGTATACTACTTAATCAAGGACCTTGAAAAATCTTTAATGTACTAAAAATATAACTCAATTATTATTTTGAAAAGTACATTCTTAGAAAAATTTAAGATCTTTTCCGTATACTTTTATAAAATAATTTCAATGTCCTGAACATATTTTTGTTACACTTTTTTATCTCTAATGCCTTCAAATTTCCAGTCATTACTAAATTAACCTTCTATCGTCTATTCAACTATTCATTCATCTATTATAAAAATAATAATTATATTAAATAATCTTCATGCAGACTACTTAAATATAGTCCATTAAATTAACTTAACTGAAGCATTTATTGCTTTTTTAACCTTTTAAAAAACTCCTTTCTAACTTTCCGAAATAATTTTTAAAAAACTTTTAATGAAAGGAGAGTAAATAATAATAAAAACTTTTTATTTTAACAAACCCCCTAAAATTTTAAATACCAAAATATTTTAATTTACAACAGAAAATTATATATAAAATTGAAATTCAAAACCAAGGTAGTTTTTTTTAAAACTTATCTAAATTTCTTTGAAAATATTATATTATATGTAGGAAAACTTTGGCTTTATATACTTAATCTTAATAAAAATATATCTTTTTACTATATTTAAATTTTTAAATTATTTACAATCTTAAGCAATTACATTAAAAATACACATCTTTTATAAATAATATTTAACAAAAATTTTAAAGTATTAAAATTCAAGTTAATGTAAATATTTAAACAAGTAAAAAGTTATCAAATTAATAATGCTTGACAACATTTATTTTAATTATTAATATAGTATTATTTAAATACGATGAAATGTATAAACAGTAATTATAAAAAAATAAATATTTTGAGATTTTTTATTAAATTTTAAAATATTTTCAATTACCAGTGTTTTTCATAAGTATTTGTTGAAAGTCATATGGATTTTGAAATTTGATTGATATATTGAAGGAGAGTAATTATATAATGAAAATTAAAAAATTGTTCTTACTTGTGTTACGTACTTTTGAGGACGTTTACTATTTACTCTTTTTTTTAAATTATTCATGTATAAAAAAATTTGTAAAAATCTATATTTAATAATTTTTATGAAAACAATTATCTTCAAAAATCACATTTACAAAAGCATTTCATTTAACAACCTGTCATCAAAACGTTCCATAATTTTGAGAATAAACCTAACAAAATTTTAGGAAAACAATCAAATTTTATGAATTGTATTTAAAAGAGAAGGTATGCATTATAATTTATTGTTTTAAAAATAAATTGTACGAAAAAAGTGTCGAAAATAGTTTTTAATACCATAAATTTTCAAATATCTTCATTTTCCATATAATTATGAAACTTTAAAATATTTTTAACTTCTAATGATTTATTTCTACAATAAAAATGCTAAATAAAAAAAATACAAAGAGGAATTGCACTTTTGTTCCCCTTTCATCTATTCATTTTATTAATTTTAACATGTTTTATGGTTTAAGAAAAAAGTGCAATCATAGAAAATATGACAAATATTACATTTTATGAAATAAACTAAAATGTTCATCAAAATAACAAAAACTAGTAGAAATGATCAAAATTCATGGAGAATAATTCATGAAATTAAATGAAAAAAAATCTACTATCATTTCACTTCTACTCTTAATCACCAATTTCAACATAACTAAAACATTTTCAATTAATTTTCTCTACCATTAAAATAAAAACTTAATCAAAAGTTAAATTTATTGTTATTCTTTTAAATACGAATTTAGTTAACTTTTTAATTAAATATTAATCAGATGTCTTTTTTTAAAACGTACAACGACATACTTATTTCCGGTTAAATATACATCTCATTTTTTTATTGTTTTTAAAATCAAATCACGCTTTCAAGGTTAAGTTACCATAAAAAATATTACAGATATATTCTATGAATTTTAAATATCATCCATTTAAATGTGAATAATTGGTACATTTAAATTACGTAAAAAAACTTAAGCACTTTTTTTTACATCATTCAATTTTATCAAGAAAACATTGAAGTATTCTTCAATTCATTTTCTCTTTTTTTACAACATTCATTCCTCTAAAATTTAAATCTTGAAAACTTTTTCGTAATTTTGAACATAATAACCTTAAAGTACTTTTAATTTACCAGATTCTAAAATACAGATATTTTTGCTTGTGAAAAAACTTCAAAAAAAATCTTGGATAGATTAGTTAAAAGTTTAATTGCATTAAAAAATGGTAAAAAAGTTTTATAAAAATGTAAACATGTAATATATCAATATAAGAATTCCTTTTATCTACCTTTTGTCATGAAATTTATTCCAAATATTACATAATATTTTTTATACCAAATAAGATATAAATATTTTCTCGACATCAAATATTTATATGGTTATAGTGAAAATTAGATTTGTGATGTTTTTAATAAGTAAATTTAAGGAAGCTAAGTAGGATGATTGAAGTAGCTGTTATAGTGATAAATGAATAGCTTCTTGATGTCCCAATATTTTCAACTTCACTTTTCTCTGTTACTGTATTATTTTCTTCTCTAGATATTGATGTGTTTGTTGATGATGGTGTTGTTGACAGTGATTCTTCAGATGATGGAGTTTCCTCAACAAATGGTTTTGGTAAGTCATATGTTGCCTCTCCAATTAGTGATGGGTTAATTGGGCGTGCAGATACAATTGGGAAGAAATGACTAGATAAACTAGTGTCGTGGACATTGACTTCTAAAATTATATTAAAAATAATTAGTTTAATTTTAAATTTTTCAAGGAGATATAGAAAAAAAATTATAAATAATATGAAAACTTCTATTTTTACTCACCATCTGGTTGTGCAGATCCGGTAGCAATAAGAATGTAATATTTCTCATTAAGTGGGAGAATACGATTTCCTTTTGAGGAGATTTGAGGAATTATTTGTTGTGTGAATTCACAAGTCAATCGTCCATTTATAATTTCACCTTTGATATCAGAAAAAAGTGTATTATGTTCAGTCTACAAATAATAATTATTATTAAAATGTAAAACATACTTCATTGAGATACGTGCGGTCATTTGATTTACCTTTGTTAAAGGATGTAAATACTTCTGGAGTTGTTTCTCCTAAATTACCAGAAGTATTTAGAACACACTCATTAACATAATCATCACCCATTGTAGCATCCTTACTAAATCCAATAGCAATATATTGAAGTGCTGGTGTTGGAATGAGTGATTGTGCTACAAGCTGTACTTTTAATTGATTTGGTCCAACAACAGTAAACATAGCTCCCATTGTACAGTCAAGGCTTGGATCACAACCTGGTGGTTTAAAAAGACAAGCTTTCGTTTCACCACATCCATCACGGGTGAGTTTAATGGCTGGATCAGATTTAGTTAAACTTAAAATTGTTACAAGAACAAAAGAAATTTGGTAAAACTGCTTCATATCTAAAAATAAATATTATATAAAAATATTTTAATATTTAATCCAGGAACAGGAATAATAAATAAGTCCATTAGTATCAAGAAAGATGTTGCGTGAGCTCTATATCTAAAACTTCTTATGACACGAAAATAAAGATAGTTTTAAAATATATATTTAAAACATATTATATGTAGAATCTTATACTACTAATTTTAAAATCTTATACCTTCTTTTGGAGAAAATCTATAAAAGTAGGTATAAAACTAACTAGAATAATATCTTAAATGTTTATCATATAATAAAAGATCATCTTTATAGATATCAATAACACTTTATTTTGTTTGCTTGAAAGGTATCCAGTAAAATGAGAAAAATATAACCTAAGATGGATGAAGATATTTTACGAAAAAATAATTTTATTTAATATAGATAAACATATTCAATATGTATAAATATTAAAAAGTAAATGATATATATTTTGTTATTATTATTAATTACTGTCAAAAATTGTAAATTAAGCAATTGTATGGTGATGGCTTTTGATTAGGGGGGAGAAATCAAAACAAGAATTAGAAAAGTAAATGTTAAAAATAGGTTTTGGCGAACACTCTTAAGAGAATGTGTGGATATATATATGGTATATTATTTATAAAGAAGAAGGTGTATGATAGTGAAACAATTTTTAAGGTTATTTGCAATTTAAACTATCATCACTACAAAAATTTGAGCACTTTTTACTTTCATTTTTCACTATATATATATAGATATTATAACCAATAATGAGAGTAATTATTTAAAATTGAAAAACTATTACATATATTTATTTATACAAAAAAAATGTTACATAATTTAAAATTATCAAAGACAAAATATAATTACTAAATTTCATTTTCAAACATAAATTTCTTGTTTTGATGTAATAAGAATTTTGATAATTAATGAATTCTATATGGTAAGAGTACAAAAAAAATGTAAAAAAGAAAAAAAATTAGAATTTATGTCTTATGATAATGAAGTACTGTATAGTAGTTGTATAATATAAAAGTAATAATTTTACATATCTCCAATAAACATCTTCAAAAAATTAAATTTAAATATAGATATACAATTCAACATATATATAAAGTTTATTTTTTATTTAAAAATCCATTTTTAACAAACTATTTTTAGTTAAATATTCAAAAAAAGCAGTTTCATATAGCAACTAAATTTTCCACACTTAACATAGTTACATCTAATTTTAAACAAAATGATAAAAAGATATAATATAACAAAAAGTTAAGCTATCAATGACATGTTTTTAAAGTGGTAAAATAATAATGATAATAAAAAAAATAATATTTAATAGAGTACTTTTAATTGGTAGGAGAAAGACATAAAATAAAACCTAAAAATTTGTAAGGCAATACGTCTAAAAATATAACAAGTTTTTGATTTTCTAAATTTCCTAATCTATATAAAATTAATTTAATTGCTTTACACAAAATGTCATAATAAGGTGATTTTTGTATTTTCATTTTACAGGTGTACAAAAATATTGTTAAGAAGAAAAAATTTAAATTAGTTGTAGAAAATGACAACAAAAAAAGGTAACTTTTTCGTTGAATATATTTACTATTTTCTTTACTTAACTATTTATAAACATTTTATTGTTTTCACTAACTACATACAAACATAAATAATGCCATTATAAATTCTTTTTATGTTTATCAAAATACCATTTAAAAACTATTCATAATCATATTTTTTCTCTTCTCCTCGTATCTCTCTTCACAACATCTTACATTATTCTTTTCTAATTATCTTTAGTAATTACTTTAAATTCAAAAGTTAAATTATCTCTACAATTGACATTTAATAAAATAACCTTTCTTTTTAACAACTTCTTATTGAAAGTACCATCAATTTAATAAACTTCTGCTATACATCAATTTGATGTTGTTTGATCTTATTTTAAGAAAATGAAATACTTTAATATTTAAAAAAGTAAAAATATTGTTATGATAAAAAAATAGTCTAAACTTTCAGTGATACGACTACGATTATTAAAAATTTAATACAGTTTGACATTAACAATATTTTTACAAATTTTTTCATCTCCTAATATTATATTTGTTTTATTACCAAAACTTTTATACCTTGTTTCTATAACTTAGGAATAAAATTAGTTAATTATTATAACAATATTTTTTTATTGAAAATTCTTTGCTACTACTTCAAAAATAATGGATTATAAAAAAATTTATGTGAATTTATTTCTTTCTTATATTGTTTGTTATTGTGTATTTTATTAAAAATTTTATACATAATTTGAGGTGGCACAAAATATTTTATGTATAATTAATATAAAAGAAATATATAATTTAATTAAAATGATACAATTGATACTGGTATAGATTGCCTTATAACTTGTTAAAATTTTTTCTTCTAAAAATCAAATAAAAAATCCAGGTTTTTATTTTACTAAAAACTAGTTTGAAAATAAATATGCATATTTTGTTATTTTTAAAAATAATAAAAAATATTTACATATTATATAAGAAGGCATTTTTTTAACTTGAAAAAATATTTATTTTACAATAATATACAAGTACAATTTTTTTGCTTAAAAAATTTTATTAAAAAAATTATTTGTTGTACAATTTTGTTTTAAAATTTAAGTAATAGCAGTGGAATTAAAATATTCTGTTGATTACAAATTTTTATAAATATTAAAAAACATTTCTACAATTTGATCAAAATATTAAAATTAAACAGTATCATATCATTTCTTAGTGGTAAATTACAATAGTCCTAAAAGAGAATTCTACACTTCTACGATTGTTTGATAAACAAGGCATTTTCAGTGGTGAAGTGCTGAGGTATTGATTCTTGTTAGAAGGTTAGAATATCTCTTTTAACAATAATTAATAAGTCTTCTCACTTGAGGACTTACCATTATTCAAGAACATATGTAAAAAATTGAAACAAATATCTTCTCTTTCATAAATACTAATACAAAAATGTTAAATTAAAAAAAATTAAGTTATCTACATTTAGCAAACTTAAGTAATATTTTTAAAATTACCTAAGAATCACTAAAGTAACATATACAATTAAAAAATAATGTGAAAATAATAAAAAAGGCAACAAATTTTTAAAAAAAAATTTGTTAATTAAATATTAAAATATGGAGTGAACAACAAAGGAAAATTAAAGTAATATGTTGCAATGTTAAGATAAATATAATAAAAAGAAATTAAAACAGTTCTACAACAAACATTTTTTTGTATTACAAAAATATTTTTGAGTGAATTTAAAATTTGACTGTTACTACTTTTTTTGTAATTTATTGGTAAGCGTAAAAAAATATTCTTTTGTGACATGTAGAAAAAATTAACGGTAGTGTAAATTAAAAAATATATATATAAAAAAGAGAGATACTACAATAATAGTTGATAAATTGAATAAAAAAAGCCATTTCTACTTTTTTGTGCTTATTACAATATGTCTTTAAACTATAATTATAATGGCAAATGAATAATAATATCAATACATATATATATACATAAGGAAATATATATATGATATTGATAAGTCTCTCAATGCTTATTGTCATTGGATAAAAAGACGTATGCAAGATATCACAATATGAATGATAATTAAATTAACTGTCTTGATGAATGATAAATTAATTCCCAAAAAAATTGTTTTAAATGATTGTACATATCTGAAATAGGTTCTTTGCTTTAAATATATATGCATGATCCCGTATCATAAAATTTACTTATAATTTCCATAAATAAAAAAATTGTTGAGTTGTTGATATTTTTTAAAGCTTTTCGATTAATTTTTGTACATGATTTTTGTTATTTACCTTATTAATCTTCCAACATCATAATACTATTTTTTTTCTGGAAAGTTATATTATTCACAATTAGTAAAAATTTGTTCTTAGGGATGACAATAAATGTTTGTAAATAAAAATATGAATTAGGTCATTTTCATAAAATTATAGATATAATATATTCAAAGACACTGTTGAGATAAAACTTTTTTGATGAAATATAGAGTTAATATGTATTCTATTCAGTTAAAAAACTATATTGGTAATTGTTGTCTATGGTTAATCATTGCCATTAACATTGCTGCTTGAGCACCTACATTTGTATTTCCAATTGTTGGTCCTACCTCTTGAACAGGTCTATTATTTGATTGATTTATATTATTATTGCCATTATACAAACAACTACCGTTATCACGTTTAATATCTTGAATTGGCCTAACAACAGCACAATTCTTATTTTTTGTTTTTATACTGTTAGGTTGTGAAAAATTGTACCCAAGTCTAAATAGAGAATTATCATCTTGATGCTGCTGCTGTTGCTCACGACACATTGATGATGGTTGTTGACGATAATTTTTTACAACACTTTGCGATAAAGGATTACCCATCCCATCATTTTGTTGTGATCGTAAATACTCTTCATTATCATTACTAAACTCATTAGATGATGAGGTATTACTATTTTTAATATCAATTACACCTTCTGGAATATTTTCATTACAACTCCAGTTTAGTAAAGTATTATTATTACTCTCCATATGTTCTTTCTTCAATGTATTATTAGAATTTAAAAAATTTGCCTGAAGAAGGTTACCAAAAGCATTCTCATTACCTAACATAGGTTGTCCACCTTGATCTGGAATACTTAAAAGATTATGAGTTGTTGAAGTTTGTTGAGCTTGTTGAATGTATTGTGATAAATGATTATTTATATCATACCCATTACTACCACTCATTTGTCCACCAAATCTTCCTCTACCATTATTAGAAATACCATTCATTTGTTGTAGTGAAGTTGTGGCATTTGCTACACTATTATTATTATTCACTGTTTGCACCGACCCATGGCCTGTAGCACTAGGTACAAACAGATCTGTCCTAAAAAACGTTGCTGTAGATGAACCATTTTGAGGAATATTATTAGTAGTATTAGCAAACATCGATTGCCATGGTAATATTGATGCTGTTCCTAGGGGTGTACTATTCCATCCTTGTAATTGCCCATTATTTTGTTGAATATTAGCAGCAGTTGGCGCTGCAGCACTTGCCAAATATTGTAATTGTGCTTCAACTAGTAAATTATTTGGTATTATTGATGGTAGTATTGCGGCAGTTGGTGGTTGTGCAGTAGCATTTTGAAAAGTATATGGAAAGAAAGCTGCTGCTAATGTTTGATACATATAATTAGGATGTGTTGTAGGATTAGATAAAATACCATTGTTATATTGTTGGAAAATATTTGCAAAATTATTATGCATATTTATATTGTCAGGTTGTTGAAGATTGGGATGATGACCAAATGTTGATGCTAATAATTGAGATGTGGTTGGTTGATTTGTGTTAATTAATTGATGATTTCTTCCAATGTTAGTTAATGGTGTATTTCCAATAGAGTTATTTGATGGTGATTTATTTGATCTATTACATACATCCATACATGCTTGTGATATTTGTAGATATTTCGTATTACCATAATGACTAAAATGGTTCATTTTTAAAAAATTATGTTCTAATGCTTCTGATGGTGTTATTCTTTTCTCCTGATCCATAGCAAGCATTTTTTTAAGTAAATCAATAAATTCTGTTCTATCAGCTTTTTCACATAATAAAAAAGAATTATCATAACCTTCTGGATGATTTGCAATAGCAATATCATCAAGACAATTGAAAATATATTTCCTTGTATCTTTTGATTTTATACCAGTATCAGCCTCATGTTCCTCCGGTGTTTTAAGTCTCCAATAATTATTAGTATTATCTTGAATATGTTTAAAGAAACGATATGATTTTGATGCTTGTTGAAGCATTGTTGCTGGTGGTAATCCTTGTGTTTGAACAATATAACGTATTTGATCATACTCCGAGGAACCAGGATAAAGAGGCCACCCCAAAAATAATTCAGCCATAACACAACCTAATGACCACATATCAATAGCTTCTTTAAAAGCCAATCCCAAAATAATTTCTGGTGCACGATAATATCGTGATTGTAAGTAAGTGTTTGTTACAGCTTTTGTTCTATATGATGCTGAACCAAAGTCAATAACTTTAACACGAAATGGTTGATTTGCAGGATCCACCAACATAATATTTTCTGGTTTTAAATCGGCATGTATCAATCCTAATTGCTTTAATTTAGCTAGAGCTGTCAAGACCTGTTGAACAATTGGACGGATGTTATATAGTTGTGTGGGGTTAAACTTTTGTTGTTTCAAAAAATCATATAAATTTTGATCAAGCATTTCAAATACTAAACATGTATGATTTTTATGTTGAAAACATTCAAAAGCTTGGACAAAGTTATACTCATCAGCATTAACAGTATTAAGTCGATGTAATATAGATATTTCAATTTGTCCCTGTCTCGCATAACTAGGATGTTTTTTTAGAATTTTAATTGCAACAATTTCATTTGTTCCTTTTTTCCATGCTTTAACAACTTGTCCAAATGTACCCTTACCTAAAAATTCAAGAACCTCATAATGATTACGATATGGTGAACAGATAACTTCATGTTTAATAACTTGATACTCTCCCTCTGATGATGATGATGATTTTGTTGTTTTAGGTATTATCTTTTGGGTTATATGATTCTTTGTAGATGATTTATTATTAATATTATTTTTAGATAAATTTTGATAATGAAGAATTATCTCTTCAGGGGTAGCTTTTTCTTACTCCAGAAGATATAACATCTTGTTTACGTTTTACCCCACGTGCTACGTCGTTGTTCAGCATTGTCGTCAAACCCTTTGAGGCCTAAAATTTATAAAGTAAAAAGATTAAGATGTATGTTATTTAGTTATAAAATGAATACAAAAAATTTATATTACGAATGTGAATAAAAATAATGAATAAATTCTAATGTTATGTGATCAATGATATATATATATATATGATGTTATATGTCTATTATTAAATAAATAAAATGTTTAGTAATATATGGAGAAATGAGTACTATATATGCACTCCACATGGTATGTGTATATATTAAATTGTGAGTCTTTTATCATAAATATGCACATATATGTATTCAAATAGTATATCCTACAAAATATTTTTCTTTTTATAAAAACATATAACTTACAGTTGATATGTTATATGAAGAATCTGTTGGAAGAGTAGAAGTTTCTGTATACTCAGCATCTACCTTATTCCCTACTATCACTTCTTCATTATTATTTTGTTTAGATATTGAATAATATCTTCTACTAGATGTATCAACCAAACTTATCTCCTCTTCAGAAGGTGATGAAAATTTAATTTTTTTAGATTGTGGAGGAACAAGCATAACACCTCCAATTAAAATAATAATATATATTTACAATTAAAGAAAAACCGTCTCTTTTTATAAGTTAAATAATTAAAAAATTTTTTAAAGTATTGGCGGTGTCTATGCACGTTGGTGTTGTGTAACAGTTGAGAATCTAAAATAAACTAAAAAAATTTGTTATTGATATATAAAATATAGCAATATTAGTTAAGTATAAACGTAATGAAGTATTTTGTATATGTTATGAAGGAAAAAAATACAAAATTCATTCTCAGTGTGATGTGAAAAACATGATATATTTTCAATAACAACAAGTCCAACTGGTAGAAAAAAAAACGTAAAAGAAGTAAGTATGATATATATTTCTATTTTTTTTCTTCAATAATGTGTTTATAATTAATTCTAGACAAAAAATATAGTATTGGTAAAAAAAGTAGGTACACATAAATTGTATAGAAAATAGATACTAAATTAATCATAAATTTATCTGGTTTTATGTAAGTATATGATAAATTTTCAAAGTGCAACACTTCATTATTATGAGGAAATGATTATTTTATTTAGTACAATGTTTTACTTAACTAAATTTTATATCATTTTGGATATATATATATATATAAAATAAGTTAAAGTATTCTTTAAAAAGATTTGCTTGAATGAAATCGACATTAGTGTGATATTGAAATAAATAAACAGAATTTTTTCATTATTATTATTGTACAGTAGTCTTTTTCTTCATTTTTTTCAATCCTCTACAACAGAAATATTATCAATTTTTGAAATGTTTTTTTTTACATCACAGTTAAATATTAATCCAAAAAATAATAATTAAGATTTTTGTTATTTGAAATGGAGGAGAGAATTTTTTATTATAGCACGTGAAAGTAACAGTGTTAGAAGTACTACATCTTTACATATCAACATTGACATATGTCTTTGCGCATCTGTATATTTGATAAAAATTTAGGTCACGGAGAGAAATGACAACGACACTGAAACCAAAAACAATGAAAATATTAAAAACTAGAATTTTTAACAAAATAAGTAATAAAAAAATTTTCAAAATAATATTTTTCCTACATGCTACTACTTAATATAATTTTTATATTCCAAAAAACTTTTTTATCTCATATTTTTTCTTTTTAAATTTTTTAGACAAAATTTGCTATTACTTTTGATATGAATAAGATAAATTTGGATTTAAAAAAATAAGATTTAAATTGAATATATAAAATGATATATCAAAAATATGTCCAATTTCAAAATTGTTGTTAACTTTTATAGGACTAATTTACCAAACTACAAATAAGATACATATTTTTTTACTTTTAAAAAGACACAAAAAATTAAATTCATAGAGATGATTGATAAATATTAAAAATGAAAATTCAATGGCAATATGTGAGATTTTCATCTTGTAAATGGGGTATGGAAAAGTTTATAAATGCAATGTGACGACACATCAACTAAATTTTCCCCCTACAACACATGCAGACATATACATGTATACATGTATATATATATATATAATATTCAGCGAAGAGCAAATGCATTTGTTATTTATATATGCATATATCACCACAATGTGATGTGTTACCTATGTTGATAGATTTTATATATGTATTATTTAAACAATCATCATTCCTCAATTTAAATTTCCTCCTGATAATAAGCTTTCCTTAAAACATATGTAACTATTATAGTTAAATTAGTATTAAAATCTATATAAGTTAATGATTAATTTGTGAATAAAAAGTATATTTCAAGAATGATTAATTATGGGAGAATGGATGTGTAATAATTTTAGATAACATCAATATAAAAAAATTCGATAGTTACAACGATCAGTAGCTTCGATGATTAATTTATACAACATTTATAAATATATATATGAGGAAAATTAAACTTTTTTTTGAGAAATAATAAAAGGACAGAAATCGTGTATAACATGTATATAGGTTTCTATGTGTCAATATACTTAAATAATAATATCTTTTCTTATAAAACATTCATCATATGCACAAATGATTAGTATTTTGAGAGTTTTTACTATCTACTAATGAATGTTAATTTATAGATAGATAACTTAAAATGAGGAATAAAGAATTTGGTAAACATAAATATTATATATAATACATAGTACGGTCAGTGATTACTGATAATAATTTAATATATTCAAAAATATGATAAGAAATACATTAAAAAGTACATATTGGCATGAGATAATTTATTTTTGAATTTAAAATTATCTACTATTAGAGGTAGTTTATTTTATAATCGTTTTAAAGAAAAAAAGAAGTTTAAAGATTAAAGTTAAAAAGTATAAATATGGTTAGGAGATGAGTATATATGCTTATAACAGTTGAAAATGCCGCAAGTAGCTCCAACCATTTTGGTTTTAGTTTTAATTTTATATATATGACCCTGAAATTTGAGAGGAGACTTCTATTTCTACTTAGTTTTAATAAAAGGGGGAATGATCTTAAAGGTTATAAGCTTTACTATATAGAACAGGAGAACAGTATAATTTAACTATATATTCAAATGTTTACTTCTCTCAGTCCAACAGAACCACATAACGAGTGGCACCCCATGCCAGTCTGGGTCAATTTTATTTAATAAATAAATGTATATAGGGTGCGCAAAATGGAAAGCGACATTTTCATCTTTGCAAGATGTTACACAGAGTAGAAGGATTGTTCTATTGTGTGACATCTTCTTCTCCTTTTTCTTCTTCTACTTCCTGTATTAAGAATCTGGTAGGAAAATAAAAGAGAAACTTTAAGGGAAACTTTTAATGAAAAATAAGAGTATATATTATAGATATATGGAAAATAAAATAAGTTTACTTTTTATGCTCGAAAATAAGATAAATATGGCATATTGTATATGATCATTTTTACATATTCAATGAGTAGATATACTTTATATATCTCTATAATTTTTGATAGAAAAAAACATTTTGTTCATACAATAAAGTACGAGTAAAAAAAAACTATTTTAGAATATGTACTATTATATTATGTGGAAAAATATTTTTTACTTGCCAGAATGAATTTTTAGCAATCTAGACTTCATTTCTTCAAATTTTCCTACATTTTAAAAGTTAAAAATTTTTGACATTTGACTAATTTTGTATAAAAAAAGAAAATATTTAAAATAAATATTAAAAATGTTTTATACTGAATAGTATGTCTAAGAAAGGAGAAACGGAAGTGATTATAAAAGTTTATAACTTTGTCCTCCCATCTTTAAGATAATTCATAGTCTATTATTTTCTTAATGATACATATTTATTTAAGTGTAGAATTAAGAAATTTATATATGCATTTAGAATGTCTAATCTTTTTTTCTTCTATATACATATATTAAAAATATAGTAAAATTATTGGTAGATTAATGTTATGATTACAAAACAGTGTTAAGTTTATTATTTTTTACAATATCTTAGTATTAAAATCCAGAAAGTGTATAGTAAAAAATCTTATTTTCTTGTGAAAATGAAAGGAATAGATGATTAAATAATTTTAATATAAATATATCTATCATAATATGAATAATAGAATATACTTATTTAAACAATGAAATGGCAGATCAAGAGACAAATATTTGTTAAAGCTTTGCCTTTATGTCATATATTTCCTCATTCTACAAATATATATATAACATTGACATGCTTCTTATTGTATAAATTATAAAAGGAGGTGTAGAAGAAAAGATTTGTTAAATACACAATTAAATATAATATATTTTGAGAGAATTGAGGAAATGTTTGAAAAACACTGAAATATTAACGTCACATTTATATGTATTTGTATATAAAAGGTACCTCACATATACATGAGAAATTTGGCCAACTATAAAATTTTTGCTGTACAATTTTATATATATTTAAATAAATATTATTAAGATAGAATAAAATTTAACAAAAAAGAATACTTTTTAATTACCAAGTGACGTTTAAAAATTTCTTAACTACATAATACTGTCATTAGGTGAAAGGAGAATAAGAAACTGATATGAAGAGATCAGAAAGTATTTTTGATTTAAAGTAATGATATAAAAAAGAAAAAAATTCGATTTTTTTTTCTGATTTATAGAAAAGATATAACAATTTGATATAATAATATATGAAATAGGTTGGTGAAAAATAATGTTAACATATAGTGATAACAAAAATCTTAATTTGTTGTAATGTTAGTATATCAAAAAAAATTAGGCATTATCAAAAATCACGTTGTTGATAGAGGGAAAGAAAAAACATAGAGGTGGTAAATTGTACATATCATTTTCATTTTTCTCTTTCATTCACCTGACCTTGGTATATTTTTATATTATTAACCAAAAAAATAATTAAAATTAAATTATTATGACAAAAGCTTTTATATCCTATAATGTAAATTGTTATTATCAAAAAGATTTCTATACATGTCTACAAGAATTAATTTAATTTTTCATTATTATATAGTAAAGAGATCGATCATATATTGTAGTTATAAGAAAGATGGAGAAGAATGAGATAGATAGAAATGAGAAAGATAAGAATTTACAAGAAAAGTATATTTAAGCAATAGATAATGTAAAAGTTATGGAACGTAATTTAAATTACTCTATCCAATATTCAAATAAAACATCAATGTACATTAGATAACTACTAATATCTTTGTTTAAAAAAATTAGTTTAAATAATATTTATATATATTGTTAAATAGTATTATATATAAAATCTTAATAAATTTTGTTTTGTCTATAACATATACTTCACACTAAAAAGAGTTCAAAAGTAAAGATCAAAAAAATTTTTAGTTTTTTATACTACATTTCATCTTAATGAATAATTTCGTTGTCATGTCATTATAGTATTTATAAACCAATAAACTTTTCTTAATTTTAGAACTGGAAAATATGTATAAAATTTATCTTTTGTATTTTAATATTTTTCAACTAAATACAAAATATGTATTCTAAAATTAAAATTTTTAAGTTACCTTTAAAAGATAAAAAAATAGATAAATCTTTTATAATGATGGAGCCATTTAATGGAAGGGTTAAAAAGTTTGAAATAAATATTTTTTATCAGTAATTGAAAGGTACAAAGACAAAAGATTGATAAATTTGTAGAAAATGTAAGATTTTGCTTTTAATTAGAAATAATTTCCCATTTTACTAATCTACAAAGTATATTAAACATAATTAAAAATTATTATAATTATATATTTAAAATCTCTTTAGCAATGACCTCATAATAAGGCCTATAGTAATATTTTATATATATACTAGTATTTAAGAGCCTATAACTCATTTATAATATATTATTCCTTCCATTTTCAAATTATAATACAATTTTTAATATTATCAAGATTCAATATTTACCTGATACTGAAGACTGATATATATACGTTACTTTTAATAACAAAAGAGAATATATGAAAATGGATTGTGGTACAAGAGGAGAAGGGAAAGACCAAAAAATGTTAATAAATAAAAATACTTTAATAGGGAATAAAAATGATAAAATATTTAAGAAAGATTAAAGAATGTTAAAATAAATGATAGTTGTCATTAGGAAAAGTAAAAGTTTTAAATGCTTTTAAATCTCTGTAACAAGTATTGTTTAATCTCTCTCCAATCAGTTGATTAAAATATACTATTTTTCTATAGCTAGTTTAATGTTTACATTCTTCCACCAAAAATAAAATAAAATGTTATAGAAAAAAATTTTTTCTACCCCAACTCTAGTGATGATGCCTATTTATTTATTCTATCAAACTTATAATTTTTTTGCAATCTTCATTCTATTTTTTTAACTCAAACTTTTCTAAAGCTTCATTTTCTCCTTTTTAATATAAAAATATACATAATTTAACTTTAATAATATTAATAAATGTAAAAAATAGTTTATCAGACGGGAAAGAATAGAAAAGTATAGTTTTGCATTTTTAAAAGTTGTTGCTAATTTATATCTACTTTTTGTTATAGAAGCGTTACTATCATTGTTTGATGACATGGCACACCAATAGACACTCTAATATATTTTCTTCAATAAAGATAATACTTTTATCGCAGTCTTCTCTATTTCAGAGATAAATACGTAGAAAGAGTTAATCATCTATGTCGTTCCATCTCTTTCTCCTATCTCTCTTCAATTGTCTTCAAAAATAGAGTAGAGTATATGTGGAAGGGATAGAGAATATACATTAAAATTTATGTGATTTCTAAATGGCAAAATTTGGTGCTATAGAAATATATTATATTGTTTAGTATTATTTTTTTTAAATTTCAAAATGTTTTATTATAAAAACTACAGCATTTTTTTACAAAAAAAAAAGATAAATAAATAAGCAACCTAATAATGATATTTATACGGGGTCCAATAAATATTGATGGGTAATAATAGTGTTAAAAAAGATTTTAGATTGAAGAATGTAAAAAAATATAATAATTATCGAGAAAGAATGAAAATAAATAATAGTTTTGAAGTAAATAGAAACGAAATATCTATATTGATATAAATTTTAAAATATTATCATAAAATTTTTAAAATTAAAGTAAAAAAAAATGTGATTATATACATGCTATTATCAGAAAAGAAGATTTTTATATGTTGAGACCAGATAAAATAATAAAAATTTGCCATAAATGATGGAAAAATTTTAAAGATTTAGCAAACAAAAGATGGATGAAAAAAAATTTTTAGAAAATAGGAATGGGTTAATGCAAAATGCATATGAGTTTCATTGCCATCATCTTTTATGCCTTCATAATATTCTTTTTACTTGATGATGATTAATAAGATTGATATATCGATATATATGAAGTATATTTTATATTTATCTTAAATAAAAATACAGTAAAATTTGTAAGAAAATCTTCTTACTTTTAACTATCGTAAAATTAATATTTAAATAGAATGATGATAAAAGTTTCTTGGTAAAAGAAGTCATATTTAACATGATACATGAAATAACAAACTCAATGTACTTTAAAAAATTTGATTTAAAATAGATAGACAAATTGATAGATAAAATGGAGAGGATTTGTCAAGATATATAAGATATATATATTATATGAATGGCTAGTATAACAATTATTGTCATTAAGGGTAAAACTATATAAAATGATTAAACAATATATAGCTAAAATAAGTCAATATGAAAAGGAACATTTTTACTTGACCCGTTTTCTTAAATTCCACATATTATTTATTTAATAATAAATATATTTTAAAAAACTTCTTTAAAAAAGTTTTTTTTATTATTTAATTTCTCTCTACTAACATTCATAAGGAGAGAATAGATCTATTGAAAAAACTCTTAACAAAAATTGCTTCATATACACAATCACAGTCAACTATTTTTAAAATACTTTCCAGTACAAATATAATTTCATTCATTCAAATATGTGTATAATATGATAGATGGTATCCTTTAATAAAAGAATATCAAATGTTATAGTAATAGTATATACATTTTAAGTTTTAGCTTAAAATTCTAAAATATCTACCTTTTACAAATATGCGATTCAGTTGAATTGTCAAAATCATTAATGTCAAGGGTATTATGACTTGCCATACTATATTATATACTAATCATATTTAATCAAGGATAAATAATTGATAAAAATATTAGCAAATATTTTTATAAAATAACTAACATTCTATCTACTTTAAGAAAGTAACTAATTTAGTAAAATAAAAAAAATTTATCACCTACTATTTGAACGTCGTCAAATAGATTAATGGTAAAGAGGATATAGTTACCTTCTAAAACCTTATAATAATAAAATCATTCCACAAATTATAGCATTAAAATATTTATTACCAGACATCACTACGATTCGTTTTTAATAAATATTATAATAGGGTATAAATAAATAAATTAAAAAACTAAACATTTGTCTTTAACATGTTCAACAAAAAAATGCTCTTTTATTTCCAACTAATATATAGAACATTTTTTTGTCGAGAAATGTATAGGTATAATCTGAATCAAATAAAATGTTAATTTGATAGAAATATAATGAAATGGGAATAAGAAACGGAACCTAATACATACAAGAAATTTAATACACATTCGGTCATGGCCTTAGGATTCCATTATATGATGTAAGACACGCCAGTAAATACACTGACCATAATCATATAATTTATACATAAACCTCTTGAAACAACTCCTCCCTTTTTTATGCTTTTTTTTTATTACTCATCTAACATATTAGTTGATGCTGCCAATCTTAACTGATCTTTAATAATTTAAGGTGGTTTATTTATAAAGCATATGGCATTTGCCAAAAAAACTTATAGGAATAAAACAAGAATATGTTTTAAAATTTAATCTTAGTTCTTATATATGAATATATATGTGTATAATGCATCATTAAATATAATGGTAATACAATTTTATTGAAAAAAATCTTATTAAGTATTTCTTATAAAATATCACTAACAAAAATTAATTAAAGATCCATATTTATGTGTGTAGTAATATGTGTGTTTATTTTTGTGATAAAAATATCAAGACATTAATATAAAAAAGTTTAATTTGTATAAAATAAAAAAGTTATTATAAAAATGAAATGGAACAAGATATAATATATGAATGAACAAAATACATAATAAAAGATAAAAATAAATGACAGAAACTAACATTTTTGAATATTACATAATAAATTAAAACATCTTTACAATTATAATTATTATATTTTCTCACCTGATAGACATATTATTGATATTTCTTTTTAATTATTTAGATGAAGAATCTTTTTAATATAAAATAATAAAAAATACCAATTTTCGTCAAATGATAAACAGATAAATCACATAAAAACTTCATATTTTTTATTATAAAAATCGTAATAAATTAATATATTTTTATTTAAGTATATACCTTGCTATTGATAATATTAAAAATAATGAGATATACAATGTTAAATATAATAAACATCCAATAAAATATGAAAGGAAAAAAAACTAGGAAAACGATAGAAAAGACCATAAAATTGATGTATTTTTTTTATCATGATTATGTAATATGATATATTAATATCCTGTAGAATGGAAAAATGAAGTTTTTATGAAGAATAATGTAGATTTAGTATTAGGTAGTTAAAAATGTCCTGATAAATATTTACTTGCCAAATGATACAATGTTTATAATAATCATCCATGTATTTTATTAACAAAATACAATATTTTTACATACTATGAAGGGAAAAATATGAATCATTATGATTACGTACACATATATACATTAATGGGAAAATTTTTATTAAAAAAATATGAAAAATTATGATAATGTGAAGAAGATTTTATACAACTATATATATTTATATACAATATATATAGGGTATTAAATTTTAAAATATAGAAATAAGCTTTTCACAATGTTTATTGGGTATATCATATGACAAATTATATTACGTTAGTAAATTTTTCTCCTACACATTTTCGGTATATTCAAAAAATTTGTACTCTTTTTTTAAGAATAATCATTGTAAAAGGATTTATAATTTATGTCAAAATTTGTTGGTGATTCGTTAAGCGTAACTGCCTTTGAAGTGATTCAGCTGTAGCGGATAAATTTTTTGATTTTGTCGATGAGACAGAAGAGTGCTCTCCACTTTCATTGTTAGCCTCATTTTCAAATGTATTTATAGGTTTACTATCATTATAAATATGTTCATAATTGGTTGGTATATTATTGTTCACCCCTAAATTACTTTCATCCTTCATTTTATTTCGGAGAACGGGTATTGGTGGTGATGATGTAGTAGTTCTAACATTTCTATCATTATTTGCCTTTTTTTCCCACCATTCTAAACGTTTGGAGCGAGATGATGATGACGTAGAACGGATACTGTTATGTGATGTCAAACTCTTTATAGATAGCTTATCTTCTAAATTAAAACCGTCATTGTGATTTCTATTATCATTATCTAAAGATGATTGTAGATTATTATCATTTATATCTTCCTCTGCCATCATACGACCGTTACTTCTCCCATTATTAACTTTTTTTTCACTGCCACTTGATTTATTTTTTATATTTAGATGATGTTTAGTCATTTCAGAGGCTCTCGCTGCTATTGCTTCAGCTTTCTTTTGAACCATTTCCATTTTTATTTTTGATTGCATAGCCTCTTCCTTTATCAAATTTCTTTGCTTCTCCAAATACCTTTCATCACTATAAAAAAATTATAAATTAATTATTAAAAGTTTTTACAATAAATGATAATAAAAACATGAAGTATGGACTAAAAGAAAAAATATTTGAAAGAACAAACTAATTACCTAATTCTTCTTCTTTCTTCCATCTCCCATTCTTTATATCTTTCCATTTCTTTACGACGTTTATTTTCTTCAATTTGTTGTAATAATTCATGTTTATGTCTTTCTTTATCATTAAAACCCAGTACAAATGTTTTATTGTTCTTTGTTGTATTATAACTTCCTTCATTCAAACTCGTATAGATTAATCTTCCATTACCAATTGTAGGTAACTTTTGATCATTTGCATAACCTATTGTTTTACTCATCTATACCAATAAATAAATTAGCAAAAAAAGGCACATTTTTAATGAACAAGGAGATATGTAAACAAATAAATGTGTTTTGGGAAAAATGGGAATAAGAAGTCAT
The DNA here is from genome assembly GCA_005656395.1 of Strongyloides papillosus. Classification (NCBI taxonomy): domain Eukaryota; kingdom Metazoa; phylum Nematoda; class Chromadorea; order Rhabditida; family Strongyloididae; genus Strongyloides; species Strongyloides papillosus. Next base: position 279,940 of record SRSI01000044.1, read on the forward strand.
AAACTAACCTCATTATTAAAATATGGTGATAAAAATTTATTATCATAGCAATTTTTATTATTTGCTTTTTCAACGTCAAAAAGTTTTTTTAAATTTTCTTCTTCAATTTTATTATTTAAATTATACTCCATTTTTGTGTTATTAATATTTAGTGTAGAGTTTTCACTACCCATATGTTTATTTTGTTCATTTTCTGTTATCATAGATGAAAAAGCATTTTTTACTGATAATGGTTGATAAAAAATATTTCCATGTATGGAGTATGCTTTCATCCCAACAATAAATGTTCTTCCTTCTAAAATTTCCGGTGGTACATTCCATGAAATATCTAATGGATTTTGAAATGAAATTTTTTCTTTACAATCAATTATATTTGAATTATTCGCTGCTTCCATGACTGAGGGTAAATAATTATTTTTATTTTCTGTGGTTAAAAAAGATGGATTACTTGATAATGTGGTTGTCGTTTTTAATAATGGGGGGTACAATGAATTACTTCCTATAATATAATTGGTTGTATTATTTATTTTAGAAAACCTTTCATCGATCAAATTATCAGAATTTCTTATATTATTTGACCATGAACCTTTTTCTGGTAGTACCTCATATTTATCATTATCATAGTTTTGGTGCAAATTATCTCCAAGTTTGACATTTGTTTGTGTTGATGGGTTCCAATTATATGTACGTACCATAATATATAACTGAAATTTTATATATATACTAAACGAAGTGATAAAATATATAAGGTACTTTACATAAAATAAAAATATAATTATTGAAAAGGATGTAAAATGAAAATGTGATATTATCCTAAAGAACATTTCAAAAATCGTCTTTAACTTCTATATAACTTTTTTTTGCTCCGTTCCCTAAAGGTGTATAACATCTCCATAGTAACACGTATATTTTATTAAATACTTTAATTTTTATCATCTAAATTATGTTAACTCATTAAGTTTCTCATGTATACATAACCATAATATTTATTTCTCTTTAAATACCATATAATAGAACCCTTTCATTTTTTGCTTTAATAAAGATTTTCTGAATGAATTATTTAAAAAAATCTCTCCTCAGATATATTATTTGATCTTCTTTTTAGCAGATGTTTTATTATATAATTCAATACATATCAGACAACTCATGTGGAGGTGTAAAAAATTAAAAACAAAATTAAATATTTTAAAATAGAAAAAAAAATTAAATAATTCATTTGTTATTAAAGGATAATAAGTAAAAAACATGTTTGTTCCAAAAGAATTTTAAATTATGTTAACCTTATCATAATAACGAGTAGATCTATACAAGATAAATGAACTTTAAAAGTTCTCCTTGAAATGAGTTAATAAAAATAGGAGAATATATTATATTAGAAAATTTAAATAACATGACAAATTTCTTGAAATATTAAAAATAAAAGAAAACTTATTTTTAAAAAGTATATGACATTCTATAAATAAAATATATTAAATGCTAAAATATTATACATAAAGAAATTGAATGTAAAAATATTTACACCACAATCAAAAACTCTCTTTTCTTATGACTTTTAAGAAAAAATATATTATAAATCAAATATATATTTATTTAGAAGTATTAATTTTTTTGTTATTAAAAATAAAGGTACAAGAGGTACTTTAAAGAAATGTTAAGAAACTTTAGCACATATATTATTCTTTAAAAATAATGTCTATTCTTATAAAAATGGAATTTGTGAAAATTGGATTGACAAAATCATGAAATATTACATTCAGTACATCCAAAAGAATAGTTGTATATAATTTTTTTCTTATCTTATCATAATTAAATCTAACAATTTTGTTTACTATTAGATATATGAGTGTATAGGACAAAACCTTCTATATTGGTAAGTAGATTTAATATGTTAGCGTTATTTTTTACTTCTTCTACAATAACTCTTCTTTTTTTTATTATGAAAGAGTGGATATAAAAAATGGATTAATTAGTATATTAAAAATTTGTTGATCTTAGTTAAGAAAACACTTTTAAGTATTTACTAAAATAGTATATCCTTGTGAATTGTGTATCAAAATAAATACTATAATTTAAATATTTGTAAATAAAATCTTAAATTTTTATTGTTATCATTTTTTTCTAAATTGCTTAAACAAACGACTCAAATTATTTTTACATATTTTATCTATTATTATCAAAAGTTATTATATTAAATATAATTATTACAATACGTAATATACATTATTTATATTAAGATTATCTTATCTAATCTTTGGTTAAGAATATTTCAATCATTTTATCTAATGCATGATTTAATTTCGTGCCAAAAAAAAAACAGGATAATTAGTCTTTGCGAAATGATATTTTATCATAAAAATGGAAAATTTTTATTTGGTAGTAGGTATCTATAGCTAATAGATTTTAGTTAACAATTTATAGAATTTTTACTTCAATTTTTACAATCATATTTTTAAAAATGCATCTTTTAAAGAGTATAATACAAGATATTCCTTTTTACTTTACCTAACTATCTACTATTATGTTGAATTTTACATTTTTAATTAAATATTTAAAAGATATATGCGCTTATATATTATTATGTCATCAATCATTGTAGGTCTTTTTTTCGAGTAATTAATCTACCACAGATGTAGAAAAATGGTATTAATAATCATCATCATTAACATTATTATTATTATCTTACTCATAATTTTATTTCAAAAATAAAAGATGAATAATAATCTGATGTAATAAAATATCTTATAAAATATTATAATAAACTGTATATTTCTTTTTGAAATATTTATCCCAACCAATGAACTTAAAATTTCTATATAGATTAACATACTCCATACAAAGGATCAAATTTTTTTTCAATATACAACTATAACACATTGTATTATCAGTTATTTTACTTTCTCTTTGATCACAGAATACAATTAATATATGAAGTAGTTTAAAAAATTTTGAAAATCCTATCTATTGTCCTATTATATTATCTATTTAAATATACTAAACTAACACTTATATAAGTTTATTTTAGTATTATCCATCAAATTTACAAAATCAACTAGTAATTTTCGTTACCAAACTCTAAATAATTTACACTTTTAATTATGTAAAATTTTTATTTAATATAAAAAAAATTCATTGATACTTATACATTTTCTAAACATTATTGTATTAAACGTTACACTCATAAAATTGATGTAAGCTGATATTTTTTAAATTTATTTAATGCTTTTTAATACAATATCAAAATAGTATAAATTTCTCAATAATCACTTTTTAATGGTCCAATTGTGTACTTTGAAATGTATCTTCAAGAAAGATGAATGTGGTTAATTGAGGACTTCCTTCTAAAAAAGGTACCTTGGTGTCATATAATAATATTTTTTGTAAACAACCACAAATAATGACTTTATTTATTTTGATATCTATTATCTTTTCTAGATATGGATATATTTGTATATTCGTTCCCCTATTAACATTAAATAAGTTACTACTAATTTAAAAGAAGACTTCTTATTAAAACTAACGTTGAAGAATATCATTAAATATTTTAGAATGTATTATACTTTTTAATGAATATGAAATACATAATAAAATATATTCCTACCTCTTTAATTAAAGTTTAATTATACTTAATACTACCAAATAAGTCAACTAAAATAGTTAAAGAAAAATTTATCCTATTACACTTATTTTTTTATCAAAAATTTGACTGATAAATTTCTTTTAAGTAAGTGGAAATTGAATTTATAAGTATTTGTTGATGTTAACTTTTAGATGTAATATCTCATGATTTAAATGCAACATAAAATTTGTATATATTATTATTTTAATATACTTTTTACTATGTGGATTATTATTATCTTTTTTGTTTGATCAGATTTGTGATAAAATATTCAAGACAATAAAAATCAACAATATCATACGTTTATATTATTTATCTGTGTTTAAAAAGATAAGTCTTACCAAATTATGTTACTTTATTTACCAGACAACTATTAAATTAATCATTTAACTGTATTCAAAATTTAAATTTGTAATTTAATGATAACAGTACTTTTGGAGGTACTTAACTAACCATTTCACATCTATCTCTTAATATTACTCACTAAAATTTTTATAAAAACTTTATACCCCCAATGTTGTAAAAAGATTATCTTTATAGTGTGAAATAAAATTATTTATTTCCTTGTAGAAGATAAAAAAGTTTGAATTTTATTGGTGTATCTTTAAATTTTGGCAAATAATAATCTTCTCAGTAGTAGTTGTATTAATTATTTAAACACTCAAACAAAAATTTCTTATATATTTTAATTAAAACAAAATAAATATTATTTTAACGTTTAATATTTATTTTTTAACCAAAATATATTACATGTCTATGGGGATATATGACAAATAATTTAATATTTTTTAAAAAAAATCATTCCTTTTCTTTCTTAGAATAGTTAACTTGGTCAAAAAATTTTCTATCAATTATATAAGTCAATCAGCATAAATAAGTTATTCTTCTTAAAATAGTTGTTATTCTTAATTAAGTGTTCTTTTAATTACTTTGTGTATAAGATTAAAATTTAAACAAATTTTCTATGAAATTAAAAAACACCAATTATTATCGTGTAATTTATATACCATTTTTTTCTAATATACTTTCGCACAATTTTTTATAAAACCTTATAAATAATATTAAATTTTCTGGAGGATGGAAAAAAAAAGTTAATTAAAAAAAAGTACACAAAAATTTTTTAGCATTTAAAAGAGAAAAAAAATTATCATTTGCACTAGTTTATTTTTTATGCTAAAGATACATGTTTGTGTTTTTTTATTTTTTTATATTTCTTTTTTCTTAAATGAAATTTTAATATTATTAATTATGAATACGTTAACATATAATTTTTACAGGTTGTCATTGATAAAAAGAAGACTCTTGTTGGATTACTTGAAACTAGTAAACTGATTTCTTCTTCTTTACAATCTCATGTCTAAAAATCAACTTTGGAAAAAATATATAACCTATTTACAAACAACATAAGAAAATAATATTCATAATGGACGTAATAGATACTTTATCATCATTAACAACAGCATGCTATCATGAACCGAAAGTTCACGATCATGAATTATATTTTCAATTATCAAATATTAATTTGTATATTTTGACTCCTCTAACTATCCTTGGTCTTTTTTTTAATACATCAGCTTTAGTAAGTTTAACACACTATCTATTTTGAACAAGAATAAATGAGAAAAATTTTTTATCTATAATAAAATGATAATGTTATGTAAAAACAATGTTAGAAAATAGTTGAATTGTTATGTTTTTGTTATTTTTTTCCAGATATGTTTATATAGTCCCCCAAAAATAACATCCGGTGTTTTTGTGTATCTCAAAGTTTTATTAATATTGGATCATTGTCAATTGATCGTGACATCTGCAGCACTCCTAATACCACAATTTTGCGATAGTCACCATCTTGAAAATCATACTTTTTATCAATTATGTATGCTGGAACGAAGATTTTTAAAATATACGATGCCGAGGGTTGAATTGTTAATAAATACTATGCATGCATGGACAATAGCATCACTATCAGCCCATAGATATTGGAAGGTAATGGATGAAAAGATGAATAATAATATTTATTTGTTAATTTTAGATCTCAAGACCAGTTGTTTCTAGATACAAAGACACAGCAAAAAGAGCTGGAAAAACATTAATTATAATGATGATTATAATATTAATATTTAGAAGTCCCATATTTATTTTGGAACTCCAATTTAAATGGACACCACTATTTCGGGTGATTCGAAGACCCGAGACAACAGAATTGCTAACTCCATATCGTGTCATTTATCACTCCTTTCTTGATCCCTTTTTTGCGAATGTTTTACCATTCCTGTCTATGTCAATATTTAGTATCTTGACATTATATGAAATTATTAAAAGTAAACACTTTGCCTACAACCAATTAAACATTGATGGTAGTACATCACATAAGCACCAAACACATCAAAGGTACCTTTAATAATATTTTGTTAATCTATCATAATATATATCTTATAACCACTTCAATTTAGATCCCAACAATCACTTTCATTAATTAGAAAAAGAGCTCAAATTGTAAGACAAAAACAAGAATTTCGTGCCACTGTGTCAATAGTCCTTATGATAATTCTTTACCTTCTTTTTCATTCACTTCAAATATATAATATATTTAGAAAATGGGAATTATTATACTTAGGGCAATGCCCAATAAGGTAATGATAAAGACTGTCAAAAAACAATACTTAATTATATTTTTTAGACGTGATTATATTCAATCACATATAAGTAATATTTTATCAATGTTCTCAGCAAGTGTCAATGCATTTATTTTTATTGCATTTACCAATCGTTTACGAAGTTACCTTCAAATGTTAATACGTAAAACGTCCCGCTCTCTCTCCACTAACAGTGATCCTCCAGTATCTCCCAAAACTGCAACATCCAATGAAGTAAATATCTTTGGAAATATCCAAAATTTTGACACTGGTGTTGCTGTCTTATAATTATCACATGAATATATCTATATTTTATTTTCACCACCTAATAAATCTCAAAAAACAACCAATATTTATGATAATTATATATGATAAGCTAATATCATATTTACTTGTAAATATATATCGTATTCAATTAAAAACAATTAAATATTATTATTATTCACTCATAAAAACATTGTTTTGCCAATTAAAAATAAATTACTAATCTTTTTTAGTACTTTAAAATGTAAACAAATAAAAAAATACAATTTATAATAAGTATATAAATTTAATAAATGATTATATATTTCTATTTCCCAATAATAATTAATAATTGTGGTCTCTTAAAGTGGGATAATTATAAATTGAAAACAATTTAAAATTACGTAAGGCAATTTAGTCTTTGATTTGTTTTTAAAAAAATATAAATTCTCCTCAAAATTAATTAGAATTGCTCTAATTCTAAAAACATATTTATAGATAAATTTTAATTGTTTGTACTTTATTTTCAGATATACAGGACAATTAGAATTTCATTCTTTTCAGGAATATTTTTTTGCACCCCCTTTATTAGTTATTATTTTTTTCTCCTTACATATTATTCTTTTTTTCATATCAACATAATTATACTTTTTATGGGAAAATAAAAAAATTGAATGAGTATTAATAAAAATTTATTATTTATAAAACTATTATCAATACAAAAAGAAGCGTAAAAAGTGAGGGTTAATTATAAAATATTATTCACAAAAAAATTTTTAGAGCATAAAAAAGTTATTTTTACAAAAGAAAAAATACATCTACATATATTACATACGATTATTAAAAAAATTTTAAGATTTTGTTTTTTGTTGAATTATAATGAATTAAGTTTCGGCAATAAAAAATTAATTTGCTTACACATACACAGGATTGAAATAAAAGCTGTTTTGTTCGTTCGAAAAAAATATACTGAATATTTTATATAAATTTCAAATTGTATTAATGTTATTTACACTAAAAAAGATTAACTAGCAAAAATTTTTTTAATCTTTAAAAAATATTGTATGTTTGCATTTTAACAATTGGAAAGGCTTGAGCAAAGATTTGTTTTCTCCTTCTTCAATTTACTTTTTTTTACTGTTATTTATACATATTTTTCTTATCGTTTATCATATTTTGTGATATGCTTCCAAGACGATTTAGAGGAATCATTTGAGGGTATATAAAGGTAAAATGTTGCACTAAAAATAATGTTGTACACTTTTTTTTACTATATAAAAATATTTGTTCACGAGAAATGTATTTATTTTTCTCATCTTTTTTACATTATCCTCCAAATAAGGGTAATTGATGAGATCAGGAGTAGAAAAATGACATTGAATGTGTATTTTGGAGCAATATTAATAAGTAAAGAACGAGATAATTCTAAAATATACATTTGTTAATTGATAATTGTATATCATATTTACTTTATAAAACTTACTGTAACTTTTATACTCCATATCTTTTACTTCCCTCCACATATGGCATTCTTTTCCTTTTTTAGCATTCATTGTATACATATGTGAACCGGCCTTTAAATTCATCCATTTTCCCCATTTATATCCTCCTCTGTAAGGTGGCCATTCCTTTTCATGTTTGTTTCCATTTTTTAATGTTGGCTTTCTATAAAAAATAATATATATTTTTAATGTAGAGAAGAGAAAAGAGAAATCTTCAAAACAATTTATGCAAACTTACCCAGTAGATGAAAAACTTGTCCAAAATTGTATTACTTTTTGACTAAAATGATATTCACGTTTTGTGTAACCAGCTGTATCATTATATATTGGTACCCCAAAAACATATTCAATCTCATAACCAGTGCATTACACCTGTCCAGGTCGGCCATGGGTTCGCACTTGATGGTTGATCAAAATAATATACATAAACTTTTCCAGGATTATGCTCATATTGATCAGCAAACCACAATGAATCACATGTAAAAAAATAATCACCAACCATTTGATTTATTTGATCAGCAAAATATTTATGTCTCCCTTGTTCCATTAATTTACAATCCTCACTACCATATATCTTTTTTGCACTACTTCGTACTAAGAATGAATGATCTTTAAATGCAATATCAACACATTCATTAAATTCATCCATTGATAATAATGGTTGTTCCGCCTTATCAAAGTACTGCTTTAAATTATAAATATTCCAATAATTTCCCTCATCGTGATTTATGCCAATCATTAAATTAATATCTTTATCGTATTGTTTATTACGTAATGCATCAAATGCATCAATGTTACGGAAAAAATGACGATCTTTAGAAATTATTACAAAGGGAAACTCAAGAAAATAACTTATTATTGACCACATATTATCAACAAGAGTCCCTGGTGCAACATTTCTCATACACTTCATTGTTTCCTCAACAGTTGAACGATTACATTGTACCGCATTAACTAATTTTTGACTTTTATCTAATCCACGCTGTGGTGTATCCATACTCCACCTATTATCCAATGATCCTGATTGTAAAATACCGTTTTTAAATATTCCTTTACTACCAGGAGCAATTAAATGTGCCACAATACTACTAGCACCGGCACTCTCCCCAAATAATGCTATTTGATTTGGATTACCACCAAAATAAACAACATTATCTTTAATCCACTTTAAAGCTAATTGTTGATCTAACATTCCAACATTTCCTGGGCATTCGTCATTATCTAAATATAAGAAACCAAATGGACCAAGTCTGTAGTTAATATTAATGACAATAACATTTCCTTGTAATGCTAAGGCTTTACCATCATATAAAATTAATGATGGACTACCGGAGGAAAAACCACCACCAAAAAGCCATACCATAACAGTTAAATTGTAAGCTGATGATGGTGTCCAAATATTCATATAAAGACAGTCCTCTGATATTTCTGTATTAGCATTCCACATTTCGCTACCCCAAAATGATTCATTATATGTATCACGTGCCTGAAAACATGCTGGGGATAATTTTTTTGCTCTCAATGTATTATTCCATGGTCTTTTAGAGATAGGTGGTTTGAATCGTAAATCACCAATAGGTGGTTCAGCAAATGGTACACTTAAAAAACTACGAACTTTTTCATCTAAAAATGTTGATTCTGTTCCTTGAATATATCCTAATTTTGTCTTGACGGTAACATCCTTTTGAGATGACGGTATACTGTATATCTTTTGATGGAACTATTTAAAAAAATGATGTCATTCTACTTATATATAAGAATGATAATTACTTACATTTAAAAACAAACTTGTTAAAAATAGAGATGAATAATGAAGGAACATTGCTAAAAAATAAAATTAAATTTAGATAAAAGTTTTTATTATCGTTAGGATAACTATATGATATCAAGAAGAAATTATACACATAAAAAATTTAAGGAGTCGCACGCTAGAAGCGGTAAAAATTTAAGGGCATGCTAAGAAAATATTTAATAAGATGATAATTAAAAAATCTTACTACTACAATTTTATAAATAACTTAAAACTCCCATTATAACTTATTCATAACTACAAAGACATATATTTAGTTATAAATAATGCCGCGTCCTTAATTGTCTCTTTAATGGGAAGGAGGGTGTATTAAAGAACGTTGTAATAAAGATAACAGAGTTAGAAAAAAGGAATAATCGGAAATGGTAATAGCTCTTTTATATCTTGATCTTTTATTTATTTTATCAAAAATATAAATAAATAAATATCTAAGGAGGAGAGAGGGGAAAAATTTTTTGTAGAATGATAAAATTACATAAAAATAATTATTAAAGAATACATTTTTAATCGTTTATATATTTTAAAGCAATGTTAATTTTGTTAACAAAATGATAATGTTAATAACAATCTTTCAATAAAATAAACTAATACATATGTCCTTTATCTTTACCAAAAATTAGTTCCAATTAAATACTTTAATGCTTTTAACATTCTCATTTTCTTCCACTAATTATATATATTTTATTTATTTTAAAAATCATATATAGGAATATAAAGTTAAAAGATAATTTGCCATTTGTTTATTACATCTATTTAAAAAATTGGTTTATAACAAAGGAAATATAAAGATTTTTAATAATTGATTAATGGTTCTTTTTACTATTTTTCTTGTTGATTTATTTGAAATATGATAAAATAATTTTTGTATCATTGATGGTAGATTAAAAATATTACAAGTATTAAGAGATAAGAGAGGTATAAATTTAATATAAAAAATGGAGATAAATTTTTAAAAATGATTAGTAATAAGTATTTTTAATGGATTTTTATAAATAAATAAAAATAAATTAAAAAGCAATTTGTATAAGTATTTTGGCATGATTGAAGATATATATATTTAATAATCTTTTTTAAAAAGGTTTGATATCTTTTACCATTCATAAAGAGAAGATATATAACAAAAGGGAGGAGTAAATATGGTGAAGATGAAGTTAATTTTGATAGCTAAGTATATCTAAAATCACTCGTGAAGAATACTTAATATTAAATAAGAAGAAAATGTTAAAGTGATTGCTACTTGCAATCCGACAAATACTTTGGAGTACAACATTAAATATTTCATAAAGCTCTTCTTTTCTTTTAATACTATATTCCGCCTTAAGGTTTTTCCAAGAAAAAGTTAATGTCTTAAAAGGAGGTATATATTTGTACGTAATTTACTTGATACTTATACAGTTTAAAAATGACAAAATATTTGTAAATACAATAAATTTAGAAATAAAAAAGGGACATGAATAATAAACCATGATATAATATTTAAAAAAGGAAAAATAATATTTAGTGTGATACGATATTTTTTAATGAACAGATAATATTTCTGACGATAGAAAAAATACTGTCTACTTATAATAAAAATATTTTCTAGAAATTGACAAATTTTAAAAGTAACTTAAGATGCGTGGTGTGTCAAATGTACTTATAAAATTTGTCTATTTTATCATCCTTAACATCATAATTATAAAAGACTACCTTTATCAACTTACTGAAATCCAATTTTGATATTTGAATATAATGTCAAATATACTATAATTTAATAGCTTCACCCGTAAAAAGTAACAATTGAATAAAGATAAATATTATGACAAATGAAGTAATAATCTTTATGTAATGTTTGTTGTAAAAATAATTAAAGTTTATGGGTGAAACAATATAAATTTTGAGTAAATAATAGTGAGAAAAATAAATCTAAGAATATAAAAATAAATTTCAGCTTGGGAGTTCTCCAATACAAAATATCATTAAATATTAAAGAAAAATCTTTTATAATTTTAAAAAGGCTTACAAAAACTTTTATAACAGTCCAATAAGTGGTAATATTATATTAATATCTAAAAATTAAATTTCCGCTTCAAATACATTTTTCTTTTATGTTTCATTAATATATATATATATATATATATATATACATATGTAAATATATGCAACAATCTGGTAAAATTTTTAAAAAGTCTAGAAATATAAAGGAGTATAAGATTCTATAATAATGTGTCAGATTACTACTTTATCACTTTTGGCAGTCTATATTTAAAAACATGACAATCCATAATCATCTATAATGTTAAATTATAAGTGGCATAAGATATTTTGAATAGAGGTGCAGTCAAATAAATCATGAAATTTATGTATATTAAGAATTAAGGAGAATTGAAAATATAAATTTGATATACTGTAAAAGAGTTAATTTTGAAAAATTTTTAATAAATGAGGCTAACTTTGTACATAAAATTAGAAGATTTCTCTGCAAACATTATAGTTATTAAGCTAATAAATAACCTCCTTAAAGCTCAATACCATTTCGTATGTTAGTTAGAAACTTAAAATCATTAACATCCTAATATCAGATATTCCTCTAATGACATCAAAATTATAAAAGAAAATTCTTAATTTGTAAAAGTTTTCTTTTCAAATTTGAGAGGAAGAAAGAAAAAGGATATTATGTCTTTCTTTTGTCACAAACACACAATAAAATGCTATTTTCATTAATTATTATATAAAAAAAATAAATGTCTTCTTGAATGCGTTATAAATGCAGTTATAATCAGTTAATCAGATTTGATTTATTATTTTATTTAAATTTAATTATACTTTGTAGTATAAAATATAACTAATTTAATTTATAAAAATCGTTTTTTATTTTTACAACTATTTAATAAATTTGAAATTTGGTTTTGAAATAAGTTTCTACTAGAAATCATGTAAAAAATTTTAAACATTTATAATAGCCATAATTTATCATTTTAAAAAATATTATAAAGATATTTTTAAAAAAGATTTTCTTATCCTAACACTACCAATTTTTTAAGTACAAAAAAAACATTATAATATTATGGTAAAAAAAATAATAGCAAATAGAATCTAAAGGATTTTTAGTACTGACGGTTAGTTAAATATTTAAATATGTTAATATAATCAATCAATCCAAAAACAAAATCTTTTAAATATCATAAAAATGTAAAAATCATTTCTATAATGCTTATAAAACTGTGATGTTTTTTCAAAATACTATGCAATTTTTAAAAAATGACGGTAAATATGAGCATCCTATTTATTGTAAACTACTTTTAAATAACTGATGAAAATAGAGAAAAGAAACTTTTTACCTCCAATTATTTTAATAATTATCATCATGTAATTACTTTTATTATGATAATATTTTAAAAATCAATGTTAAAACAAAACAATTACTACTACAAAAATAACACATTAAAATGATTAAGTAAAAACTGATCATTAAATTATAAATATAAATTGAATTGTTTTTTTGTTATATTTTTTTTGAAATGCCACTTCAGATATTCATTAAAAGTTTTGTTAAAAAAGATAACAAATGTCAGGGAATAACATAATAAAAAATAAATATTGTGTTTTCATTTTTAATTTCATTGTAAATTTAATCTTATTAACTATAATTTTGAAATTATTATTTGTACAAAAAATTTCTTATCAAAAAAATAAATTTTATTTACTTGAAAAATAATTAGTTTATCACATCGCAAAAATATGATTGCTTTTTATCGTTCCCCTTGGTAAATATATTTCTACTATAATTTTAATATATTTGTTATCAAATTATGATTCAATTAATGTATCTTGATCTGCAGATTCTAGTACAAATTAGTCTGTTACTCTTTTAATTAGCTTTTTCTATTAATTTATTTTTGTTAATAAAGCAAATAATGATGAAAAGTTTTTAAAGTCATCACTTCTCTGTTATCTATTTAAAAATTCATTTTATTTTTTGAATTATTTATTTCACATTCAAAACAAGGAAAAAAATTACGCCCACTGTATTTTACTATAATTTTGCTAATAACATAGATAACTTTGGAGAAATGTTCATATAGACATATTACCATTAGTGCACTACATATTTTTTCTATGTCAGTGCATATTCAAATTTCTCTAGTAATAAAACACATTACGTATGCGTAAGGAAACATTCTAATCTATTTGGTTATTTTTTATTTATTAATTATACGAAAATTATTGTTAAAATAATTAGTTACTTTTAACATATTAACGATATTCATAATATTGATTATCGTTATCATTAATTAGTTACCACCATGTTATTGTTTTTCTTACCAGAACGGATTACCAAAAATAGTAATTTAATAACTACTGGGGGACCTTTTAATCAATTAGAGTGTTACCTTCATTTTACAATCGCGTTTTTATATATTTCGTAACCAAAATTTGGTAATTAACTAATAAATTTATACAGCATAACTAAACAAACAAAACTTGTATTTTAATGAGACTAAAACTAGATAGGAGTATTTTATTCATTACACCTATTAACAATCATTTCCTTTTCGCTACTATACGATTTATTTATATCAATTTCTAATTTATTTATATATATCATATCTTTATTTCTTAACCATTTAGATTATCGCAGTAATGCCAAATCACTATTACACTACTATTAAAAACTTTTTTTTAATTTGAACATTTTTCTTTCAATGATAAAAACAATTTTTTATAAGTCAAAATCTGCAAATATGTTGCATGGTGAACGGGACAAATCCATCACTCAGGAAAGCAAAGAATCTAGAGAGTTGAGGAAATCAAAGGAATGTGAATTGATGGATGGTCGACAATCCCGGTCATCATCAAAACCCCAAAAATTGGAGAGAACTAAATGTGATGTTGAGAGAGAATGTCGAATTCCGAAGAAACAACCAAAAGTAGAAATTAAGAATGAGGCTAGGGAGAGGATGGATATGGAACGTTCGAAGGAAGAGCCAAAATCTGACAACGAACGACAGCTTCCGAGAATTAGTAAAAAATTTACGAAATTTATTAAGTTTGATATAGATCCTAATGGTCAAGGGGAATTTTTAAGAGTAAATTGGAAAGATGTTATTAATGTCTTAACATTAGAGGAACAAAAGAGATTTGTGGATCAATTTATTCGTTTGGCATACTGGGAGGTTAATGAGAACGCTGTTTTTGTTTGTGCTATAATCGAAAACGGTGCTAGTGATATTGAGGATATGTTTAATTGGTTAATGAAGGATTTCCCAAACATTCCAGTAAGGTGCGGTTCTCTAACCAGTAAGGTACACACAAAAGTTACAAAGTATAAAGATTACTATGAAAAGGTCATAGAAAATTATTCCAATGGAACATTTCGCTATGGTGGATTGGAGGCTTTAAGTATCGTAGGAAAGAAAAAGGAGGAATATGGCGGGGTGTTTGAGGAATACTTAGATCAATTGAATAATCATATAATTACTGGTCCAATTATGCCTTGGGGCAAATTTACTATCAATACTGGTATGAAACCAAGTGACAGTGATGACGGTCCAATTTTTTGGGTACGTCCTGGTGAGCAATGCTTTACAACTGACGAGATTGATGGAAGTAGTAAGGACAAACAAAAGCCAAAGTATTGTGGATTAAGAAAACGTCCTAAAAGAGAAATTATCTTTCAAGATCGTACACCTTCTCATGCCGATTTTACTAAGTGTGGTTTAGTAAAGGATTGTACTGGGGCTGTTGGAATTTTAAAAGCTATCAGAGGTCCCTCAGATCCACATACAGGAATTAATAGAATCTTAAAAGATGTTGTATGTTTTCCCGCGCAACATATTGATGAAATCGTCCAGTTTTTGAATATCGATTTATCCCATCCACCATTGAATCAATGTAATGTTTGGGTTGATGAAGGTAGATTAAATGAACTGAGACGTAATAATATAAAATATGTCCATGTATCGTTAAAGGAAAATTGTGTTTATTTTCTTCCCAGAAAAGTCATCCACCAATTTAGAACCGTCTCAGCCTGTTCCTCAATTGCATGGCACGCAAGACTAAGACAGTATTATAGCAATAATAATGACGGTGAAGTCCCTTTAAGTGTTGACTCTTCGAAATCTAATGATGTATTCGTATTTGAACGCGAATAACTAATTTCTTTTAATATAGTTACTTACTTCTATCCTCGCAAAAAAATTATAATGATGTACTTATATATTTTCTAATGAAAGAAATTTTATTTAATGGCATCTCATTGGAAATAGTTACAGAAAACCAAAGTTAAAGAGTGTTATCTCATATAAATTAAAATAGATCTCTTATTTTTACTTTTGAAAAGTGATTTACACTTAAGATATGTGGCAACGATGTTTTTATCATACGTTGAACTCTTAGCATATTTTCTTCATTTATTTTTAAAGGAATATTTTTAGAGATAGTTTTTTTAGTTTGTAATTTTGATCTTTGTTAATATGTTTTAATATATATATACTAATCACTAAATAAAACTTTATATTTTTTAAACTTTCTATACATTGTAATACAGTATGTCTGTAAAACTCCAAAGATACTGTAAGAAATAGAATGAATAATAAAAATAATTTTGAGTCTGTGTATTTATCCACTAGTTGTTTTAATAATGAAAGATGCAAATGGATGGTTTATATATAACTAAAAAACAGAAATGATTTTAGGAAAACAATGATTTACTGAAAAAGACAAAACAGAATTTACATGAAATCGGTTTAAGTTTTATGACGAAAGATATTTTAAAATAGGCTTATATACACAAAAAAAATGGGAAGCATTTTTTTGTAAAATGTAATGAATTTTTCACACTTAACAAAATTTGAATTTTCTTGATTTGCGACTAATTTTATCGCAATTATATGGTACATAAAAAGTTAAAACAATAATTAAGTAGTTACTAAAATAAGTTACTAATCTTTATTATATCATTGTTATTTTTAAACTAAGATTGTTTTCTACAATACATTAAATATAGATTATAATTTAATTTTATATAAGATTATAAATGCGTTCATAAAAAGTTTTTTTTAACATACCAAAATATTTTTATCAATAAGTTTTTATAGCTTGAGTTATTATAATTTATACTTTTATTATAAGATTACACTCTGCTGAAGGCCGAAAATTTTTTTTAATGACTTTAATGATCCTATTAAAAAAATTAAATCTATGAAAAGTTATAATATTATATGGATTTTTATCTATAATAAAAAATATCTTCTACATATTTAAAGTTAATATATGAACAAATACTAAAATAATATTTTTAATTATTAATGCTTTGAGTGGTTAAATATTAATTTTTGGCTTTTTGTTATTATTATTATGAGTTTTTATATTTATTGTTGCTAATAATTTGTTTAGAAAAATGATTTTTATTAAAATTTAACAACTTTACACGAAATTGAGTTTTAACAACGTATTTTATGTATATTAGAAAAAAAAATTAGATCCTAGGATTAGCATTATATCAAAAACATTAATATTAAATAAAAGTTACATTACTTAAAATATAAAACATATGTAATTTTGTAAAATAACAGCAAAATTTTGCGACAACCTAACATTTTTCATCGTTTAAAACATTTTTCTGTCGTTTGATAATTATAAAATATAAATATATGTTGATTATTTTAATAGGTGGGAATTTTTATTGCATTTTAGATAGATTCGTCAAATTTTTTCTCATTTTTTTTTCTGTGTTTAGGAATTTAAAAAAGCTACCTTATATTACTAGCTTAGAGTTGTAAAATTAATGTTGTATTTTAATAACCTATAAGTTTAAAAATATCGGAGAGACACAATTAGTGTAAAATTGTTTTAAATAAGTT
Source organism: Strongyloides papillosus (assembly GCA_005656395.1). Taxonomy (NCBI): domain Eukaryota; kingdom Metazoa; phylum Nematoda; class Chromadorea; order Rhabditida; family Strongyloididae; genus Strongyloides; species Strongyloides papillosus. The sequence continues at coordinate 297,591 of SRSI01000044.1, forward strand.
AAAAATAAAAGGATGGTCTTTTTTAAATAAAAAAAATTTTATTAAAAAATGATAAATTTTACTAATATTTAAAAAAATAAAGTAAATTGAGGGCAATATGCTTTTTGCTTTGTCATGTCAGATGCAATTAACGTAAAAGTTATGATTTATTTTATCTCAATGGATTTCTTTTATTTATTTTTCCTCTAAAATTTAATCAAATTTAATTTATATACATGTGATGAAAAATTTATAAATCAACCATATTATAAGATAAAGAATTGGAAAACATGTAGGTTATAAACTAATAAAAAGTTATATTTTTAGATCTTTTATTGTTACAAAAACAATAAAAGATTAAATTAGAAATTAGAATTACTAGTGCAAAATAATATCTATATTTGAAAGAACTTATTTTTTTGAGTAAAAATAGATGTAATGTTGAAAAAAGTTAGACTATTTAAAACTAACCTACCTTCGTTTTTTTCAATTTATTAATATTTCTTTATTTCCATATATTAATAATAGATTTTAATATTTTTTAAAATCATTTTAATAATATTCATCAAAATAGTAAATCTATTAGACTGTTTATTCAAAGTATAGAAATATTTGTATAAACATAATATTAAAATAGAAAACTGCTAGCTAAGCCATCTACTTTGAATATAAAAAGCGAATGTTTTTATTTTTATAAATTGATGATATCAAAAAAACCTTTGAAAAAAGAATCAAACTCCAAGTTAAAATACAAATAAATTGTTATATTATGCTAAAAGAATAGTTTACATGTCAGTGAGAAAAATCTTAGTTATATGATTCAAAAAATGCACTTCTATTATGGAAAACTTCTATCTTATATTTGGAAAAAAAAACATCTAAAAATGAGTCTAATATTTAAGAAATAAAAGTTTAATTTTTATAAAAAGTAATAAATGGTTTTTTATATTAAAGCTAATATTTAGATAGCCATAAAAATATATAAAAAGGGAGAAATATTTAAAATCTGGTATTACTAATTTGAAGTCTTTAAGAATACTTTAGTCATAGAAATTTCATTTCACATAAAAAATATATTAATGAAATTTTTTTGTAAAATAATTCTTAAACTTCTATCACAACGGAACACTATAACAAATTAAAATGTATCCTAAATAGCATGAAAAATAGCACTTTTTTAAATATTGCTTTGTACTAATGAATATAATTATAAATATAATGCTTTTGCTTTTTAATTTATAAATAGCTTTTCCTGATTAAATGTTGTGGCATTCAAAACAATTTAGTATTAATTCAATTTAAAAGTAGTTTCTAATATTTATACATTTAGAAAAGATTTTTCTAATGGATTGTCAAAGCATCATAAGTTAATAAAAGGCACGCCTATAAGGGTTTGTTAGAATCTTTTTTTAATTTTTTTGGTGAAATATTTTAAAATTTAATTTAATCAATAGGGAAAGTTAACAATTCTAACATTTATTTTAATAATAATAAGTCATTGTTGCTAAATAATATACAAATATATACTCGTTTGCAAATTAAAAAATTTTTTTTGTAATGAAATACAAATAACATATTTAAAAAGTAACATTCCTATAATAAAAAATAATGTTTTCAAATTTCGATATAAACAATTAAAAATTTTCCAATTGATGGTTGTTATGATGAATCCACCAAAAAAAGTATGTTTATGAAAAGGAGTATTGTGATGATGATAATTGTAATGTAGGTGCAGAATGAAGCCCTACATTTATAACAATCACTACTACTTTTGTTTAATTTTTTTATCTTTTTTCAATTGTCTCAATTCACTTGATGATTTAGAGTTTTTAATAATTTTATTTTGTAATTGTCGTGATTTTTTCTTTTTATAATCTTTATTATATGGTTCCTCTTGTATGATACAGTGCTTAGAAAATTTTCTATGTGTTATGGAGGAGTTGAAACAGTTTGTTTTATACACAGAAAAATTTTTCGCATCAAAAATAGGACTGAAAAATTAAAAAATTTTGAATATAATTTCAAAAATAGAACTAAGCAATTAAAAAATGATCTATGCTGTCAAAAAAAGAAGTATGCTTTTAGAATTATCCCATCAAAAATAGAACTATGGTTTCAAAAAAAGGAATATGCTTTCAAAAAAAATACCAAGCAATTATTCTTAATCAATTTAAAAAATAAGCTAATTATATTTTCAAAAAATTTTAGGATCAAAATATTAAGATAAAGAAATTTTAAACAATGGTAGTCTTAATAATATTGAAAACAAGAATATTAAGAAATATTAATAAATTAAAAATAATATTTTAGACAATTAAATCCATTGCAACTTAAAAATCTAGATTTTAAAAATACTGTCAAAATATTTCTTTGATATCTGATTTTCATATATAAGACAAAATTGATTTGATGCAGTAGAAAAGTAAAAATATTTGTTATATTACATTTCCAAATTGTTTTACAAATGGCATTTGATTTAAAAATTATCTATATATTAGGTTTTCCAATCAAAAATGACTGTTTTTTACCCTAATTTTTAAATACACATAACGTTTTTAAAAATTAATATTTTTATTTAAAGTAAGAACCACTACAATCCACACATCATGGCCAACGAGATTCGAGCTTATTGATTCCATCAACATATAAATCCGGACTTCTAGGTTCGATGAAAGCTTCAAAGGTATTTTTTATGTCTTTGTAGTTCCTGAAGATTTTCTCCATTAAGAAATTGTTGAGATATTTGAAAAAGTAATGATCTGTTGGGAAAAAGTCAGGTGAGTATGCCGGATGAGGTAGAGTTTCATACCCCAATTCCCTCAGTTTCTGAACGGTTCTTTTTAAAACGTGCGGTTTGCGTTATCGTGGAAAAAAATTTGTTCTTTTCTATTGACTAGAACAGACACTTTCTGGGACATTTTCTGGCCACTTTTCCAATTTTTTGGCAATAGGATTCCGAATCAATAGTTTCACCAGGCTTCATAAACTCGTAGTGGATAATTCCTACAGTAGACTACCAAACAGTCACCATGACCTTCTTTGGAGATAGTTTGGGTTTCGGGAGCTATTTTGGTGCTTAATCTTTGTCCAACCACTGTCCGGATCTTTTACGGTTGTCGTAGAGAATCTATTTTTCATCGCAAGTAATAAGCTGACCAAGAAATGGATCGGTCTTGTTCCTAAAAATGAGGGAATAACAACCCTCATAATGACGTAATTTTTGATAGTCGTTTAATTCATGAGGTACCCATTTACCAAGCTTTTCACTTTTTCCATCTTCTTAAAATGATTAGAAATTGTTGGTTTCTGATCGTTGTACGTGGATTCGATTCAACAGCTGCTCGCAACACGTCATTATCAAGAACCGACTCAGGCCTCTCACGCTCCTCATTCTCGAGATCCTCACTGCTTTTTCTGGATTTTCTAAACCATCTTTGCACAGTAGAAACAGAGACGAGATTTTCCCCGAAAGTTTCGTTAATTTGTTGAGTTGTTTTTGCAGCATTAGTACCGCGTCTGAACTTGTATAGTAAAATAGAACGAATATCGTGTTTTGACAACATTGTTTGTTTTTGAAATAAGATGATGATAAACAGAGCTCACGGCAATGATACATATATCATCGTGTAGAGGAGATTTAGAAAAATCTAACAGTTTGTTTTTTATACCAAAACACAGCCAATCATTTGAGATAATGCATGTCAAAAAAATGCGTATCAAAGAACGGTCATTTTGAATTGAACAACCTAATATTAACTGTTCTTTTTATATCAATACTACTTTTTTTTATATCAGTACCACTTTTTTTATTTCAGAACTGTTTTGTTCATTTAGTACAGCTTTTTTTCAATACTATTTTTAAATCAGTACTGTTTTTCTTTCATCAGTACTATTTTTTTATCAGTACTGTTTTATTTATTTTAGTTCGGTTTTTGAATATTTAAAAAAAATTTAATTTTCCAGTCTTATTTTTGATGCGTAAAATTATTTTGTGTAGTTACAGTCCATACATTTGTAGTAAAAGTTATCATAGTATTCATCAACGTGATTAGCTAAATCAGTATAATAAATGACATTATTACAAATCAGGCAAATACCAAACTCTTTATCATCAGGAATATCATCCATAATTGATCTGAAATTAAGTTTAATTGTAAAAAATTAATTTAGTTAATTAATTAAATATTAAATAACCTCACTACATCGTATTGTCAGTAGTTATATATATAATAAAAAATTTTCAATAAAATTCATCATATAATCATATCCTTTTAATCTAAGCTATTTTTAAAAACATGAGTCAGCTAATAACACTAAAATAGAAAATCATTTATAGTTTTGTGAAAGTAAATAATATAGATAATATATTTAAAAAAAACTGGTCAATATTATTAAATACATATAAATTACTATTTAGATGTATAAACAATTTCATTTAACTAGCTATAAGTTAATTAGAAATTTAGATAAACTTTTCGCCTTTTTTGTAAATTAATATGAAATGAAGCCGTAAAAGTTTCTTAAAATTATAACAAAAGTTACAGGAATTTATGAATGAAATTACAATAACTATAGAATTTGAATTTATATTACTGTTAAAAGCATTTCTAAAGTTGTGATATAATGATTTACAATAAAAAAAATGGTATATTTTGACATAATGTTTAACATATTTTGACGTAAAGCATCAATATTTATCTTTTCTGATAGCTTGTTTTACATCAAAAAAAGGTTAATCAATATATAATTGTAGTGGATTTTGAAAAAATTGTTAAATTTAATTTAAAAATTACAATATATTAAAGAAATATGTGTTATTTTGAATAGCTTAATTAAAAAAATAGCCAATCACTATAATTTCTACTTTAATAAGTTGCTATTCAAAGTTTAGTTATAATTGCAGTTTTATTACTATGTAGTTTAACGAAAAGTATGTGGATAATGTATTTAAGAATGTAATTTTAAATATTTTAGTCTATTCAATTGATCTACTACACAAACTAGTGCATAAGTTTATGTAACTTTGTTTTTTACCATATTTCGTAAGTTTACGAAGAAAAGATTTATTTATTAGATCATCCATTACTAGCATAAATAATAAAAAAAGTTAATTATCAATTTCTTTTAAATAAGATTTCAAAAATGATAAAAAATATTTTCTATATTATTGAATGCTTAAAAATAATTATTCCTTTTAATTTATCAAAAAATGTATTTTTTTTGATAGTTAATTTTTTTATATAACAAAAAATCTTCATTAATTTCAACTTTTTTACCGTATAAAGTTGCTATCACTTATATATAAAATCTAAAACATTAGACGAAAAACAAGGTTTGGAATATTAGTAATATAGCCATGAAATATAAACAAAAACTATCATAGCAAATAAAATTTAATTTCATTGATATCTTATGAAATTTTTTCATAAATTTTATGCTTTTCTAAATAAATATTATTAGTAGAAAATCCAAAAAAAAACTTAATAAATATAAAAAAGTTTGTTATCAACACCATCATTTATATCTTAAAATTCTTTAATAAAATGGTAATAAAAAAAGCGTTAGAATAAAGTAAGAGGTAATTAAAAATATTCTGATACAATTTCTGAAACAATTTTAATAGTATAAAATCAAAGAATAAGAATATTTGTTATGCAAGATCTTGTTTATTTACATTAATAAGATAAAAATTTTTTTATTCTCTCATAGTAACTTAAAATTTTTTTTGTCAGTTTATTGAATATTATTAATGTTTATGGGATGATTAAATGATATTCCTATTGTTTAAAAAAGATTGTTTTTTTTAATGTTTTCTCGTTAAATTATTTAATAATAAAAAGTCTCTGATGTCGTTTTAAATGTGTATTTAAAAGAGGAGTTCCAAATTAGTGATAATGTTTATAATTTATTAAAATTAATGGTTTAATTTGTTTAATGTTTGAAATTTGTAGTAAGTTTAAAATATTGAAGTAAAAATATAAATAAAAGTAAAGTTACGCTTTAAATTAATAATATTTTATAAGGTTAATATTCATCTTTCTCAACCAATATGGCTTATTAAAATTTTGTATTTGAAACTTTTCTTTTTTTACTTTTGCAGTTTATCAGAAATGAATATATTTATTTTACTCTAAAAAGATTCAAATAGAAAACAATATTATCTAGGATAATTCACATTTTACACAAAAACTGAAAGCAGAAGTTACGAATATCTCTCGATGATAATCATTGACCTAGGTTGAAATTTTTATGTTAACGATCGAAATCAAACTATCGAATCATCTTTTGTTTTCATTTAAAAAGAGTATTTAAGACTTCACATTTCTTACTATACTACTATTTTGCTCTTAATTAAATCAATGGATACACGCGATTTACTATCCCCGATTCAACAAACCTAAAGTAACAAATATGCTAAAGTTTTTATTTTTTTAGTAAATTAAATTAGGCAGCAAAAAAAAAATAAATTAGTTTACCTTTTAAAAAATTAATAAAGTAATATTTTTAATAATTTTAAACAAATAATTGACTTTAATTTCTGAGTAAACTAAAAGTTTTAAATAATCTAAAAGTAAGGGAACTCAATAATATCAATTATATTTATACTGGTGATTTTTTTAAATACCAGGTTGTTTATCTATTAATGTAATTTTATTTTTGTAATTCTATACTACCATTTTTTATATTATTTATATTTTAATAGTTATAATAGTTTTAGTAGTTCAATTTGATTACTTTGACCAAAATTTCATGCAACGAATGTTTGTAATAGTATCAACTGTTTACAAAATTTAATATATGTAAAATGCTATAGAGTGTGTATATTAACAACATAAATAATTGAACACTTTCTAAAATTAAAATATAAATATATTAAAAAACGTTAATTTATTAATTAATATGAAACGTAAGAATTTTTAAAACAAATAAATAAAGTCTTGAATTTCTAAAGAATAAATATTTTACAGTAAAAATAAGTATTATTTTATAAGTTCTAATGGCATATCCATAACAGAAAAATAAGAAAATTAATTTTTTCTATGTCAAAACTCTTTCTAAACTTAACTCATTTTCATAGTTAAATAATCAATAGATCTATTTTTTGACTTAGTGCTGAAAACGGGTACCAAAACGTTTTAGTTGCAATAGATCAAGTCATTTTTAAATAACACCTCTTTTTGAAATAATTTTTTTAGATTTGTTTTCAAATAATATTTTTGAAAGTTAATAAAATAAAGTAAATAATGGCTCATTTGAAAATCTTAACGCCAGAATAAGAGGGTAAATTAATATCACTAAGGTTAATTGATAACTACCTCAATTAGGAACCAAAGAGTAGTGAATATTTTTATTAAAAAAATTAAAGTAAAATATGTTAAAATGTTAAACAAAGACGTGAAAATGCAAAGCCTTCACTGGTTTAATAAAAATTATATAAAATCAAAATTTTTAAGATATTGTCGCTATTAGCACTTCATATATAAATTTTTACGTTCCATATGAAATTTATAAATTAACATTTCAATGTATTCATATTTTAATTTTGCAAAGTCTTCAATCATTTATGTTGTCAATATACATACTCTATAGCATTTTACATATATTAAATTTTGTAAACAGTTGATACTATTACAAACAATCGTTGCATGAAAATTTAGTCAAATTAATCAAATTGAATAAAATGAACGATTGAACTATTAATATAAAGATAATATAAAAAAGTGGTAGTATAGAATTACAACAATAAAATTATATTAACACAAGTGATAATATTGATGACAATGAAGGGATTAAGTTTACTATATAAACTTAAAGAAATTGCTTATTTGTCATTTTAAGTTAATTGTATTTTATAAAAGGTGTTTTTATATTTTATTATTGTTATATATTATTATAGAGTCGTCAACCCAATAAATTTATTACTCAAATAAACAATATGATATTTAAAAAAGTCATAAATTAAAATATAATTGATAATATTGAATTTCCTTATTTTTCGATTATCTTAAAATTATTAATTTTTTAGAAGTTGAAGTCAATTAACTGTTTAAGGTTGTTAAAAACATTACTTCATTAATGTTTTAAAACATAAACTGATTTATTTTTTTTGCTGCTTGATTTACTAAAAAAAATAAGAACTTTAAAATATTTGTTACTTTAAGTTTATTTAATCAGGGATAGTAAATCTCATGTACTTTTATTAAAGTTATCATTTTAAACAACAAGGGCAACGAATCTTTCGTAAACATTGACACCTTAAGGAAGATCAATAATTATGGAATGTAACATAATAAAAAGAAATTTACCTTAAGATATGTAATTTGCATAATTAGAGTCGATTCAAGAGTTATCGTCTATATATTTGGAAATAATTGAGGGATCAGGGTGATACGATATCTTTAATTATTCATATTATTATTGCAAAATTTACATTATTTTTGTTAATAAAATTAATAACCATGAATCCGTCGATCGATTTTTTCTAAAAATAATAATATATCAAATTTTTTCTAAAAATTTAGAAAAAATATTTATTTAACGAGCAAAGGTTAATTATAGATGTTATATTATGTGCTTAAAAAGAGTAATAGGTTTTTTCTGTTTAAGATAAATCAACAATAATAATGTAGCAGTCAGTCACATAATTTCTACTGCGTTTCAATTGAATATTACAATCTATATTTCATCAGATATTATTTTAATCAAAAGTTGATAATAACAATTACTTTTTGTTTTGTGTTTTTTTTAGAAAAATGAGGAAACATTTCAATCTTCTTAATGTCCCTGGAGCACAAAGTTCCAGATTAAGAAGAATGACAAAAGCATACTTAACACCTTTTAAAGATTTTACACCAAGATTATCACAAACAACATTAGAAAAAACAGATAATTTTTACCAAATGGTTTGTAGGATTATTTTGGATTATCAAAGTGCTACAACAGGCTTATTTCCAAGATATTCTCAAGATCGCAATATTGGTTATGTTAAAGATTCCATATATTGTGCTTTAGCATGTTGGGCATGTAGTTTAGCTTACAAGTTAGTTATAGGCATTTATAATTATCTTATAAATCGTGTCTTCTATTTTTTAGGAGGTTAGATGATGATAGAGGTCGTGAAACTAGTTTACGACAAAGTGCCGTTAAGACAATGCGTGGAATATTGAATTGTTGGATGAATCAAATTGATAAAGTTAACGATTTCAAGGCAAAAAATACTCCTGAATATGCTTTACATTCACGTTTTGATCTTAAAACTGGTGATCCAATAAGTGAGGAATTTGAACATCTTCAAATGGATCTTGTAGCATTATATATTCTTGCACTTGTTGAAATGACAGCTGCTGGTGTTCAGATTATCTATACAAATCACGAGGTAGCATTTGTTCAAAATCTAGTTTTTTATATCGAAAGATCATATAGAACCCCAGATTACGGGATGTGGGAAAGAGGTACAAGATATAATAATGGAACAACTGAAATACATGCTTCAAGTTTAGGTATGGTTAAGAGTGCTTTAGAATCAATTAATGGATTTAATATTTTTGGTACTAGTGGTTCCTCATCTTCTGTTATATATGTTGATATTGATGGTCACAATAGAAATAGAACAACATTTGAAACTATCTTACCAAGAGAATCTAATTCAAAGGTAGTTATAACGTTAATTATAGTGAAGATTAATTAATTTATTTTTTAGAATACAGATGCAGCTTTAATTGCAACAGTTGGTTGGCCGGCATTTGCAACACATTCTCCAGGACTATTCGATAAAACAATAAACAAATGTTCTAAACATTTGGAGGGGAAATTTGGTCTTAAAAGATATTTCAGAGATGGGTACAAAACGGAAGTTGAGAATAAAACAAGAAAATTTTACAAAGAAAATGAAACATCAAAATTTGATAAAGTAGAATGCCAATTTCCTGTATTTTTTGCCTATCTATACCTAACATATCTTATGAAGGGTGATAAGAAAATGAGTGAGAAGTATTGGGAAAAATTAGAATGTCTACTAGTTCCAGGTGATTTTAGAGAAGGTTTTATGATTCTACCTGAATGTTACTATCTTGAAGAAGAATCATATAATGATGAAAAGCACTCTTCTGGTAGTCAGGATTATTATCCTATCAGTCCCGTCGAAGAAGGCCATCATTTATGGAGTAATTGTATCTATCTCATAGCATATATGCTTAAAGAAAATATTATACATTCGAGTGATTTAGATCCTATTTATAGACATTTACCAGCTGGACAGAGACCAACAATCTCCTTAAGGCACTCAGCTTTCAGAGGTAGTATGAATGGTGATCCCGTTGTTCAGATTGCCCTTATATCAGAGTCAACAAAATTACAAATGTTATTAGCAACATACGGTATAACAACTCAGACACCTCATGAAATTGAACCTGTTCAAATATGGCCATCTTGGAGGATGGTTGAGGTATTTAATCATCTCGGGAAGAGTAAAAAATTAAACTTAGGTGGTCGCCCTTCTAGACCATTTGGTTCGTTGAATACTTGCAAGATTTTTAGATTTTTTGGTGAAACAATATTATGCTATCCATTGATTTTCGAGAGTAAAGATTTTTATGTTAATTGCGATCCAACAGTCATTATTAATGATATTAAGAGAGAAATCGATTTTGTGGCCAAAAGATGGAAATTAACAGGAAGACCAACATTTTGTTTATTATTAAGAGATGACAATGTATTGGGACAATTTTTTAATAATATGTTAAATCTCCTTGTTTGTTTGAAGAATGGTCATATGAATGGTGTTCGTGTACGTGTTGGAAGGATTCATCAACTAATAAACACTGGATGTGTTGAACATATTGATTTTGTTACTCCAGAAAATGTTGATTTTACAGTTGATATCGTTAAAGAAATTCAAGTTAGTGAAGCATTAACCAAAAAAGATTCTAGTAGACCATGTATAACTGAAAAAGTGATTAAATATATCTTACCATCTGAAGTTGATAATTTAACATATGATGAATTAGTTAAGTATGCTACATCAACAGATGAGAGTAATATTAGAATGGCAACATTTTCATTATGTGCTATTAGAAAAAATTATGGTGAAGATCATTATATTGGTGGAGAACCTTTAAAAAGTTATTTTGAAAAGGCTTATGAGATATCATGTACACTTGGTGATTGGTATGTTATTAGAATAACAGCTTCAATTCTAAAGAAAACAATTAATAACTTAGCTCCTGGTATTACGAATATTTTAGTTAGAGGTAAACAAGTAAGTATTGGAGTTGATAATGAATCTGAAGATATAATTAATGTCCCAAAGACTCCTGCTGAGATCGTCACACAACTTTACGAAAAATGTAAAAATGCAAATCCAGCATTATTTGTCTTATACCAAGAATTAATTATATCGTGTTCTGATTTAATTGAACTCGTTCCAACAGCCTTTACAGAAGTTTTAACTATCCGTCTAGCATGGCTAAAAGATGCCATCAAAATTCTCCTTAATTACATTCAAAATGGTCATTCATTGGATTATGGTGATATTGAAGCATACCTTGGTCATATAGATAGTAAAATAACAATATTTGATTTACCACCAACAATTATTAAAGAGTTTGTTTGTGCCTTGATGACTAAAAAAAATTGGAGACTCCTTCCAAGATGGGAAAGGAGAACATTGACAAGTTCATTAAATATGATATCACCAAAAGTTTTTGACTATGTTTGGATGTTATTGGAGAAATGTGAAGGTGGCCTTATTATTGCTGGAGAAAAATTAACACAATACCCAACATTAAAAGTTTTCACACATTCAGAACTGACATTTGCCTATAAAATTGAAGCCATGTTAGGTGTTATCAAACAACCAGAACACCGTCAATTACTTATTGAGTTACTTGAAGTTTTAGGATACCTTAGTGAACACCATCCTGAAGTTCGAATAACAAATATTTTGGACTGCGATGAGTTATTAAATGATGCATATAGGTTATTTTGTAAGGATTTTAATATTCATGAAACACCAATTAATTTGGCACGATTTTATGAGTATGAGAATGAGAAAATCGATAATCGTTGTGATGTTTATTTAATGAAAAGTATAATGAAACGTCTCCTACGTCCAAATAGTTTTATATCAAATCACCGTTACGCAATACCCGAAGAAGTACAAGAAAATTCGAAAGATAAGAAGCATACTTCAATGTGCCATATATCATAAGTTTTTAGCAAAATATATTAAGTAGAATATTTTTTTTGATTTATATATAATATTTTTACAATTTTATGTAATTAAAAGAACGATGGTAAGAAACCCTTTTTTTTTAATTTCTTTAGAAATAGCTCACATTTCATGAAATAACTGTCAGAATATCACGAATATGTCAGTAGAATTTAATGAAAATAATTTCATTGGATAGAAAATGAAGTTCTACATTAAAATTCGTCGTCAATTAAAGAAATAAAATATTAAAATCTTGAAAAACGATTAAATAAAGTAGTTTGTTTCCTTAAAACTGTTCTTTTCGAAATATTATATAAGTAGAACTAGTCATTAGTATCTTCTAACTAATTCCTCCTCTTATAATATAAGCATTTTTAATAATCCTCCTTTCAAATTTTCAGGAAGTACATATTAGTAAACAATATCATTATTATCTACTAGTTCTTGAGTTGATCTTCATTTTAGAATCTGATATCCTTTTTCTATGAGCAAATAATTTAGTATTTCATCAATTAACATAACCTTCTTAACTCGTCATTATGTTTCATCTACAGGCTTAACGGCACCGAAAATGGTTTCCGAACTATTTGCAACAACGATACTTGTAGAATTCTACCCTATAGGCAGGTCCTACCTACTACCCTTCCTAAGAGTCTAGGAACTCAACTTATTGTAAAAACATACTAAATAGTGGTATCTGTACCACGTGGGAAGATTCGATTCTTGAAACCTGTCCTGTAGCAGGAGTCCTTAGATATCCCTATACTAAAACAGATTGTCTACTAAGTCCAAAATTTAATTATTACGTTTTTTTACTTACAAAATAGATGAGTTTATTAAAGCTCCGCTTTATATATCCATTTATTACAAGTATAAAAAGTTTTGAAAGCAATAAAAAGTGGAGTACGCAGCCTCATCGTAATATTTTACCAAAAGTTAGTAAAATTACAATGACACAATGCTACAAATATTAGTGGCAAAAAATAAAACTAGTAATAGTAAAACAGAAATTTGGTGGCCAATATGAGATACAATAAATATCGAGATTCTACATAAACAAACAATAAAATATAGTAAATATTTATGAACATGTTGTTGTAGACATTAGAAGACTTAAAACAATTGGTATCTATGATTAGTATTTAGACTTTAACTTCTGAATGCACTTCTTCACAATATTATGTGTCTGTAGACATATCGACATCCTTTATTTCATTTATATCTCCTTATAATTGTAGTGGAGGTTGGTTTTTTGAGATGCTTTTTAATTATTAATTACATTTCTAAAAGCTATAAATTCATTTTCTAAAGTTTCACGACGTGAGATCTTTCCAAAACTTTTTACACAATCAATCTTAGGAGCTTCAAATATCGTATTCCAGTCGACATTGTTTTTAACGTTAACTACACTAACATTTTATAAACCAACGATTCACATTTTGTACTAACTTGAGCTAAAATCACTTAATCCGCTTAAAATCATTTTTTGCACTTTTTTATAATACAAAATTTAAGTACTTGACTATTTTTATTGTTTTCAATAAATTCTACATTGAAAATAGTTAATTCTTTGAACTTCTTTAGGCATTTCTTTAAGCTTTGTCTACTGATTTCCTTTTAATTCGATTATTTCTATAGATATGAAACTATTCTTCAATTATAATTAAAAATATGTAAAATTTTGATTAATCTTCGGAAAATGGAATTTGACAGTCAACTACATTAAATATGCTACATCTTTGTAAAATTTGCTACGTCTTATAAAAATTTGTGACATCTTTTTGACCAATTTGCGACATCTTTGTACGTTTTGAGCCATCTTTTTTACCAATTTGCGCCATCTTAGTACATTTTTGCGACATGTATCTTTTATACCTAATAATTTTTCTTTGACATAATTTAGGTATGTTAAAGAGTAAAATAATATTATTAAAATAAAGTGGAATTGAATTGGAAAAAGTGACTTTCGCTTGTCCATTGGGTAAAAAAAATGGTTTTTTTATGAAACATACATAATATGGGCAAGCAAAAAAGCATTCTTTTTTATTTTTTACTAACTTATTTTTTGATTATTCAATTGGATTCAGTTCACACACGGATGCACACTTTACAACAACCCTTACTCTAATTAAATTATAAAAGAGACGATGGAAATTAGCTTGTCTGTGGTCACCCATGATCAAGCGAAATGGCATTAAAAATAAGGAAAAAATAAGAGTAACCATGGACAAGCGAATGTCTACCGACTGAAAAAAGATGTCGGAAAATGTAAAAAGATGGCCAAATTGGTCAAAAGGATGTCGCAAATTGTCACAAGATTTAGCAAATTTTACAAAGATGTAGCATATTTGATGTATATAACTCTTAAATTCTGGAGGTCTTCCAAATTTCACTTATTTTCCCATTATTATAGTATTACACTTTTGGAACTATTGATTTATTAATATGTAAAACTTTACTATCTATCGACTGGAACCAATTTTAGAAGATTCAGAGCATTTATATTAGAAATGTGATTAATTAGTTAAAAAGCTATAAACTAATTCTAATAGACCCTCTGAAACTATAATTGATTTTTTGTATTCTTTTCACACATAAAAGAATAAGACAAAATTCATTAAGTCAAGATAAAGTATAGTGAAAATATTTCACTTATAAAAAAATGCGATTATATTTAAAATTTAAACTTTTATATAATTCGTAATGTGTTCCAAAAGTAATAAGGATGATTTTTTGATAGTTCTCATAACCATTCAGTAGAAAAGTAAGAATATAAATTTGCAGAGGAATTTCTTCTGTTCACACTAAGATATTTTCCATTTGCATATGAGTCTTTCAGAACTTAATGCGTTAAAAAAAGTGTAGCCATGTTTTTACTTTTGATCACGACAAAAATATTTTTATCATCACAGTCAACAGTTTTTTAATCTTTCAACTATGAACATACAAATGGACGTCGAAAAGCGTTGAGTAATTAAATTTTGTAAAAAATATGAAAAAAATTCTATAGAGTCTTAAAAAATGCTGAAAACAGCGTTAAAGAAAAATTCTTTGTTACTAGACCCAAATTCCTTATGTAAAAGACTGTTTTGAGCATTTGTTGGGGCAGTCTGTATATTTTCTTAATTCCTAAAATTGTGTTTTTTTAGAAGGTTTTTAATTTTGAATAATAAAAAGAAGTTAAACAGTGCAGTTTGGAACTATAAGGAGCATGAGGTACAGTGAGAAGAATTTTTAAACATAAATATTCTCTAACAGGCAAATATGAGTGACAGAATATATAATCATGATGGTCAGCTTGTGGATTTTTTAGCTTCAACATCTTGTTTCTGATTTTTCGAAATCTTTGTACCATCTAGAAATTTTGGCCGATGACATAGAATTTTTCTTCATATGGTGTTATCATCATTTTCTATGACTCTGCAGTATTTTTTTCCACGTTTTGTAAAAAATTTATATGTTCAACGGTGTTCAACATTCTTTTGTATATTTATTGTTGAAAAGATTAAAGAATTTTTGGTTGTGATGAGAGTAATATTTTTGCTGTGACTAGAGTGAAAAACACGATTATATTTTTTTTAATGTACTAGGTTTTGAAACACTCAGATTCAAATGGGAAATATGTTTAAAACACGTTTTGTGAGTCAATCAGACAGAGGTACAACTGGAAAATTTTATCCCCCCCCCCTCCCATTTTTATTTCATTTATAGAAAGAGCAACTAAAATAATGTATGATGGCAAATTCATTCGGCTTGAAACTTTGAGGTACAGAAGCTACAGTGTCTCAAAGTCGGAAAAATTGATTTTTATAAGTTCCCGGTAAATAAGTTTTTTTTAAAAATAAATATTGTTTCTAGGGATAATTCTTTATAAGAAAACGAATGAGCATACTTTCGGATTCGTAAATTTCCGTCTTTATTGTCTTTTGAAATTTTTTTATAGATTTTTCATTTTTTGAGTACAAAAAGCAAAGAAGCGCATGTTTTCACTGTGCTTATTCGATTTTTATGTAATTTTACATCTAGATTCAACAAAAAATAAATAATAAAAAGTGTAACACAATATGTTTTTGAGTATGAGTACAAAAATGAAATGTTAAATATTAGTAACACACAGTAATAAAATGACACTTTATGATTTAAAAGAACAAAAGAATGAATGAATGAGACAAAAATAAGTTCTTATATATTTTTAATGTAATCATTATTTAATAACGTAACATGAAAAAAACGCATGTTTTCACTATGTTTATTCGTTTTTTCATGAAAAATTACACTTAGAAACAATATTTATTTTTAAAAAAATCTATTTACCGGAAACTTGTAAAAATTAATTTTTCCGACCCTGTATTACTGCAGCTCCTGTATCTCAAAGTTTCAGGCTGAATAAATCTGCAATATATATTATTTTAGTTGCTCTTTTTATTAATAAAATAAAAATGAGGGGTTACAAATTTGTGTTGTATCAAATTTTTAAAAAATGTTCGACTGACTCAAAAAACGTGATTTAAATGTAAAGAAGAAATTTCTCTACAATCCTCTACCTTTACTTTTTTACTCAGTGCTTGTAAAGACTATAAAATAATTATTCCGATTACTTTTTGAACAAACTACAAATATTTTATAATCTTTTTTAAATGTTAATCTTATGCAAATTTATGAAACATAAAATCCTAGACATTTTTTTTCGTAATTTTTAAGTGCTTCATAGAAATTAAAGTGAAAATGTTATCTCTAATTAGTAATATTTGATAAGATTATTTATTTATTATTCTTTGATAACATGATTTTTTAGATTTTTGAATCTATTATTTTTTGTAAATTTCTTTATAAAAATGCCCATCATAAAAATGGTTATAATAATGCTTAAAAAACTTCTTACACTGTATACGTCTTAAAATATATTGTATGAAACATATTAGACTTTAAGATAAGTATAATATTATTAAAGTACATTTTGTTGATTTAATCTATAATTAACAAAGTTTTAATAAGCTTTTGATTACTGTTTTAATTTTTTTATATAAAATAAATGCTATAAACAATTTGTCACAAAAAAGTACTTAAAGATAAGGGATGAAACAAATTTAGGATATTTTATTCAGTTTATGCCTCTTTTTTTGAATAATCATTTACCTACTAGCAGTAATTATTAATTTTTTAAAAAGTTATGATTTCATTGTATCTTATTTCTTAACCTAAACTTAGAATGTTGATACAAAAAAAATTAAATGACGTTATATCATTATAAAGCAAAAAAATAATTTTAAACAAATTACTAGGAATGTTAAAAAAAATTTGTAGTAATTTTTTTGTTATTTTATTTATGAACATTGACATGTATCAATAACAATTCTTTCAATTAGTTTAGTATAATAATTATCTCCCTTTTGAAAGTAAATTGAAATGTCATTGTATGTATTTGCGTAGCAGCATGTAGATTTCCCAGGTGTCTCAGTCTTTGAAAGAAATAATAATTTCGCATGTTCTGATAGGCTCTTAAAAAACATATTTTAGAGAATATATAAATATCATTTACCTTTAGATCTTTACAATGTCCATTACATAATCCAATATCAACTTCAAGTGGATATAGAATATGAGTAAAACCGAGTTCTTTAAAATTAACTATAAGGCTACACCTAGAGCAAGCACCTTTACTTTTAGAATAGTAATCACTTTTAATTGTTGAGTAGTTTTCTCCATCCCCATGAATTATGTTATTTAAAATAAATTGGTCAATTTCCATCTCATTATTGATTTTAAAAGCATTTTTCAAAGTATGAATAAACTGGTAAATTCTAATTTTTTTGATTACATTCCACGAATTTTCATGGGATTGACAACAAAAAAATATTTTAATATTAATGATAAAAATAACTAGCCACTAAATTTGTAAAGAAAATTTCTTTAAAAATTTTTTAAAACTTACAATCTTACA
This sequence comes from Strongyloides papillosus, assembly GCA_005656395.1. NCBI lineage: Eukaryota > Metazoa > Nematoda > Chromadorea > Rhabditida > Strongyloididae > Strongyloides > Strongyloides papillosus. Next base: position 315,722 of record SRSI01000044.1, read on the forward strand.
TATAAAAAAATAATTCATTACACTTTTCACAAATATGTAATAGATGTTGCAAATATGTTATAAATGTTGCAAAAAGCAATGATAGCTTCACAAGTTAATAGAAATTTTATTTCAAATATCATTTTAAGATATCATGTCATGTTTGATGAATTGATTGAACTATGACAGGTAAATTATCTAATATATAGATAATGTTGTACTTTTATTTTGAAAATATATGATGATATCTTCCTCTAACAAATGTTATTATTTTTTACATGCACTTGCTTAAATAAACTAATACTGAAGAGGGAATTTTGATTATTGTTTGTTTTTACTTCTAATTGAATAAGATTATTTTTCTAAAAACCAAATACTATGAGATTATGATAACGAGGAACATTAATTATTTAAAAAAAACAAGAAATATATTATTATATCGTATTCAAATTCAACATAAAAATATTTCTATCGACAATTAAATATATTTATATTATATTATAATAAAAATTTATATTAATTCCTAGAAAATCATAGTAATTATTTTATATCTTTTTTACCAGGAACTTTAAGATATATATATCTTTATTTTTTTATCAATATTACTTCGATAACGTATATCCTCTAATAATATTGTGATATTTAAAATCTTTATTTACTCATTACAACATATTCGTAATTTATTAAAAAATTGTAAATCAATTTTCTTTCAATTAAATATATTTATATATAATTGTAACTATAATGTTTCTCAACATTATATACTAAGCCTTTTTGTCTCACCAATAGATGGCATTTACTATAAGGTATAATTTGAGGGAAAGCCTATCCAGAGGTACATTTCTATTAAAATGAGTAGACAATATGTTATGAGTTGAAACATTTATTAAGTGCACTTAGGACAGAAATAACACAAATTAAAAGATGTACATCAATGTATGTCGATTAAGATTTTTACAATTAATATAATTGGCATTAATTTTATGTGTATGATTTATAAATAAATTAAGAATACACCTCCTGTCAACTACGTGATTAGATCCTTATAAAAGTAAACCTCAATTCATTGAGGAAGTCATTGTTGTTTTCTCTTCCAACTCTTATATAATCTAAAAACATAACAGTTTATATTTATATATCTAAAAAATGGATCATTTTCTATCAATAACTGTAAGTTTATGTAAACAAATACTTTCTTTAATGCCAATTTAAGATTCTTATTATGACAACAAATATAATGATTATCTCCATGCCGTTTAATATTTCTAGTGATACCATGTCAGAGAAGTATGAAAATGATTGTAGAATAATATCAAATATAGTTGATGTTTCGACAACTTATCCAGATGTGGTGCTTCAAAAAAATTATGATATTGGAAAGTGTAGTGGAAGTTGTGCTCTTACTCGGGTATGTTTATTTTTGTTTTGACAGAATATATATAATTTATGTTTTTTTTAGAGAAAAATAATTGATGGAAAAGAAGTCATAGAAAAAATAACAAACGATTGTATTCCAACAGATATCCATTTTCTTCGAATTTACTTATTTGATCGTAAAACAAGTAGAATAAATCTACATGAAATACATGAGGTTGTCGTAAATAAGTGTGGTTGCAAATTTTGATAAAATGTGTTAAAAATAAGCAAATTTTTTGTCGCTGTTTATCTTCACAAAAGTTTTAAAAATATCAAAAAAATTTTTTTATCTCACTATAGTTTTAAATTTGTGGTATAAATAAATTTTTTCATTGTGTTTTAATAATTTTTAGCTACTTAAGTTAAAAATAATTATATTCTTAGGAAATTTGACTAATCAAATTAGAGAAAGAAATTTAATTTTATCATTCCCCACTCACTGTACATTATTTTTATATTATTGTTTATGGATTGTTTTATTTTATATAAAATTTAAAAAATTAAGAAAAATAAAGTTTATTAGTTCTAACCTAATCTTACAAAATTGCGAAATATAATTAAACAATAATATATTTTTTATAATTATAACTACAGACTACAAAATAAAATGTTCATTAAAAAGATGTTTGATAAGAACAATCTATAATGTTTTTAAAACCATACATTTCACATATTTTAATGATTGTATGTCTTATACAATACTATTTGTAAAAGGTATCTATCAAATGTTTAAAATTTATAATTGATTAACTATATTATCTTCTTCAACGCCGACACACAATATATTCATTCAAAAAATATGGTGTTAAACTACGATTTAAATATATTTATTGAAAATATTAACAAAAATGGAGATAAGGTGTTGGAAAGCTTAAAATCCTATAATTCTTTACTAACTGTCGTCAAAGGATTTCGTAATGGTTTAGTATATGGAGCAAAAATAAGAGCACCACATGCATTAGTTATGACATTTCTTTTTCAAAATGGAACGTAAGTTATAAACAATATATAAATATAATGATAGTTATTATTAAGGTTCCTAGAAAAATTGAACCGTGTTTTTATGTTAACAAAACAACACGCGTTAAACTTGGCAAAATTTGTATTCATATACAAGGGTAGTAGAGTAATACTAGAATATCTCTTTGGGCAAAACATAAGTTGGCAATCATTCATTTCAGCTTTCCTTGGTGGTTATTACATTTTTGGTAAAAATAATAATGTAAATATGCAAGTAAGAGAATTTTCTTTTAAATTTCCTTTTTTTAAAAAAATTTTTTACTTTAATATAGATTAATCTTTACCTTTTATCTCGCATTATGCTTGCGCTTTCTAAATTAGCTGTTAAACAGGATATAATTCAAGAACCAGAATCACCTATTTTTCCATGGTTTGGTGCATTTGTATGGGGCATTGTTTTATGGTTATTTGAGGTACATCCAGAACTATTGCAAAAGTCACTATTCTCCTCAATGAAATATTTATATCACGATAGTAATAAATTCAAAAATTTTACCACATTTTTATGGAAAAATACAGAATAAAGAAATATAAATTTCATGCATTCGAACTATATTTTTCTAGTACTTTTGAGGAAATGAAAGGATTAAAACACAAATTGTTATTATTCGTTAATTCTTATTAGCTTTATAAATTTTATTTTCATAAATGAGGAAAACAATATAATAAAATATGATGTAATAAAATTTTAGTTTCCCAAAAGTAATTATTGCTATATACATTTGATATTTATGAATATATGTTAAACGGCTACTGATACTCTTTCAGCTAGATGTTTTAATTTTATTGCATCGAACATAGAACCTTTAATATTTACAGTTCCATTAAGGTATGCCTGAACAGGAGTAATATTTCCTTCAATAATATCATATAATGCCTCTTTACTTAATGTAAAAATAACATTTGGTGATGGATGAATACCCCAATCACAATATCCACAGTCTGAATTTAAATCTACATAAAAATTTCCAACTTCTGTACACATAACTTGATAACATTTTCCAACTTGATGGACTAATGATACATCAATATGTCTTTTAATCTTACTAACAATATCTATCTCCTCATTTATTGCTATTGTTGTGTTAGAAGAACACACAGAAACTGTACTATCACCAGTTGATGATGTTCTTACTTTAACAGGATTTGGAGGATTTTTATTAAGAGCCATATCAAAATTGACTGTAGGAACGAAATCTTTTAAGTGATTGTTTAATATACCCATTATTGAATTGCCAAATTCAGATTTCAATATTGTATTAAAGACAGATACAGCAGCATTCTCACCATTCTTGACAATCTCGAAATGTTCAATAGTTAACCCTTTTATCTCAATCCCATATTTATGAATAAAATTATTAAGTTCAACTTTAGCACTATCGGAAAATATTTGTCTCCTGTAATCTTGTGATAAGTCTGATATCTTCTCTTTGACAATTTTTCTTGAAATATACGTGTAAATAAGTGAACTTAAAAATTCTTTATTATTTTTTAATGAACAAACAGATGCTACAGGATCTTCAACTGATATTTGCGCGACAACTCCAATTTCTACGATACCTTTGTCAAGAGTAATTGACTGAAACTTATCAATTTTTAATGAATTTAACCTCATGTCAACTTTAGAACATCTATCAATACATGGAACAACAATATAAAAACCAGGAGTATACAACTTCCTTAATTTCCCTAATCTTAAAACAACCATCCTTTCGTAGTTTCTTACAAAACGAATTGACAAAAATATTGAAATTGGAAATGTTATAATCATTACAATAATTGATAGTGCTATAATTAACACTTCTGCTGGTGATGATGAATGTTTCGTCCTCGTTAAATATTTCCTCTCCAACTCCTCTTCAGTTGGTGAAAACGAACTTCTATATTTGTCCTGCCAATTTTCTACTCCATAATATTCATCTATAAAAGTAATAATTATATTAATTATTTATGGATGTACTAACCATCAACTTCTGGTCTATGAACAGGAGTATCATCAGAAAAAAAACAAAAAAAATGATTCATAGCATCTAAATTAAGTTGATTGTCTAAATTTTGACATTTGTTTAAAAAAAAGAAGAAGCTTGTTTATCTATAAAAAAATATCGACTAACTATTAATAAAAGTAAAATTTATAGCTGAAAATAAAAGAAGAAATGTTATTTAAAACTCTTGCTCTCAGTAATGTTGTGCCTTCTCTGTATTTTCTCTAACATATATAAATATATATATGTATGTGTATATTTATAAATATATACTCTCCATTTTGTGGCACATAAACAAATGAACAATAAAACGTTAGACGATAAATGAAAATATAAATTCTTGGACCGTTGTTCTTACATAAATTTATTCAAAAATTACCATATCTCATAATTTTTTTCATAAACAATAATATGTTTGATGGCCATTAATTAAGGGAGAAAAAAAAATTTAATACTAAATTAATGTACATAATTAATATTTTTACACTACAAGAATTTATTTTATATTCTAATAATATGCGACACGCACCATACAAAATGAAGGAATTATCCAAATTAAAAAAATATTTCTATAAATTACAAAAAAATATCTTTAGAATTATAATAAAAATTTCTATAATATAGAATAAAATTTTTTTAACAATATGCTAAATTAAAAAATTTTTTAAATATTATTCTTTTCATTCATCACAAGCACACAACTCAGCTAATTCATAATATTTTGTAGCCAGTTTTCCTTTCATTGCTTCCATTGCATATTCAGCGGCTTCCGTATACAAATTGTAGGCTTCATTACCATCACGTTCTAATCCAAATCCTCCAACATTTAACATCTGCCCCATCTTAGCTAAAATCTCATATTGTGGACATACAAATGTCATATCTTTTTTATTAATATTATTTCCATTATTTTCATAATCATCCGTCACATAATATTCTAAGGCTTTCTCATACCAATACATTGCCTTACACCAGTCTGTTTTTTTAGTTTTTGGTAAATTCAAACCAGTCTCATAGGAGAATGCCACAAAATGTATTGCATTTCTCTCAGACATCTCTGCAGCCAACTCCATCATTTTAAATCCAAATATAATTTTATCCTCATCATCCTTAATTTCCTCAATCTTCAAATCATCAGATTTGACGTCTTTCAATAAGTCATGAGGTAAATCAAAGGCTATATCAGCCATCGTTTTAATTGCCTCCAAAACACCACATTTTCTAGATAAATCTAAATGAAAAATTGCTGATTCCTTGTCATACATAACTTCTTGAGCGGGTAAATGTTCTATGCTACTGTCTTCTGGATTTAATAAATTATTCCCTGATGAAAGTTCACTAAACTTTCCTATTTCATAATATCTAGCAATATCCAAGTGGACTTGTCCAAGTACAAATAAAGAGTTACTATTTTTAAGTGCATTCATTACTTCATCACAAACATTTGGCATCAACAAACCAGCTGGTCTGGAGAATTTTCTAATAGCACTGGCAAATCTTTCTGCTTCCGTATTTTTAGAATCTGAACTAACACTATTAGAACTGAAGTATCGACGTCTTCTTTGTAAACTTTCATTACTACTACTCTCTACAGATGTATTATCATTTTTATGATTATGATTGTCCTCATCATCAAATGATTCAAAGACTTCCTTACTTCTTAAAATATCATCCTTCTCAATACAACTGTCACACAAACATTTCTCTGAATGTCCATCATCATCAGATTGCTTATCTAATGATTTAGTACTATTCGTGGAAAATACTTGTTGTCGTAAATTTTCCATAGCATCTTCTTTAAAATTAACAATCGATTGACAGATATCAAGTGAGGAGTGCGTTAAAATAGTAAATTTTGTTGATGGATCAGAAATTATACAATGCCCATTTGTTGTTCTTTCTTTAATCTCATTGGGTGACATATCAAATTCTGTTAGCTTCATAAGAGAACAAATTTCATTACATTGATGAGAGTATAAAAATAATGCCATTCCACGGGTTCCTAAATTACCATCACCATAATCAGTACCAGAAACTGTATGGATTTGTGGATCCGTATATAAATCATCAACTCCCTGTATATCAACAACAATCAATTGATGACCACTTCTTTCAAAAGTAAAATGACTAAATGCTTGTGGTGTCATTCTCATTATCTCAGACACAAAACCAGAATTAGAATTATGTTTAATATATTCACCTTCAATAAAATGTTCTAAATGATATAGCGGTGATCCTTCTTCCTCAGTAAATTCCAATATTGACATTTGAAAAATATCAATCTATAATGATTCTTTAAAATAATGGAAGAAAAGAAGTTGTTATACCTTTTTAGGAGGATTATGTCTATTAAACTCTTCAGCCCATAATTTACTATCCATTTGAAGTTTAACATCCTCAAAAAGAACATTTCTTTCAACATCTTGGATATACCTTTTACATACATAATTCATTGCTAATTTCCAATTTGTATCATTTACAAAATTAGACATCTTTTTTAACCTATAACATTCCCTCATCGCTCCATTAGCAAAAGGCTGAAAAATTTTATAGTTAATTAAAAGATATAGTTTTCAACATACCTTATCTTCCATTTTTACAAATACTTCATCTTTTTTCCATTCTTTTTTCATAGCGTTATATCTATATCTCAAAGCTTTTTTTGTTGGTCGGAGATGAATGTTATACTTTCCCCATGGATCTTTTAATGAAAGATCTAAGGCTTTGCGAGCAACTCTCTTCCATAATTCCTTATATTTTTGCTTTTTTCTACTGTTGTTATCATTTTCTAAAGAAAATTTAACACTCTTCTCAGTTGGTGGTGGAATATTACCATGGAGGGTCATAGCTAAAAAGTTATAGTTTATCACAATATTATTACTTTATTATTAATGTTATCTAAAATAGATAATAAAAATTCAAAGTAATATATTTAAAATAACAGTATAATTGAAACTATTTATTGCAGAAAATATGATATTTGCAAGGTAAAAATTATGGTAAAATGTATAATAAATAAAATTTTAAATGTATAACAAATTTGACAATAAAAAAAAGCTTTTCGGGAAATGATTAAAATAGTATCATTATTTCTAATTATTTAAAAAGAAAGAATAGTTACTAATTTACTTATAAATTTGAACATAACACACGTTAAAATAGTATTAATTTTTAAGATATAATATAGTATAATGTAATATTGTGTAAATTGTGAAAGATCATTGAAGAAAGATAGGGTAAAGAACACCAACCTGAAATTAGAGAAAGTTAAACTCCAATATACATCACCAATTGGTCAATGAGAAGTTTATCAAAAATTTAATTTTGATACACACCATTAGATAAGGTGGAAATTTATTACATTATTAATTTCTTTAACATTGACATACATATATTTTAAATAATTTTATTTTGGAGTGGAAAGAAGAAGCTTTCATAATATTATTATATTTATTTCCTTACATTTGATTTATATAACAATCTTTATCTCGTGATATAAATATATAAAGTACATATTATACGATTTTTCTTAAAAATTTAATAAACAAAATTATATATTTTATTATTTTAAATTTTTAATAAGGACTCTCACAATTGTCTATTCGGTGATAGCCGCTTTAACAATATTTTGTCATTATTCTTAAATATTTTCTTAAAATTTCATTAATTATTGACACTATACTGTGAGTTTCCGGTTCTACCTGAGGATGCTAACCGGCGAACCTATTAGCAAAGTCACAGTTAACTTTAACTTCAAAAATGGTCGAACTATGAGGCTTAATTCGGATCTAGAAACACTAACAGATGAAATAACAAAGATATAAATTGATGATTTTGGGTAAACGTAAAAAAAAGTGTAATATGGAAGAAACTTTTATATTTGATGATTTATACCATCGCTACATGGGTAAAGCTGACAAACGAATAGGAGGAATAGAATTCATGGTCAATTGCTCTAGATCGGCAAAAATGGAGAGAAGTAACTGTGGACCTCATAAGAAATTTAAATACTAAATTAATTTTTCCTATTGATATAAGGTCGTAAATAAATAAATAAAATAAATAATTTTTAATAAAAAATAAATACATTCGAAACTTATCCTTATCTTAAGAATATATTTAATTTATTGCTTCAATATGATGTAAGAACTATTTAAATAAGTATAAAAAACAAAAAATAAAATATTATTTTTTAAATGGATGGGAATCATTAAAATCTACACATTTTATATAGATACTAAAGATAAGTACGTTATGAAATAAACACTAAGACAAAATAATGATTAGAAATTTTTCCATTCGCTTTTTTAAAAATATTCTTCTTATTATTATAATAAAAATTAATATGTTTAAATGAGTATTTTAATATTGTTATTATGGAAATTGCTACGTAACAAAACATTATAGACCGAAAAAATAACAAAAATAAATAATAATTTGACATTTATTCAATTTTCAATAAGAATTATTCTAGAAAATTTGTCTACTTTTTATGTATAAAGTTTTGGTAAGATGTAAGATAACATAACAACTTTTGAGTGGTAGACGTTATAACTCCTATATATGAGTGAATTTATCTCCTCTTTACTCCAAGAACATATCATTTAAAATATAAAAATAGTATATTATAGTACTAGTTGGTACCCTATGTCATATATATACAAATCAAATCTCTTTATAAATATGTATTATTAAATATTATAATAAGTAAAGCGAGATATCATAATTATAAATATGTACTTCATAATGACAATATATATTTTTTATTAAAAGAAGAGTATTTATGTATTTGTATATATGCATTTTTGCAAAAACTATCTACTACTCACAAAACAGACTGTTTTTAAATAAATCTATATTTTAATAATATAAATTGTTTGATAATAATAACAACTACATATATTGCTTGATCAAAGCACATTATATTATGTGTTCAATAGTAACTTGAAGTCATACAGAAGAAGTCTATAAAATATTTAATAAAATTATGTTAAAATAACGTTTCCACTAAAACATTTAATATGTATGATTCTTTAATTTGATTTGTATATACATATTTCAAATTATATAGCTTTTCATATTAAAAAAATAAGATATTCAAATTTTTATAAGTTTAAATATATAAAATCACATGGTCTAGATCAAGAGAATGGGCATATATCTGGGAGGGAATCAAAAAATTTCAAATATATTTGGTATATTAAAAATACATTGTTAAGTAAACAAAAATTACTATATAATAATTATTATACAATTAATGTGAGTCAAGGGACATTGATCAAACAACAATAATAAGATATACAAATAAATGTTAATATGATATATTTGTCTTATAAATCATTTCCAAGTTTTTTTATTTATCAAAAAAAAACAAAAATCTATGTAACATAAAATAAATATAGACATGCTTTTGTGTAAGGAGGAAGTTTAAGAAAATTATAATGACAAATAATTTTTGTGGTAAGAATAAACTGATAGGTCACACAAAGATATTTTAAAAATACTGTTTTATATTTTCTGGACTCCTAATAATAATCATAAAATTTAAAATTATATAATAAAAATAATTTAATATTTTTTGCTTTTCTATAACTTTAATAATAACTAACTTTCTAATTCCAAAATATTACAAATAAATGCAATTAAAAATGTAATGGACTTTATTACAATAAATCTTAAGATATAAGATTTTTAGTCGTCTGATATTAATGTATCTTTTTTTATAAATTTAGTATCCTAATTTATAATAGCAGAAATATTATTACAGGAAAAGATTTTTTTTCCTGAAAACATATTTAATTTTTGATGTGTTTTCTGATGAAAGTATTATTAATTAAATCTTAAGTACCATTCTGGACGTTTATTTTATAAGTTAAATGAAAGTTAGAGTAATTCCCAGTAATTTTATAACAACAGATTCTTGAAATACAAGAAAAAACACCAACACTATTTTGAACTACTCATACACCAAGAATTTAACTATAATAATAGGAAGTGCTGATATCAAAAATACAACTTGAAATGTTTGCCAAAAAATTGCTTTTATAGCTTAAACCAATTGTTCTGATAAGAATTCAAAGAACTGTATGAAATCTAATGGTACAAGATCCAATTGCACATATTGTCACCTAAAGTGGTAGAAGTTTATAAATTTACCTGAAAAGTAAATATTTTTACAAGAATCCTAAATTATTTGGAATGTAGATTTTATTTTATTTTAATAAACGAAAGTCGTTAATGCTTCATCTTTATTTGAGATTTTTTTTACTAAGGCTATATAACTTTAGAGCAAATAAAGGAATTTATTTTCTCACAATTTATAATTTAAAAAAATATTTAAACATATAAAAAATGAAATTGAAATCAATTTTTAAGTATAATTTATTTCTAGAAAAATAAAAACTTTTAAAGATATTGAAAGGCAAATTTATGCTAATGGTAAAGTTTATTTTCCTCTTCAAGCGAAATACATCATGTAGGGATAAGTAATCATATAAATAAATTACAAAAATTCATTGCTTTAACCGACATAACTAGGAAAAATCAAGTGCTTTGATAATATGTGTCTATAAATAAAAAAAATACATTCAATTAATTATTGTCTACCTTACATTCATCAAAAAAATTTATTAAATTGTACAATAAATTTATAGTAGTTGATAGATATAAATTAAAACCTTTACATAAAGCCAAATATTTATTTTTCATTAAATTTCCATTAATTATTTCACAGATTTCATTGAATCTCAAAAAAAAACACACACATTGACTATAAATATTTTTATTTGTTTAATGATTCTTAATTACGTTTGACAAAGTTGTTAAATAACAAAACATTACAAACTTTAATTATTCTTAAATTATATTAAGTTTTTAACATTAATTTCAAAACAGTTTGATAAATATGTGAATATGAATAGTATAAGTATTTAAAAAAATGATCCTTAATTATAATATTTTCCATTTTTTTTTCGTCATTCTGTCTTTTTTTTGAGATGTTTAATTATGGAACGATATCAAAAAATATTTAAAGTACATCTATTTTCGTAGATTATTTTCACCAAAAATTAATTAACATCTTGGACTGCAAATTTGGGCATGTAATCACGAGCCATTAAACATGCAAAGACAGTCATAACCATCTTTGGTTTAACTTCAACAATATCTTCTGGTAAGGCATAAATTTTTGCTCCAATCTTTCTACCAGATGAAATGGCATATTTTGCATTCTCAAGTTTCAATGAAGCATCACCATTTTTTAATATATCATAATTTATTGTACCAGGAGAGATTGATTCAATAAGATCAATAACAACTTTACCATCAGATATTGAGGGGTCTTGGAATGATCTAATTGAGGTACTTTTACCTGAATCAGACAATTTTTTATTAACCCAGGCAATAATTTCCTTATCAGCAACCAATGTACCATCATTACTATTAGTACATTTTGAAAGAATTGTTAAAGTATATGCTCTCATTAATTGCCATACTAAGGCTAATGTTAATGTTGTATTACCATCATATAAATCTTTTCCTTGAATACCAACCAGTGAAAATTTAAGTTGTCTTCCTAAATCAACTGCATAATTACAATTAGATATTTTATCCATCATCTGTTGAAGTTTTCTAAATACCTGAACAACACACTTCCAGTTAACTATTCCTGGTTTGATTATATCATATAATTGAAAGATAACCAGTCCATCTTGAAGATCACTATACAACCAATTGACAAATGGTTTTACTCCCATACTATTCATCCAGTTTCTGTATGTCTTTTCTTCCCTCGTCTCTTCAATAACATTTTCTAGTTGATCTAAAAAAATGTAGATAATGTTAATGAGTTTAATTATATATACATTTTAATGTTATACATCAAAATACATAACATTTGATGTTAGAAAGAACAAATATATAATTTGAGTTTGGAAAAAAAACTTACCAATTTCATCAGCACCTGGTTCAGGTAGATTTGGATGTTTATTAAAAAGATTAGCAACAAAAGCTAAATTTAATTTATACACACCATTAGCAACATCATTTGGTGTAACAAATTCTCTACAACCAATTTTATTTGCTTGTATTAACATAGCTTCAGCTCTAGGAACATTCCCAACAACAGATAATGGTTGAAGTGTAACATTAGAACCTGGTGGAGCTATTTGGTTAATTAAATGTGTATAAATTTCAGAATCAATTACATCAGTTGTAAAATTTTGTAATCTACGATGACATCCAGCTTTCTCGAGATGATAATTAACCCATCTCAAAAGAATTTCTTCTGGTGAAAGTTTTCTAAGATCATCTAATGTTTCATCATCCTTAAGGAGACGAAATAGTCCAGGAACATTGACAAGATCAATTTGATTAAAAAGTCCGATTCTAATGATTTGCCATAATAAGCCAAGAACAAGGTGTTGTTTACCTTTACTTAAATCGTCAGCATCAATATTAACAATATTACAACCAATGGCTTGAGCAGACATAAGACAAAGTGTTAAATTTTCAAGTTTTGTATAAGTATTCAAATTTTTTTTGTTAATAACTCTTTCGTCAATTGTATCAGGAACAGCAAGGTTAATTAATTTACAAATTATTAAACCATCATTAATTTTAGTATACAATTCATGGGACTCAGCATTGACGGGTAATAATTTTGATAAATCTTTGTCATCGGATAAATTACTATTAATCCAATTAGAATAAGCAACTTCTTCCTCAACACGTATTGTATGAATTATTTCATCACCACCATGTTCAGCAAGTCCATGAACTTTATATGCACCTTGAGCATTATTAATTCCTGTCTTCCATGAATTGGCAAATGAATTTTTTTTCTCATCCAACTCATCATATAACTTTTCAAAATCTTTATATTTTAATTCTCCTGAACCATTGAATCGTGTAAGTAATTCTCTGATCTGATAACCAGGGAGGTCTATACCAAGCAATTTCAATGCATCTTTGACCTCATCACATTTAATATAACCAGAACCCTCTGGCGTAACCTATAAAAATAAAAGAAAAAATAAATTTTTGGGTAATTTACTATTTTTTGTACCACATACCGATGGAAATTCACGAGATACCTCAGCAATTTGTTCCTTTGTAAGCATAATATTATTTTTGCGAGATTTCCTCTTCTAAAATATCTATACTATTAAAATAATCATTAGATATATAAATTTAGTAAAATATACAATTAATAACAAATTCTCGATGATATTAAACTAGATAATGTGATTGTTATCATGTATATAAAAATTTTCAGCACATTTGATTGTATTATTAAAATATTGTAAAATTGATTCAATCATAAAAATAATAAATTATATGAATAATTGTAAAATTTAGAAGCAAAATTTATCAGTAAAACAAAATTAATAACACATGATTAGAGAACTTTTATATAAATACAATTTTTTATAATACCAAGATATAAAAAAAATATTAAAAAGATGGTCAAGTTTTAGGAGTTTATCAAGAGACTGTTTTAAAAAAATGTTTAAATGAAAATTTCAAGATTTTATTAATATTATACATACGACAAAGTTATAGTAACTGGATAAAATTTTTATTTTACTAATACATGTTTATGTAGTCTTAGAGTTACTCATTAACTTTAATAAAAACATAATTATATCATTCTGTTGACAAAAAGTAATAATAATGTTATTATTATGTGAATATATTTAAAAAGCGGTCAAATTTTATGTATCTTTTTTCACACTAAAAATATTTTATTATTAATAAAATGACCAATTGAAAGTTAATAAAACTTTTGTAAAGATGAGCTTAAGAAAGAAGTATTATATTTAATAGAAGGAAATATAATATAATTTTATTAAAAAAATGAACTTAACTAGCTTTTTTATTTATAGGATATTTTGTGTATTTTTGAATTAAGATATGATAATAATAATAATAATGATGACACAGTTAAGATAAATATTATGTTTCTATACAATTTATTTTCACTTTTTTTTTGCACTTACAACTTTTAACAATAACTTTAAATATTCAAATGAAGGCTAGAGTAATTTATTGCTGAAGATAGTACTATAAACATATTTATAATGAGTCATATTATCAAAAGTACTCAAAAACAGATGAAAATTAACATATGGTAACTTTTGAGTTGTACAAATAAAGAATATAGCAGTTTTGTACATAAAAAAACTCATAAAATTATACGAATAACAATGATAAAAAAATTTGTTTTAATAAAAACACTACTTAATTTTTATTTCCCAAAACTGGTATGAAAAAAAGTAAGTGTAATGAGAAAGATTTTAATAAGTAATAAAATATCAAAAAAGGAGGGAAAAATTTGAAGGTAACTCAATAGTTTTCATTAATTATTTTATATACATTTAAATATAATCACTTAAAATGGATTTGTCCATGTAAGGGAGTAGTGGATAATGGCAAGATATTTGATAGTACAATTCTTTTTATGCGAACAATGAAATTATAAAAGAGACAAAAGGAGTTACATTAAGAAGTATTAGAAAATATATACATGTAAATTTATAAATACATACAAAGAGTGTAGGGGGAGGCTTTTTAGTAATACATTATAATGACTAAATGTCCAGAAATCGGTCACAAATAGTCCCACAAAACTATAATGTCCTCATTTTATATAGTTATTTAATGAGGAGTGATATAAAAATATAATTTATCTTCCATTTTATGGAGTCCATCCATTAGATTACTTTACCAAATGGTTCTATATGATATTTTGTGAACAGCTGCCATAATAATATTTTTCTTATTATATTTGGTGTCCTCCTATCTACCATACTAAGATTAAGTTTTGTGATATTAAATTTAAATAATAATATGTCATTGTTAAATATATATAGCAGTTGTATTTAAAATATATTTCTTGTAATGAGGAGATATGAAATGTATTGTAGGAAATAAAATGGAAAGGCGAAACAGAACACATTGTAAAATACAGACAAAGATAAATTGTATTATTGTGAAATTAAAGAGAATTTAATAAAATTTATAGAATGATTAGAGATGATATATTTTGAAACAAAAACAGTATTTTGATGTAAAGGAGAAAGTAATTAATATATATAAAATAAAGACTTTGATTAATGAGATAACTATGAATCATCAATTTGAATAAATTTTTAACATTCGAAGGTATCTGATTTTAATGATGAATGTACACATGTAATGATTGTAGGTATTACAAAGAAAAAGTTCCTCACTAAAAATGAATGTAATCGTGACAAGGACATAGTATATTTATACCATATAAGATATATATAATATATATTTTAAATACACTAAAAATCTCTATACAACCGCAAGAATGGTGAATCATCATAAAGAATATATAAATAAATCTAAATATTCTTTTTTACCTTTAAAAATACGCCTATCTATTAATATATCAATTATGTATGATTTTATTATTTTTGTCAAAATAATTTAAAATTAACTTATAATAATCTTTTGAAAGATTTAATAATTTTCTATTCATAAATACGGATAATAAGGTAAAAATCTTTTTGTAATGTACAAATATATTCTCTATTGTAGGTAAACAACAATTTAGAAAAAAATTGACTATTAATGGAGATTATAATAAAAAGGGAAGAAGCATTTTTTTTGACAAATAATAAATTAAAACATAAATATAGTCATTTTATAGCAAAATAAACATATTTAGTGAATCAAATATAGACATATATTTGTCATCCTAATGTGTCAGCTTTTCTCTTATCATAAACTGTAAAAATAAAAATGATATTAAGGTACTAATATATTGCCGTAAATTTATGTATTAACAATAGAAAAAAAAATAAAAACTTGATGACTAAGTAGTAGTTACTGGTGATGAAATAGATAATTATGTGTTTTCCATTCCAAAATTATTAAGAATAAAATCTATTCTCTTTTTTTCTTATTAACATTTGTAAAGAAATAAAAAAGATAAATAATTTAATAATAATCAAATACTTTTATCAAATAACAGATTATGGTGAAAAAAAAAGATTGTAAGGTAGAATATATATAAAGATTAAAGTATTCTTTGTAATTTTAACTCATATATTGAACTTGAAAATCAATAGACAAACAAATAAAAAAAAAGAATTGTTAAAGATTTGTCAAAGAATTATAAGGTTATTATATTAAAAATGGAGATTCGTAAACTGAAGGTATATATGTATTAATAATAGAAATGTTAAAATATAAAATTTTAAAAGGACAAATGATATAATAATGAAGTAATATCGTTTACCTTTTTTTTAAATAATATTTTTGAAAGAATAATTGCAAGACTTCTATAGTTGTAAAGTATGAATCATCAATCTTGATGATTAAATTGTTTTTAATTATCTTCAAAATTAACTAAAATAAAAGATGTTTATGGATATGAATCAAACAAACATGTTTGCCTAATGTACATGTGCGAAGAGATAGTAGTTATGAAAAATTTAAATATAAATATATTTTTATTAAACGAATTTATATTTAGAATCAATGTAAAAAGGAAGAATACATTTTAAATAAAAAGGCTGATTATAGAGGTTTCAGTATCATAAATAAAAAAAGAATAAATAAACCAATTGATATTTAATTTCCTAAAGAATTTAAATACAAAATCAAATGTACTTATTAAATTAAAATATTAAAATTACCTTGATTGTGTAGTATAGTAAGTGGTGATGATACATAAACCAGTATATTAAAAGTGTAAAATAATTTAATAATTTTCACACCGGGAGCAAAATTTTTAGGGGGATAAACTTATGTAGATATTGAAATAGGAAGTTAGAATGTCATTAAAATTATATATTTAGGAATTAAATTTTAACCATAAATAATGATTTCATTTAAATGAAATTTTTAAACATCCTACAATAATTTTGTGGATCAACATACATCCACTAATTTAGTGGTATAGTTTATTATAAAACTTTAAACAAAGACTCGTACAAATACAAGTGAAGCGTAATAAAATTGTAGAAAAATACATATATATGTACAACATTTTTAACACTATAATTATAGCACAAAAGTAAATATTTTTATTTTTTAGTAATGTTTATATCAAAAAAGTATCATTCAATATGCTGATAAGGTTTAAAGGGTAAAGATAATGAATAGTTGTAAAAAGATTATTTAGAAAATGATACTAAAAAGAAGTTTATCAAATGAATTGTTATCAAACTAGTTATTACTAGAATGGTATACATAAAACAAATATTAAAACTCTTTAAAATTATAAAATTTATGGATTTTCAATTTATAAATATATATATTATGATTTTCCTCTTGGAATATTAAAGTGAATGAAAATATTAAATAAAAAAAATATAATATAAATGATATAGCCAGTTTGCTTATCTAAAAAGCTACTTTATATTTAATATATCTATATAGATATTTAAAGTGATAAACCATCATCAGGATAAGGATTAAAACTAAATTTTGTTATATTTAAGATTAAATTTTTAAAATTATTGTACTGAAATTTTTAAAAGTAATCAAAAAAGGTTTTAATTTTTTCACCATACAAATAAAAATTTTTATTGCTATAGTAAAATTTAAATAATGTCAATAGGTATATCATATTACATGAAGGGAAAAATTTTTATACATCATAAAGTATTAAAAAATGAGTGATGACTTAAAAAGAAATCTTTTTTTAAAGTGATCAATATCATATAGAGTTATTTTAGTAGTAAATACAATATATAATTGAAATTTAAAATCAAGATTACAGTTAATTCTCAATTAAGCATTTAATATTATAAATAGACTAGAAATGTATAAAAACATGATTTTTACAATTTTAGAAGATTTAACTATTGCTTCTTTATAAATATAATAATGTAAGAAATAAACAAATTATTACTATTTTTTTATTTTAAACATTAAAAAATTTATTCATAAAAAAATTTCTATAATATACAATAAGTTGTTGAATTGACTTGACAAATCATATTCAAACATATATTAATGCCCTCCTTCATCTTCAAATGAATTTTCTATTCATGTTTTTCATTAACCTTTCTACTTTACACTTCCACGTTTCCGGTGTATGAATGAAATATCTCTTAATAATAATGTAAATATTTATTTTTTGCTTAAATAAATCAATGACCAAATCATTTTCTTAATATAGTGTGAAACTATCAATTAAAGATTGCTATTGTTCTTATTTGATTATCAACAACCTAATACCATTTGTTTTTATTTATCTTTATACTAAAATTTGTAAAGAATATTATTTTTTATATGATTAACGAGGATCAATGGTAAGTAGCATGGTATTGTTTAATATATATAATACCTTCTAATGAAATTAATAATCATTGAACCAATAAAATACTTTTCACGATAATTAACAAAGAATTTTCTCCTTCGTGTATTGGTTAAAGAAAAACGATTAGCAAATAAATTTTTTATTACCATCATGTACGCCAAATCTCGGAAGGCATAAAAAAGGAAAGAAGAAATAATTAAAATTTATTAATGCTATATTACAGTTTCATTCTTATATTTTTTCCATTAAATTATAGGCTGCTATTTCTATTTTAAAATATATAGTAAATAAAATTTTAAAAATATTAATGAAAAATTATAGTGTTAAACAAGTTTAACAAAATAAATTATCCATTATCATATTTCTTCTACTATAAAATCATATAAATTATATAATTTTGCATTAAAAAATCAATTTTTTTAAAACCTTGATCATGGGTATTATTTAATTAAATATTTATAATGCCATTTCATTGTCCTTCTTGATGTGAATAGTACACACTACGTTTAATATTCACTCACCAAAACATACCTTTTATAAGTGTGGTAAGGATAAAAATTGAACAATAACATTTTACGAAGGTCAATATACTTTTCTTTTTATTTCCTTGTTGTTTCTGCCTTCAAAATTTCCATTTGGTGAGCTTTATGCGCAATATATCAAAATGATTATTCAATTCATAATTCTATGTATATTATAAATATATCTATCTACCTATGTATATAAATTTATATATTTGGAGATGGAAAAACTTTTTAAAAATAAAATTTATGTCATTACTGTACATGTATTTAGTTTACTCGTTATTTTATATCTTTGAAATTTATTTGCTAAATAATATAATATAACAAAATTTTTGAATACTTTTTCGGGTACTTAATTAACTTTGATGTGATCAGATACACAAAATACAAATACTAATTCCATGTCACGTTGATTAAAAAATTAAACAATTTTGTGTAAAATTAACAATTATTTACTATCTCTAATTATTTTTTTCTTTTGTTTTTAATTTGTTTATATTACATTATATCGAAAGACTTTACACATTTGCCCTTTATTTTAAAACAAAATACTGTCTTTGATGAATACAATTTTTTAGTTAGTTGAAATTAGTGAATAAAAAAAGAAACTTGATTTAAATATTGAGAATCTTTATTATATTGAATTAATTCTAATCTTATTACATTTTTATACTAAAATATCAGAATTTCTTTGTATCACTAAAATATCATACCCTCAAATGATAATCTTTAGAATTATATTTTTTCTTTTTATTCTAAAAATCGAAAGATACCACTCAATGACAATTGAAGAATCGAGAAAAATTCTTGATTTACGTTATAAAGGAACAACACAACAACCTGAAGCAGTGATTAATGATGGAACAAATGGCACGACAACAATTGGAACTGATTTAAATGAAGATAATATAACTGTTCCACAGGAAGAATATCATGAAGAGATAAATGAAGAGAACACAAGGGAACAAATATCGATATCTGAGGCATTATCTCCAATATCAGAAACGGTAGAAGATGATAAGGAGATGAATAATGGAAAATTAAATGACGAAGAAAAGAGAAATACAAAAAAATCAGATAAGGATGAACCACCAACAATATTTGAAGAATTATTCATTGATACATTAACCAAAAGTCTTGATAAAAGAAAAAAAAAATTTTTCAATAGTAATTTCGGTGATATTCCTGTTGAGGAGTCCTTTGAAACACTAGGTAGACTTTGTTATAGATTCCTACAACATTATCATTTTTTTTGTGTACAACAACCAATAACTACTCAAAATGAGATGCGATGTCGCGGTTACCAACAGGTTACTTTATTAATTTAATTAAATCAAATAATTATGCCTTATTTTTATAGGATTGTTCACAATTTTTTAGACCTAAAAGTCCATTAGAAGCAGTATCAGAAAAATTACAATCAAATATTAGATTAGGTTATTACAAATTACATGATATGCAGAAGACAATGAGTCCTTTTATATAATCATTTTTTTTATTTTCTATACTAACAATAAAACATAAAAAAATGGGTAATTAAAAATTATCAAAGTGATAATAGAGTCCAAGGTTAAAAAAAGAAGTTTACATGTTTTTTTTTCTTTTAAATAATTTAAAAACATAATTATGTAATAACTGTAACTATAAATTATTTTTATTAAATTGTACATTATATTTAGAAATAAAAATGTTTATTATCAAATATTTATATACATTGAAATTATCTTTATGTGCACATTAGAGTTAAAATGAATTGGAATAATGATTTTTCAATTTTTAACATTAGAAATGTAATTTTACAAATACTAACTTTGTCGTTGGTGCATACTTTTTTATTATTAACTAATATGGGAATGCTTTTTAACCTTATATATTTAAACTTCTTCTTTTATTAGTTGAATAATTATTCTTTTTTTTCCCATTAATTTATAGTTTCTTTTCTCAAAGATATTATTCTATTCTTCTACTTGTTATCAATATATTTAACATAAGTATATTATTTCCGCTAAATTTTTTACACATAATTTTTTTAATAATACAACATTTAAATATTTTTTACCTAATATATATTTTTATATATTCTTTTCAATTCATTTATAAGTATGAAGATGGAGAGCTGTAAAAATTCTTGGTACCTCATATTTATTATAATAATTGTGTCTATTTAAACTAGTAGAGGATATACTTGTCATGAAATATTATATGTGTTTTATTTAAAGAGAATAATACTTCATTCACATTATTTTTAAAGTAAATTTTCAAATATAATGTAAGAGAAAAAGTGATTTTAATTTATCCTTTGCGTAATATTGACAGAAAAATTTTAGAATATAACAAAATTTAAACATTTAACTGACACTTCCAAGACAAATTAAAATATTTTAATCATTCTATATAAAACAATCCAATTTAAATTTAAAAAAAAACACTCTCTCCTTAACATTTACATTTGCCTTTTATCTATAAATATTGCTCTTTACATTGTAGAAGCTTATTTTTCATATCTATACACTTTAGAGACAAGACAAATGTCTGCTTCATTTTTTCTATACATTTTATACATATTATTTTTTTTGTAAAATTAACATGGGACGTTTTTGTTTATAACTTGATATAATTTTCTCTTTTTATTTTTACATCATTTTTGGTTAACTTAAATTTTAGATGGTTGTGTTTCTATGGTATTGAGTTAGTTTTAAAACTATAATTAAAATTCGAATCCCTTTATTTTTAATTATCTAGTCATAAAATAAATATATAAATATGTCATTTTAATTTTTAAACATTTATATTTTTATAGAATCTACAATCCTGGAATGGGAGATATTAAAATATCCAGGATTTTATGTGACTTTTTGGTTCTTGTCATTTGTGCATTACCATTACTTATCTTCCATGAATTTGTCACACCATATAAACGTGGATTCTATTGCGATGATGAATCTATTAGATACCCTTATCGACCATCAACTGTCACAAGGCAAATGCTAATTGTTGTTGGTATATTAATTCCAACAATTTTAATATTTTTAACTGAAATATTCCGTTATAATGTTTGGGAAAAGAAATGTGCTAACGTTTTCAAGACCTATGCCATAAAAAATCGTACTGTTAATCGTCTTATCGTTCGTCTTTATACCTTCCTTGGATTCTTTTTCCTAGGTATTTGTTTTAATCAAATTATGGTTGATATTGCTAAATATACCATTGGAAGACATCGCCCACATTTTATGGATGTTTGTAAACCAAATATCGGTTATAAAAATTGTCCACAAGATCATATTTATATTAGTAATTTCACTTGTACTGGAACTGATAAATATCTTATCCATGAATCAAAATTATCCTTTTTCTCCGGACACTCAGCATTCTCTTTCTACGGAGCTTGGTATACTGCGGTAAGTTAAATTTAATATTTATCTCTATTTTTACTATTGTAATTATTCTAATTTAGTTATACTTGCAAGCAAGACTTTATAAACCATTACATAGTAAAATATTACTACCAGTCATCCAATTTTCTTTGTTTGGAGGAGCTAGTTTTGTGGCATATTCTCGTGTCAGTGACTATAAACATCATTGGTCTGATGTATTAGTTGGTTCAATAATGGGAAGTGCAATTGGTATTATTAATGCAGTTTGCTTTGCCAGAGTCTTCAAACACCGTGAAATCCCACCATGCGATAGAAAGTTAGTTGAAGATGATGAGATAGAAATGGAGGAGGGTCGTTATATAAAAAATGATGTATCATTTAAGGAGTCAAAGAAACCAGACAATGTTTTTAGATCTCAACAATTTAAACCCATCTCGCAAGATAGACATACAAATGAAAGGCAAGATATTTCCAGTGACCATGTCCCTTCTTTTTTAAATCCAAATGTCCCTCCATTAGCCAGTACTGAAGCTTAGTATGGAGACTACTAACTTTTAATCTTTTTTTTTGTTCAATCTTTCCAATCAACGCTAAATGCAAATTATAATTTTTTTTTTTGTATAATCACATTAACACATGTAATTTTTATTATTACTTATATTATTTATAACAATGACAAAAAGGTTTGATTCTGCAGTAATCACCCTTATGATTAGTATAAGAAATATGTTATCTTAACTGTTTAATTTGTTATTACATTTTTTTCTTTTATTTTTCCATCCATTTTTTAAATTAAGCTTTAACTTCTTTATGTTTTTGTCTCTAAATCAAAAAACTTTT
The DNA here is from genome assembly GCA_005656395.1 of Strongyloides papillosus. Taxonomy (NCBI): domain Eukaryota; kingdom Metazoa; phylum Nematoda; class Chromadorea; order Rhabditida; family Strongyloididae; genus Strongyloides; species Strongyloides papillosus. Next base: position 339,159 of record SRSI01000044.1, read on the forward strand.
TTTTGGCTTTTGCTTTTAATTAAATTCTACTTACTTTTGTCAATATTTGTCAATTAAGAGTTTTTTATAAAAACAAATCTTTTATGTAAAATTAAATTCTTACTTTTCAGGTCACATTACGTTTCATCTAAAACACCATTGATATCACCTTATGATTATGAGCGTCACCATATGATAGACCATCGAATTATTATGCCACCAGTTACCTCACCAAGAGTAAAAGATATCTAAATTGGATAGAATATATTTTTTATTTCATTATATCACAAAAGAATTATAAGATTAACAATTGCTTAATAAAAAATAATTAAATTTCGTTAGATATGAACAAACATTTATAATTAAAACGATGTATTGTTTCATACATAACTACTATATATGTATTATGAATATAAATTTTTATAATAAGGTTCTTGGATGTCTTGAAATATATTGAGTTCTATTATTATTATTTTCTGTTTTAAAAGTGATTATGCAAAAAAGATTTCCATGTCAGTTTTTTTCACATTTAAATTTTAAAATATTGGAATTAAGATTAGTGGCAAATTAGTTTCTCTATTTGCTTTAAAATTATATAGCCTTGATAAAGTAGAACTCCATAAATGTTAAATTAATGTGGAACAACATTAGCTACCATTGATTTCGATGAAACAAATTCTGTCATCTTACAGTTTTTAACACTAGAGAACGTATATATTTATTCATGTACAAGATTAACGTAAAATTTTAAAAAAATACTAGCAGACAGAACAGCGTATTTATTTGTAATGTCAAATTATTTAACGGACCAACTAACTTTTCCTGAATCAATAAATCATAAATGATTTCTAATGCTAACAAAATTTTTTATTTCAGACAAAGAAATAATTGTTTTTATTAATAAAAAACTAAATTTGTAATTAATTTTGACACAAAGCTTCTTTAGTTGACATTAACAAAGAGTACATACCTTGCTTACATTCATTAGAAAAGTCATCGTCATTTAAAGAATTAAATAATATTCCACCTAACTTTTCTCTCATTACATATTTTAATTTGTAAAATAATGTATCTTGTGTCTCATAGGTAACCTCTTCATTACTTAACAAAATACTCTTTCCAGAGATATGATCATATGAAATTCTCATTACACTACCAGTTTTTTTTAATTCTTTACATAAAATTTTTTGTTCAATTCTCCTTACCATTACAGTTCCAGAGGATTTTGATGGTGTAAGGAGGCCTCTGGTAATATTTAGATCTACTGGTACTGAACGTGCATAAATTGGAATGTTTAATAAAACTTTTTTTGTATCAATTCCTGCTCTCTCCCATGATTGGATTGTTTGTTCTATCATCTTAATATCATTCTCATTTTTATCTTCATTAATATTTGCTCTTGTTGGTGATGGCATATCATTATTAATATCAAGAGATAGGTAGTCAAGATTATTTAAAACATTTACATCATACAACTGTGGAACATTCTCAGCCCATGAAGGAAGTGATAAACTAAGAATCTTGGTACAAGAATTTGTTTTTAATTTCAGCGAAATTGTTTGCCTTAAAACTTCAACAAACTCACTATACCTCTTCTTCATTTTTGGTGTTAACGTACTATGGCAACGAAGTTCAACACCTTGAAGATTATACTCAACTAAATGATCAACTATTTTATCAGCTAAATTCTGTGGATCATCAAGTAATATATCGAAATCATTTTTAGGTAGGAAACATGTTATTGTTGTCCTAACAGGTACTTTTTTATTTTTCTTTAGTTGCCTTGAAAGTCTTGTTGATATACTTTTAGAATACTCATCTCTAAATATTATGCTTGCATTTGGTAGTAATAAAACATCTTCAGTCAATACTTCATCACATTTGCTGTATGGAATCTTTTGTGGAAGTAACGGGAATTTATCTTTTTTTTGGGGTAAACGATAAACACAAACTGTTCTGTATTTTCCGTTAATCTTATTACATACCTCAGATTCCTCATTTTTAGTGTTATTTTCTCCAACTTTCATTACTTCATCTTCTTTCTTTGAGTCATATAATACTGCAACATCATGTGAAGATTCTCTTTTACATTGATTACAAATCTTAAAAAATAAGTTTTATTTGTATAAAAAATTAAACATACTTGAGTTGATGCAATAATCTTTAAAATCGGATAAGAGTTCATTGCAGGGCATGTACCACCAATATTATCTAACTCAATATTCTTAAGTGAAACCCCAGCAAATTTCTTTACCGATGCCCAGATAGCCTTCATTCTTGCACTTTTTTCATTATCATAAGAAATAAAATTTTTCCCCTCAACAATATATGGAACTCCCATATCCTCAACAAACCTTTGAATTGTTACATTATTTTGAATAATCTCACAAATTTTATCTTGACTTAAATTATCTTTACTTCCATCTCTTAAATTATCATTATTAGGTGCTACTGGTAATCCAATATAATTATCCATTGCTGTATCTCTAATAGCGGACGTTTGCATTTCAACAACCTGTCCACCGACAGAAAATTCAACAATAATCATATTGGGATTAACACCTCTACCAATCCAATCATTAGCAAAGGCATCAGCTGACATTTGCCTCTTCTCAAGTAATGGTGATTCAATTAACAATGTGCTATGATGACTTGTCTTTTTATCCCAAACATCTCTAAATTTATGGGCCTCCAAAATGAAATAGTCAACAGCTGTTACCATTTCGTCAATTTGATAGAAATTACTATAAGCATTGTATGGTAAAATATTACAGAATAGATATCTATTAAAACCAAGAGCTTTCTTAAGATCAAGTAAAAATTTACTAAAAGTTTTTCCATCAAAAGAACTTGAAAATTTCTCAACTGTCCAAACGATGTTGACATGTTTGATACCATATGTATCCATAAATTTCAATAAATTTTTAATAAATTTTTCCTTATAGAAATAATTCAATAATAAACTTCTCCATTGTACTGAACCCATATTCTGGCCAACGGTTATCATAAGATATGGTTTAACATCAACATCCCAATTTTCAAAATCTTTTATAAATTTATCTGATTCGTCTGGTAATTTTATATCACCAATTGGTGTAAAAGTAATGTCATCAACAGCGATATGTGAACAATAAGATGGTTGTAAATTCTCAAAAATATTTCCAATAGTTGTACTTGGTGAAACTTTACAAATTCTTGTACATTCATTATTGCCAATTTGTGGAGTATGTTTGGAGAATTGGAATATTTTTGTTACAGCTTTATGTAAAGGATATTTACCATAACCACAAAAGTCATCACTATCATCACCTTCCATATTTGTTAATCCAACACCGCCATAACCATTATTTAAGATCCATCTTAATTTATTGAAGAATGATTCATGTTGTGGATCAACATATTGATAGTATAAACCATTATTACCAAAGACAGCTGTTGTTTGTGAATCAACATCATAAATCAGAGAGGCATTTGATTTCTCCTCTTCAATCTCTCTTTTTGAAATTTTTACGGTACTTGTTTCAACAGATTCTTGTTGTACATATTGAGTGATCAATGTAAGATCACCCGGATCTGTTGTGTTTGTCATATCAATCTCCTCATTTGATCCCTCATAGACATTCATGCTTTTACTATTATATGTTGAATAATCAATTTCATTATTTTTATCCTTACATACTTCAGAAAGAGTATAATATCCATTGTACAATCCGGTATAATTTGATTTTTTAAATTCATGTTTGTGGGAAGAACCATGATGGAATGATGTATTGTCAGTTAAGAGGTAGCCTCTAGCCCAGATATTTAAACCAACAACAATTTTTGTTTTGGGAACACTATAAAGTGTATTTGCTTCTGAGATAACCTTAGACAATGCTTTGTAATCAGGAATTTGAGGGGATGTGTAAAGTGGGTCAATATGTTCTACTTTACTATCTTTAGATCTGAGATTTGGTATTGGCATTGTAATGTAAAGTTTGTCAACTTTTGTGGCTAGTTTTAATAAATGATGTTTTAATTGTGATATCATTGGTCCATTGATTCTAAGAATGATTTTAATTTTTTTTCCGTTCAATTTTGATGAGGCATCATCTGTTGCAACATTAAATTCATCCAAAAAACTCATGAAAGAGTATGAGGATAATGCATTGACGTCTGTACGAAGGAAGATACCATCAAATGACCAAAGTTTCATGAGTCTAATAATATTATCAATAAATTTTTTTCTATAAAATTCATAATCAAGAAGTTCTGTTGTAGAGTCATACATAACATCAGCAAATAATTTTATATTTTTTTTTGATTTTTTAACTCTAAAAAAAATATAAAAATCAAATTATTATTTTAAGTTAAAAAAAATTACAAATTAAGGATTTGATAATTTGTATATCCACTTAATACAAGATCATCATTAACATTTCCAGGAATTATTTGCATATTATTATCAATTCCCATTACACCATACATAATATGTGTACAATTTAACTCATTAAAATTTTCTTCTTTCAATGAAATACTATTTCTAGGATGAGTGAAACAAAAGAATGAATTAGAAGGCATTGTAGAGGTAGATAAAGTTCCATTCTCCATTATAATTTTATTTTCCTCATTCTTCTCTCCGTTTAGAAAGAGAGGAAGTAAAATGATGGTAAGTAAAGGAAATATTAACATCTCTTTAATAAAGTAACATATTGCAAAGATTCATAATCTTATATACTTCTAATGTTATGTATAATCAATCCTTGATTCAATAAACATATTTAAATTTAATGTATAAACAGAATTTTGAAATTCAATTAACTTTTCTCCTTTTAACATAAACAAAAACACATTAAATATCTTGTTATCATTTTTCCATGATCAAAAATGTAATATAAAATATTTATATATTATTTATTGTTATTAAATCATAAAAATATATTATCTTTAAAAATCTTTTTTTATCCTTCATTTTTCTTTATCATCATCATCATTTTCAAGATAAAAGGTCCCTTATGAGAAGTGGAAGATGGAGAAATTAAAATATTATACATTTTCTCACACATTTACTTTTAGGAAAATATGACGGAAGAAGATAAAATTTGTATTGGGACAATTAATTATATTTCAATCAAGGCAAAATCTCTTTTTTCTTATCAAAACTTCTTTATATATTAAAGAATTTATATTTCTAATAAACCAATATGAGTTACTTTTATATATGCTTTTTCTTTTTATATTATTCTTATGTTGGCATAACTTTATAATAACTCAAATGATACTTTTATAATAATAAAAAGATGATAAAAGATTATCTTTTTAATAAATAATTTTCTTATAATACTTAATAAAATACACACGTTTAGGTAAAAGATTTAAATTACTACAATTTTTATAGATTCAATTATATTAAGATTGTGCAAAAAGATAATAGAATAAAGCATATATCATTTGTAAGTAATGAAAAACTGTTAAAAATTTGATATCATTCATTATATAATAAGATATAAATTTTGAAAGAGAAACAAACTTTTGTCCCTCCTTTAATTAATTTTGATATCTCAGGAAACTTTTAATAATGATTAATTGGTATATTTTAAATAAAACTTTTACAATTAAAAATTTGGTGAATTAAATAATAGATTGCTGAGGATATATATTAGTAGTAATATTTTTTGTTAACATTTGCCAACAAAGTGTAGGTAGGAGATGAGTTTCAAAGATTGATAAGGATAATATAATGACATATGTCATATCTATATATTAGTAGTTTAAATTAAGCTTTAATGTTAAGGTGATTGAGTAATGATGAGTTAATATATATATATATTTATAATATAAATATTAGCAAATATTATATCAAAAATTGTGAGAAGTTAAGCATTATATCTTAATCATCATTATAAACAAAATATGATTTTACTACTACTGATTTTTAATAAAAAAGGTTTTTTTAAAACTTATTAATCATTTTAATTTAGTTGATATGTAAATATTTTACCAAAATCCGTCATATTTTTAGTGTGTCTCAGTAAATATCATAGTTTTATTAATATTTTACCTCCTCAACTCATTTGTCATAAAGTAATTGTAGTTGAAGATATGATTACCTATATCTACTGATCAAGTAATATTTACCACTAATATAAAAATAGATTTAGATATAAATAAATAATCACAAAAAATCATTTGAAACATCTTTTCAAAGGTATCAAATTTCCTTTCTATTTTTATCATAATTACTCTAATTAATATTTTTATTTACAATAAGTTACTTTTAAAATGTACCTTTGTCAAAATAAAAATATTCATAATTCAAATAATACTACTCTTAAGACATTATATGCTTCTAGTTAAAAAGTTTCTTCATTAGATAATATGTATTAAGAAAATATAGATTTTAAAGCCATTAATGATATATAGTCTATCTTATTATCCTAATATTTTTTATATCCCTACTTATATCTTCCTATTCACTCTTCTAATCATTCATATTTAATTAATTTATCACCCACTATCCTGTCTCCTAAAAATTTTTCTTTATCAAATTTATACTCCAAATAAAGGGAAAAAAAGAAAAAATTTTTTTTTATCAAAATCACCCTGAAAACAAAGAAAAAAATTATTTTTTCATTGTCTCTTTTTCTATCTTTATAATAAACATGTAAATTTTTACTACCATGACGTATTTTTGATAAAACAAAATGAATATATATTTATAAAATTTACAAAAAATGCCATTTTTTCTATTATTTCAAAAGCTTTACCAAGTTGTTCGTAATTACAAACACTTGTTAAATTATTTAACTATTAAATATGCATTTGTTCGGTAAAAATTTACTATATATATTTTGACAAGAGGAAAAACTTCAACCACATCATGATTTTTAAAACAATTTTTTTACCATCCATTTACTAAAAAGCATCCTACCAAATATTTTTATCTTCCCTTTTAAATACACTTAAAAATTCTTTGAATTAAAGATTGTGGCTATCGTGATTAAGGCATTCTAAATGTTCATTAGATTCTATAAAAAAATTACCATCAACAAATAGGAAAGTTAAAGAAAGATAATATTTATTGTTTCAAGGATCCCCTTAATAGAGATGTTTAAGTAAAAAGATAAGTAGTGGTGAAAAATTATTCCTCACCCTACATATGGCTCTTCTATAATCTTCCCTCTCTTTTTTTACCCTCAAATATTTTGACATAAAATGACCAAAATCTCTTTTATAATTCTTATCATCACCATCACCACCCTCTTATTTATAGTTAAATTTTTTTAATATAAAATTTTTAATTTACCCTTTGTATATTTCTTAAAAATTTCAATAACTTTTCCATCCCTCAGGAAGGATCTTTCTTTTTTATCATTAAAGTATAGTTAAGAAGATAAAATATTTATAAAATCATTTGTTAAAAACAATGTCGAAAGACTACTACTTATAAATTTTATAGACTATAAAATAAAGCATTATTTCAAAAAAAATTTTACAATTTTTTTAAAAAGATATTATTATTAATTACACATCTTTTTTCATCCCCCTTAAATCACTTAAACATTCTTTATTATACATTTTCAAATTTTTTTTATTACTCCAATTATTGCCTAACACAACATATAGTGTAAAATATATGATCTTTTACTTTCACATCAAAAAAATTTTTTCCTTTAAACTATTTGTAATGTTAAGATAAATTTGCTACTTTATTTAATTAAAGATACCACATTCATATAACAAAAGATTTTATCAATTATCATTTTATTCTTTTCAAATTTTTCTTCCCTCTCATATATTATATATGATAATATCCTCTGAAAACATATAATAATTTTCATTTTTAAACATTCTTACTTTGTTCTTTTTTATTCTTATTTTTTTTAAAAACATTTTTAAGAGCCTATTTTTTGATCTAAGGAAGGAAAGAGAAATTTATCGTGAAAAGGGTGAAAGAGTATTACAAGATGTCTGGGGTTGTTAATGTTGTTATGGAAAAACAAACTCCAAAGGATGAGGAGTTATATGAAGATATTGAGTCTAATGGAAATCTTCCTGAGAGAGAAAAATGGTCTTCATGGGCTGATTTTATTATGTCATGTGTTGGGTATGCTATCGGTCTTGGTAATGTATGGAGATTTCCATATCTTTGTTATCAAAATGGTGGAGGTTAGTATTAATTATACAACATTTTTTATCATCCTTTATCTTAATATCTTATTTATTATAGGAGCTTTCTTAATTCCATACATCATTTCATTAGTTTTTTGTGGCGCACCATTATTTATCCTTGAAACATCGTGGGGACAATTAACTTCAGTTGGTGGCCTTGGAATGTTCAAAATTTGCCCTATTCTCAAAGGTGTTGGTATTGCTGCTGTTGTTATGGCTTTCTGGTTAAACATCTACTATATCGTTGTTTTATCATGGGCCTTAAAATACCTTTTCAATTCATTAAGTTTTACTAAAGATGTACCATGGAGAACATGTGATCATCCATGGAATACTAAGTCATGTCGATCAGAGTATGATCCCTTAACATGTTCAAGTAATAGAACTATTGCTGAATTTTTTAATGTTAAGACATTATCCATTGACCATATTCAGGAGTACAAAAAACAATTTTTTGTTGGACCAAAATCTAATTGGACTATATGTACAACTGCTGATTTAAATACTGTCTCACCTGTCAAAGAATATTGGGATCATGAGGTTCTTGGAATCAGTTCTGGTATTGATTCACCTGGATCATTAAGAACAGATCTTGCTATTTACCTTTTCATTGTATGGGCTGTATGCTATTTTTGTATTTTTAAAGGTGTTAAATGGACTGGAAAAGTTGTTTACCTTACAGCTTCATTCCCATATATCATGCTTTTTTTCCTTCTCCTTCGTGGTTTAACACTCCCAGGTGCCTCACTTGGATTAGAATTTTATTTAAAACCTAATTTTACAAAGTTATTAGAATCAAAAGTTTGGGTTGATGCTGTTACGCAAGTATTTTTTTCATATGGTTTAGGATTAGGTGCATTAGTTGCATTAGGAAGTTATAATACTTATCATAATAATGTTTATAAACAAGCTATGACTGTTTGTTTAGTTAATTCTGGAACTTCTGTATTTGCTGGTTTTGTTATTTTTTCATTTATTGGTTTTATGGCTGGACAGCAGGGAAAGACTGTTGCTGAGGTAGCACAATCAGGACCCGGTTTATTATTCCTTGCCTATCCATCTGGAATCCTTCAATTACCATATACAAACGTCTGGTCTGTTCTATTCTTTTCAATGGTCCTATTTTTAGGAATTGATTCACAATTTTGTACTATGGAAGGATTTTTTACAGCAATTATTGATGAATTTCCAAGATTTATTCGTGGTAAAAAGTATGGAAGAGAATTATTCATTTTAGTTGTTTGTGTTATTAGTTATTTATGTGGTTTAACCACCGTTACTAGTGGTGGCTTTTATGTCTTCCAATTATTTGATTTCTATGCAGCATCGGGATGGGCATTACTTTGGCTTCTGTTTTTTGAATGTATTGCTATTTCATGGTGTGTCGGTAAGTTTTTTTTATTAGAATGAAGTGTTATTGATATTTTTTAAAAAAACTTATTTTTTAGGAATCGATAGATGGTATGAGCACATGAAATCAATGATTGGTTACTATCCTGCAAAATGGTGGAAATTTTGCTGGGTTGTTGCAACACCAGCAATTACAATGGTAATTTACATTAATTTATTTTATTTTTTAATAAAAAGTGTATTTTTATTTATAGGGAGTTCTAATATTTGGATTGGTAAAGTATAGTCCATTAAGAATCGATGCTTACCATTATGATTATCCACTTTGGGGACATATCTTTGGTTGGTTTTTGTCGTTAAGCTCAATGCTTTGTATACCAATTTACGCTATCTACATTTGGTTCGTCACCGAAGGAACATTTAAAGAGGTATGATATTTACTTTACTCTAACAATATAATTTGTTAATGTTTATACTTTTAGAAAATTGAAAAACTAGTCAGACCAAAAATTAAATTTTTACCTGGTGGTGGAATAGATATTGAGGATAATGATATGGCGATGCGTGAATTTGAATAAGCACATAATCTTTGTTCGATCTCACATTAGCATCACATTCAACAACAAAAAAAGCTTTATATTGAAAATGACTTAAAAAAAGATTCATCAAATAACAAATATGTCAAACTTTTCATCCAATTATCTTCGCAATTCCTATAACAGAATATGCATATATACATATATATTTATATATATTGTAAAAACTATTCATTAGTCTTGGTACTTCAAAAATTTTACACAAAATATCTTTTATCAAGTACAACTTTCTTTATATTACAATATGTATCTAAATATATATGTATTAAACAATCAAATAATTTCATAAACTTTTTGTATAATTTCAATAACAAATAATAATTTTTATGATTGTTGGTTTATTAATGTGTTAAAAATATTTCTATGCTATAAAAATTATATAACTGAAATATTATCCCTTTTTATATAATAATACTTCATTGTTTAATATCGTAAAAATTTCTATTTAAATTAAAAATATTATAATTGTTGATGATAAAATTTGTTACATAAACAAAAATAAATATGTTTATTATCAGTATGATAAAAAGTATTGTTTCTTAAAAGTATAAATACCTTAAGAATCACCATAAGAACTCCATCATTCCATTATGATTCATTGGAAATTGATATATATTTTCTTTCTCCTAAATTGTTACCATATTTCAACAATTTTTTCATGCACAAACAATGATGAATTGGGTATTATTTCTAATCCAACGTTTTCTTTAACATTTCAACCACCTGCTGCATGGACTTACCCTTTATCAACCGCCGAAGAGACATTATCATTCTTCCCTGGACAGCCGATGTCACAAACATCAGCTCAAAATATTGCCTCAACTGATATGGAGTCAGCTGTTATAGGAGCTTTCAAAGAAATTGGTTTACCTCCTGATGGAATTACTGTAACCTCAACATATATACCACCACAATATCATGATTGTTATAAAAATAGTGCTGCTTCCACTGAATTACAATCCCTTAAAGTTGGTAGTACCTTTCAGATATTTGAAAATGGCGTTATAACTCGTACAGCCACAATTGGTGGAGCCGATTTAACGTATGACATTTGTTTAGCACAAAGTTTTTCAGAAAATAGTATAACATTAACATATACTGAGATTTCACTACAAGCAACAATTAAAATTGATAATTTCTCAGCATCCAAATTTACTGTTAAACAAATTGCTTCACTTATCACAACAAAATTGGTATTTGGAAGAGGTGTGAAATTTCTTAAAGAAATTGTAATATCATAAAAAAAAATATAATTTATTTGATATAATTTAAGATATTTTTTAATTTTATTATATTAAATTAATATTTAATGCACTTGAGCGCAACAACATTCTTTTTTATGTTACATTAAACTCTTTACTGATAATATCTCTTTTTTTCATATATACATGAATTATTAAACAACGACTTTTACTATACACTAACTTAATACAAGGTAATTATTTTTAATCTATGACATTTTGAATAGAAAATTTTTCACATTAAATTATAATATGCCATTAAAATAAAATGAATAGAATATTAAAATTTATTAATCATAAAGGATTATAAAAGAAAAAAATTTTGGTAGAGATAATCTTTTATAGTTATCGTGATTATAGCAGTTGAAGAATGAGATTTACATCGTAGGTGGTATCATCACTTTTAAATTAAAAAAGACTTTATTATCTTTAAATTCATGCAACATATTATTTTCATTGTTAGTTTATTTATTTTGTCATCATTAATATCCAATGAAGTTTTTTTTATTTTTAATATTAATTAGTTTTTTTATAATACAATTGACAGCTGAAGAAAATGATGTTAATAAAAGCACCATTAGTCAAGATGATGTAACATCAACATACTTCACTATTGTTGTGGATACAGAAACAACGACAAAAAATCCTGTTACAATGGTAATCCTCCTTGAAACAACACATAGTACAAATAGTAGTAGCTTATCAGATGATGACGTTGTCAGGCAAACAACAGAGGTTATTCCTTTTAATGATACCACTACTATTTTTAATAATGAAAAAATAGAAGTTATTAGTAATGATATTCCACAATTTTTGGTCCTTTCAACGGATGAGGCAAAAAAAATTTACTTTGAAATTCAACAAAATACAAATATGAAAAAGTACAATATTGATAAAGTAACTGAACTATGGGCTCAGGAGCAAGGAGACATTATAAATGTATGTTTATCAATTATATATATATACATATATAATAAAAACTTCATTACCATAAATAACATTAAATTTAGAGATTATATAAAGAGCATCTAAAAAAGATAGATGAAGAGAAGAGTAGTTATAAAAATTATATCACAACAATCATTAACCAATTATCTGAAGAGGCACAGGAAATTCATAGAAAGATTGAAGAAATATATTCAAATAACAATATAACTAAAAAAGAGGAAGAAAAACTAATAACAAATCTTTTAGCATCATCTAATCAAAGTATTGTTAAAGAATTGACAACACTTAATTATAAACAATAACTATGATAAATCTATTATTTTATCTTTTCAATTTATGAATTATCAACAAATAATTATCAAGTTTATACTATAATACTTATAAATTCTTTTTTACTCCTTTTTAAAAATGCTTTTTCTCATTTACATTAAATAGTATTTGTAGTATTAAGATGATATATATATAAAAAAATAACATTCTTTTCAACATCATAATAATAAATGCAATCTATTTTCTCCATTAATCGCTACGCTGTTAGATGTTGTTAATTTATAAATATATATATCATTAAAGATTTTGTCAAATGATTGGGATGACGGGTAAAATAAATTTTATCATTGTTTCCACCTATTCTTAATAGGTATATATTTATTTCACTTTAACTTACGTCAACTTATTTAATCTTTATTAAATATCAAATTAATTTTATATTTGTTACCTAAATAACAAGTTACACTTTTGGCCAATGATATGTGATATTTAGTAATTTTTTTCTATATAAATAAATAAAAATTATTTTATCTTCCAATGATGTGATACTTGATAGAATGCACGTATTATCGTCTCTGTTTTAGTCTGTTACAAACATTTTTATAATTTGTCTCTGTTGATTTTTGTTAAAACATATTTCTATTTTTTTTCTATCTCTCTATTTCTCTTATAATTTTTAAATACATTTTAAAGGAGTGTTAGTATTATATATTTATATATATGGTGCTTTTATTATTTTATCAATTTAGTTATAAAGTATAAGTGATATAAGTCACTTGCTTGTTATTATTTACCATCTTCGTATATTGTTGTTATCTTTAATACTATTTTACAGATAAATACGTTCTATAAAACGTTTTTTTTTTGTTTATTTTGTATAATCATGGAAACATCCAAAAGAAAGCTAAATGGTGATTTTTGTGAAAAACCTACATCTGACATTGATCCATATGGGATTTTAAGAGAATTTCTAATATTTCCCGATGATGATACCTCTATCAAACAGGAAGAAGATGTTTTTAATGAAGAGATGATGGATGAGGGTGTTGGAAGTGGTGGCTCGAGTAAGGTTAATGCAAATTATGATAGTTCAACGTTGTCAGAAAATAACGATCAAACAGATATCACTGATAAGGAGTCTTTAGATAAAGGGGAAAAACTCAAGGTTAATGAAAGAAAAATTTTTTGTACTTTTAACGAACAACTTGCAACCCAAGGAGATTCTGAAGCTTTCATGAATGCACGATTGAAAGGTGAGAGTAGGAGACAGTTGGCAGCAAAAAGTTCACCAGAAGAAAAGCAACTTCAACATGAAGAAGCATGGAAAGAGGATATTAATGATTTATATAATTTATTAGAGGAGGAAGCTGAAAATAAACTAAGAGGTAAATAAATTCGCTCATTGTAAACTTTTTTTACATACGATTATAATATATTTAGGTTCATGTAACTCCTTAAAGAACACTATTCTTGATGTTGATGAGAGGGTAATGAAAAGAAATAAATACATACGTCGTAACTTAACAAAAAGGCAAGTAAAAATTTCATGTGAATTTTTTCTTCTCGATGTTATAAAAAGGTGCTTTAATGATTATATTATTGGTCATAGAATTCAAAATGATGATTTACTTGTAAAGTTTTATCGTTATGATAATCGCATGCTTGCACTTAGGAATACTTTAAGAAGTCATACATACTTTGGAAAACTTATCACTCTAATATACAATACACGTCTTATTTATGTACGTTTTAAGTTAAAAAAAAATAAAATAATGCTTCAATTATATTTTATAGGGAAAAATTATACCAATACCATATCTTAATGATTATATTAGAAATTTTGTACACTCAACATGTCCACATTTTGTTATAGGAAGGACTAAAAAAATTGCAAGGCATTATATAAGAAATTATTCATGGATGTATGAAGAGTATAATAGAATGAGGAAGAATAATAAGACTAATATTATTGAAAGTGAAGGAATCACCGATACTGATGAATAGGATATAGATGTTTTCTTCATAAAATTTTTAGTAAAAAGAGCAAAAAATTTCTATTATAAGTATACTATTTATTATTCCCCAACATATATGGTCATTGATTAAGATGCCGCAATTTTTGGAACTTATCATATATCTTTTTCTTTTTAATTGTTATTCTTTTTATATATTATTGAACATTTTTAGTGTGTTATAAGTAGTGTCTCGATGTCCATCGATAAATTTATAGTTAGTTTATATATACAATGTTTGTAGGAGGAATAAAAGTTAGATTCTTTATACAAATTGGTAGTGAAGTGAGGACAATAATAAGTAAATATATAGTAAAAATGATCTTTACCACACAAGTTGTGTTTTGATAATATGTGCGTTATCCCAATTGTTAAAAATAAATAGTGCATTATATTATTCATAGAAAATAATATATCAATTTAGTCGTGATTTGTGATTTGTTATAATAAATTTTCCTTTTAACAGAATATTAATTTATTATACGAAATTTTTATGTTTTATTTAGATAAAATAAAATAAGGTGTTAAATAATAATAAATGTTTATATTTATTGTTAATAAACATAAATATGTTAATAATTTTTAGTTGTCATATTTAAAAATTCACTGTTTAATGTAACAAGTCCCACATTTCTATTAATTTAGATGCATAATACATATATATCTAAATCATTACAAATTTTTCATGCACTCCAAAGAATATCCAAAACGAATAATTTTTAAATAACTATTTAGATATATCATATTATAAACATTAGTGTAATTTCTTTCAAAAGCTTTAAACATGAAAAATATTCTCAATAATAGATATTATTAAGACGATAATCTTCAAACTTTTGTATATCTTAATTTTTTAAAATTATAACTAATTTTATTATCATGTTAATTTATCTTCCTAATATATTTTGGATTAAATATAATGTAAATACTAAATATAATTCGCATCAAATCCGATATACTTTCATTTATCTCATCTTTTTAATTTTTTTTACTTATTATAAACCAAAAAACATATTTTAGGGTTGTTATTGTCAAAACAAAAAAAGAGTTGTACAAATTAATTAAATACAAATATAATGTAACATTTTATGGTTGGAAAAGGTAAGAATTTAAAAATAAAATTTTTTACATATAAACATTTTTTGAATAAAAAAATTTTTTTTATAGTTGTGCATATGTCTTTGTAGAAGGGAAGTAAAATATTTTTCAAATTTGTTGTTAGTAAAAATGAATTTATGGTGGGTTAGATTATTTTAGTTAATAAAAACCTACTTTTCCTCCTGTCTTAGGCATTGAATGCGTATATATATATTAATAATTACATTTACCTACTCTAGGAGCCGGTTATAATTAAGAAGAAGACACATATAATCAATCAGTGAAGCAGTACAACCAGAGGAGTTTTCTTTTTGATCATTCTATAAAATTTTTGTGATGCACAATTCCACATCATATCAATATAGATATATGCGCATATAATATTTTCTTTTTTACCAAACGTTTTGGATTATCGTTATTTTTTCTCTCACTGTATATTATTTGATATTATTTATACCTGACAAAATATTGATAATGAAGAAATATATTTTAAGATCATCCTGAAATAAGTATATATACATACATAAATATAAATATATATATATATATATATAGATTGAAACACGTGAAGATGTATCATTTTTATTGCTTAATTATGATAGAATACTCCACAATGGACATATACACACTTGATAATGAAAAAAGATGAGTTAATGTATGAATCACATCTACGCCCATTTCCACAAATCCATTTACTTAAATATAGATGTATACATATAATAATGGCTCATTACAAAAATGTTTCTTAATTCTATAATTTTTATCTATTCATTTGACATGTTATTTAATTTCTTCTCTTTTAACATTTAAAATTTAACAATATTTGTTCATAACAATATTAATATTTTTTTTATAATAATGATATCTTATTTAATTTTAAAAAAACTAGCACCTAATAATTTAATATTTTTTTTAGTCTCTATATAATATATTTTCTAAAAAAAATATTTTAACATTTTAATGGTTCTTCTAAACTAACAACAATATTTTCTATTTTTTTACCATATAGACAACTATATAAAGTTATAGTAGAAAATATATCGAATTTTTATAAGAGATTTAAGTTTTGACATTCTCTCAAAAAAATCTTTGTACAAAATACTACTTATATATATTTATATTAATTCAATATATATTTATGCAAATTAATTTTATAAATATCGATACAAATCCTCTTGAATTTAAATAATATATACTTTAAAATATAACATATTTTGAACGCAAATGATGAAATCTGATTTAATAAATTTTTTTCTTGAGATGACATTACCAGACTGGATAAAAGAGAATGCTCATAATTTGGATTTATGGTTAAGAGAAACATTTAAAGGAGTTGATTTTGACTATATAGAGGTATGTTTTTTTATTATTTCTTTAATTTTTCAATTTTTTACAGTACTTATTATGGCTGTTTTTTCCAATAATTGTAGCTTTTGTATTACCTATATTATTACTTTTATTTATCTACGGGTGTGTTATTTTCCTCCATATATATGCATTAAGAAATCGTCTTCGTGAGGCGTATGAGACAAGTGTTTGGGATGGTGCAAGAGCAAGTATTGCTTCTTTTTGGGATGCTATTGGTCTAATATGGCATGGTATGTTCTTAATTATTTTTTTATAATCAATTCTTAATTAATTTTTCATTTAAATAACAGGATATGAAGTTAATGGACTTGAAAATATACCAGATGATGAACCTGCTCTTTTTGTTTACTACCACGGAACATTACCATTGGATATATATTATTTAATATCAAAATGTATATTGTATAAAAAAAGAACACTACATTGTGTTGGTGATAAATTTATTTTTAAAATACCAGGTAAATACTTTATTATTATTTATCCAATTATAACTTTTTATTTATCTTTTATTTAGGATGGGGAAAATTATGTAAAGTATTTTGTATAACACCTGGAACTGTTGAAGATTGTATAAGAGAGTTAAAAGAAGGACATTTGCTATCAGTAGCACCGGGTGGTGTAAGAGAAGCACAATATTCAAATCCTAATACTTATGAAATAATGTGGGCGCAAAGATTAGGATTTGCTAAAGTTGTTAAAGGAGCACGTTGTGCTGTTATACCAATGTTTACTGAAAATTGTAGAGAGGCATTTAGGACTCCTCGTTGGGCAAGAAAATTGCTTAGGGGAATTTATGAAAAGACTCGATTACCCATATGTCCATTATATGGTGGATTTCCTGTTAAAATGATTACTCACTTAGGAAAACCAATATATTTCGACTATGACACTGTGACTCCAGAAGAGATAAAAGAAAAAGTTCAAATGGAGGTAAATTTTTATTATTAAATTTAAAATGACTCATAATTATGTCATACAATATTTATAGGTTTATAATTTAATACATAAATATCAAACATTACCAGGTAGTATAATAAAAGGAATGTTGCAACGATTTAAAAAGACAAATTTTTCAACCCAACAAAATGAAAGCAATGATGAGGAGGTGAATACTGATGCGAGGATGGGATCAGAAGTTCCTTTGCAAACATTAAATCCTTATAAAGAAGGTACTGTTATCATCACAAATAACTATAACAATGAAGAAAACGATCATAATTCCACATCTTTAGAAAAAATACCTCCAACTACACCACTTATTAAAAAAGATTAAATTAATTTATGATACCGGTTGAAAATATAAAAGTCTTTTGAGATACACAAATATAACGTCAACTGTATAATAAATTTCAAGCAACTAAAGTATATTTTTTTTGCATTTTAAGCTTACTGTTTATCACGCATATCTATATAAAGTTTTTTTTTCATAAACATTGGCATATTATCAAAAAAAGTGTAAATAATTTTTTTCTTAAAGGTTAAATCATAAAAACAAAGTCATAACATAGAATGTTTTTTATTAAAAGTGAATAATAAAAGCTCTTTTAAGTGGTTATATGGAAAATATAAGTAAAAATTCAAAAAAAAACGAGATAAAATATTTATGAATATACTTATAACTTCTCAATACCCCTATTGTTAGTGTCCTATTTAAAAAAAATCTAATTCAAAATACTATTACTGTTTGTTTAGAATTCTCTTGACAGAAGCGACAATATCATGAACTCTTGGTAAAGCTGCTTCTTCAAGAGTAACAGTATATGGCATTGGTACATCAACACCAGTAACTCTTGCGATCGGTCCATCTAAATAATCAAAAGCCTCTGATTCACATATTTGTGCAGCTATCTCCGATCCAATACCACAAACTGGCCATCCACATTCAACCGTAATTAGGTGATTTGTTTTTTTAATTGAATTTTTAATAGTTTCTGTATCAAGTGGTCTTAGGGAACGTAAATTTATTACCTCAACATTAATACCCTCATTTGTCAATTCTTCACTTGCCTTTATAGCAAATTCTACACCTCTCGAGAAAGCAACTAATGTTGCATCACTTCCTTCTTTTACAATGTGTGCTTTTCCAATAGGAAGTACAAAATCTGGTGACATAGCTTCATCAGACATCTCAAATGGTACACCATACATAATTTCGTTTTCGAGAAATACTACAGGATTATCATCTCTAATTGCAGCTTTTAATAATCCTTTTGCATCAGTTGAATCATATGGTGTTAAAACTTTTAATCCAGGGCAATGGGCAAACCATGAACTAAAGTCTTGGGAATGTTGGGCAGCAACACCAGCTGCGGAACCATTAGGACCACGAAATACTATGGGAACATTAAATCTCCCCGAACTCATGTAAAATGTCTTAGCAGCACTGTTAAGTATATGATCAACAGCTTGTAATGAAAAATTAAATGTCATAAATTCGCAAATAGGTCTTAAACCATGAAAAGCAGCACCAACAGCTAAACCAGCAAATCCCATCTCTGTTATTGGAGTATCAATAATTCTTTTGTCACCATACTTCTTCCATAAACCTTTTGATACCTTTAAAACAAATAAAGTAATTAGGTAGTAAAGTAGTAAAAATTACTTTATAAGCACCATCATATTGCGCAACCTCCTCACCAATTAGGAAAACTTTATCATCTCTCTTTATCTCCTCATCCATTGCCATGTTTAATGCTTCACGGACAGTTAATGTTGAAGCCATCCTGGAGGATTGGATTTTTGTTGAAATAGAGAGTAAAGATTTAATGGATAAATTTAATGTCATCCTAAAATAATAAAAAAAAATTATATTGTCGGTAATTTTTTATCATTTATTAATATAACACATGAAGAATAGACTGCTTTTTAACTTTAATGCTATTGAAAGATGAGAAAAGATGGTGTATTAGAATTTTAAGACATTTCAGCGCACATAGTCAAAACTACTTACATTAGAACAGTGCATTTTATTTATACTTCCAACGATCATTTAGCATATGTATATCTTCTCTCACTTACCGTCTTAAATAATCGATTTTTTATAAATAAATAGGATTTTATATATAATTTTGAAGTGTTAATACTTTTTTAGTTGATAATTGTCAAAAAAAAGTTTATTATTTCATAATTTGATGATATAATCTGATTAAAATATTACAACTCATCAATTAAAACATAATTTAATATTTTAATTATTTTTTTTAAACTTTTGACTTTTACATTTAAACATAGTAACTAAATACTTTGAAAAAATAATTAAATTAGGAGAGTTGATAAAATTAATCATTGAAGAATTTTTGCTTTATATTAAGACCAATCTTAATTGTCTAGACTATTCTTGAAAGGATCCCTTACATTATATTATTGGAGTGTTCTATACTACCCCCACTTAAATCTAAACATAAGTTTCGGAAATAATTGATTATAATTCACCTACTATGACTCCAAATGAAGACGAAAGAAATAAGAAATTGGATCTTTTTTATGATATCATTACTGAAAATGACAAAATAAGAAGTCAGAATGTTAGTGTTAAAAGAAAGAGCATACATATTAAGGTAGGAATCCTGTTTACGTCATTGATTTATAGTTATTATTGTTTTTTATAGGTTATTGATGATGTTGAAACTACAGTTTCATACTTGGAATCGTATTCTTTAGAGAATGAATGTCACAAAACATCTATTCTCCTCTTAGCAGGACAATCTTTCACATCAACTATTTGGACTGAAACTAAGGCAATGCAAATATTTTCTACTATGGGTTATCATTGTGTTGCAATAGATTTACCGGGTACTGGAAAAACAACTGGTGATTTAGTTAATGATCGGTACAAAGGAATATTTATCAGTAAATTATTGGACGAATTAGGTTTAGGTAGTGTTGCTGTTGTTGTTGCTAGTATGTCTGGATCATATATAGTGCCAATTCTTCCGGATAGAAGAATTATAACAATTATTGCTGTGGGTGTATCAGACACCAAGGTGGATGAAGCAAATAGACGATTAATACCAACTCCATGTTTAATTATGTGGGGGGAGAGAGATATTACTTTGGGACCGTTGTCTCAAAAACATTTGAAAGTATTAAAGGTGACAAAAGAAGTTATTGTACCAAGGTCTTTTCATGCATGTTATGAATCAAATCCTAATGACTTTCAAAAAATTGTATTGAATTGGATTTCATGGGTGGTAAAAAATTACTGAATGATTTGTCATCGCTGCCTGATATTTATAATTTTCTATATTGAATGCTAACTTATGATAAAATAAATTTTTTTATAGATGCATTTATGTTCATTTTTTTTGAATCATTATTTATTCGATGAAAGGGTAAAATTTTATCAATGTAATTTATATTTTGATTTGTACTCATAATATGTTAGAAATGTGATAATTTTGTAATATAAAACCATGAAAAATTTTAGAAGGATAGAAATAAAAAACCAGAATATATAATTTTTCTATTTGACTAACATTATGGTAATTAAATTGAAAATATCTAATTAAGGATAATTTGGTATTTTTAATTGTTATAATTAAAAAAATGTTACTATAAGATTAGGTAAATAATCTAAATATGACCTTCAAATCACTGTTTACCTAAAATTACTTCTTTAATAATTTCCTTTTCATATTCCTTTTCAGCAATTACAAATAAATCGTTGTGTTGTTGTCAAGTGTTTTATTATGGTGTTATATGATCAAATGTAATCTTGCATAATCTTCAACCATCTTTTAAAAGTTTTACTAGAATAGTATGTGTCGTTTATTACAATAACTGATATCTTGTTTTAATGTGGTATATGATAAAATATGTCCTTTTGTAGAAAAGAATCTTTTAATTAAAAATATTATTCAAGATTTATTCTCTTAACAAATGGATTAAGTTTTTATTGCAGGTTGAGTTACCTTAGAAAATACGTAAACGTCACAAGCAAAAATTTTCAATAACAAATTCGAAGTAAATATAAAGTTCTTCAGGAAATGGAAATTAGTTATGTATTTAGTTATTAAATATTTGTTTAATAACTTTCGAACAAAAGAAAATAAATTTTTTTTTATAGGTCATAGATGAAAAACCAAAACTTTATGAAAATAATTTTTTAATAAAATTAGTTTAAATATTACATTATTATTTACCTAATACAACTTTTGGTAAATTTATATCAAAATTACTATTTTTTGTTGTTGTCACCAATAAATAATAATTTAATATTTTTATACATGATTTATAATTAAATTTTTATTATCGACAAATAAAATATTTTTTATATTTAATTATAATAAAATTAAGAATAATTATATGTAAAAACAATTAAAATTAATTATTAATCATTATAAATTTTATCATAAAATATTAGTTTTTAAAAACAAAATTTTTATTTTTATAGGAAATTTTTAAAAATATATACTATATATTAAAATTAATGTTGTGATGGCAAAATTTGTTTACATTAAAATATAATTCAAATTAGTAAAAAAAGGGTATATTAGGAAAATAGAGAATTATGAGATTGTTAAAGTACAAATTCACTTTTGATTAAAAATATTTTTCTAAGAATTACATTTTTCACCGCAGCAAAATTTAATAAATAGGAGATAGAAGTTTTTGCATATTTGCTTAAGTCCCTTGAGGATGATTCTTACAGATCATATGTCATGATAAATATGTATATGGAAATGTTTCAAAAAAGAACAAACATTTTTCACCAAATATTAATAAACAACAAAATTTTTTATTTCAATATAATTATCTAACATCACTGAATTGTTAAAAATCTACCCTTGTACCATGAAGTTTGTATGGTTTCTTTTAGAAAATGAAATTGATTCTTTTGAATCCAGAATTATTGTTAAAATTATTGCTAAACTTATAATAAAAATCATAAAAAGCCATATTGATAAGAGGCAACATTTTCTGTTATTTTTAATTGTATTTGAAAAAATTAAATTGTATTTTGGAGAGATATAAGGGATGGAGTAACGATGAACAATAATATTACCATTTGATAAATTTTTCCACCTTACACTTTTTTTCTTGTTTGTACATATCTCCATCAAGTTTGATACACTAACAATTTTAATCTACAATAGAGAAAATACTTTTATTTTTTTAGAAAAAAGCATACCATATTTGCATAACAATCTTCAATCCAAAAATAATCATAATTATTATTTGATAACGCATCAAGTTTCTCAATCATTACTATGATGTTTTCCTGAATCTCATTAGGTAACATGTACCATAAATTCACAGTTTCTTTTAATGTTAAACATTTAGAATGTAATTGGAATAATTTAAAATTATCCTTACGGAGTAAAAACAAGTGATTGTTGTTAATGGATGAGTTACTTGTATCTATCATATTATGTCCTCTCCCAAAGGATACACTGTAATTAATACTACCCTCAAAATTGTTATTAGAAACCTGTTCACTTTCTTCAAAGATACTCTCACAATTAACATTCTCTAATAAGCTTGCATAACCAAATTTAATGACTCTATTATCTAAAGGAACATTGTTTGGTGTAAATAAATAATTATTTCCAAAATCCATCTCAATTTCAGATACAGAATCAGGAATCTAAAACTAAAGATTATACAATGAAAGGATTATTTACTTTATTATTAACATGGTGAGGGATATTAACATCCTCTGAAACTCTTCTAAAATCGGTAATATATCTTTGATTTGTGACATGCTTAGAAGTGTTACCAGAACCTTTTATGATATTCAATGGAATAGAAAGTCTTCTTCTATCATTGTCAGTCATCTTTATCATTTTTATAAAAATTTATATATCAAATTATATAGTTAATTAATATTATCAAAATAAAAATTAAATAAAAAAAGTAAAATAGATCTAAAATATATAAATTAAATTAATTAGTAAAAAATAATAAATGTTTATGTTTTAGTATTCCTCATGTTCTTTTTACTTAAATACTAATACATTTCTATTAGCTTTTTTTATCAAATAGTAATCTTTTCGTATAAGACAAAAACTAAAATAGAAAAAAATAGTTATATAAGTACAGATGTTTATTGTTTTAAAATAAAACAAAAAATAAAACCTTATAAGAGGGGATAGGAGGATAGATGAAGTTATTTTAGAAAAGCAAATTTTGTAAAAATAATTTACTATTTGAGGAATATAGATGATTTAAATATCATTTCTTTAATCGTGAATAAATTTGTCTTTCATTTTAAAAATATTATTTAATTTTTTTATAAAATAATATAAAAAAATACATAGTTACATGGAACTTTTATGACTCATATAAAACGTTTGTTATTTTTCCTAATATATATTAAAGTAAAAATAGTAAATTTTGATAAAATACTGAAAGAATTTTATAATCATATTTTAAGAAAAAAAATATAATACTCTATACCAAGTAATGAGTATATAAAGATGAAAAAAATTTAAAAACAACACCCATTCTGTTTAAATTAACTATAAGTATTGTAAACAAAAACGAAAGTTTAAAGGGAAGATTTTTAGTTGATAGTTGTTATTATTAAGAGACAAAAGAACAGCCAAGAAATTTTTTCCTCATTCATTAACCATTTCATTTTAAATATCATATATAGCTAGCTATGTAAAATTGAAACAAAATACGTATATTGTTGTTTCTTTTAAAAATATAGTTTTAATAATCACAAATTGCAAATTTTAAAGTTAGACACATATTTATATATAATGATGAAAATCGAATTTTCCAATCAAAAATTAAATAAAATTTCTAGTATATATAAAGAAAAAAATTTAAAATAAAATAAAATTGTTTCATTATAAATAATTTAATTTGGTTCTTTTATACACACTATATTTATCTATCATTAAAATAATATATAAAAATATACGAATATCTAAGTAATAAGATGGATTTTTTAATTATAATTAATATTACAAAAAAATTAACATATCTTAATGATGTTTGTAACTAATTTGGAAATAAAAAAAAATTTTATTTCATGAAATATTTATATCTTTTTCGTAGACGCAAACATTTAGATGTTAAAATAAAATTATAAAAATATCCGAAGTGGTGAAATTTTTAATTATAAGATTTCTAGAATAAAATAATAAAATATTATATATATTTAAAAAAAAGATAATTTAATTTAACACATTTAATGAGTAATTACAAAAAATTTTAGGTTTTAGTTTTTTATTATAGGTTACTTAAATTCTTTAACAATATAAGCTTATTTTTACAATTGCATTTAATAACAGTTTCGATACTCTTATTTTTAGAAATATTCATATTCTCAAAATACTTAAATAAAAGTATCATATTATTCTTATAAAAAAATAAAAATTAAAGAACATTTGATAAAAGGCATCAAAATGTTATATTGTAGGAAATTATAAATTGACATGTAAATTACAATTTCTTCCTAAATAATAAGACCTTTTATTTTGAAAAAAACTACAATAAATAGGAGTAGTACTGAGTGGAGCCAATTTGACAAGTTTCTATTCATTTAAGTTATAGAAATAAAAAAAATAACTTAAAGAAATAAAGAGGATATTTATAATTTTAAAACAGAGTATTTTTTTTGATAAAAAAATTTTGTTAGGAATAATATATTAATGTAGATATTTCTATGAGATTAAAGTTATTCTATCAAAGTTTAAATGAATAGTACAACGATAAAAAGCATAATTTTTTTTAAACAAGAATGTTTAAAACTAATTATTAGAGGGAAGAGTTATTAAATTTGTATTATAAATAGTAAAACATTAATTGAGAAAAATGTTAGTGGTAAAATAAGAAAATTTTAACGATATTAATGATAAATTAACTATTTTAAATGAAGACGATATATTTAGTGTACCATAAAATGGATAATATTTATTGTTGTAGTAGAAAAACATCCAAATATAGATATGTTTAGGGCAATCATACGTTTTTGATTATATTAAAGCAATTAACTACGAAAAAAAATATAAAAATAAGGTTTTATTATATTTTAAACATGTTTATTATTTTTCTTTTTTTTACAATTTATTTGATTAAAAAGAGAGTATGGGGGAAAATAATAACGAAAAAATACGTTTTTAAATTAAATATTTTTTTAAGTCTATCAAAAAATAAACAAACTTTTTTAACAACTTAAATCATTTTTATTGATATTGCTATCATCTTGTTATTAAATTCACATTGAATCTTTAAGGAGAATTTAAAATGTTTCTCTTTGCATTTACAACTGAATTTAGACAGTAAATGGTGTATTAGTTTATATGGATGACTTTTAAATTAGATGATATTATATAAAGAAGTAATGGAATATACAATAATTAATTAATTAATATACGGTTATTAAAAAGTAAAAACAATAATATATGGCTTTAAAAAACTTAATATATACAAAACAGACTTCAATACAATTCCTCTATAATGCTTGTGCATGCATTTTTCATACTGAAATATTATATGAATATATAAAATACTTGTAATATTATAATCTTTGATATGTCATAACAATAATCATCCAAATATTAGATTCAGAACATTGATATAATCAAGAAATACGATTAATGAAATTTTTTTTACCAGAATTGTCTATAAGGATGAGAATGCAAGTAGATTGTAATACGTGAATAAAATGCTTAAAGAAATAATCAAGACATCAGAATTCTGTTGTGTATTGACTTTTTTCTGTTGATTTCTAGGCTATGTAGTTTATGAAACATCAATTTGTCAATAAAAAGTTTATAATTATAAAAAAATTCAACATTTTGCCTTACAAATCGTCTTTATCGTTTATAATCTTTACATATTATTTTAATTATTGAAATTAATAGTTATGAAGTTTTGGTAAGTTTGAACTATCCAATTGTTGACAAATAAATAAAAAGTAAAATGTGCCAGTACGAGATGTAATAAGATTTATTAATTTATAAGTACCACTTCAAATGAGATATAAAATTGCAAAAAAGAACCAAATATAAAACATTATTATTTGACGTGCAAGATTGTCTTCTCTTTGAACATTTTCATAGGAATAAACCTTTTAGAGTTACCCATAATAATATCGTCAACTCATATATAGTAGAAAATGATAGTCGTTTTTTAAACATGTTAATTTACAAAATAAAGCTTATTTCTTCATATCTGATCAGAAAATTTGAGCATTTTTTTCTCAAATCTTTTGAAAAAAAATCTTTATTATATTTCGTGATTAATTGCTAATGTTTTATACACTTTTGTATTTATATAATATTATAAAAGCATATCTTTACTTCTTACTCACTAAACCGTAATGGGATCCTAAAACGAACAGTTTAAGTTTATATGGTTCAGGTGATAGCTTTTGGATCGTTTGAAACAAAATTTAAGTAGTTGAGATCATTCTGATTGATAGTTATAACTTTTCACCCATTAATTCACTATAGGACTATAATACTTATTTTACTGTCTCAATAGTATTCTAAAGCCATTTCTAATCTGTTTAGAATGTCGTTTATCATAAGGATTTCATCATATAGATAGTCTCAATTTTTATTCATTAATTTCAATGAAAGTCTCACACTCGATATACACATGTAATTGACTATAAAACAGTTTTGGTATTTTGAAATATCGTCTCCCTGTAGTATCCAGTTCCTTTGATGATGCCTACTTTAGATCTTATGGAGTATTACTACTCAAACAAAAGACTTATTTGGCTCCAAAGACAGTTTCTACATCGTTGGGAACACTGCCTACCTGTTTGTGTCTATTTCTGTGACAACCCCTACTCCCAATCTACTGACTTTTGAGAGGTCCCACCACTCAATACACATGTTCATTTGGCTCCAAAACACTTTATACACCTTTTGAAACAACGATTCCTGTAAATTTTGTCTTATTGGTAGTCACTATGTTTCACATACATAGCTCCAATTGGGACACCATTACTCAAATACAGACTCAATCAGCTCCAGAAACGGTGTCCCCACCCTTTAAAACGACATCCATCAGAATCCTGCTCCATTGGCAAGTTCTACCTACAACCTTTTTTAGAAGGCTAGGAACTCACCTTACTGTGAAAACATACTCAATAGTGGTATCTATGCCACATGGGAAGATTCCACTCTTGAAACCTGCTCTGTAGCAGGAATCCCCGAATATCCCTATTTAAAATGGATTGGCTACTAAGTCCAAAATTCTTAATACTAAGTTTTTGTCCTACTACAAAGTAGTTAGGTTTATTGAAACTATGTTTTATAAACAAACAACTGATATATTTTTACCGGTTTTCAAATAAACTTATTGCATTTGCTAGCAATTTTTCTTTTTCGTTATACAAAACAAAATTTAATATTAAAGTATTTTTATTGTTTGTAACAAATTTTATAATGAAAGTAATTGATTATTTGAATGATTCTGGATTAATTTTAAATGCTCTATATAATGGATAAAATTTTATTCATGAATTCTAAGATTCTGACAATTATGTCATGAAATATGAAACTTTCTCTCAAAAAGTAACAAAACAATAAGGTAACATTTTGATTAATTTTTAATGTGTTTCTTTAAATCTTAATACTACACATTTGAAAGTATTACTGATTTTTAATGTAAATCTCCATAGTTTATCGATTGGAACCAAATTTTAGTGATTCTGACTGTTACTTCTTGAATATGCGTTTTTATTCGTTGAAAATTAAAAAAAACAACAAAAGTAAAATACTGTTTAGTTTTTTAAGCATGTCTCAAGAATTTTGTACTACATAAAAGAAAATATTAATTAATTCTAGAGTGAAACTTTATTTTCTATCGAATGAAAATAAATTTACGAGATTCTAACGATTAATGCTTATGATATTGCTAATTTTGTTGTAAAAACATTTTATATATAGAAACACATCATTTCTTGTATTTTATTATTGTTTTCTTAAGATTTTAACATTACACTTACGAAATTATTCATGGATTCTAATGTAAAACTCTATAATTTATGGAATAGAATTAGTTTTACTTTATTTTTATTATTGTTTCTTAAGATGTGAATATTTCATTTTTAACTTTTTAAGAACATCAAAATGTATTTGTGTTTAGTTTTTAAAGCATGTCTCAACAATCCTGTATTGCGCACAAAAAACTCTTGGTGAATTATTATGTAAAACTGCATGTTCTTTCGATGAAGCTAGTTTCATGAGCTACTAAAGATCAATTTTGTGATATAATATTTTTGTTCTTAAAAAAATTTCTATAAGATAATAAATTGCTACTTTTACTCTATTTCTTTTTAAAGATTTTGGCATTGTATTTTTTAAATTTGGAGAATACCTGATGTAAAACTTCACGCACAATCCTTTGAATATAATTTTAGAAAATTTTATTTATAGATTCATAAAATGATGATAGTAATTATGAATTATAAGCCCAATCTCATAAAATAATTTAAACAATATTGTTCTAAATATTTAGTATATTTTTTAAGATTTATATTACACTTATGAAATTAAAAAGGGATTCTAACTTAAAGCACCATGATCTATCGATTAGAAATATTTCTAAGGAATCCTAAAAATCTTTATTTGGAGATAAAGTTAATTTTATGAAGAATTTAAAAAAATTAACTTATGCTTCATTTTTTCTTAAAATGTTCGCAAAATATATCTTAAATTATTGAAGAATTTAAATAATTAATTTAGTTAATGGACTTTCTATGTCTATGATATTTAAAGAATAGACAAAAAAAATTAAGATTAAAATATTTACGATAATATCTTTTTACGTAAAAACGTTTCAATAGTTATAATTTCAAAGGAACATAATAAATCACATCTGAATGATCTAGTTTATACTTTACCTCTGTAATGAATATTTGATAGATCTATCAGTAGTTATAAAAGTAAAAATGTTTGTTTTACTAAAAATATCTCATAACTTGAGAATAATGACAAGCAATCCAAATTATAAAGAAAATTTATTTTACAGCATTGTAGATTTAGGCATCACCGTCATATTAAAACAAAAAACTAAATATTTTATATACACTTTATATCATTGATTAATCATTTATTAATTGTACGATAGCTAAATAATCCTTATTATTTATCCTTTTAAATTGTGATTATCAAAAAAAACGTAAACTACACGTTATGCATATCGACATTTTAAAATTTGAATTATGAAAAAATATATTAAAAATTAAATAGTGGGTTTTTTATTTTATACACCTGAATAATATAGTTAATAGCGATACCTGTTCAAATAAATTTTTTCATTCCATCTTTATTTTTTCCTATTTGCACAATTACTCAACACTCTTTTTATATATAATACAGTTGATAATGTTGAGGTGTAGGATTAAATGACATATAAAGATTTTTTAGGTTAAAAATATATATATCAAATTCACAATTTACCATTTGATCACTCTTCATATGTGATTTACAATACCACTTTCTTGTTTTTAAAATAAACTATAATTTGTTTCGTTTTAAGAGTAAATCAATGTGGAATAAAGCTTATGGCATTTTTGGCACTGTACAAAATTATAGTGACATTAACGTATTGTACTTAAATTTAATTTTGCATACTACATTCTTTATTTCATTTTTATATAAGGATATGTTATTTTTTAAATAGATATTTTAAAGTTGATAATTATGATTGGTCGCGACACATTAATATTTACATAGCACTTTAAAATCCTAATTAATTGTGACACCTGAGATCTATAATTACAATGATTATATTGTTTTAATATCTCTATATTATTAAATTAAAAGTATAGTTTGAAAAATTAACTATTTTAAAGAATGGTTGTTAGTCATTAATTTCTTTTTTTTAGCATTTTTATTGTGCTATAATAGTTTAGGAATAGGTTAATATAAAGTCGATGTAGGATATATGGTACATTTAACTATTATTTTGTTAAGCAAAGATAACATCGATAGAACAGCCACTTTTCAGAGTACCACTATCAATTTGCAATTCTTAAAGACTACATAGTTTTTTTTTATTTTAGTAAATTATTTCACAACTATTTTTTGTTTGTTGATTTATTACTATATTGAATTTTAGTATTATTATTGTAACCTTTTTGAATAAACCCCATATAATACATATATGGCGTCAGAAAATATCACTCTAGAAGAGGCAGTTTCTAATGTTGACGTAAGTTACGTCTTTCTTAACAACATACCTACAGTAATATTTCCAGATATTAAATGATTTAATAACTAAATCAAATATACCTTCTATTGAAGCATCCTCTTTACCTTTACAATGTCTCGTTAATTTTGATACTAATTTCGAGGATAAAGGTGCTTTTGTAACAGGATTTTCAAAATTTATTGAAGAAGCTGCTAGACATGGGGAATTTAATGATTTATTAGCTGATGGCTTTAAATATGCTGGTATTCTTTACACATGGCGTTGCAATACTAGATCAATACCGATGCCAAAATCGAATGATCAGCCTAATAGGCATCAGATTAATGAAAAAATTATAGAAGTCCTTACTTCTGAGGTAGAGAAATTACATAAATTTATGAATTTTACTAAAGCTGCTGTTGGACGTTTTTGTGAGGAAGTCAGAAGATTGTGTGCTGGTGGGAAAATTAAAGATTTTGTCTCTGAGGCGTATCTTCTTGTTTTGGGGCGTTTTCTAAACATGTTTGCTGTTTTGGATGAATTAAAAAATATGAAAGCTAGTATAAAGAATGACTTCTCCACATTTAGGAGAGCTGCTCAATTCTTACAGGTGATGTCAAATTCCCAAAGTATTCAACAGATGCAAGAATTATCAATGTTCCTAGCTACACAAAACAAAATAAAAGAAGACTTGAAGAAAGAATTACAAATGATTAATGGTTATGAAGAGTTATTAAGTGATATTATCAATATATGTGTTTATCTTTTTGAAAATCAAATGTATGGGACTCCTGATGAAAGACATATGTTTGTTAAAGTTATAGCATTTTCAATTTTTTTAATGGATTCACCAAATTCAATTCTAAACAAATTGGATTCCAAAAAACGTATCTCTATAGGTTCAATAGACAAAATATTTAAAATATTGAATGTTGTCCCACTTTTCGGTGATATGCAAATACAACCATTCTCCTTTGTAAGGAGATGTGTCAGCTATGATTCATCAAAATGGCCATTATCACATAAAGAGTCCATAGTTTGTCAAGTTGATATTGCTGAGCGTGTAAAAATTGTTCGTGAACATTATGTTGAGTATGTGACACACTTAACGAGAGTTAAAAATGAAATTCAGTCAACTGATAGGCATTCACAAAGATCAGACTACAAAAATCAGGAAGTTGCACAATTAGCGTTATCTGGTATTCAATTACTTTGTACTTGGACAAGTGATGTTGTTGAAACTGTCTCATGGAAATTGTTACATCCAACAAATGATGAAAAGAATAAGGATTGTCCGAGTAGTGCTGAGGAATATGAAAGAGCCACAAGATATAATTATAATAATGATGAAAAAAATGCACTTATTGAGATGATTGCAATGATAAAAGGTTTACAAAGGTTACTTGTCAAGCAAGTTGGGCAATTTATGACTTCTATTAGATTAAATGTTTATGCTGAGTTACAAGATTTTGTTCAATTAACATTAAAAGAACCATTAATTAAAGCCATTAAAGGGAAAAAAGATATGATAAAGGGAATATTAATGGCAATTATGGAGACATGTGTTGATAATATCCATGGACAATACACTCAAACAGGTATTAGAATTCTAGAGATGTCTAAATCAAAACACAAGAAGAAATCAACATCTGTTGAAGCTTTAAATCATGTTGAAAACCCAGCCTCTGTTAGGAGGAATGTTGCTCCAAGCACAACACAATTATATATGGCAAGAACAATGTTAGAAAGTCTAATTTCGGAGCGTTGTAGTAATGGAAGAAGAGGACTAAGAAAAGACATTGACCACAAACATATAGAAAAAATGATATCATTTTTAAGGGTATCCTTTTATTGGCAATATTTATTAAATTTCGAAAAATATTTATTTGAATGTTCTGACCTTAGTCAATTGTGGTTTAGAGAATTTTACCTGGAAATGACCATGGGTAAAAGAATACAATTTCCCATTGAAATGAGTTTCCCATGGATTTTAACTGATCATATTTTATCAAATCCTGATCAATCGCACTTAATGCAGTATATTTTATACCAATTAGATTTGTACAATGATGCAGCAAATTTCGCTCTTAACAGATTCAAAACACAGTTTTTGTATGATGAAGTTGAAGCTGAAGTTAATTTATGTTTTGATCAGTTTATTTTTAAATTGTCTGAAGCTGTCTTTACACATTATAAACAAGTTGCTTCCTCCTATTTATTAGATAAGCAATTTAAAACTAAATGTAATAATATAGGTGTAATGATAAGATCTCCAGAAGCATCAAGATTTGGACCATTACTAGCGCAAAGACATGTTCAACTTTTAGGACGGAGTATTGATCTTAATAGACTTGTCTCTCAAAGGATAAACATATCAATTTTACATTCTTTGGATGTAGCAATTTCGAAATTCGAATCTGAACCACTTATTGGAATAATAAGATTAGAATTTCTACTAGAAGTTAATCGACTTTGCTGTGATTTACTAAAGAAGCACCTATTCTCTTTAAGTGATTTCGACGATTTATTTATTGAAGCTAATGGGCTTGTTTCAAGTGATGCCGGAAGAATTAGTCTTCATATCTTTTTTGAGCTCAATTATGATATATTTCCAAATTATTGTTTTAATACCTCAACGTGTAGGTTTGTTAGAGGGAGTATTCTTTTCAAAAGGGTTCCAGAGCGTATCAAAGCAATACCATGTAATTTTCAATATGAATTTGGTAGTAGATCATTAGGTGCTGCTGCAGAGAATATTGCAAAAATGCATTCTGGTTACATTGGTTATCCCCACCTAAGAGCTATCGTCCGCCTCCTAGGATACCAAGGCATTGCTGTTATCTTAAAAGAGTTTACAGCATTAATCCATTCACTATTAAGTGAAAAATTAAGAAAAAATATTGAACATATTACGCATCTTATGCCAAAGGTCTGCAAATTACCCTTAAGTACTTATGGATCATCAGCTGTTATGGAATATTATCTTCATCATTTAAAAGATGTTCGTAATTATAAAGATCTTTACACAGGATTTGGACAACAACTTCGTATATTTGGTAATGTTATAATATTTACCCAATTATTAGAAAGTGCCTTACAACAGGAAGAAGTTTTAGATTTATCACACGGAGCAACATTTACATTTAATGTCCCAAGAACCGGTGGTTCTAATATAGCTGAACGACAAATGAGGAGTCGCAAAATTGAAATGCAATTTGAATCATTACATTTTGCTAGGGCCGTCAGTCTTTATGGGACACCAGAACAAGTACAAGTTGCTCAGGAATCTGAATTATTAACAAAAGAAAGACTTTGTGTTGGATTAAATATTTTTGAACATTTTCTTCAGTATACTAGAAGTATTATTATTAATGATACATTATATACAGGAACTTATCCGGCCAATGGTGTTATGTCTATTGATGAATGTTCAGAATTCCATAGAATTTGGAGTGCTGTCCAGTTTATTATTTGTTTACCATCCTCTGAGTATGACAATAATATTAATGAGAAGGATAGTAGGAGTGACGGAAGGTTAAGATCCCAGTATTCTGAAGAAATCATGGGAGATGGTCCGCATTATGGAGCATGTGTTCTTATTGCAATTCTTGGACAAGTAAACAGATTTAATGTTTTAGATTTCTCTTATCATTTAAAGAAAATCCATAGAACTGATTCTAAAAACCCCTCCTCTAATGGGATAGATCTGTCAAAAATGATTTCACGCATCCGTCACATCCAACATTTAAATAATGAAATTTTTACATTTCTAAAAAGTTTCCTCCCTTCTAAGGAAGATTTTGGTGAGTATATCAGAGAGTACTCACCACCTCAACACGCAAGCATTTCCCATTCATCATCAACAAATTACTACTGAAGCTATTATTTTAATGGTTATTAATTATTTATTATCTATTAGTATATAACTACACAATCAAAAAAAAACAAAACTTAAAATATAACAATGGTTTTAATTAATTATTAATATGGATGATAAAATTTTTCTAAAATATCTACCTCTACTTTTATAAGCATCCATTTTTTTGATATGATGCACTTAATCATCCCCTCAGAGTAATCTCCCCCCTGTAAACTTTCATAAATTTCTTGTGTTACAGATTCAACTGAGAAAGGGCAAAAAATTTTTTGCAATTTATTCTCCTTATCGAAATCATTAATATAGGACTCCAGGAGGATAATTTTTGCTCCATCATTTGCAACTGCCAGAAAATCATTGAGAAAATCTAGGTTGTTATCTGTTAGATAGTTAATTGCTAGAAAACTATTTATAAGTACTTTTCTATTGATAGCATATCCAAAAATGTATGATATGTTGTCTTTTGAATAACTAAAGAACATTGATGAAATTTTTTTTCTATCGGCAATAGATATATACGATTTAAAAATTTCACGGTTCTCTTCATTTGTCCAGATAAATGAATTTTCTGTTGAAGGCAAGTTAAAAGGGCAAATTCTCATATAATATGGATTACATTTAGGTTGATATATTATTGTGGCTGTCAAAATTTTTTGGTTTCCCACAAATGTCATTGGACATTCCTCTAACTCTGATAAAAATAATTTGTCAGCAAAGAAGCTTCTCGTTGTACCAACGTAGATGTCTGTAGCTTCCTGATTAATGACCCAACTACCATTCATCTCTTCCAGTAAATCCGTTGTTTTTGGAATATAATCATCATCTGATGCAGGAACTTTCATTGCAACCAATTGAAGCTCCTTCCAATTGTAGGATTTCTCAATACATGTTGGCATAACAGAACAAATGTTTACATTATACTTCCATTTATGTCCCTCCTTATCTTCTATTCTTATTTCTTCAATTAATTTAAGATAAACAGAAATGTACCTGTAGGTTTTAAAATTCCGAGAAGACGACATTGATTGAAATGATGAATCTAATACATCATCACGAGCATAGGGACTTGATTCCCCACAAGATTCGCGGAATTTTAAAAATCCACCCTTTTCAAGCCAATGAAGGGATCTTGTGAGGAAGCTACAAATTTCTTCATCAAATAAATACATAAACAACCAATGTGTAAAAACAAGAAAAAACTTCTCTTCTTTAAAATCGACTAAATCTACAGTAGAAACATACGTCTTAACATTCCTCTTCAATTTTTTTGCAACTCTCCTCAATTCTTCCAATTCACAAAATCTACGTGTTAATAAATCAGTAACATATGTACATTTTCCTCTGAAAGCTAAATCAAAAGTGTGACGTCTTAAAATAAAGGGAAATGATAGAAATTGCACTTATAATATCACTTACCCAACATTAAAACCAATATCAAGAATTTTTTTATCCTTTAAAGAGGGTAACATACAACAAACATCATTCCTATCATCTTCTTCAAAACCTTTAATTCGCCCATTTATTGATAACCTATCAAGATCACGACTTCTCCTAAAGTTTTTCATAAAATTAACTAAAGTAACTCTACGTGAATCATCCTTGTTACTGAACATCTTTCTTGGGAGATGCCAACAACTAAATAACATACCAGGCATTGTTATATTGTTCAAATTATTAGTATAAGAAAAGTCCTATCTAAAATGAAATGATTAATATCATTTTAAAATTAATTGATATAAAAAAAGTACTCAAAAGAGGGAGAACAATTGAGGAATAAATAGAATAACTTTATGTGCATATTTTATGGATGACATTAGAGCAAATAAGGTATCCTGAAATTTTTACAAAATTTTTGAACAGTGATAAAAAACAATTGTATAATTATAAACTTTTTTAAAAGCACCAATTACAAGAAGTAAATAAAAATAGAAAAATTTATCAGAAGTTAAATTATATTGGAAATAAAAAAGTTAAAAGGTTAGGTATGTATCGTATTTTACTCTTGCTAAGATGGTAAAACTAATTGCTTGTCACTGCTTTTATACTCATGAAATATAAAAAGTACAATAGCATCTTAATATGCAAAAATGGCTTTTCAATAGTCCAATATAGTAAGTTCTTTCTATATTTTTTTCCGTTCCTACGAAGAAAAAAAGTAATTATAAGGGGATTAATATGCATAAAAAGAAGATTGATATAACATGTTATATTTAGTAATGTGATGTACCTTACATTAAAGTTGATTAATCCTGTTAATATTATATGTGGAGGAGCGATACCAAAAATTTTATTGTATCTAAGGTAACTCTAGTACCTTATACCTTATTTTATAAATAATTTTTGCCATTGAAATATAAATTTTGGTTATTTTTATTATTAAGTAGTGAAATTTTTTAAGTTTGAAAGAATTTTCAATGAATAGGCATGTTCTCAAGAGGTTTTTTAAAGTTTATCCAAATATTAAGTTTAAACATTTTTAAGTTCCTTTGATTAATACATTACTTATTTACAGAAATTCAATTGATGTTATAAAAAATTTCCTTTTTTGTTTGAATAAAGTATTATTTCACCACCAAAATACAAAGTTCAAATTTGATAGACAGCGAGTGCAATTTTTTTGACAAACAAATCACACCTATTTAATTACAATACCTCTTTAGACAAAATAATAAATAGGAAAATGTATTAAAAACAATTTTATTATAATCTTTATCATCTTTTGAGATTAATAATATTTTATAACTCCCTTGATAGGAAATCGAAAGGTATTTCACAAACATTGGTAAACTACTAAAAGTACTCCATTAAACAGAATCATTAAATTCCACTTGACAATACCAAAAATTTAATTATTTCTTACTATATATGTAAACCATTTAAAGATAATATTTCTATCCTAAAAGAATATTAAAATTACCAATCATTCACCAAAGCTTGATTATTTAGAAAAAAACACAAACACTACAAAGTATATTTTTTAGTTGAAACTTCAAAAATCATGTTTAATTACCTCACCAAAAATTAAGAAATATTTTCCATATCATATTACATGATAAAACATTACCTTATGTTATATTTATTAAAATGTAATATAAAATTTTATATTACCAACCCGCAATTCTGAAATTGTCTTAATGTTGGGTGTCATGAGACGAAAATTTTATTAAATATTGTTTTAAACGTATATTTTTATTTTAAAAATACTAGACAGTAATTATATATACAAAACAATATATTTTTATAAAAATAAAATAGACATAAGTACAAATAAATAATACATTAATTTTCTAAATACATTCTTTTTGAGTATCTTCAATAAATATTTTTAAATTTTTTTTGCAAACAATCTCCTTCCAAATATCTGCGTTTCTGGTTGATAGAATTAAATGCAAAGGACTTCGACCTTTGTCATCCTTTTGGTGTATAAGTTTTTTGTCGATATCAATTAAATATTCAATAAGTTTTATGTTTCCTGATAATATCGCAAGGTGGAGTGGATTATATCCATTGGATTGGTACTTATATTTACATAAATCAACTTTTTTAGATAATGATCTTGGAATTAATATTCTAAAAATTAATATAAACTACCATAAAAGTTGTAGTAATGACATAAAACATACCTTAAAAAACAATTCATTGTAATCTTCTTTTTTAAT
Organism: Strongyloides papillosus; assembly: GCA_005656395.1. Classification (NCBI taxonomy): domain Eukaryota; kingdom Metazoa; phylum Nematoda; class Chromadorea; order Rhabditida; family Strongyloididae; genus Strongyloides; species Strongyloides papillosus. The sequence continues at coordinate 377,814 of SRSI01000044.1, forward strand.
TTGCTTTCAATAAACTCTTGGACAGCATTAAGATTTCCTTCTTCACAATCTCTTAAAAAGTTATATGCTGAGAAGGAAAGGAACTTCATAGTTGAATTAGATCATGGAAAAAAATAAATAGAAATACAAGAAATTAAATAATATAATAACTCTTTTCGTTTTTTAATCAAAAAGATTACAGAAAAAACACCTATTAATAAAATAGTTTATATTATATAGTCTGTCTATCTTATTACTTTTTCACTCTTTCTCTTTAAATTGTTTTGTATAAACAATCCTTATTTTAGCAATTTTTAAATATATTCCGTAAAAGTGATTCATAGGGCAGGAGCAATTAATAAAACATTATATCATTGAACAATTATTTTTAATTCTAATCTTCCCTCTGATTACAATCACCTCCGACTTTCTCTTTCAATGTGCAATATTGTATTTTCTAATATCTTAATGTTTTTTATTATAAATAATATACAATTGATAATAATCTAAAAAATATTTTATTACAAAAAACTTTTATGTGAACAAACAAAGAAAATATAAGAAAGAATAAACTTGTGAAAATAATATAAAATGTAAGATATTGTTTTAGGTCAATTAATTAATAATTTCAAAATTTTTATTTTTATGCTTGTGTCATTCCTTTTATCAATATATTTATAATTTTTAGTAAACATAGAAAAAGATGATAACAAAATGAACATTATATGTTTATAATTACTTTAATGGAGAAAATAAAGTAAAAATTGATAAATTCCATGATTTTCGTGTATAACAAAATTAATAAAAAAAGAGGCGTTTGAATCTCTATTGTCTGAGATAATAATTAACAGGTATTTTAACAAGATTGTTAATATTTATCAGATACTATTACTTACCATTTTCACATGGATAAAGTATGAAAAATACTATACAAGGAAGTTATATGCATATATTATGATAAAGATTATTATCAATTTACTTTATTAATATATAAATAATTTTCCTTGATGACAAATTTGTTTATTATGAATCATTTGATTTTTCTGATTTTTTCATTCCTCATACTCAACTTATCATTTCATTTTTTAAATGATACATTTATGTAAATATTTTTTATATTCTATCGTGATTTCATTTTTCTTAAAAAAACTTTTGAAGGATATTATTTTAAAATGTTAATGGTAAATTATTTTAATAAAAAAATTTTAATATTTTAGTCGTTCATACTTATATTATAGAATGATAAAATGAATTGTCATTGATAATTTCCAAAAATCTTATATAATTTTAATAAAATAATGTTATTAATTTAATGGTAGGATACATCCTCTTTGTAATTTGAAATTTTCTTTATTCTTACATTTGAAAATAATACTTATTTTTAAATACTACACTGCCTTTGAATGTGTGATGTAATAAGATAGAAAAAGTAAGTTTGTTTGTGCCATTATAGAAAAGATAATCTCCCTCCCCTCATTGACTATAAAATATTTAGTGGAGGAGGAAAAAGAAGCAATAATGAAAGTTAAGTGAGTGAATGTGATAAAGATTATTTATTATATTATTTTGATCATATTTTTAGTTCTCCAAATTATTGCACTTATACATTTCTGCCATTTTTTGATTTTTGGAGATGACTGATGAAATTGTTTGGATTGATGTTGATTCTTCTCCCACAACTGATAATTGGTAAATATTTTTTATTAATCTAAATTTATTATTATTTTACTTATTTCTTATTGTAATTTTAGTGCTCCATCCAATGATAAAAATGTTGATGAGGTAAAGAATAATGAGATTGAAAAAAAATCACCTGAAGATTTTGAAGATGAACATTTAAATGAATGTCAAAATAGATTAAGGAGCAATATTAAAGAAGCTCTTGAATTATTGGATCAGCTAAATTTTGAACCAAAAAAAAGAAGTTATGATCTTTTATCTATAGATGATAAGGTAACCTCACCAACAAGTAAAGAAAAAGATTCATCAATATCACCATCATTAACATCAAAGAGTAGTGGATTCTGTAATTTCCAATTAACTGCAAATAGTTATGAGATAATTGATATTGAAATGGAGACACCAAATGCAATTTTAATGATCCCAAATACTCCTAATATAATAATATCTGACACTGATAAAGGTATCATAATCTATGATGTGTCAACAAAATTCCAAAAAACGATTAAAAAAGATACATGGAGGTATGTACAAGGATTAGCATACAATTGGAGGAAAGATGAAATTTACAGTATTATAACAACAAAAGATGATTCTATACCCAATAGTCCAACAAATTTCTTAATTACTTTTGATCAAAACACATTTGAGGTTAAAGACACTGTTGAGTTACCAAAAATTTTACAAGAAATTAAATTAAATAGAATAAAAATAACATCAGCGTCAAATGGTATGTTGTATGTATCAATAAATAGTCAGGGTTGTGGAAGTTTATTTCAATGTGATTTAAAAGAAAAAAAATGGAGTGAAATTGCCATAAAAAGAGGACACTTCTATACTGATATTGTTATTTTAAAAATTATTGATACAATAACAGAAATTCTTTTATTAGAAGAATCAAAAGGATACATTGTTATGGAGAGTGTCTGGAATTCAATGTCAGCAGCTCGTGGTATTATATCACCAGTCGTTAAACCAACGGCGTTAGCAACCTCCTTCGGTAGTGGTAGAATCTTTGTTATTGATAATAGTATATCCACGGTTGTAGAGTTAAGTAGAGAAAATTTTGAAAAAGTTAAAAATATTGCTCTTGTTGAGTCTGGGAGAAATTTAATGTATGCAATGGAAAGGTATTTAATTATATTAAATGTTGCCAAAAAAGTTTTAAAATTACAATTAGTATAAATTTACAAAGAATGTCATTTGAAATAAATTTTTTATTACTTTTTAAACATAATATGATAATTTTTTCTTTATTATGCTCTTTTAATTAATCACAGTCATAATTTTGGTATGATTTATGCTCTTAAACATGTTAAATAAATATAATAATACTATCAAAAAGTGTTATCACAAGCGATAATTACATATCTTTGTATAATTATTGTGTACATTTGATAAAACTGTACGCAAATATCTAAAATCTAAATTTGGCCAATTAAAACTTGACGTGATAATAATTCTTGAAGTGATATTCTTATAAAAGGTTGTTAGATAACCTTTTTTCTGTTCATTAACTATAAATTAATGATGAATTTAAAGATAGGAATTAAATTTGTTGATAAGTATCAAATATACATATCACTCCTAAGTAGCAAAATGATTTATAGTCGAGAGATGAGTTTTTATTTATAAATTAAAGTTTGGTAATTATACATATATATTCTCTTATTCTCATTTTTTTAAACCATTCTACATTTGCAGAATATGTCACTTTTAAATATTTATTTTCCAAAATTTCCTTTTCTTAATTTACTATTCCTTGCACCTAATTTTTATTTTAAAGTATGAAGGTCATCCAGATAGGAAAAAAGATACTTTGTTTATTAACAACTTTAATGAGATTATCTACAAATTTTGCCATCTCTTACTAAATTTTATTTCTATCTTTTTCCTTATTTACATCAAAAAAAGAAGAACGCGACATCTTATTTCCAAAAAATAATATAGCTTTTCAGTTTGATTTATATAAACTAACACAAATTGTTACGAAATCATGTCATTAATTTATTCCTTCTAGAAAAAACTTTTTAGATGAGGAATTTCAAAATATGTTTGTTTTTATTATTATATTCACTTTTTGTTATAAGTTATAGTATGAGAAAATGTAATGTTACTAATACAACTCTCGCTTTTTGATTTATTATTAGATTAGATTAACTGTTCCAAAATTTTTAGATATATATACTCAACAATATATATTCCTCATTCATCCTTACTCTTTTTTAACCTAATATTATATTCATTTAAAGCTTCCTATTCTCCAATAAACATTTCTTTCTATCTCCTTCATCTAAATCATTATTAATATAGATAGATGATACATTTTATATAAATTTTCTTCACATACTTAACAATAAAATAATAATATACTTTTATTCTTCTAACTTTTACACAAAAATAATATCATTACATAAAAAGAATATTTCTATACTAAAGGCATTTTATTTCTGCATATCTCTCCTATATATCTATTTAGATTAGAAAAACATAACTTAATAATCAGAAGCTTATATACTTTCCCGTTTATAATATACATTTTTGCATCTGTTCTTTAAAAATCTTCTGGTGATACATCACGTGTCCCCTTTTTAAATTTTTCTCACAAATGGCCTATGTTGTAATTGTCTTTATTCTCTAGTATCATTTTTTTTTCGTCTCATTTGATGACAGTTGATCATAAAAATATATATATATATACCTCGACATTTTAAGCTTTTTATCATTTTTTGCATAACACATACTTATTTATCATTGTTTTTTTTCTAGAATTATGAAAAATCTTACTGTACTTTTATTGGTTGCATTCCTTGCCACAACTACAATAGCTATTAAGGATGTCCTTCTTGAAAGCAATAAGATACCAAAAGTAACAAATGATGTTGTTGTTGAGCATATTGATAGTGATGTATGTACAGAGTGTCAAAGTATTGTTACAAGATTCTCTGAAGCAATGAAAGATCCATCAAAGCTTGCCGCTTTAAAATTGATTCTTGGAAGTTTATGTCATGAAACAGCATATGAATTGGAGTGTAAACTTTTTGTTAGAAAACTTGATGTTTTCATGGATAAACTTTTACCATACCTTAATGATACTAAGAAAGTCTGCCATAAATTCCATATGTGCGGAAATGAAAGAATAACTGCTTTCCATAAGATTGCTCTTCTTTATGCTCACAAGATGGAGGCTGCAGTTTACAATAAGGTATGTGTTTTTATAATTTTGTCGTATTAGTCTAAAAAAAATTTTTTTTAGAAGAACCGTTTCCTTTGTGAGGAATGTAGATTTGCTGCTCAAGAACTTGAACAACTTGTCAATGATGAAAAAACTGAAGAAAAAGTTAAGAAATTTATTAGCGTAAATATCTGTGCTAAGATTCCAAAATACAGAGGAACCTGCGATTTGATGCTTGAAGATTTCCTTCCAGACTTCTTTAAACAATTAAACGATCTTCTTAAGAACGCTCCACAAGTAAGTTTAAGAATTGTTATGATAAAAAATAATTACGTCTTTTAGTTCTGTAAAAACATTGGACTTTGTGATAAATCAAGAATGCTCTATGAGGTTAAAGAGGTTAGAAAACTTGAAGAAGTCTTTGCAGTCTTTGTCTAATCCTCTTCTTACTTTATTCAATCTATGGTCATACCTTTATTTATATAATTACCCTTTAATGTGCTGATAAGCACCCAATTTTTTACAGCAAAAAAAATAAAAAAAAAACTCTACATGATAATTATCCTTTGTATGTCGTCATAACTATCTTATACTTATTAAATTTAATTTCGTAAATTGTCAACAAAAACTTTTTTTTGTCATTAAAGTAAAAGAAAATACAGATTCCATATTATGTTCCTTTTTTTGTTTTTTCCTTTAAATAGAAATATTTTTTTATAATTTTTAGAATAAATCAGCTATGGGACAAATTGCTTTATATCAATTCATTAATGGTATTACAGAGATCCGTTCAGCTAAACACCCACAAATATTAATGTCATGTCTTGAATGTGAAATTGCTGTTGATGCTTTACTTATTGAACTTAGACAAAACTCGACAATTTACAGTATTGCGGATGATCTTAGAAATGGTGTATGCCCAATTTTACCAGTCAATTTCACCCTTTCATGCAATGACTTCTTAAATTTATATGCTCCAACAGTTGTATATATGACAATGCAACAATTTACCTCTGAAGGAATATGCACAGGTCTTGTTAAAGCATGTAAATCAGAAGATAATTCAAGTAAGTATAATATAAAATATGATAAACAAAAAATAATTAATTTTTTAATTTACTTTTAGGAGAATACTTCAATAAATTATCATCAACAGAACAAAATTCAGTCAAATGTGAAGCATGTAAAAAAATTTCTGAACATGTTGTTGAGGTTTTGGAAGATGACGATTTTAGACAAAGAGTTACTGATGGTATTGAACAAAATGTCTGCAGCCATTTTCCGGGCGTATTGGTAAATGTTTGTGAAAACTTTATGCAAAATTATCTTCCAATTGCTTTAAATAAAATTAATGGATATTTTAAAAAACCAGATATGTGCCAAAATACTTTTCATGTTTGTTAACTAGGATATTCTTCGAAGTTAACATACATACAAGATAAAAAATGTTGCTCATTCCCCAAATGTTACTGAAAATAAATTCACTTTTATTTTTATTTAACTTTAAAATAAAAATTAATGTATTTGAAAAAAAAAAGTTAAGAATAAAATTTTTTATATCAATTAAAATGTAGTTTCTTTCCTTATTTCCTTCAAAATACTTGTGGTAATTTAAGATTATCTAAGAATAAATGTTGATTTTAATAATAAAATCTGTTTTGTGACTTTAAGAAAATGAACACCAAGCATGCTGCCAATAATGTATTGGATCTAATGTTCCTATTTTAAACAAAATATTTACTATTGACCTAGTCATAACACATTAAAAATAACTTCTTCTAAAATCGACAATTATTTATGAATTACTTTTTGCACATTAAAGATAATGGAAAACAAAAAAATTCCTTTGAAAACGTTAAACTTTTATAATAAAGTTTATTCACAACAACAAAATGAAGAGGTTCTTTATCCTATTGATGAGATTCTAATATTAGCTTAGCGTAGGAGAAGAGAGAGAAAATCATTTTTGTTTAAAAGAGTCAGATAAGCACATTATATACAAAATTTTTAGATATATAAGCTAAATAAAATACTCTAATTAGTTAAAGATACTTTCAATATGTATAACTTAATACTTAATAACATTTTTTTCCTATTATCATAACAAATTGTATTTTTTGTTTCAAATATATAAAAATGTGCATCAACTTAAATTTGTTTATTATTTTAATATGTTAAGATGTCTTTCTATCAGAAATTTTAAATGACTTTTATTATTATTATTTCTTTTAGAAAACCAAAGATATTCTATTCCAGTCCACATAAAATTTATTTCATTGCTTTTTTTCTACCTTTTCTCAATTATTTTTATTTGACTATATAGTAATAACAACCTCTATTCATCCTCATAATCCTTCCTCGTTCTCCTATTACATATTAACAAAAAATGCGGTAAAATTTAATGTAATTTTCAAAAAACTTTCATACTCAATTATAATGACTTTTTAAAAAATAAAAAAAAAACTTTTATGTTTACAATTCAAAAATATTTGCAAAAATTTCAAATCTCATCTTATTGTATATATCTCTTTCTTATCATTTAACTCACACTCTTATCTTGATTACTTATGAGACCGGTTGATTAGAAGAGTAATAGTTATTATCTTGGAGAATATATCAACACAAATTTTGAATCTTACAAAATGCGCACTAATATCTTTAATATTATATTTACACATTTTATATATTTTTATTATATATATATAAACTTCAAGCTAATGGTATACATTTTATTAATAAAAGAAAAATCAAGTGAATCCCGCTTTTGTATATATAATAATCAACGGGTACAGTTTTAAGATGATATAATTTTTATCCACTCACTCTGTTCCAATCATTATTTTACTTTACAGTCCCCTTAACAATTTTTTATGTACTCAATATATATATAATATAGATATATATTATTTGGTTCATTATAATTGTATATTTATGTGAAGGGATAGTAACAATGATTAACTGTTTGAGAGGAGATAAGATTTACCTAACATTAAATGTTACTTTCTCAATTCATATAAATATTTTATATATTTCTTTAAGATTTTCTATATCTACTTTTACTGTCTTCTTGAGAGTAATAGTTAAAAATTGAAGATTATTGTATGGAGGAAAGATTTGTTAAGTGTGTAAGAGATAAAGAAAAACTTTAGTAAAATTGTGATAAATATTATTCAAAAGGTTGGATAAGATTCGATTTTATAATTTCTATACACTTTTCATTTTTCTACAATATTTTGAAACAAAAAGACTTTTAATAGATATTATTAATATATATTTATCAAATATCATATAATAATTACTAGTTCTTATTTTGCGATTTTTTTTATAACTTAGTTTAACTTTTTTTATTTTATTTTTATGTCTTTTATTTTTTTTACCTGTTTATTTTTATTTTTACTTTTAGTTTTCATAATGTGTGATTTCTTGCCTCAAAATATTGTAGATGAAGATGAGGTAACCTTATCATCCAAAAAGGATACTTACCTTCGTTATGGTGGTGCTCAAGAAAATTGTGATGACGAAGAGGAAGAAGAAGAAGAGGAAGAGGAGGATGAAGATGAAGAAGATGAGGAAGAGAAAAGACGTGTTGCTGAACGTGAACGTAAGAAGGAAGAGGTACGTAAGCGTTTAATGGAAGCTTCTCGTGCTAAAAAAGCCAAAAAAGGTTTCTTGACACCTGAACGTAAAAAGAAACTTCGTAAACTTTTGATGGAGAAAGCAGCTGAAGATTTAAAACAACAACAAATGCTTCGTGAGCAGGAACGTCAACGTATTTTACAAGAAAGAATTATTCCCCTTCCTGATCTTGAAGGTTTGGATGATGATGAGATGCTTGAGACAGCCAAAGAATTTGTTGATCGCATCAAACAACTCGAATCTGATGTTTATGACCTTAACTATTATGTTAGACAAAAAGATTTTGAAATTAATGAATTAACTATAGCTGTTAATGATTTAAGAGGTAAATTCGTCAAACCAACACTCAAGAAAGTTTCCAAGACAGATAATAGGTATGTTACATGTTATAAAACTACTCATATATTAATTCTTCTAATTCCAGATTTGATAAGCTCAAAAGAAAGAAACAGCAAAAGTTGACTTCCGATCAAATCTCAAAACAGTCGAGTCTAACAAATTCGCAATGGAAGAGGTAAGTTAAATAAAAAAGTGTATGCTATTTTAACTACACTTAAAAATCTCATGTCTACTTGACAATTTGTATTTATCAAATTCTTTTGTTTCTCCAACCATATACTTATCTTAAAATTTTATTTACATATTTTGACATAACTTTTTTTATTTCTTTATTTTTTTTTAGGAAAAAGAAAAGGAGAAGCTCGAATGGGCAAAATAAAAATTTTCCTGTTCGCAAAAGAAAAGAAAATTATTATACACCCATTGACATTATTTTTTTTTTTAAATTTCTCCAACATTGCTAAAAAATTTAAAAAAAATATTTTTCAATTTTATACAATCATATAAAGTTTTATTTTACATTTTATCTATATGCCGTTATACTACACATGTTAACGTTTTATCAAAAAAAAAAACTTTCAAATTAGCTGTTTGATTTTTTCTAAAGGTCAAATGATTTAACAAAAAATATAACTTTTTTTTATTTACTTTTATTCAACGTATAATTGATTGTAATTGATATTAATATCATTTGGCAATTTATAGTATAATTAAATTTTTTTATAAAAAATTATAAATTTAATCTATCATACTATTTTGTAATCACAATATATCAAATTTGTCTTATATAAATATAATATATGAAAAATATTATGTTTAAATCTTTTATATAAGAAGAAGAAACATATTTAATATTTTCTTTTTATCTAATATATCATTTTCTTTTTACCTTTATATATGTTTATTTTGTTCTTACAAACAAATGTGTAGCCATGCTATTCATACAACTACCAGTTAAAAATTTTTGTGAAAGGATAAATTTTCTATCAATGACATCTTATAAAATATGTAAATTCACGTTTTTAGTGAAAATTTAAGCAGTAGATTACAACGATTACCCTACAATACTTTTTTTATAAATGGAGTACATTAAATAGTTTCCTTTGATTAATGGAAGTGTCAATTATATTAAATTCATAGATAAATTTTTGATGATAAAACTCTTTGGTTTATTTTTATTTATAAAAATTTCTATCTATAATCTGATTTTCTCGGACAAAATCACCTACCAAAAAAGTGATAAAAATATCACTTTATCTACCTTTAAAACTCTTTATTTATTTTTATAAAATAATCACATTATTAGTATTTTTGAATAAAATAATAAACTTATTGGTCACAATAATCCACCAAAATATTTTATAATACATTGAAAGAGTTAAACTATTGAGCATATCATTAATTTTTATCTTCTTTACCTTTATGTATAATAAATAATAATGGTAAAAAAAGGTATTTAAAACATTTAAAAGAAACTAGAATAAAGGTGATATATTTACGCATTTTATTTACGATATCAATAAAATAATTAATATTAAAAGAATGAAAACATTAATATTTGTAGATATCATATTTAATAGCCATTTATACCAAAAGTATATACATGAAAGGAAAAACGGCATTCAATGTTGAAGGTTAAATGAAGGAAGGAAAGATCATTTTAGATAACTTGTGTTACATTTCATTCTAATTTTTACAGAGAATAATCTTGATAATAAAGTTTTTTGATATATATATTATGACATACAGTATTAAATTGTATTTTTTAAAAGCTTCTCTTTGCCATGAAATTTTTTCGAAACATAAATGAAGAGGAGTTATTCATTCTTCTCATTATTGGAAGTATCAGTTGATGGTGATGGATCAATTGGTCTGAAAGCATAACATGTAATATCGCCAACAGATGATTGACAATATTGATCAGTATAAGCAACGTATGTAAAATCTCCCTTTGCACAAATAACATTGAATTTAGCAAATAACTTCTCCTCAGCTGCCTTTTGGATAGCTCTTTTTGAGATTGTTGTATCTTTAGCAATATTCTATAAATAATAATTTGACAATAAAGGTAAAATGTTATAATATTATACTTACATCCTCTATGATAGCACGAAGTTTTTCATTGTTGCATGTTGGATCAGGGTTTTCAATAGCCTCAGCATCCTCAGATGTAAATATTTTTGAACCATGTGTTCTTGCTCTAACTCTATATCTACATGGCATTCCACAGTTACAACAACAATCATTTGTTGGTGGTACAATATATTGTGCTGGTTGATATACAGGTAATACTGGAGCAGGAGCATAATTGTTACACATTGGTGGTGGAAGTGGTGGTGGGCATGGAGGAGCTACTGGACATGGCAATGGAGGTAATGGTGGTGGACAAATTGGCATTGGTGGTGGTGGTGGGCATGGTGGTGGTGGCGGACAAAATGTTGGTGGACAAACAACTGGTGGTGGACATGGTATTGGTGGTGGCATTGGTGGGCACACCGGAAGTGGTGGTGGAGCACATGGTGCTACTGGGTATGATCTACAACCACACATTCCTAATGCTGATGGGATAGTAGTAGCTAAGAATATCCATGCAGTAAAAAATTTCATCTTGTAAGGTGATATATCTAAGGATGATAATAAAATTTGTTGATGATAACGTCACAAATATATTGCTTATATAGCTCTCACTCACTAAAAATAACATGGGAAGGGCCCGAGTGGAGTTGCAAAACCGGTCTTATGAAAAACTATATTTGGTGTACAAGGAAAAATCACTACATATTTTTATTTCACATAATATGTATTTTTTCAATTGACAAAGTTTTAAGAAAAAGAGCAACACTCAGTCACAAGCTAAATCCTCAAGGTCGGTTTTTGGTAAGAGTCTTTATTATATTTAACTAACAAGATATTATTAATATAAGATGTACCTATAGTATAATTTTCAATGGAAATTTTTCTTTAACTGCTGACATTAAGCGGATGATTCATTGACGTGTTAAATTATTAGAAAAAATTAAGAGTTTTATATCTAGTATAGATATATAGTATGATACAAGTGAAAAGATGAATGCCCGCCGGCAAAATGTTGTCAAAGTAAATGTTGTTAAAGGTTATTATTTAATAATGTGTTTCCTTGGACCATATCTTTATTTGATGATCAGATGAGTCATGTATATAAAAGGTAATGGTAATAAATGAATCAACAAACCTTCTTTAATCTACCCCATCAAAATTTTTATTTACTGTAACATTTTTATCAATTACAAAGGTATAGAGTTTATTGAAAATTAAACTGAAACTGTTCGCATACTTTAATGTATCACAATCCAGATATTATAATTAAATATTTCCTGTTTAATGAAGAATAATAGATAAAATTGTTATTTAAAAAAATGAGAAAAAAATTCAATATTTCAAAATTATCAAAAGAGAGCATTTTGGTATCAAGAAAAGACTAGTTTCCGCTTGAATAATAAAATAATTAGTACAAAATAAGTAAAAATATGAAAACATAATTATGGTATTGAAGAGTTGTACTTAAATTTGAGTTGAAATATACATAATTGAAATAGTTTTTTAAACTTTAACTATTTTATTTTTTAATAATTCATAACCAATATTCTTTAAACTTTAATTTTTGACATAAAGATCTATAACCTTGTTTTTGAGCTTTCATATTTTCTAATAAAAGTCAATAAATGAGATAATCTATTTTTCGATGAAAAATATTAATAAACAAATAACATATATTCATTTAAGCAAATATATAATGAAAAATGCAATTTTAAATGCCTAAAACTCATTAACATATTAATTTAAGTAAAGGGAAAAGATTGTTGAGGTGCAAAGATATTAAATCTCTTATAAATTAATAACAATATTTTTTGTGTAGATTTCTCAGGAATCATTATTATTAATTACAAATTCTCCAAAATAATAAATGATTTTTATAGGAAAATATTTTTTGAATTTTTGTTTGTATTTTGTATTGTGTGTGAAAAAAAATAGCATTTACTTTATTGGTGTAGTGTGATTATTATTGTAATTAAATATTATAGTGTTTTTAAAATCCTAAGCGTATTCTTGGTTTTTTTAAACAAAATTTTAACAAAAAAATTCTAAGTACTTTGAAGTTCATAAAACATGTATATATTGGGGTAATTATAAATACACAATGTGGATAACTAATCTATTTTAGTGACCTTATAAATTTATGTCCTTTAGAGGTACTTTCTATAAGGAAGGATAATCAGTTTATACAATTTTTATGCTTCAGAAATTTTTCTTCCTCCATAAATTTCTTCTCCTGGTATCTGTTTATTGTTTTGTATCTTTATTTCAAGTAATCATTTTAAGGGTATCAAGACAAAACATTGATTTTTCTTGTAGAATAAATTTTATTTTAAGGCAAAAAAAATGTTATGGATAATTGATTTTTAAATGTCTTGATAATATAATTAAAGCAATGTAGGATGATAAGACTAGAATATTAGTGAAATCTATTGTTAGAACAATCGAAATTACTTGCTTTGAAAGTATTTTTAAATTTTTTTACCTGATTAAAAGATTAAGAACGCCATGTTTATTGATAGCAGAGTATCGAAACATATTTAATGAAAATATTTCTGTATATTATTCTACTACACATTATATAATGGTATAAGTTTAATTATTCGATTATAATTTAAAAGTTTTTTTACAAGAATTTTTTTTTATTATTCTTAAATTTATCCCCCCATTGAGATTATTTTCACAGTTAGATACTCATGATAATAATAATAATATTATTATTATTGTATTTACAGTTAAGCATTATATTTACTTTTTTTTTGATAAAAACGATCGGATATGATATATTTTTTATATATTAATACCATTGCTTTATATCATTTTGGGTATGTTATTGTTAAAAAATTGTATGAAAACAACTTATTCATATATTTTTTCTATAAACGTGATTAAGGTCAAAATCTAACTAATAATTTTAATAAATTTCATAATATATATTAAAAAAATAACTTTAATTTGTAATGTGTTAAGATTTTTTTTGACATTTTTTTTATAATATTGTATTGTCTATGGATAGTCAATTGTTTTTTTTTCCATAATCTTCTCACAATAAATAGATTAAAATATGAAGGAAGAAATTTTGTTATTGGTGATAGGGATTAATGTTTTGCCATAATATTTTGGATTTTTAATGTACTTATGTAATTTATAATAGTGTTCACCTATATAAAAAAGCCATATTTTGAGGAAAGAGAAGAATTTAATATTAACATATTCTAAGAATATTTTTTTTAATTTAAGTGATTCATCTATATATAAGATAATGAATCTTTTTTTTTAAATGTCTCAGTTTTTCACACATTTTAAGGTTTTTTTTTACATGAGTAAGTATTTTTTACAGAAAATACATTATAAGAAGTAGATTTATGAAATTAAAGTTGTATTTAATATTTTAAAAAAGTTGGAAAATATTTTTATGTATAGGAAGATAATGATAATCATCACCAATGTACCCGATTTATTTTTTTTACATTATCCTCAAGAAATATCAATTGTTTTGTTTTACAAATATTGAGTTTCAAAATTAAAAAAAAAATTATTAAATTATATATGCATGTATACAAATATTTTTGACTTTTCAAGATATATGTTATATATAACAATTTTTGTATCTATTTTGCATAAAAATACTTAGTTTATAGTTACACTGTTTATTCATATCATACACAGTTTCATTTTAAAAAATATTTAAACATTATAATTAACCCACAAAATTAATAATTTAAAAAAATGTATAGTAATAATTAATGTAATATATAATTTATTTTGTTTGTTACGATGTTGTTTTTTAAAAAACTTATGTACTTTTTTTCAATGTATTAGTAACTCTTTACAAACTTTTCTTCTCTTTTTTATTAATAGAATTGGAAATTATTATTCTATTTTTCATATTAAGTTTCATATTAGTTTTTTTTAATTATTAAGAATATTAAAACTTTTAATGCACATTATATTATAAAAGTTCATTCATTTTTGAACACTATAAATTTATATAGAGTCTACACTTTCTAATTTTTTTGAAACGTGGAAAATTAAATTAAAAAAAAAACTTTTCTAGTTACAATACTACTATTCAATCAACAATCATTTTAATTGTTAGATGTCAATTAGGCATGTTATTTGAAACAATTTTTTTCTCTTAAATTAACTCAAGGATAGGATAAAAAAATAAAGATTTTTTCAGTTGAAATATCTATGTATTATTTGTTAATTTTACTTGATATTGTTTTTTTATTATCAATATAGATTTATGTAATAGCGATAAAATATTTTGTAGAGATATATGTTCTTCAAAAAAATTTTTTACTCTACAATATTTATTTTTTTATTTTCTTTATATGTTCATACATCTACATATAAGCAATTATGCTTTTGATAAAAGCTTAATTCATAAAAAAGTTAACTTATATCTCGAGATAAACAACCATGTATTAATTTAGTTACATTAATTTGTCTAAATTTTATATTATCATCCTCAAACGCTACTATTACCTTTAAAGTATTAAATCACTCAAGCCATAAACTGATACAATTATATGCTTTAAAATATATAATTGCTAATTATACCCTCAGCATTCCAATTTAAAAACCATATCCTACTTTAATTTACCATAAATAAATATTGAGATTTCTTTTTTTTATTTTGTTATTGCTAAATCTATTTTTTCATCTAATATTCTCACGCTTCCAGAATTTATAAAAAATTATAATTAGTAACTTATAAACACTTAAATGTCATATTTAATATATTGTTTTTTTTTCTCAAAGGTTTATAGCATAAAAATAAAATAAAAAATTATACTTATTAGGTAATATAATAATCTTTGTACCAAACATTAAAATTAATAAAAAAAAATGTATTTTTGATAAAAAATTGTATGTACAATATAAACCAGACATATTGAGAAGGTAGATTTAACTTTTGTTTTTATTTAATTTTTTTAAAAATTTTATCTCATGTCTCAAATGATATTGTTTTATATTCTCCCCACTTAACAAATTATCTTTAATATTTATAAAAGAAATTATGATATTTTTTTATTACAAAAAGATTTTTTTCCTCCTATCTTGCCTTTTACTGATTATTCTGATATAATTTATAAATAATTACACTAATTATTGTTTTTTTAACAAATTTTAAAGGTTTTTTTTATTGTTTGAATAAGGAAACAAATTATTGCTTATAATATTTTTCTAACGAATTAAAATATACGGTTTTTTGGGTTTTTTTTTTGTAATATTTAATGGGGGAGATGTTCAAAGTTTACTTTCTAATTTGCGTTTACATTGCAACTTTTATATTTGGATCAATAGGTAATATATGGGTTATTGTATCCTTCATCAGGTAATTAGGAGTTTTTTCCACCCGTATTTTTACTATCACTTTTTAAGGGTTATCAAGACTACTAATTCTAACAAAAATAAAAGTTTAAGAACATACAATGCCGCAAAAGTTACAAGATGTTTTGTATTAATATTAGCAGTTACTGATTTTGTTGTACTCCTAACACTTCCTGTCACAATTGTTAATGTTCTCCTAAGATATTTTCCTTTAGGATCTTTTGTAAGTAACATTTTTACTTTAAAAAGCTATTATTAATTTTTTTAATCATTTATAGTATTGTCGTCTTCATACTGCCATTGATCAATCAGGAAAATTAATTTCAATTGTAATATTAATGTGTATGAGTATTGAAAGATACTTGGTAGTTTGTACAAAGTGGAGATACTCCTCAACGCGTAAATTAGCAACAATTGGTCCATTAGTATTTGCTATCATAATATGTGTATGTATACCATTATATCCACAGATACGTTATACACGTATAACTTATGTACCATTACCAATAAATGATACAACAATAATAGAAAATAAAACAATTTGTATCTATAATATACCACCAGAATGGGCAACAACAATAACTAATTACAATTTTTTTACAGGATTTGCTATGCCATTAACGATAATGTCAATATGTTACATTATGTTAGTTAAACATGTTAAAAATAAGTTTAAAAGAAGGAGTAGAAATAAAAATTATGATAAATCTAGTAGTATGATGCTTATCAATACACCAAAATATATATTTAAATTGACAAATTCAATACGTCGTATTGCTATATTTCATTTTTGTTGTTGGGCCCCCTTCTGGATATACTCCATAGCACCACAAATCTTAGATATTTTTGGAGGTAAATGGATATTACGATCACCATGGTATAATACTGGGCAATTGATAGCTAATATGCTTCCATATGTCAATTCTGCTGGTAACTGTATACTATACGCATTTCTAAATCATGATGTTAGAAATAATATAACAAATAAGCGGAATAGTGATACAAATTGTTATAATAAATATATTAATAATACAGCAAATCAAATACCATTAAGAAAACCTACAACTTCACTCAACGCTCATTGGACATCCAAAAAAAATCATAACAATGAAACGCAAAAAAATGAAATATTATGAATTTATAATTCATATTTTTTTTTACCTTCTGTAAAAAAAACTATTTATCTTAAATGTTATATATATGTGTGTATATAAAAATAATTTTTGTCTTTTGTCATAATAATAAAATTTATTTTAATATGTATTTGCCTATTATTATGAATATCTTACCTGGCAAAAAAAGAATTATTTCACTCGACGGTAAAGTTTCTTTTGTTATTAAAAGGATATTATATAAATTTATTTTATTTATCAAAGTTGTGTTTTAAAGTTTAATTATGTAAAAGAAAAAATTTAAAATTTGAATTAATAAAAATCATTCATTTAGAGTTGTTTTTTTTTAAAAAGAGATAATTTTTATTTTAGTTTACCATAAAATTGCTTGGGAATTAAAAATGAAAATGTTTCATTACATAAAATATCTTCTTTTAACAAATATTTTTAATGATGTTATTGTTATATACCTTTAGTCATTTTTTTTTTGTTTAATTTTCTATTTTTTATTTTCAGAAAATTATCAAATAGAACAAATATAATTTAGTTTTTTTTAATATAATAATATTTATTTACACAGGTTAAAGAAAAAGAAGGGGAATTACCATTTTAATGACGTATCATATCAGTTACATTAAATAAATAAAAAATATTTACTTTTGGAGAATTATTGTATTTTTAGAATGGCATGTTAAGTTGTTAATAATAAATTGTTGAGTATAGGAATATAATTTTTAAAATGTTTGTAATTTATATATATATTTGCTACTACAAAATATATTTCATCTTGTAGAATAAATTGAACTCTATTTTTAGCATAAATTTGTTTTTTGTTATCTTAACTTTGAAAGTTCTTATTATAAAAGGAGAAAGTTTGTGTAAGAATGATTTTCATGTTTTTTTACTATGAAATTTGAATATATCGAAATCAAAATTGGCGTGAAAATTAATTCTGTATTTGCATTAGAGCACCTAGGAAAGAGAGATATATAACGTTAGGATACATTGTCTAACAATGGGGATGTAAATAATAAAAAAAAAGGATCACTTAATCTAACTAAGATGAGAGTTGGAAAAAATATATACTAAATACAATAGAGTGTGTTTTAAGTCATTGTTACTAAACAATGATGGCTTTCTACATATCTCATGAATTATCTCCTAACTAAAATTTAAAGAGAAATGAAATTTCATCTTCACTGATTTTATAAAGTGGTACTAACCAATTTACTGGACAGAGCTATTACATGTAATGAAAAGTGAATTCTGTACAGTGGTTACGGAAAGAATGTGATTTTAGAGTTTTACGATTCTAGAGATACATCATCAATAAAAATAGAACGCATAAGCCTTTACTTCATTTACACAGTGCATTACTTCTAATAATTCTTATAAAAAATAAAAACACAATTTTTGTTAAATTACAATATTTTAAAATATATTTAGTATTAAACTAACATTTATTTATGAACAATTTTTTATATAAAGTAATTTTTCTCTTGTAATATAATTAACTATAATTATCCTCCCTTTTAATTTTTGTTATAAATTTTTTCCTTCTCAAAATAATCTACAATATAAAGTATTATAAATTTTATATTAAAGATAAAAATATTAGGTTGGTGCAAAAGTTCTGTCGTTTTTTTCAATATCACTTTCTATCATCAAAAAAGTATGATCACAATTGACAAAAAATTAAGTCATTAAAATAGATGGATTGTACCACTTCTTTACTTTAAAATTTGCATAATAGCAAATTGTTATATTATCTATGCTACATTTTCTATTGCTAAACATGAAGGCAGTCAAAAGTCATTTTTGACATTATGTCTTCTAAGAACTCCAACTAAGACAAATGACAACTGATGCTTCTAAAAATTTATGTGTAGCATTAGGGAGAAATGTAGCAAATATTGGGCTTATATAAAAATCTTTTATAAAGATTTAAGACATAGAAGTGAATCTTGAAGATGGAGCATCCATTTGTATGGCTCCAGCTTCCAATGAAGATTTTTTGAGATTCTATCAATTTCAAACTACTTTTAATGACCTTTAATGTAAAATTCTATCAAAATTAGACAAGAAATATTTAAAAAAATTACAAAATTCAGAAAATGATAAAAAAGTTGTTCTTCAGTATGACGACATATATCATTGAAGACTCGGAAAAATCTGGATGAGAGAAGCTATGAATTTCTCTCGCACATAACATATTCTCCAGATGTTTATCTATCTATTCACTATCTACTCTTATCTCTACATAAATTCTAGGATGGTAGACACTTCTGTAAAGTTGATGAAGTAATTATTGGTTTTTTTAAAACTTTCTTCAAAAAGGTTAAGAAATTCTTCAAATCTGGAATCGGTAAGGTAGCTACTAATTGAAGACAAGTTGTTGATAATAATGGATAGTATATTACAAATTAAGTAATTTCCATATAAAAATTATAACCTTCTAAAGTTTCAGTTAAAAAAACGACAGAACTTTTGCACCAACCTAATAATTAAGTAATAATTTGTCTTTAAAAAAAATTCTACGATAAACTAAACAATAACTATTAAAAAAGATACAGTTAAAAAATTTGTTTGAATGACGATATGAGTAATAATTTTATTTCAACATCTGCAAAACATTTTAATATGTTAGTCACTAAATATTTATCTTTCAATATACTATCAAAGTGAAGTATTGTGATGAGATAAACTTTAAGATAGGATATAACATTTATTATAAGGAAAAAAATTTAAAGAACTGTTACATAAACATCTCTTCTTTCTTTCCTTTTTTTTTTCTTTTTAATTGCTAAAAAAATATTTGAAAAAATGTCTTGTACTTTGTATTTGAAGTGATAGTTTAATAAAAATGAATATGTACAAATAGTTAACATCATATTTAAAAGGGAATGTTAATGATTCGCTTTCTTTTATTACAAAGGCATTATATTATACAAACATAATAATAAAATATTAAATGATTTGGGCTCAATGATCTTATCATTTTTTTGATCAATTTTTAATGAAAGTTTCAATAATTATTTTTGTTATACGTTTCCTTTATAGCTAAAAAAAATATTCTCCATTATTTTGAAGTTCACTTTTTGACCCATTATAAGCTACTTATGATTGTTTAAATATTTAAATATATACTAAGCAAAATTATGGATCTCTAAATTAGATTCAATTTTTTTTAAAATCCTTTTGATACCATAATTTATTCATTCTGATTTGACTCGCGAAGGGAATTAAGTCTATTCTCTAATATACAATTCCACTGATTCTCCACATAACTTGATGATCCTGTGGTTGGTGGAAGTACTGGAATAAATGGTGTTGTTGTTGTGTGTGATCCATTTGATGTTGTTGAGACAACTGTTGCAGCAGAGGAGAACGTATAATCATATGGTGGGGGTGCTATAATATAGAATTTAAAAATCGTTACAAAGAAATAAACAATTTATATATATTATTATAATATTTAACTAAAAATTTATAGTGAAATATAATAATTTTTAAACTAATTGATATTGGGATGATAATAGGTGACGGTGAGGGTGTAAATATGAGGTAAATAATATTTGAATAATCAAAGAACCTTTAATTTTGAAGTAAATATCTTACCTTCATAAATAGCTGGTTTCTGGGGAATCCTTTCAATAACAGGTCTATAATTTGTTGATACGTGAGTTGATACATATGAATGTCTTGTTTTATATAATGGACAGCATTTAAATCTTTTGCATACCAATGAGGTTATAAAAAATATCATAAGAAATATGATGACAGAAATGACAATTATTGCTGCTAAGTAACTAAAAATATGTTATATATTAATATATTATTATTAAAATGGTACTTTTTATAGAATGGTATATACTATACATTATTCTATAAATATTTTATTATTTTTTATAAACTTTTATATCTTTAACCATCAACAAAATTGTAATATCATAGTCCTTTTTTTGACATCCTTACATCTGTCAAAAATTTCAATTAAGAAGAAAAAAATAATCGTTAAATCCATCTCTTTTTTCAACCACAAAAACACAATATTTGAATCCCTAATTATTAATGTGATATAAAATTAATCTATTTTCCTTCCCCATCATTTACTTTCCTTCAACACAAAAAAGTAGTAAATAAATAGAGAAAAAAATAAATTAAGTTTAAAATACTCAGGATAATAATTACAATGAATGGAGAGAAACAATAAACATATTATACTTTTAGTACACATTTTTAATGCTCTTAATAAAATAGAAAGGGAAAAAAACCTTAAAAAGTTTATGGGCCTTCAAACTTTTAAATTAAATAAAATTACTTTTGTTGAGAATGATAAAAAGTATAAAATAGTATTTTTTCCTTGTTGATAACAATCACTTTCCTATTCATTAAATGTAAATCTTTTATCAATTTAGATGACAAAATAAATGAACTGATATAGTCTTTGTTTGTGAGACATATGTAAAGGAGGAAGATGATATTTTTCTTCTCTCTCATTAGACAACAGGCATTCTTCTTTAACTTTTTATCTACCCTTAACGATTCTTTCCTTAATATTTTCACAATTCACCAAAATGTGAATTGAGACTAAAAATATATACATATGTATATACAACTGACTGTCATCAATGTTTCCGTTGGGAGTTACAATTTAATTTAACACATGCTTTCAATAGAAATGTGTTAAGAAAGATTAGAAAAAAATTTTTTACTGATTTTATAAATATATAAACAAATATGTATAAATTTCTTTTAAAAGTTTAATATTATAGGATTTATCTTAAATAATAGGAAATAATTTTTAAAAATATCATGTCTCCTATTTTCCCTCTTTTTTATTCCCTCCCTTAAAACCTTCTCTTTATATAATAATGGAACAGAAAATTGATGAATATTGGAGAGAGATTACAATCGTTGTCAATCTATGACATTGTGTCAAAACAATAAACTTTGATTTCACCATTCTTATTATTAATGGATTAGTAAAAATAAACATTTAAGTGGCCCTAACTAAGTTTTACTAATATCTTTTTAAGAATAAGATACTTAAAATGTTGATTTAAAAGTTTAAATAATATAGTAAAAAAATTCATTAATCAACTTACTTCTTTATAAATTTACTCCTTAACTCAGAAGCTATATGTGCTTCAATTTCTTTTTTCTGTTCCTCCGTACAACAATAAAATGTTCCGGGAGAGACAGCTGATGGACAACATGCATTTTGTTCAGGATCATCTTTAAAATCAGGACATCTTTTTTGTTTTGTGATTGTATTTAAAATTAATGAATTTGTTGATAGTGATTGATGTGAAATTTTATCATTTATATTTCCTGTTTGTAGTGGACAAAGTTCTCCTGATATTTGTAGAAAATATTGTCCCAATAACAATAAATTTACAATTAAATATTTATTGTAATTCAATAAAAAAACCCGAATAATAAACATAATAATAATATTTTTTGGTGTAAGATTTTTTGAATTGATGAGTGTAAAAGAATGAGTAAGATAAATGTGTTGTTAGATATATGATCCCAGGGTATATGTAGTTAGAAGGTTAATACATCTGTAAATTAACATATATTACTAATTTCTGTATCAAAAAATTAAATAAAATTGTTATATTCAAACTTTTAATGTTATCATCGTCGTTGAGGGTCCTATAAATCATTAAAAGAACTCGGGATAAATAATTATAGAGTAAAAATGAAATAGTATTATGTAGTAAAATAAATAAAAAATAGTTTTTCTCCTTATTAAAAAAGATATTAAGAAGTTTAAAAGAATAATACATTGCATGTTTATAATATTTAAAATGAACTGTGAGTATTGTTTAAAAAGAACTTTATAAAAATGTTACAACAAAAGTTGATGCCATAACTTGTTCTCAAGTTGGGAGATATATAAGAAGAGAATATATATATATATATATACATATTTAACAATAAAATAAAAGATGAAGGAGGAGGAGAAGAAGTTTATTAAGGGGAGACGGAACTCTTATGTATATTTTAATAGCAACCCCCTAACTTGTTAATTTTATCAACACTTTTAAAATATTTCCCTCATAAAGAGATAGAAATATATCTATATTAATGTCTTTTTTATTCTTTAATCAAAATAAAAAGATTTTTTAAATTTTTTTTTAGTTTATAGAAAATTTATAAATACATGTATACACTTTTGTTTCTAAAATAAATTTTAATTCATTTAATTATTCACTCCCATAGGCATTTAATTTTTATTATAATGTCAAAAAATATGCCTACCAAAAACTTTTCAGTTTAAATTATTGTGAAATAAAATTTAATTGAAAATTAAAATACATAAAAAAGTAAGTAGCAAACAATTTTACTTGTATAAGTATCACTTGAGTTTATTATATTCAATACATCACCTATGAATAAAAATTTTTAGGAAGACACGACACATGTACTACTACAACTACCATAATATTAAAAAAATTGAAATGCTTAGATATAAATAAATATATATCAATTCTCCTAACTATCCATAAAACTTTCTTTGATGATACCTTAAGACCTGAAGTGACATAGGAAATTGTATATGACTATATATATATATATTTTAGTCTACCAAAACATATTAAATATATAATACGCCACATTCGACTATAAGGAATATAAAAATATTTAAAATATTCAAAAGAACAATTTATTTAAAAGTTAATGTAAAGTAGGAAAAAATAATATCAAAAATTAAAAAATATGAAGAAACAATAATTAGAATAAATAGATATATATATTTATATTTTATTTGCTCCTACAAATATTTTAATATGGAGATAAAAATTAAAAAAGATATTAAATTATATTTTCATTATAATGGCACTCTTTCCATACTAAAAAGATTGTACTTTATATTACATTACCAATAAAATGTAATTTCTTTTATGATTCTTAAGTAAGATTAAGTATGAAAATATAATGGTTTTCATAAACACGAAAAATGAAAAAAAGCAGAAAAAAAATTTTTTGAAGTTAGTATAAAATATCTAAAAAATATTTGGTGTGACGAATTTTGAACCAAAAAAAGACAATGAAATATATAAATAATAATAACAATATCAGAGAGAGGGGGAGAGAGAGAATGAACCAAAAAGTAAAATGAATTAAAATATAAAGTTTCATGGAAGAAATCATTTCCTGCTAACGGATGTCATTTTATTTCTCCAATGACTCGCCTTACTATTGTATATTTATGTAAAAAAAAGAATAATGTGAAAATGTAAATATAATTTAATCAGGTATTCTTAAGAAATAATATCTCTATTTAAGAATAAATAATAATTAAAATAAAACTACCTCTTATAAAGGACCTTTCGTAACAATCTCCTTAATAATATTAATACATATCATTTTCTTTTATTTGCCCATATCAACCAATTATAACATTTTTAAACAATTTGATATAATAATCAGAGAATATATTTATTATTATAATTTCTTTAAAACTTAAAATCTTTTTTTTCATTCCTTCCTTCATATCATCATATCTTACAATGATCATTTAAAATGTTATTCTTAAACATTTTACCTTTCCTTCCTTCTTAAAAAAGATAAGAGGCGTATTTTTCAATATAGGTGGATTTAACAAAAAAAGAATATCTACTTATAAAGTCTGCAAATTATATCAAAAACTTACATATAATAGTAGTATTTTTAAATGATATTTGTTTTAGAAATATCATTAAATATATAAAAATATGCGTATCTCTTTACTAAAAATTTTCACAAGACCTCATTGAAGGAATGCGTTAGTTAACAAAAGTCAAATTGTGATTAATGTGCAATTAAAAAATAATATATGTGAAATTCACTCTTCATTTATCATTGTTTTTTTTATTATCAACATCATCACAAAAGTTCATTAATTACATAGATATTGGGGGATAATATAATTAATTACATTTATTTAGTGGTTTAATATTTTTTAATGATAAAAAAAATTAGAATACATAAATATGTTAGAATAATAATAATTTTTAAACTCAAGATTAGATAAATGTAAAAGAATTATCAACAGATATTTATTACTTTTACAAAAATTCTTAAAGCAAACATTATCATTTTACATATCACACTACATACAAATACACAACAAATATATACATATAACATATCATTTGATCATAGTTAAATTTATTATGAGTACTACTACCTTCATCCATCCGTAACCAATGGATGATAGATATATTATAGCGTGATAAAAGCTTGTCAAAATCATCTCTTATCAAATCTCTCCTCTATAAGATAATGACTATTGAAACATTTTATATTTTTTTTTCAAAACTTCTATCATTTAGAATTTTTTAAAATAGTTAAATGAAAGTGTAATGATGGTTGTAGATGATAGTGATAACATTCTCCTAGGTATCCTATTTATACATGTAGGTATAAAAATAAACCTTGAAAAGAGCATTTAAAAATCAGTAGCAAAAATTTTACGTTTTAAAATTTGATATCTCTTAAATTTATCATTTTTTATCAACTCAATAAATAAACACTTAATCTTTTTTTTTCACCATAGCATAGTATATATTATTAAGAAAGTATATATATCAAAATAAAAAAAGTTAGTATTTATGAAAATATCTTAGTGGTAGAAAAAAATATTCATATATATGAATTGGTTGAAAATTTAATAAATTAATAGAATTAAATGAATAAATTTTTATATTTATATATAAATTCAGATATTTACTTTTATAACAATTATTTTTCAGTTAATGTGAATGTTATCTTTTGGTTATTTAAAGATTGTAAAAGCTTTTTTAGATACTTTCAATTGAGAGATTAATTACATATACACATAAACTAAGGTCTATTTTAAGTTGATGACTGAAAAATGAACTTTTTATTGTATAAAGTGAGGGAGCGGAAGTTATTTGTACTATGTGAATAAAAATTTTTCATTATTATTAATAGCTAATAGAATAATTAAACATCCTAACTAGTACTAAAAGAAGATACAAAGATTTAATAATATATTTATGGATGTAGAAAAAATATATGTATTATATGAATTTTTATAAAAATAAATGGAATACTTTTTTTATGCTTGAAATGCGTAAATAAGTACAAATTTATTATTAATCTCATTGAGCTGCCCTCAGGTGACTTGGTATTTGTTTATGTTTATTTTACCATTCACAAGATTTAACAATAATTATGAGAAAAATTTTTTATCAAACTATATATTCACCCATAAGGAGAAATTCAATTGTTTTTAGAATCCATTTATATATTTTTTTTGAAATACTATCACACCCAATAATAAGGGTATAAAAAAAAGTTGTGTTAAAAAAAAGTGAAATTAAAGAATTTTTAATTAGGTGAATAAACGACTATTTTTTAGTGGCAAAAAAATTAATAAATTTCGACTTATTTTTCTATATAATTTTTTTTGTATTTAGAAATAAAATAGAATTGTTCGTGAAAAGTCATTAGTTAATGAAAATAGCAATTAAAATAGACTATATATATTATTTTATAGATATATACATATGTATATACAGCTGAATTAAAATTAAAAATACATGCATTAATCATTAAGCAAAAAATCATCTATATAATATAATAATTTATGCATGATTCAGTTAACTTAAGTAAATTAATTATTCAAAGAACTTAAAAATGCCAATCATTCTTATGGTTAAAGAATGATGATAACAAAAAAAACGATTAAAGAAAAGAATTTTTAGTTTTAATTATAGCTTGTATAAACAATAAAAGCGTTTATGAAGTTTTTGATAAGTAAACTAATATTTGAAAAAATAATGTCTTCCTATTCAATATATAAAATATCATCATTTCATTCTCCTCATAAACATTTTTTTATTCTTTATTATATTTCAAGAAAAGAATAGAAAAGTTAAAGTTTGTCTTATGAGTAACATTTATGTAGTAAAATAATATATAAAAATTGAGATAGCATATGTATTTTTTGCGGGAATTAATGTTAAGTTAAGGAAAAGTATAATATTTTGTTTAAAAAATTTTATATTTTCTATATATTTATTTATCATTTCCTATAGGTAAGAAATAAATTAGTAAATGATAACAAGAAAAAGTTCAATTAAATAGGTCTATGATTGAGGTAGGAGGAGTGGAAAATTAAAGAGAAGATTGATTTATATATATTCTTAATCCTTTTTTCTTTGTTTTTCCAAACTAATTCTCTATGAACAAAGACATATATCTATATATAAATATTTTTAAGGACATTTTAAAAATGAATTATAGTATACTATTATAAAGTTAAAGGAAAAAAATTAAAACAAACTTTAGAATATTTATAGATGTATTTTAAAATTAGAGAAGCCAAAAATATAAAAAAATTGTATATACATCAAAATAATGTATATATCGTTACAAAATATTTAAAGAAAAAAGCATTTTTATCAGATGTCATCACTTTTATTTTATTTTTTTTTACAAAATATCTTCACAAAAATTTTGTTAAAATTCATAGTTAGAAGCTAAACAAAAAAAAATTATACTTAATTCTCTTGGGTGTTTTGTTTAATGCGATAATGAAACGTTGACTATACACGTCTATGGTAATCTTAATGGTATTATAAAAAGAATTTTTATACAATTTATATTCATTCTGATTACATTTTACCATCATCATCCTTCCCTAATTTTTTAGTTACATTCTTTGTCTTTTGGTTTATTTTTTTTCTACTTCCATGATAACAAAATTATAAATAGAACAATGGATTATATAAGAAATTTGGAAATTAGCTAAATAAAACTATACTAATAGGAGTATTATTTTTTTCTGCCTTATTTATTTAAAAAATTAAATGGCAAAACAAAGATATATATGTACAGATTTACATTTTTAACAAGGTAACAGTTTTTTTTACCTGTGTTTATTTGATATAAAATGTGATAAAAATAAATATAATTCATTTTTATTACTAGTTTTAAACAAAAAAAAATATGAAAATTAAGGGGGAAAGTTAAAAATAACTTCATAACTAATTTTAACTATATATATGTATAATAACTTTATTAAATATTATCTTTAAAATTTAAGAATTATTAAAAACTCTAAGGAGAATGAATTTTGTTTGACGACAATTAACAAGTCATATAGAGAGTTAAAAGTTATATTTAATCTATCTACATTTATTTTAATCATAAATGAACTATATGATAGAATATGTTAATTAAATAATTTCTCTGAAATGACTATGTTTCTTCTTTCTTTCCTACTATCATCCTCCATGAAATAACAATTATTTGAAAATTGTTAAGAAAAGTTGAGGAAAACTTTTGTATTTTGGAAGTAGAATTTATAAAAAGGCAAAATATATATAAATTTTTATTAGTAGATAAATTAGTTATTCACTTATTTATGTTTTAATTTTTATAAGAAGGACATTCGAGAAATAAATTAAAGTATATATACTTTCTACTAACATTTTATAAATGTAAAAATATTATTAGATTAATAAGGTTGTTTCTTAACATGATTAAAAATAAGATTATTAAAACATTTAAGGTAGAAAAACTTCTTAAATAACGTATTAGGAAGAGAAAAAAGTAAGGAAAGATTGTTAGAAATAAAAGAAGATAGATGAGGACAAAAATAACTGTAACTTTAAAAAGAAAACAAAAAAATTTGTCCTTTTATGAATAAAAATAAAAAATATTTACGTGCACTTAAGTTATTAACTAAAATTTCAATATATATAAAAGCACCTGAACTCAAAATGTGTAAACTAATATTATTTTCAAAAATGTTCTATTATTTTTCTCATACATAATTGTACTTTAAATGTCATTATTGAATGACTTCAGAAATGACATATTAGAAATAAATAAGAATCATAATAAATATTAAATTAAATAATAGTAATTTTTGAACTTTTATTTTTCTTATTCATTTTTTGCCTTCCTTGAATAATAATTTCAACAATATATGTAGTGGAAAGTAACAGAAAGGATCACATTATTTATATATATGACAATTAAAAGGATAATTTATGAAATGAGAAAATAATGTTATTGAATGTTAAAAAAGATTATTGTTTAAAATAACTTCAATATTTTTATGTTAATAAATAAATAATTTAATGTCACATCAACAATATAAACAATATTATTTGTATTAGGTTGTTCAAAAATAAATTTTAGTTCTTAGGAATGTATTTTCTAACATTTGTAGTTTGCTTATATATCTACTTTTCCCTACGAAATATGCGTCATCATACAGAGCAAAGCGTGATCAACACTCGTAAATAATTTGTTTTTCACATCCTAAATTCGAAAATTGTTGTTAATGAAGAAAAAAAATATGGAGAACTGATTTTTGTTTATTTATTTTACATTTAGACTTTAATACAACAAAATTAAAATTGGCGGTGAAATTAGTTCCCTATTTACACAAAAGCGTTATAGAAAGAGAGATTATAGCTTTGGAATAAATTGTCACAGAAAAAAGTAATAAATAATAAAAAAGAGAGGATCACTAAGTAAGACTAAAATGAGAACTAAAAAATTTATGTAATAAATATAAAAAACACATTTTTAGTGATTCTTACTAAACAATAATGGCATTATAACATATCTCATGAATTAACTTCCAAGAAATGTTTAAAACTTATAAAAATCTTTTCATAACTGATATAGTGAAATTGTACTGACCAATTTGCTGGAAAAACTTTTATATCTGATAAAAAATTGATTATATACTGTGGTTGCCAAAAATCTTCGCAATAATTGTATAGAAATAGAACACCAAAAATCTTAACAAAGTTATATGGCTTTTAAAACTAATAAAAAAGAGTTAAAAGATTCTGTAAACTGTAGTTCCTTTACAAAATAGAATCAATAAGCTTCTACACCCCAGACAAACAATATAATGTTCCTCTTAGATTTTATTTAAAATAAAAATATTAATTTTTGCTATAGTTATAACATTTTAAATCTATTTGGTATTAAGCAGACATTTATTATCGAATAACCTAATATATATCTTTAATTATCACTTAACGAAAATATATCTTTAAGTATTATTTTAATAACATACCATCACAGATAAAATATCCATTTAAAAGGAGTAAAAAACAGACCATTAGAAGACTCTAGAGAGATATAAATGATTTCAAAGATAATAAAAATGACTTCATATATCAATTAAATATTTTATTGATAATTTATTTAAAAAGAAAAAAGTTCCTTCTACTTTACATCATCTTTATTCTTTGTACCTCCTGTTTGTGACGTTGAAAAAAGTCTTCCTTCACTAAAAGTTGGTGAGGAAGAAACTACTAATGAGTCCATTGTTGGTGTTGTTATTATTGGTGTAGGTGGTTGGGTAGCTGTAGTTAATGGTCGTTCCATTCCAATCTCATTTGATGGATGAATTATAATATCCAATTTATCATCTGAAACATTATCATCTTCCTCCTTAAATGATTCTCCTAATGTAGGTCTGGAGACTACTATTTTTGTGTTATATGAAACATCAAATGGATTTACCTTCTCTCCCATTACAGAATGAGATCGGGGTCTATACAAAAAAAATATATTTTAAGAATATTATATGATATTTGCTTTCCAATATATACATGGTATAATAAAAGTGATATATGAAAAAGTATATTACTTAATATATTAGAAAACAAATAAAAAAGAAATTATGTAATGAAAACTTACTTATTAAGACTAAACTTTTGTCTTAATCCTCTGTAAGGTGATAATCTACTAGTTGTTGCTCTTTCTTTAGTCTTTATACTCTTCTTCGATATTTTCTCATCTTCTTCTATACCTAGAAGTTTTTCTTGCTTATTTGGTTTATTATGTGGAACCATTTTAACATTATCATCTTTAACAATAATCGTCGCACGGGTTGCTGAACCAACCAAAGGATTAATTGTATCTCCAGCTGTATCCTCAGAATACATGGCTTCTTTATTACAAATAAATTTATCTAATTTTTGATAAGGTATCTCATTATGTGACATATCAACAATACAAAAACCATTTCCTGTATTCCTATCAATAATATAATTAACCTCAAAATCATCATCATCCTCTCCTAAAGGATTTAATAATGCTTCAGCAACCTTTAACCAACCCATATAAAAAACTAATTGAAGCATTGTCATAAATGGTACATACATATCAATAATACTCTTAGTATCATTATTATTGTCAGATATTAAAAATTGCCTAGACACAAGGCATATAATGAAATAAACACGTACAGCTGTAAATACAACCTGTGGGTATGCTAATGGTACAGGTACCCAATCATAATCACATAACTGTCCTAACTTTCCACGATGATTTTTTATTTCATCAGTTAGTTGTCTTAAGGCAGGATCACTATCAATTTTATTTTCTTTTCTAAGATTGTAACAAATACTGAGGCACCAATTTATTGGTATCCAATATTTGGAATATTTTGTTTGTGTTTCCTTATATAATATTGTTTCATGAGGTTCAAAGTATCCTTTAAAATGTTAGTTTTAAAAAAATGAGATAAATAAAGAAGAAAAACATACCAGCATCCTCTATACTTTGAATTGTGGGAAATCTTTTCCTTACTCTTACAGATATGTCGCGGTAAATAAGAACTTGTGTGAGAAGAAGATATCTAACTAAATTTCTCCTGCGAATTCTTGTTTCTTCGTCTGTTCCTCTAACGTTTAATGATATTATTAATGCAACTCTGAAATATATGTAATTTATTTTAATATTTAAATGAACAATGTTTTTTAGTATAATATACATGATATGTGTTTCAAAGATTAAATTTAAGAGAACTAGTGATTAAAAGATAAAATTTTATCATATTATTAATTATTAATGATAAGATTTCAATCTTGAAAGTATTTAAAGATAATTAGTTTTTATTATTTGTTTAACATTTAAAGTAGTCAATACTTTTATTTCTGATAAGGGGAAAAAGAAAATAAACTTACGTATCGATAAATCCAATATTGGTAAAAATATTCTTCCACCTATCAACAACAATGGTAACAAAAAAACCTAGCATAAATGTTAATGGTATATAATCCATTTTCTTATTACAATCATATGCAATAAGTTCAAAGACATGCATTTGATTCTCCGTTAGCAAGAACCGATAAATAAACATAATAAAATAATAGCATATTGTCCAAGCTAAAAATTCACCATAAACAGACTTCCAGATTGATCCTCTCCAACGAAAGAGGATTTTTAAAAATGCATGGGTACTTGTTGAGGATACATCTAAATTATAAGAAATTGTCATGGTATATGAAAACTGAAAATAATTTAATTTTTTTTATTAAATTTTATTATAAAAATAAAATTATTGTGTTAAAGAATAAATTAGAATGAATAAAGATAACAATATTTAAGAAAATTGCAATTTTGAATGACAGTTTATGCTAGGTATTGTCAAAAAAAAAGGTGAGCCTATATGTAGGGGAGTAAAATTATTTATATAAAACTGAGAGGTAAATACAAAAGCGTAGGCATGATTTATATCTATAAATGTTTAATTATTTGAAATATTATTTAAATGAAAAGAAACTTTTAAATATAATATTGATCTGTATATTCATCCAGTTTTTTCTCCCATTTTTTATGTCAAATGAATAGACAAATAAAAAATCAACTATTTAAGTGTATGAAAAATTTCCTGATCAACATAACAAAATAACAATAAAAAAAATATTTCATAAAAGGAAACATTATACATATGTTATATAGTAAAAGAAATAAGTTTTAACATTAGATAACATTTTAAAAGTCATATATCTACATAAAAGAAGAAATTAATTTCCATTGAAGGAGAAATTACTTCTATCACTTCTACTATGTGATCATTGTATAGGTTGATTTTTAACAAAACTACATAATAATCATTTTAAACAATTATAGATATCTACAAACTATCTTCTATGATGATTTATAAAATGTCATTTAAAATTTTGATTATAATTAACTTTTCTTTATATAGTTTAATCAAAGATAAATTATCCAATTATTTATTAAGACTATAGACAACATTTCTAAATTATTACTACAAAAAAAAATGAAAATTCTTAAAATTTTTATGAGACTGTAAAATTAATACATGTATGTAATCTAATTTTTTACTTATAATTTACTAGTAATAAATAATTGTAAAATAAATTAATGATACTTAAATTAATTCTAATCATTAATAGACTTATAGATTGTTACTGTAGTTAAATATTAAAATTTTTTAAAATTACATAAAAAACAGTTCTTTAGGATGTTTATTTAATCAAGAAGGTTAAAAAATTTATAAAAATATTATAACTACCGGTAAGATGAGTAATAATAAACTTTTTAAAATAAAGATTCAAAAGTTTAAATGAAATATATTTTTGATTAATTTTCATTTTAAAATATTGATCAAAGTTTAAACATAACTTTAAATAAAAGATTCCTTGTTTATTATTAAATCAAAAAGATTATTACTATACCTTTTGATATCTCAATAGACAATAAAATGATATCATATTCCTTTACAAAGTTTTATTTTTTTATAAATATTATTAATTTATTGATAAAGAAAATTATAACTTCAATTGGTTATATTTGTCTTCTATTTATTTAATTTTCTTTCACCTTCAATTGATACAACATCTATACTTTGATTAAAATTTCAAAAAGTCATAGATTCAATTACATGTTTATGTAATTAATATAAAAAAAAACAAAATAATAAAAATATAACACAACTACATTTCAATTAGAAGTGTAATAAAAATAAATTTTTATATATTTGTTTTTGTTATTATCACATACCTTTAAATAACAATTTAATAAACTATTGTTCTAAGTGTCACATTTGTTTAAGGCATTATTGTTTTTTCATCCTAATAAAGGAAATACTAAGCCATGAGGTAAATAAACATTGAAGTATAATCAACTACATCACATTACCTTTTTCCGTGAATCATCACCTGTGAATGGATTGAAATGACATCCTATTGTTTTATGCCTAATATTTATTTATTTGTCACGTTAACTTTTCTAAAGTAAATACAATTTATATTTTTATATATGGAAAAATAATCAACACTTGATAAATGGTATTTATAATATAATATGAAGAGTATTTTAATTAGATAATCATTACAATGACAGGAAGTATTTTCTTGCATAATATTCTACCTTTTAAATAATAGTTGATGTGATTGATTACGTTATATAAATGTATCAAGAAGGTAATATCAATATATGACCATTTTAAGGTAAATTTGTTTAATATATTTAATATAAATAAAAGTTAAGCAACTTATTTTCTTTTAAATATTTTTCCTGTCTTCCCGTTTCAATCAAAATCACTTCTCAAAAAGACTGTACTTGAAATATTATTATCTTGTAAAGATTCATAATTATTACGTAACAACCTCAATCGTATACCATATTATTAAAATATGAAAAGTAAGAGAATAATTATAGTGATATAAAAAGTTAATCAACAACAACCTATTACATAATAAATATTACCTTGACTTTTTTTAGGATTATATTGTAAATACAATTATTATCACCTAAAATTACATAAGATTACCATGTTTAAACTTTCATATTTCTTTTTTTAATTAAAAATAACCTTTAATACCAATTAAATTTTTATATAATTTAATTACCTTCGTCTTTTCAAATGAAATTTAAAGATATACGTTAATAAATCAAAACATAATAAAGATAGTAAACTATTTGTTAAATTTTTTTAATAATAGATTATTAATTTGATATGGCAGTAATTAAAATGAAATGTCAAATATTAATTTCATTAAAAATTCAATAAACGTATTTCAAACAAAATTTAAAATGTATCATGAATAAATTAGTTGCATTATAAAATATAATATCAATTGTAAGGTTCAGAATTTTTGTGAATTGATACTGTTCAATATACAAAAGCAATAAAATTATTACCTATCTATTAAATAATGCATTTTTATTGAACCATCTTTCTTATTCAATATTTATATATATAGAAATTATTGTACTTTTCATTTAATTCATTTTTACAATCACTATTTCCTTACTTTAATGCTCTCTTCCTTTTATTAAAAATTCAATTCATCTTCAAAAAAATACAATAAATTTATTTTTTATCCATTCCATTTGTGAGAATCCATCTCCTAACCCTTTTAAACTTATATTCTTATTTAAATTCTGTTTGTAAAAGATACTTTTACCTCTAATCTACCTCATATAAATCCTTTTTAAGTGGTCCATATCATAATTGCTAATTGCCATAAAAAACAAAAAAAATACTAATACATCTTTGGCATACATAATATCTATTATACATCAATTTAAATATATCTTTATAAAAGTATAATTTGTCGGTATTTTTTTAAGATAACTTGTTTCATTAAAAACTATCAAGTATCAAATATCACTTAACACTATTGTTTAAAAATGTTTAACTCATTTGTAGTTTAAATTGGTCAAGTGATGATTAAAGAATGACACAATAAGGTATATATACTTTTTTATATTCTATTATCTACTCACTTTACCTATAATTTATAAAATCTGACATAAGGGCTTTCAAAAAATGATTGATCTTTTGTTAACAAGTGGTAATGAGATCTTCAAATAAAGTAATCACTTAACCCTTTTTTTCCTCTTTTTTTGTCAAGTATAGTATATAGACAAAGAGACATTTAAAAAAGTTTTAAGATAATGTTATTTAAATTTTCAATGAAGTGTAGTTGTATAGATAATTTATTTCCATGGTATATTAAATAATTCGGAATGTTAAGATATTTCATTTTAATACTTTTAACGTAAAAATTTCTTAAATTTATAGAGATATATTTATAGCACATTTAAATGTACTTTAAAATACATAAACACATCTAAAACATATATCATCCTTTGACATATTGGTTCATTAAAAATGAGATATTATCTATTAAAAATACCTTCGTTGGGGGCCTATAACTGGTAGCAATAATTCTCATACATATTAAAATTTATTCAAAGAAACATTTATTGTTAGACCATAAATAACAAACTTAAGTTATTACATAAGGACATGACGGCTTTTCCTTCTTATTTAATGATTCCTTTAGATAATCTTCTCCTCAACTAATAGAAATTATAAAATGTTGATTATTTAATTGTTAACAATTTTCTTTAAATAAACCAAAACCTTCTTTTAAATTCTTTTGAAATAATTAAGTAATAATTGTAAAATTACTTGTTTCTCAGCTTTAGAGGATGAAGGTCAGAAGAAATTTTTAAGTTTACATAGACACCCGTTGATGTGTTAAAAACTTCCGAACAATTAATTAATAAAAACTTTGTTTGTTCTTCAATTAACATTATTATATTTTTAAAATGTCAACTTTTTGTGAAAATCTTGAAGGCATCCTTTTGTATGTATTGTTACAATCCGCTAACTTCCATATTATGTCAAATTAATAAAGTATTTATCACTTCAAATAGTAACAAAGGAATATGCCGATGATTTGTTTGAGTAGGCACTAATCTTTAATATAATATAATAACTATGCTTTTTCTACCTTCCAGCTAAAATTTAAAAGTATCACATCCGCTCCTATTTTTAAAGATTAACTTTATAAATTGTTTAAAAATTATACTTAATTATCATCTTGTGAGAATTATTAAACATGACAGTTTCATTACAGACATAATATTAATCCTTTAGTTAGAATTTTATCTATATAAAACTTTTGTGTATCTTTCAAATTATAAATAACAAAAAGAATATTTGTTTAATTTTGTTATAATCTGATATAAATAATAACTAAATTCTTGTAAATATATAATGTAAATGAGATAACAATCATCCAATCCAATGTACAGTTAAATTTTTAACTTCATATGTATCTTTAGTAATCTTTAGAAGAAATGTCAATTGAAATTTAGAAAGTTTAATGTGATGATATCAAACATATGGCAATTTCAATATTATGATAGCACACACGTTTTGTTATTTCAAGACAACAGACATATATATATATAATATCACCTGTGTCTGAAGTGAAATATTCTGAGATGACATGTACTATAATCATTTCAAAAATTTTTACATTTCACTTACATTGTTTCTTGTTAAATCTCATCTATGTATATAGTACGTTTAAAATAGATTGTTTCATTAATATGTATTAGAAAATTTTCTTTTAAATATTTCTTTATAAATATCTTTAAAAGACTTTTTTTACAACTTTCTTAAATGATCCTTACACTATTAACCAATTATACTTTTTTTAATGTTCATATTTTAATATCCCTTATAATCATTTTTAACTACCATATTATCCTTATTACGAAAATGGATACTTTTTTATATTGTAATATATCCATAAAATTTATATTGTAAATTTATTTCTTGTCACTTTTTAATGATCTACATATTGAAAAAAATGCTTTACCATAAAAGTAAAATCATCTGGAGATAGTATAAAAAAATAGCCGATGTTTAAATTTAGGGTAATCACCTTTAAAGAAAAAATGGACGTTGAAATTATTTTTCTACCATTACCTTAATCTTTATGAATTCATATTTTAACAATAATGTATGAATATAATGAGAAGGATGTGAAATTATATGTTATGATTATGGTAAATGAATATTTTGTATCTTATTCTCATATTAGTATGGTAATTAGCACTATCTCTTTTTACATATTTTATAATATATCTATGTAATACATCAACTTTCGGAAGCGTTAACAATCCGCTTTTTTTCCTTGTACCTTTTTATCAGATACCTATCATCATGCAACACATAATTAAATATTCTTTTTTATCTCCATTAACGGTCAATGAGAATTTTCTTCTCCAATTATCGATGTAATGATCATTAGAGCGTTGATTGTTAGCGGATTTTGATTATTATGACACATAGTTATTAGTTATACATTCTCTCATTACACCATCCATTCAATATTGTT
Organism: Strongyloides papillosus; assembly: GCA_005656395.1. NCBI lineage: Eukaryota > Metazoa > Nematoda > Chromadorea > Rhabditida > Strongyloididae > Strongyloides > Strongyloides papillosus. The sequence continues at coordinate 416,105 of SRSI01000044.1, forward strand.
GTTATTAAACATCAATATCTTTAATCTCTGTTTTAACCACTTACATGGAATCCTTGATTTCAAATATTATTATGGATCACTAAACATCATCATACTATTTATCCTTCTTAACTTAATAATAACCTCAATTGTTAAAATGTCAAAATACAGTCATTTGAGTTAGAAGCAGAACAACAATATAAACACCATATTTAATATATTAGTAATTTGATAGTCATGACTACAATCTGATCATTTAATGTGGATGATATCATTAAATATATATAGATGTCTATGATATCATTACTTTCCTCAGACATCTCTTCTATTTAGCTCAACACATTTTTTTTACATAAATTTAAATATGTACTATAATAACTTTATGACCTATTAATATGTAAATATTTAGCTTAAAATAGTTTAAATTTATTGATATTATGTGTAATTGATCATTGTCAAATCTGGATAATCAAATAAATCATATGCTAATATAATTATATTTAAAAAAATTTATTAATAATGATAGGAAATTAAAATATTCACACAAATAAATTTAAACACTTCTAACTTAATTAAAATTCCAATATAAGGTAAAAAAATTAAGTATAAATTCATTAGTAATTTTCTAACCTCCTTTTACAACCATTTATTTGAAGTGATTAATGAGAATGGACTAAAAAAAAGAAACTGTCACACTTTTTTTTTTACCTTTTTTTGTTGATGACCTAAGATATTTAAAGTTGTAATCAACAAATATTATCCGTGTACCTTACCTAACTAAGATACTATTAAATCAAAAAATTTCTTTCGCTAACTTTATATTTTTTGAATCATTATGTAATTTACCTTTTTATATTCCTCCGACCATGTTTACATACACAATAAATACATAATTCATGCACCTAAAAATTATTATAACATTCTTATAATGTTATATAGCCTCTTAATGTACTCTTAATATACCTCTCCTTAACTTCAAATTATTTCTTGACTTTTCTTTTTAAGGACATCTCAAAAAACCTAACCACCAGATGTCCGGAAGTTGTGGAGTAAATATGTACATAAAAAGTCTAATTATGTTTATTAAAATTAAACAAGAAAATGGACACCTTCATCTCATAACATGTACTTATAAATTTATTGAACCAGGAACACTAGTTGCTTCACCTGTTCAAATATCAATGTATCTTTCACCCTTCTTTTATTTATATTCCTTAATTAATTAATATCCAAAATTTAAAATAGTAGCAAATTTAAAAATTATAAAAAGACTACTTGCCATAGATATAAATAAAGTATGGTATCTTTAAATATCATTGGTTATTGTTAAAAGATATAATTAATCAAAAAATCCAATTAACATTACAACTTTACTAGACACTATCCTTAAATATATAGTATTCTTTGTTCCTTATGAAACTACAAATCATTCCTGACTAGGAGATATAAACATTTTAACACAATAATTTGTCATCTCGCACACTCTGAATATTGTCATTTTCACGCAATTGTTTAATATATATAGAAATATTGTAACTTCATACTATATAACTCACCTCTGATTTATAATTTTTTTCTTCTTTTTAAAATTTGTCTACATCACAGAAAGTTGGGGTAATAATTTAATTATACACAAACAAAAGTTACCGCCAAACATTTTCATGTATTTTTTTATTAATTTAAAAAAAACCGTCTATTTTTTATAATTTTAATATATTCCGTTTTTTCTTATTTCTAAATTGTAGTTGATTTGTACATATATATTCAATGAAATTACCCATTCAATTAGTTAATTTAAAACGGCGTCAAAAAGAAATCACCAAGAATTCTAATTTACGATTATTCACCTATCACATATTCATTACATTACCCAATCACTAAATTCAATAACACGCACCTTTTTTAATTTTATAAGTAATTTAAACTTTTTCAAATTTAATTCTTCTCATTAAAAACTTTTCATTATCCAAAATTTCAAATATAATTTACCTTTTTCAAATAATTCTTATTAACTTCCATTTAAAAAAGGTATGTCATGAGGAGAGTTAATGAAATTAGTTGTTTACTCTTAATTCCTAACACCAGGTGGATTTTATTCTTACCATCTCCATCTATTTAAAAGACTTAATCATCTCAAAAATGTGTTGCGATTGACTTTATTAATTTTTAATATCTTCCTCTATAAAAAGAATTTTTAAATTTTATTAACCATCCTGGCGACAGATACCTCTATAGTTTCTTTTATATCATTGATATATTATAATAACCACAGTGTGGTATTTTATTATACATGCATTCATTTAAACAATCTCCTTAATTATTATCTCGTTTAAATTGTACAAAAAATGTTTTTATTAAACCAATTTATATATACTCCACCTTTTTTACTTTTATAAAAGTGTTGATTAGGTATAAAATTTTTAAATATTTCTCAATTACACTTCCTCTATTATTATATATAGTATATACCTCCAAAATTTGAGTTTCATCTTTTTCCCCCGCAGCAGGAGGTGGAGTTGTGGCCTTTTACATATTCCCTTATTTGTTTGCTAATATAGTAAAAGTATAGATGAACGGTAGTATATATAAATCCATCTCATTTCTCTCACTCTCCTTTGACATTATACGCATCCATCTAACTTTTTGAGGCAGATCGTAAAGGAAGGTAAAAAAATTTTTTTAAAAGGAGTAAGAAGATAGGAGGAGTGGTTAGGGGGTGCCTCTTCTTCCTTCAAGAATTGCCTATCTCCATATATTTATATATAATGTATCCTTTCTTCTCATTTCACAATCCCTTCAAAAACATCTTTGTACTATTTAATAGAAAAGTAGAAGAAAGTGTAAACATTTATTAACTTATTATTATTATTAATTTTATAAAACATTATGTTTTAGTGTAAAATTTATTATTGATACCTGTTGTTACATATCATACTAATTATATAATCATTTAATTTATGATTCCTATTATTAATAACTTTTCCGATCTGTTTTATTATACTATCCAGCTGAATATATATATATTATCAAACATCATCTTTATGGAGATGATGTTTTTACTGTCCTCATAGTGTTTAGATGAATTAAAAAAATAATATTAAACTTTTATGTTCTTTCCGCAACATGTGTTTTGTCAATTTCTTCAAAACATCCATTATTTTTATCAGATTTGTAACTTTTGTTGAGGAGGGACAACTTTAGGAGGATAAACATTTAAATTGTCGGCTTAATACTTGATTTATAAATGTATATTTAATTCATTACAACTAATTGTAACTGTTAAGTGTCATATAAAATTTTGTAGTTGGATAAATTATTTATATAAATTACCTAACATCTCATCTGTTACCAATGTTTTTATTTATAGTATTATTTTTATTTTCAAATATTTTCAGAAAAATCGTTTTATATCAATAAATAAACAATGCATTCTATACGTCCTATTTATCCTATTATTTCATACCGTCGTTCTAAATCAAATTCATCTGGGGTCTCCTCAGAGTTAAGTTCATGCTTCTTCACTGACGATGATACAAATTTTAATCAATTTAATCAAGAGAAGTTAGATCCCGACTCAACAACGTATTCAGAATTTGAAGATCGTATAAATTGTAAAGAACATTCATCAGATGGTGATAGTTTAACTGGTATTGAGATAACAAAAAAATTCTATGATATTGAACAACTACCAATAATTAATAAACGTAGTAAAAAAATTATACAAAATTCTAATAGAAATTCAATTTACAAAAACTATAAAATAGATAATTATAATGAAAGTAATATTTATGAAAATATAATCTCAATAAAAAAACCATCACTTCCGCCAAGAGGAACAAGAAATTTACCAAAGGAATCATCAAATATGAACAATATAGTACACTCAACAAAAGTATATTGTAATATCGATAATGAAGAAGTTATAGGTAATAATGTAAATAAAAATTATTTAACAAAAAATATTAACCACAATTCACGATCAACACCTGATGAATGTTATGGTAGTGATTCAAACTCTGATTTTAATGATGATGAGACACAATTTATGAATATAACTAATAGAATCATTGAAAATATGGAGAAGGATGAAACACCAGCACCATATTTAAGTGATCTTAGAGATAAAGAACCATTTATATATTCGATGATGGTTATGAGAATATTAAATAATGCACGGGAAGCACATTCTAAAAAAGTTGGGAAATGTCAACAACAAATTGAAAATCTTTTAGATATCCCACATTTATTTGATCTACATTGTTTCAATGATGATAAAACATGGAATGCTAATACAAAAATTTTTGGTAAGTTTTTTTTTCAAATTTATTTTACCTTAATTTAAATGAAAAAATGTGTATTATTATAATATTGTTTATTTGTGGGGGGTGTCAATTATGTATACAGATAAGCAGCTGAAAGTAATTTGTATCACAGTATGTGTTAACAAATTATATCTCCTCTAATCTGTCTTTAAATAATTTAAATCTAATTATGATACCTTTATAGTCATAATCAACATCAAAAACAAAAATAATAAGTTTGTGTTTTTGACCACTTTAATGTTTTACCGCATGTTCCTTAAGGGTTCCTTTTTGACTACTACATTTATATAGTAAAATCAAATTAGTTTGCCATTTTTTTGAATCCTGCTGCTTAATCCTTCTAAACAGTTATTTGTCGGTTTACTTTTTTTATTGTTGTAGTTGTTTGTTATTATTGTCCTGCTAAACTGCCATTTTACAAAGTACCGATAATTAAGTAAGATAGGTGTCGAGAGTAGGAGAGAGAGAAGCAGTAACGATATATTACCTGTACAAATTTTAAACATGCCATTAGTATTAATAAAAACATTTGACAGCCTTGCCTTAATAATCATAGCGGTGTTTGTTTTTTATTATTTAATAATTTTTTAAGAGAGTGATGTTAGTAACAGAAAGTACCCTAAGTTAAAAATTTTTACAACTTCTTGCTATGTAGGGGGGCAGAGTCGCGTGAAAGATCTATGTATGATTCTTTATACCCTAAAAAGCGCTAATTGGAAAGTTTTTTACAATTTAATTTTACTACTAATTTTATAATAACAATTAAGAGTTTATTATTTAAAAACGAGTGTGGTTAAAAGTTTTAAGCATTTGCACGTGTCATTTAGGATGTTGTTTTTATAATTTTACTACTAAACAATTAGATGGGATTAGAGAGATATAAGGAAGAACAATGTGATTTAATTTATTGCATGCCTTTTGTGTTTATAAATAATATGTATGAATAATTATCATAAGCTTATTCCATGAAAAATATGTGTAGTTAAGCTGTTATTATATGATTGTTCTTTTAATATGTATATACAGTGACAAAAAATCTTTTATATTTTTTATTTTCTCCAATTAACTAACAAAATATAGATAGATGATTTAAAAGCAATTGAAATTTGATCTATTACTAGCACATAATTATGATTAGGGACATACATTTTCTTTTAATGAAGTAATAATAAATAAGGACAAAAATATGTAAAAAAGGTTTGTCGGTGTGGAATTATTTGAACATTTACTTTTACACTCCTACATCTGTCTAAAACAGTTTCAAATATCAAAGAAAAATCTGCGCAACACCTGAATGTATGTTATGGTTTTTGAGGTAACATATTTTTACATCAACAACAATAAAAGTATTAAGAATTATATTATAATATAGTTATTAAGTGGTTTTAAATATCATTAAGTATCAAATTTTAATTTTATTACATTGCTTTTAACAATTTAAGGTATAACAAAAGCTATGTATAATTTTATTATTCTAAAGTATACTTTTGTTATAGTTACGTAAAATTAGAACAATATTTAACTTCAATTGCATATATAATAACAGGTTAAATCTTTTTTATTTTCTCGATACAACCTATAATTATTTTTTTAACTTGATTCTTAGATTTTATATTATATTTTCTCTTTTGGTCAAAATGATTATAATCAAATTGTTTATATAATTATATCTTTGTATGCGGTAACATCATAACAAGCCGTATATTTTTTTGTACTTTAATATTCACCTTACACTCTCTTGACGGCACCAGATAATGGCACCGGAAAAGGTGAGGTATTTAGAAGGGATTGGGTGTGTGTATGTTGCGGCATTCCTTATAATAATTATAAGAATGTGAAAGCAATATGGTATAGTTCAATTATCTACTTAACACTTCTAGTTTTTTGGCATAATGATTTGAGAAAGATTATCTATCAGCAGGAGGAAGTTGTACAAAGAGTTTACGTATTTATTTGTTGAATATTGATATAATCAGTTACAAAAGAGGGGTACTTGTACGTATCGACCCTTTTAAGATTCGGTAGATTAATTGAGAAAATTAATTTTTATCCTAACAAGTTATTTTCTTTATTCTTTTTTTTGGTAAATTACAGGAAGAAGATAAATTATGATGCACATTTAATTGTAAAAAATTTAAATTTTAATTGATGGTAAAATGTATTAATGATCTTTTTTTATAGGAGGCCAAATAGTTGATCATCTTGGAGTCATTAAACGTGTATCAAAGAAAGACTATGATGAAAAAACACGAAAATTATACAAAATACTTCGTGATGTGAAAGAAAAAAATTTTGTAAGATCAGCAGTTGGAAAAATTACAGCTCAGCTTAGAAAACTTTTCTGAAAAAATAGTTGCTTGTTTTTTTAAAAATAGTTCTTGTCAGAGTAAACAAAGTATATCATTAATATTAGTTTTTCAAATTACCTGTGTATGGTTTTATTTTTACATCTCAAATCATCAAAAAAAATCTTGTTAGCTGTTTTAAAATATTTTTATTTAATAACAATTTATTATCTTCAAAGGACAACAATTCGTGCAAGAAATGTTAAAGAAAAATATTATTATTTAAATAAACGAAAAAAATGTAACATTATCATCAAAACTTGGAGGAAGAAGATAATTTGTTTTACCAAAGACAGTTATTAAAATGATGTTTAAAAATAAAATAAAACTTTGTCGTTATTTAATGAACAAAAAAATTCTGGTCTTGAGAACATCAATAACAAAAAGATTATGGCCTGAGAATCACGCAATCATCTACTTATCATTTTTTTTATTATTATTTATTTAGAAAAATGCCCATTTTTTTAAGCGTGCTGGGTAGGAAATGATATTTGTTTCTAACCATATAACAATACATTAATTATTAAATGATATCTTTTGATATCACATATTAGTTCTTTTTCATATAATATTTTAATAATAAAATTCACTAAAATTATATTTTGTCATGGTTTTATACTTTTTAAAATTAGTTAAAAATGTAATTAATTAGGGAAATCTAGTGCAATATTGAGTATTTCTTAAAAATTGTTTAATTAAAAGTCTTATCATATTTCAATCCATGACATTTTTAAAAAATGTTGAAGTTACTGGAAGGTAATTCACACTAGAGATAATTGACATTAGAAATGACGTGATTTATCTATGGCATCTTACATGCATTCTCACTTTCGTGTGAACATTTTGTTGTGAGAATAATATAGTGCCAAATACTTTTTGTGCACTGTGAGAAGATCTCTCCAAGGCAGAGATGATATATTAATGTCTGTTAAAATAACTACAATAATGAATACGTCCATCTTTCTTTAAAAAGAAGACAGTTCTACCGTCTTGAAAGAAGTAGACAAATCGTCCTTGAAGTTACCTTCTCACTTATATAAACATAAAAAGCAATTTCATTGATGTATGAGGTAGTTTGCCGAAAGTATTGAAGTGTCTCGATATTACTGATGATATATTAAGAAAGTGTAGTATAGACATATTTTAAAATAATCATTTAGAAAAGATGACAATTTTTCAAAAATGACATATGAAACAATTTTTAAAAAATTACAAAAGATATGTCTTTTTGTGTTATGGTAAATATATGAATAAATTTTGTTCCTCTTTCTTTAACGTTTTAACAATATTTTCAAAAATCACTAAAAGTTTAAATAATAACATTTTTTACACTTTACATTTGAATATAAAAATAATGATATTTTTATACAAATTTTTATTTTAAAATGACAAGTTTTTTTTGAAATTTGAATATATGATAAATAAAATGGTGGAAGTGTTGTGAAATTTTGATAAATCATCCCTTTGACTCAGTGAAATTATTCACAACTATTTTGATATAAATTACAATTTAGAAAATTTGAAATTTTACTAGCTCCTTTTTTTAAATGAAAAATTTTAAAAGTATAAAGATTATGATATATTTGACTATCATTTTATTTTATTTTTTATATGTTGATGGAAAGATAAGGTGCCTTCAAAGTTATAATCCTCATTCAGTTTTAAAAGGTATCCTCCCATCATTTATCTATTTTTATCTATAAATATGAAACTTAATAAAAAAATCGTTTATTTTTAGCAATAATAAAAGAATGTCCTATTGAAGGAGATAGTTGTGTTACATTTTACACAAATGACAATCCAATACCAAGACATAGTTGTTTATCAAAATTTGAATTTTTTAGTCCCCAATTTAGGTATATAGAATGTCCTAAGGAACCCCATACAGCAAGATGTTTTGCTTCCTCCACCAATAAATCAATTCATAGAATTTTTTTACATCGTGTAATTCATCTACCAATAAGTGATGTACTTTATCGAGCTGGTATTGATAAATTGTGTTGTTGTCAAGGTTATGGTTGTAACAATAATAATGAGAAAATAGAAAGATTTTTAAGAAATGACCATAGAATTGATGAAGATTATTTTGAGGATGCCAACCCATCAATGTTTAGTTATCAAATTTCTAATGCTATAAACTCAAAATCAAAACGTTCCACAACTACAGTATCGTTTTTTTCAATTTATCTTACAATTACTGCCATCTCATATATTTTAGTTATTGAATAACTCTTTTTTAAGTTTGATGATAAAAAATATATATGTGTACTCACATTTATCTCTCATGACAAATATTTTAATTAATATATTTATATAAAAAAGATAAGCATCTATTGAAGTGAATATATATGTTTTGTAATATTGAATTAAAATGAATATCAAAAAGATATATACTTTAAATAATCCTTCTTTTCCTATTTTTTTCAATTAAAAGTAGATTAAACTACTGAAAAAATGAAACTCATTTGTACTTTTACTGGAAAAAAAATGAAATTTTATCCAATACTTATTAGAAATTAAATTTTTAAAAATAAAATTTTATTTAATAAAAAACGTATTTATGAGAAAAATAGAAGAGAAAGTAAAATAAAATATAACATAATAATAAATGTCCAAATTAATTAATATATAATTATATTATATATTTTTACCCGCATAAAATATAGATATTTAACAGAAAGCATCAGTCATCCTCAACTATGTACATCAAAAATTTTTTCACCTTTCCTTTTTTTTAGTTTGACAAATAAATTTGAAATAAATCACCCATAAATTAATTAAAATAAAGATAATATTTAATTATCTTAAGATAATAATTCATAACTTTTAATTAATTCAAAAATTTTGTTTGTGACAAAATTATACACTATTATTAATCATATTTTTGGTTTCTTATTTGTTAGTTGTTGATCAATTATTTTTTTTGGTGGAGAGTAGTTTGTTGTAAGGAAAAAAATGTTTCAAAATAATATTTAAGGTCCTTCATTTTTAGGTTGCAGCAATTGAATTATTGAGATCAGAGATCATACCACTATCATTAGATAGGTGTTTTAAGGGATTTTTTGTTGATAGATTTGGGAAATTTTTGTTGAGATAGTTTGATGTGTTATTTGTAATAGATAAAGTATACTCTTCATTATTATCTTTTTCTCTATTATCTTGTTCCCCAGAACAGGTTTCTAAAGAATTGACACCAGAATCAATGTTATCTAATGATGATTGGAATGTATTATCTTCCTCCACAATCATCTCGATTTTTATTTTGTTATTATCATCATCAATCGTTGAGAGGAGTGATGTTTCCTCTGTTGCACTATAAATTCCAGTATCATTTGGTTGTGATTCAAATGAAATTGGTATCTTATCAATAACCTCATCATTGTTTGGTAATTTTTGCGGAGATTCAATATTTATTGGTATTTTATGGTGACTATCAATAAACCAATTAGGATTTTTACGAACAAAACTCTGCATGCCCCTTACAGCATCCCCAATTTTATCTAACTCTTCTTTATGTAACTTTAATATTGGATCATTACGTGATTTAGCATTAATTATATTTGATATCATTGGTGGTCCATGTTCAGGTAATACATATTGTAGGTTAACTCTTAATGGTACTAAAATATCTTCATATGATGTATATTGAAAACGTGCTGATATTATACGTGGGTGTTGAAGTGAATGATCAATTTGTGAGAGGAATAGCGAATCTAGTGGTGAACTTATATTTCTTACTATACCAAATTTTCTATCAACTTTAGCTTGATATCTATGATAAGCTCCAAGAGAATTAATTATAATTATAATATCAGAATTGATGATTGATGAACTAATATAGTCTGTAATATTTTCTGAAATTTCATCTCTATCCCATATATCAAGTTTAACATCAAAGTCAAATACTTTAAGGTAGTTGGCAAATTCATGGACAGCTGTATCATGTAGTTCACAATCATGATTATAGACAATTAAAATACGTTTCTTCACATCCCATATCAATGGAACATTACATACTTCCTTACAATTACTATTAATTATTTGTTTATCCTTTTCAATTGAACATCCATCTGGGTTATCTTTAACAAAACGTATATTCACAATTTTACCATTCTCACGTTGTTTTTGGTAACATCTAATTATAAAATATGCTAGCAAACTAAGTGCTAATGCTATAAAAAACATAGGTAGGAATACTAACCAATTAAGAAGGTACTCCTTAAATTCTAAATCTCCAATAGGTTTTAATGTTTGATTATAACAATCTTTACAATCAATTAAAGGTGCACTGGGACGTTCCATTATAACAGGGTGTCCTTCAGCAGCAATACAAGAGCATACGATAGTTTTATCATAAGGATCATCAGCATTAACAGGACACAAACATCTTCCATCACTTGCAGTTTCTATAGGTAATACTGATGGTATATATTTCATACCAAATTCAGCATTTGTAAAGTTAACAATACCTTTAAAAATAGTATCTTGTCCTTTTTTTTCAATAATCATTTCTTCAATACGAAGTTTTGTATGAAAAACAACCTCAGAATTGATGGCATCCATAAGTCTAACTTCATATCCCTCAAAACAGTATTGTGGTGGAGCACCTCTAAAGATAACTTGAACAGTTCTTGAATTAGGATGAACAGTTATACTTTGAAAACCTGCTGTCCATTTATTAGCATATGGATGAGAGTAATTAGTACAATTAGGTGATAAATGTTGCATAGCATGCAAATGTGCTGGATTTGTTGGCATTTTAATTTGAATGTTAACCAATTTTTTTCTATCTTTCTGTGTTGGTAATGTTATAAGCGATATATTATACTTTTTGTCAAATGAAAATTCTTTATCACTAGTTAATTGAAATCTTGGTGAACTATTTATTAATTCACTACTCCATTTTGTTTGTGTTAGATTGAAAAGAAAGCAAAAATGTTCTTCTTCCTCCTCATCATTATCACTAGGTACATCTTCAACATTTAGTAAGAATGCTTTAACATATCCAGTTGATGGTATAGGTGGCATTTGCCATGATATACCAACATTAAGTGTATACTTTGTTGAGTCATGACCAGTTTCCATTATTGAGAATGGCTCAACTCTAAAATCATGTGCTTCCTCAGGGTATTGTTTTAATGGTATATCCATAAATTCTTCAATTACATGGCTATTGCAGTCAACTAAAATTATAATAAAAATATATAAAAATTTACTTCAGTTATTGATGAAGGTAATTAATAACATAAGTATGTTAATTTATTTTTAAACTAATTTAATGTTTTATTTTAAAACAATTGTTGAAATATTGTTAAAAGAATAATTTTCTACCTTTTACCAATGTTATATTATCTCTTAAATAATATATTATAAATAAAAATTTAAAATATTTGTACATCTAATACTTTATTAAAAAGACGTCATAAAAAAAGGAAGACTGAGAGGAGGGATAAAAACTTACTCTTTGACACATAGCATGAGATATCCTAAAAATATATTTGTTAAAAAGTACATTAAAAATTTTAAAATTTTTTTACCTTTTTTTGGTGAATAGTGCAATCTTTTTTATATCCCTCGATAATTGCTTTTCTGTGAGGAATAATAAAAAATAAAAGTTGGAGAAATAAATAACAATGAAAAATTTTAAATTTTGCCATTTTGAGGCTAAGGTTTATGTTTTATAAAAAATATATGAATATATTATAATATATTATATATCAAATTATAATTTAAAATAGGTTATTTGAAACATTGATATATAAAAAGTATCTTTTTTGACAAACCAGAAACATAAAAAGCAATTAAGGAATACTTAATTCTGAGTATGGAAAAAAATATATGTATATATTATATTCCTTTTTCAAAAATTTGCTTTTTATAGAAAAATATAGTAATAAATTTTCACTAAAAAGTAGATATAATTGATAAAAGTTTAAAGATGAAAATTTTTTAGTTTTGATAGAAATAGTTTAATATAAAAGAGCCTGGACATTAAAATAAAATATTTAGTTAAAAATGTGTGTATACATATAGAAAAGGAGTGCATTTACTGGGATATATAATAAAATTGAAGTTCTAACAACTGCATTTTAAAGAGAATTACATAAATATATTACTTTTAAAAAAAATTGACCGATCTTTGAAATTTAGAATATTTTAACTGAACAAACATCTCTTCTTTTTTTTAAGTTTTAACAGTTGAATTAATTTATAATAAACTATCTTATACTTTATAGTTTTAATTAACTTATATGTGTATATTTATCATTACCTACAACAAAATATTTAATTAAAAGGTAAAGGTAATTTTTTTAAAAATTAAAATAAAAAATAAGTTTATTTTTATGTTATATATGTGTATTATATAGTATAACTTTTAAAAATATAACTGTGTAGATACGTAAAATAATCATGAAATTGAAAAATTTTATACTAAATATTTATTTATCAAAAGTATTTTTTTACTTATAACTATATCAAATATTCATATATCAATAAACAAAAAAAATTTTTTTGGTAAAATTGATAGTAACTTAATAAATGGTGAAAGAAAAAGATATGTACTTTTTTAAGAATGACAAATTCTTAGTAAATCTATTTATATATATTAATACAAATTGTTGAAAACATTAGTAGAAAAAATTATTTTAAAAAATATTGTTATTGTATATCACACCGTGACGTTTCATTTATTATTTTTTTTTGTAAAATATTTATATAAAATTTTTAAGTAGACATATATATATATATTTATTACATATATATAATGTGTATTCTTTGAAACGCAATTTAAGAAATACATTTTTCTCTTTTAACTAAAGAAAAATTTTATTTAATATAACTGTTAAAGGAAAATACAATTAATTGAAAGAAATTAGTGGAAAAGGAGGTTTTATGGAGAAGTTTTTTATTTAAACCTATTTATATAATATTAATAACTCAACTATGAATAATATATCATATACAACTAAAAATAAATATAAAAATTCATCAATAAAATTGAATAATAAAATGTTTGACATTTTAGAGGTAAAAATTTGAGGAAAGACTAAACGTTTCATTTTTAAAAATAAAAAATTATAAATGAATGTGTATGTTAATGAACACGTCAAAAAGTGGTGCTCCTAATAAATAAATGTTGACATTAAAAAAGAAAGTTTACAAAATTTAAATATATATATAGATAAACCTATATAAATTTTTATCAATAATTTATAAAACTTTCAGTTATTGGAATAAAAATTTTACTTTAAAAACATAAAAATTAATTTAATAAAATTGTTGATTTTAGGTAGAAGTTGTCAAATTTCACAGAACAACTACATACATAATAAATGGAGGTTAATAGACTAAAAGAATTGAAACATTTTTAATATATTTGAAATATATATATAAATATATATTTAATATCTAACAAAATGAAAAATGTTTACATAAATCGTTAACAATTGCTCACTTGTTTAAGTATGTAGAAACTATGTCTTGCTAAGATTTATTTTAAAAATCAGATCTTAATAATATATTGGCTAAAGATACACATATACACACCTTATTTTCTAAAAGATTTTTATCAAATGATTAGAAAAAAATAATGTCATAAAATTAATGTTATAATACTGATTATTAATTGATAAAAAAAGTCAAATATTATTATCATTATTTAAAAATAAATATATATACTTTTAAAGATTAATTATTAAATAATTCTTGTCATAAAAAAAATTTAAAAAAAAGTATAAGGTTAATCAATTAATCATCCTGCGGAATGGTATTATGATATAAAAAAAATTTCAAAGATAAATTGACAGTTAAATTCCCTTGTCATTTGGTGTGTGAAAATATGATTCTATATATTTTAATGTACATTGTTGCCGCACCAAAAAATAGTAATTCTCTCAAATTCTCTGTGCTCCTCTTCACAATTATTGACAAATTATAATATCTAATGGAGAAAAGATTGTCTTCAATTCTCATTAATATATACCCACTACTTTTGAGAGAGTCGAAGAAATATATTGGAAAAAAATGATATTAGAGAAATGAAAATAAGGGGTATATAAAATTGCGTTGGTCGCAATGTTTCTAATGATTGACGTTAGATATAATGTTTCAAGGAGAGAGAGTATAGATGATAAATAATAGAAATAAATATATATAAATACTCGATATTTCGTTTCTATAATGTTTTTTTATAACATATTTTCAACATTCTAGATACATGATACTGCACTTTTTTTTAATATCGTAACATTTTAAACTAAATTACATTCAAATAATATTAAATAAAAAGGAGAATTAGTTTTTTTTTAAAAAACTTTATAAATAAGAGTAAATTGTTTAAATTTACTTAACCTTCTATTAACACTCCTAAATTATATTAACTAACATGACAATTCTTTAACTTCTCGATATAAACATATTATATTATTAATTTTTAGTGTATTTACTAGAGGAAAAAAATAAAATATATGTATAAGAGATTAAAAGGAGTTGATGATAAGAAAATATAATTGAAACTATTTCTATAAGATGTATCTTTTATATGGAAAAAATATGTATTTGCAAACATATTTAATCACAAATACTTAGTATATTCTTAGCAAGATAAACGTTAATAAACCACCATTTTTTAGAAAAAAAAATATATTTTAAACAAGAACATAATCCTTTTTTTTGAGATATAATAACAAGGAGTATTTTAGAAAAAAATGATTATTTGACACACCTATACAGATGACTAATCTTTTATAGGTAAAAAGCGAAATATAGAAGAGATGAAAAGTTTTAAATTTCTTTTAAAATTTATGACAATAAAAATTAAAAAAAAAAGTAGAAAAAAAGTAAATTTTTTGTACGATGTGCGTCATACAATAATAAATGCACTTTACATTAATAAAATACAACTACTACATTAAAAATAAAAATGATTGAAATAAAAATATTTACGCTTTTTTAATTTTCAATTGTTTGGTGGAGGAAAAAGTTAAAAATAGATATAAATACAACATTTTGGGGGTTGTAAAGTTATAAAAATAATGAAAATAATAACATTTCTAGTATATTTATATAAAATAAGATATTCTAACTATTAGTTAAGTAAACACCTAAGAAAAAATTTCAACTTTTCTACTTGTTTAAGTTAAAACCTTTTTTCAATGTTAAAAATCTATATATATATATTAGTATATTCTCTTTTATATATAAGGTTAAATGATAAAATTTTCACTTTTTTCAATAATAAATTTATGCATAAAAAGATTAAAAATATGAATTTATTAACCACTAACGTATAAATTATTTTGGGTTAGATAAAAATACTATAACTACTTACTTCTATGTTCTTTTAAAATGTATTATAAATAGAAAAAAAATATTATTTTTTTAATAAAATTTATTGTTTCAATTTTTTGTAAAGAAAAGTTACTTGACAATTAATATAACTAGTAATATTAATTTTTTTTCGTTCTCTTCAAAATAAAAATTTGGATATTATCTTGTAATTATATTTAAAGTATCCATTTTTAATGGAGAAAAAATTATTTTTGGTACATAACCTTTATCACTATCACAATGTTAAAGCATTCATGAAAAGTATAGAAAAGTTATTTTATGAATTAGCAATCTTCTTCATTTTCCATCTTTCCATTAAGAAATTAAAAATTATAGAAGTTTTGTGAAAGTATTTGTCGCTTTTTTAGATGATTAATGGTGTCATTTTAACTGCCAAACATTTTCCATTAAGAAATATTTAAATTTATATAATTTTACTTTTTTTAGCCGATAACTTTAAATCATCTTTTAAAGGTATCATAATCATCATAACAATGAACAAAATAACATCACTTAAAACATGAAAAATAATTTTCACTTCTTTATTTATCAATAAAGAGTTTTTATTGGTACTTTTCCTCCATAACCTGGTAAAAATATTTTTGTATCAAATTTATGTCACTTAATTTTACAGTCTTATCTTACATTTTTTAATAAACTAAAAATATCTCATATTCCAATGTAATCACTATCAGATATTATGCATATTGGTAAATGTGTTATTTACTCTCTATCTCCATCAAATGTAATTATAACTTTCTGATAAAGTTTAATTCCCTGAGATGTAAATAGTTCATTAATGAGAGGTGGTAGAGAAGATGCTTTTTACTGTTACATGAAAAAATTAAGTGTCTCATCATATATTACCATCATTGCCATAGAAACATTAACTTTGCAAGTTTATCTCTAATATCATTTGGTATCCTTACTTTAGACTTAAATTGCTTTTTCAATCCAATAAACAGGAGAATTTTTTGATGGACAAACTTCGCTCTATTTTAAATTTTAACTAATCTCACTCTCTCTGTATTTTCTTTTCCTCGATTTATCAATTTGTTCTTAAATAAAATTCAAAAAATAAAGTTAAAAAGAGGATTTATTTGAATTATTAACTTTATTTATAGAACTTCATTTTTACTACATTATTATTGTTAACGAAGCAATAGAAGATGGAAAATTTCGATATCAATAACAATGTTACTCAATTATCTCTTTAATATGAAATAATAGTATTGATGGGAGAAAGTTGACACTATATAGGTGTGAAATATAATAAAGAAAGTTCTGAAGGTGATAAAAAAATATTTTTACGATCTACCAGCTAACTTTATATTTTTTTTATTATGAAGTATATTTTTAAGAGATCATAAGATAAATTAGTGGCTTTTTAAATCTAGGATTATTTAAGTTTTTTAAGAGGTGGGGTAATTAATATACTGATTCATTCAAGTCCCTCAGCTTCAAAGAATACCATAATAATGTTATTTCAAACATCTTATGTATTATGTAATTTTTAAAAAATAAATAGTAGTTTTTCTAAGAGATTTTAGGGGTGTTGATAACAAGTTACTTAATATATTTCAAAATAATATTATGTTTTTAGATTTTTGCATTAATAAAATAATTTGTTATCAAGTTATTCATTTTGAAAAATTATTCTCATACCTGATTTATTGAATAATGTAAAATTAAATGATTTTTTACAATATTTTAATAAGAAAATAAATGATTATCTTTATTTTTGAGGACAGCAAAATTCATAGATTATTTACTATGTTATGAAATTTAAGATAATATGATTGTAAATGTTAATAAAGACTTACTTGAAGATTATAATAAGAGATTTATTATCTATGCTCTTAAATAACTTATGTTTCATGATTCATCATTATCGAGAACAAATTAGTTGAAAAAAATATAGTCATTTATTGGGATTTTAAAGTGATATGTTTTTTATCTATTTGTTTATACATTTGATCATCGAATTTTATTGAAAAATTTTATCAAATAGTTTCTTCTCAAAAGTATTTATCAATACATAATTGATTCCTAGCTCCTCGAGGAAAAATAGATTATAATGAAGTTTTATTTGATAATTATGATTTAGAAATAAAATTTTTTATAAACATGTTTATCAATATAGTAGAGAGTTTGAAAAACTAGAGATTGTTATAATACTAATGCAAAAAATTTTTGGATTAGTTTTGTGATGCAATGCAAATAATATTTTCATATTCGTCTAAAGTCTCAAATTTATAACCAAAATTTGACTATTTGTATTAATGAAATATCCCGCTTCGCAGTTTATGAAAATTAAAGTTTATGATTTTTGTGGAGGACTGTTTTTCATAGTACTCACTATTGAAAAAAGTCGGAAAATTATGATTTTCATTACAGAGAAACCTCAAATAATCATATTGGTTCAGTAAATTATAAAAAAATCTTCTTTAACCTCAGAGAATTGTGGTTAATATAAATTTATTGAATAATCCTTTAATTATTTTTAAGTGCTTTTACTAGTTTAAATTTTTGCGAAGTGGTACCAATAGTTATTAAAATTATCACTTTTAATTAAAGTTGTCATTAAGTACATCAAATAAAGGAACAGATTATGATAGCATTACTTCCCTGTAGAGGTAAAGAAATTAATAATAATGAGGATAATAATGTATTTTGGATTGCAAAACTATACGATTTAACACGTTAATAAATCTTTCATCTCAATTAATAAATTTATTTTCAGAAGTATAATAAAAATTACAATAAAGATTAAGTGTATCTTATTCTAGATAAGGTTAGCTATAATGAGACTATTTTTTTAAAGTTCAAAGTTAGGTACACTAAATAAATGATAAAAAAACACAAACAGGATATTATTGAAGATGTGCTTAATATTTTTATCAGAAATTAATTACAATTATTTAAAAAGCAACTACAGTTAACATATAGTGAATCATTTAACGCCATAAAAATTAATTAATGATCAAACACATTATTTCAATGAATTTAATGTAATTCAATGTCTTCAATCAAAATCTACAAGAAATCAAAAATTTTACCAAAACAAACTGTTCTTTCAAAATAAGGACACCTAAATTTTTAAATGAATCATCTCACTTTTTTTTGGTGTTTTTGTGCTAATTTATGATATTTATGTTTAATTATAAATTATTTTACTATAATAAAAAAATATACATTAAGAAAAATATTCTTTTTTACTAAAATACAAAAATCGCAAAGATTAGAATAATTGTAGTTTGTGTTTTGATTTATAGTTTATTTCTTAAAAAATATCCTAACTTTGATAAATTTATTTTTTATTTTTGAAAAACTTTTTGGTTGTGTGTAGAAATATTTAAAAGATAGTTGAATTAATCTTAAGATAATGCTTATGATTGAAATGTAAGTAGCAATAGTTATTTTAATAGATATGAAAATCTTCTAACTATTTTTGTGACTGCACAGTTAAAAAGAAGTATGATAACTCGTATATAAATTTTTTACTCAAAATTAAGGATCACAAATATTTTAGTTATAAAATATTTACAGTATAAACTACTTCGAAGATTAAATAAACTTGATTTTAATATCCCGCAAACATTAAAAATATTTACTATTTGCTAATTTATATTAAGATTAACTCATAATATCTCTTTCTCCTATATTATTTAATTAATTAGAAATATTAATTTTGAAAGATGAGACCTATTGTTCTCAAATTTAATAAAGATTTTTTTTCAAGAAAAAATAAGTTTTTAAAAAGGGGGGAAAAATTCTTTATAAATTAAATATAATGATTTAAACAAAAATTTTAATCTTTAAACAAAATTTTTTTTATTTTTATCCACCAATTACGTCAATAAATAATAATACGTTTATCTATGGATGAGGCATTCAACTATTTAAATTAAAAATATCTGTGGTCTGAGAACCTCACAATTTTTTTTATAATACGACAACGATTATGAATCTTTTTTTTTTATTAAAGCAAAGATTATGCATATGTTTTAATCTCTGACCACAGTTTTTTTTAAATTTATAAATAGCTTTAAAAGTTTTATAATTGATAATAAAATTGTTTAATTAATGTTTATTTATTAGCATGAAAGGAAATATTTATTTTTTAATAAGAGAATATGATTTATCAGGCATTCTATTCTAGTTAGTGTAATTTTTCTAATATTTCAAGGTTATTACAACTTAGTACTGTTTATTTGTTAATTATCACAGCAATTTTGAACAATAGCCTACGTCTAGAATTCTCACAATATTCTTTGAATTCATCACCTCGATAATGAAAGGTTTATCTTTATCATATGATAAAACAAAGATCATTTGTTTATAACATAAAACAAAATATGGTGTTTTAATTTATTGTTAGCATATGAAACTTTTTATTATTTTTTTGAGAAGTAGTTGTTGTTATCAAGAAAACTTTTATCAAAACAATATTTTTTCATGGATTTGAAACAGTTAATTGCATATAACATTAATTTTTTATTGTGAATAAACTACAATTTGTCATATTTTCCTGCAAATGGATAGTAAAATGTTAATAAAATTGAAAAAAAAACTTTTTATAATGCAATCTTTAAGAAAATTAATATAAATATCAATCTTTTGAATATTCATTTTTTAGAACTTTAACTCTTCACTATCAGTGATCCATACATAATGATTCATTATTATTTAACAGATATACTTTTAAATAAGTTATAAATTGGAAAAAAATAATTTATCCAATTTTAATTTTTCTATCGTTATTAAGAATACGTGAACTGAATTTTTAATATGCTTTTTTTGTATTTAAAAGCTGATGAGCGGCAATGTTTTTTTTTAAATTCTGCAAAATACTACTATTTCAATTAAAAAATAAATAAGTATATAGTTAATGAAATAATCTATTTTAAAAACTCAAATATTTTTTGCCATCGCTGTATTTACTCATTTTATATAAATTTTAAAGCTAACTTTTTTTAAAATTAATAAAAATATATCTTTAATGGTTGATAGTCAAGAATAAAAGTGAAATGATTTTAGAATAATTTTAAGAATGTTCTTAAAATATTATACTTAAATTTTTATTAATGCTAATTTTTATCAATATAAATTTTGTTATAAACAAAATGTAAAAAAATTGATATATATTAACAAAAAAAGACTGTTAGTCTTGTGTTTTGTGTGACATATATCCTGTAGGCTTTTGATTTCCATTTAAAATAGTAATGCTATTTTTTAAAGGAGTAACTATGTGAAATAAAAAGATTACTACTCCATTAAAGATTGATAAAGAGCAGGTGAAAGATATCATATAAATATATATTATCCCATATATATACTATTATTAATAAAAAAATGTAACAGTTTGTAAAATAATTTTTTTTCTTTCTTTTCCTTTTCATTCAATAATGATAAATTGTTTTTTAAAAGATAAGTAAAACTCTTTATGTTGTTCAAAGATATCACGAATATTTGCTTTTGATGTATCAGGAATGTTGTGAATAATGTATTGATGATTAATAATTGCCTTTAAATTATATCCACCATAGGTACATTCTTCAAAATTACAACTATATCTATTTATTCCAAAACGTTGCCATAATGCCCGTTTTATGTGATTATGAACATCAGATATTGGTCCTTCCGTCATCGTTAGCATACACTTAAAACGTTTCCCTTTGTTTGGTGAAACAGAGGATGCCTTAATTAATGGTGTTTTTGGAGAACATTTTGGTGATGTTTTTGGTGATAATTTTGCTATAACCTTTGTTCCACCATTTTTTTGTCCCAATGATGAAGTTTGATTATTTTTTTCAGTCTTATTAAAAAAATCTTGACAAGCATTTCTTTCAGGTGTGGATTCTTTATTTATCCCAATTAAGGAATTTCTTTTGTTTTGTTCATTAAAAAGAGACATTACATTTTCTTCAATTTTAAATTTAGCCATATTTTTTTATGTTTCGTAAGCTTAAGAAATTCTATTATAATTAAACCTATAATTAAATATATAATACGAATAAATTTTTTAATAAACTTTGAATGAATAATCAAATATTTAAACTTGATAACAAATAAAGATAGGAAAAAAATAGTATAAAAATGATAAAATAAAAATTTAAATAAGTATGATAAATCGTATATAGAATCTAATAAAGCATTTTCCATCATATTTATAATGTAATAAAAACAAAATCATTTAATTAAAATAAGGCAAGTGCAAAAAAGACTATCTTAGCATTTTAAATATATTATGCTCACCGTATGTATACATATAAATAATGAATCTTAACCTTAACATGTATAAACATATTTTTATTTAAGGAGGGAACTAAATATGATTTGAAGGAGGAAAATAGTTGTACATACATAAAATAAATTTTTTCTATCTCTTTTTTTCATTATAATTGGCATTATTAGTATAAAAATGTAAAACATCCCCATTCTATCATATATTATTATTATATTTTTGGCACAATAAATAATAAAATTTAAAAATGTTTTAAAATGTGTAAATCATTAAAATATAATAAAAACATAAAAGGTACATTGGCTACTACTTTTGTTAGTACAAAAATAATGTCTGCGCATAAATTTAATAATAACAAAAAAAAGAATGTTATATGGAATAAAATGTATATATTTAAATGTTATCTTACGTAGCACTTATTTTTTTACTTGGGAAATAAATAACGCATATTTAAAAATATATTAATAAAAATAAATACGAAAAATTAATATTTCTAAATGGAAGATATAAGAAATTATATTAAAGATAAATAAATGATTTCAAGAATCTAATTTGATATAATACCATCCTATTACATTCTCCATAGTTACTGATATTTATGAGGATCTAATTCCTCATTAGTACTAGTTTATGCCATATTAACCTTTTTAATTACTAGCTTATATTAACTTTCATTTACTATCACTGATAATTAATAAACATCAAAAAAGATATAGCTTATAGTGTAAAATAACTAAATAAAATACTTTCAGTCTTTCTTTTCTATAAACAATTTTTAAATTGAAAGTTCTTCTTTTTTACCATTTTTTGGAAACAAAATAATTAACAACAAAATATATTCTTATATATTAACAAATAATAAAATTTGATCATTTGACAATTTCTAGAAATGCATGTTAACAAAATCCTGCAAATTAGCAAAAATTTATTATTCCTTGAAAGAATTCTCACTCCTTAATTAGTATGCTCAAGAAATGAACTTTTTCTATTCCCAAAAAACAAACATACTTTTAGTTATAAAAAACTTTTCCAGATTATGTGAAAAAAAAGTGTTAAAAGATCTTTTGGTCGTCAAATAAAATTAAAAAAAATAACAAAGATTAACAAAAAAATATAATATTAAATTTTTATTTCCACTTTTTTTTAAACAAAAATACATTAATCTTGAACGATATATTATAGTATAAGTCTAGTACATTGTATACACATTAAACTTGAATAATGTATATTTATACCATATGTCTACTAGCTTTTTTTTAATATAGCATTATGGTTAACAAAAAAATTTTTTTTATTAATAAAATTAAATAGGGAAGAAAAATACTTGCTTCACCAGAAAGATGGAAAATACACGTTATTTATAATTTTAATTTAACTTTATTTTACCAATACTTTAAAAAACTTTTGTACTTTAAATCTGAAAAAATTCATAATGTTAGTATGATAGTTAAAATTAATTAAAAATTTTACCACATTTAATACATTATATTTTTTTTCTATCTCAAAGTCTCACTTTATAAAATAATATTTCTGCCATAACATGGGTAATTTTGTCTATTAAATAATAAACAAAAAAAATACAATTCTAAACAAAAGAGTTTTTGAATTATTACATTAAAAATTTTTTCCTCATTTATCACATCCTCTATACAATATGGTTTTAGGAAGGCAAAAAAAAATTAATTTAGAAAGATTACTTTAATTGCATATTATATTTTGTAAAAGAAAAAGATAATTTTAAATTATTATTACATCCTCTCTTTTAAATGTAAATCATATTTCTTTGTCAATAAAATAATATAAAATCATTTTAAAAAATCATTTTATTCATATATGACTATATAATAATGAAATGTCCAATAAAAATTTTTATCGATAATAAATTCTAGTAGAAAAGAAATATAGATATTATTTTCAATTATAAAATGTTTAATAAATAATTTAACATAACTTGGAAAAATATTATTATCTTATTCAGATTGTATAAAAAGTTTTTTTACAACTTTTTTTTAACCATATTTATCTTATGTGCTTTAAATGAAGTTTATTTTAAATATTGTGTAAATATAAGAATTTCTTTATATTTATAATATACTTATTTGTATCTTTAAAACATTTTGGAAATAATAAAAAATTAAAAAATAAATTAATTTACATCTTTAATTAATGATCCCATATGAAATATAAGAATATAATTTTATGTGCATTACCATTCCCTCAGATATCATTTAATTTTCCATTCTATCTCTCTCCAAACAATCAAAATTTATAAAAAAAATTAGCTATTTCAAAGATCTAAATATAACTCTTATGTTAAACGAATTTAAACAATATCAAAATGTATATTAAAAAAATTATTAATATATTTCGTTAATTTTATGACCATTATATAAGCAATATTATTCTTTCCTTTTCTTATTTACCCTTCCAACCAAGAGGTTCGTTTTTTGCATATTATATAATTGCTTTTGGTATGATGTTGTTACAACTAAATCATCATATTTTTATTAAATTTTTTATTCAAATCATTCTACCACATTTTTTTCCTATATTCTAGTGATTATTTTTCATTTCTAGACATGTTCAACTCAAGATTATTATCTACCACGTTCAAAAGAACCTTCTACAATGCCCAAATACCTAAGGGTGATCTTAGAGTCCTAAATGTTCCACATGGAAAATTTGAAAACTCCAAATACACTACCTATGATGATGCTATGAGATTTATCCAAAATAATATGAAATTGTACTCTCAAGCTGCATCTCTTTCACCAACTCCATTATGGGATGCATTAGTTAAAAGGATTGATAGTGCAAATTTGAGTGGTCTTGAAATCCAACATATCATCACTATGGGAAATGTACCATGGTTAAATGAAAATTACTACGGTATATTTTATTATTTTGCAATTTATAATAACATAAGAAATTTTCCTTCTAATATATTTTAGATAAAATAAGGTCAAACTCTCTATTTTTATGCAAAAATATTCGTAAGCATGTTGAGATAGGAAAAGCTGACTATATTCCAATATTTTTATCACAAATGCCTCAGATGTTTAGTCAGATGAAGAAGAAATTTGACGTTTCATTTGTAGCGTGTTCAAAACCTGATAGACACGGTTTTGTATCGATATCATTGTCCGTTGACTGTACATTAGGTGCCTTAAGAAACTCAAAACATATAATTGGTCTCTGTTCTGATCAGGTACCAAAGATATATGGTGATTCAATGATACACGCCTCACAATTTTCAGCTCTCATTGAGGATAATACTTATAAGCCATATGAAATGCCAAATGCTAAGTTAGACATGAATGGTCCTGAGGCAAAGATTGGTAAGATTATTGCTGAAAATTTAATTGATGATGGAGCAACTCTTCAACTTGGTATTGGAGCTATTCCAGATTTTGTTTGTAGTTATTTAAAAAATCATAAAGATTTAGGTATTCATACAGAGTTAATGTGTTCAGGGGCTTCTGAGTTAATTGAGAGTGGTGTTATTACGGGATCGAAAAAACATGTCGATGTAGGAAAACATGTTACATCATTCATCTGTGGTAATAGACGTTTATTTGATTTTGTTGATGAAAATCCTAATTTTGTTATGAAATGTGCTAGTTATACAAATAATGTTGAAGTTGTAGCTAAGCAACCAAAGATGACGTGTATAAATTCTGGTATTGAAATTGATTTAACGGGACAAATAGTTTCAGAATCAATTGGAACAAAATTTTATTCAGGTTTTGGTGGTCAAGTTGATTTTATAACAGGATCAGGTATGGCATATGATAATCAAGGTAAAGCTGTAATAGCTATGACATCAAGAACCCCCAAAGGTAAATCAAAAATCGTTGCAACACTAACAAATGGTTCTGGTGTCGTGACAACAAGAGCACATGTAAAATATTTTGTAACAGAGTATGGTATTGCTAATTTATTTGGTAAAAGTGCAAGACAAAGAGCTTATGAGCTAATACAAATTTCTCATCCGGATGATCGTGAGGAACTTGAAAAAAAGGCATTTGAAAGATTTAGAGTTATGCCATCTAAAGATTAGATGTTTACTTTATCCTTTTCATGTGATATATCGAAATGTAATTTTTTTTATCATTTAGAATGTTTTTAAATATGACGTATAAGAGGATTTTATTTTTATTTAAAACTTATAAATATCTATATATATTTTATTAATAAATAATGAATTCCTGAATTATAGAGTAGAGAAATTAAAAAACTAATTATTTTTTACCATCAAATTTCATAGCATATCTTTTTATGCATTTGTGAAAGTGCCATTTAGTGTGATTAAAAGTCAAGAAGTAGTGAATAGTTTTTTCCTGAAAAATATTATGACCAATGGGAAAAAATAATTAATATGTACTTGAAATTGTAAATAACTTTTAATCTTTAATATATTCTTGGTTTTAGGAAATTAACTAAAAATAGACCATGGAAAATGAAATTTTCTATGAACAATTTTTTAACTACAAATTAGGCAGTCTTTTTTTTGGCATAATTATGTGTGTTTTAATGTTAATTTTTAGTTTTTATTTAAACAAATATATAAAGTTTAGTTATTATCATAAAATATATGAATGTTTTAATTAACATCATTAGAGGTGGATGTTGCTAGGAAATTAGTTTTTTTTACAATTTTGTAACAGCTGGTAGTAGGGAATAGATTTAATGGTAATTTTTTTAGAAAGGTTATTTTTTAATAGGTATGTACTTTGGAGTTTCCAAGATGATGAATATTAAAAATCATAAAGAAAAATATTAATATATCGTTTTAAATTATTTTTGATTGATATTATATAGAGATATCAATTATAAAGAGGATTTTGTAGACTTTTAAAATGATATTTTATTGTATTTTCTCGGAATATTACGGAAATAATTACTAATACATGAAAATATTGGCATACTCATAGAATTTTAACTTATATTACTATTTTTAATTTACATTTTTCAATGATATAAAGTTTTTATTCTTTAAAAACTTGTTTCACGTTATTTTTGCAATAAATAAAACATTTTTTAGGCCTAATCATTTTAAAAAGTGAATTTCATAGAAAATACAATACAGTATGTTTATTAAAAATATTAAATCTATATAAAGATGAGTATTTATTTTCCATTAATATTCAATTTTGAAACTTTTCTTTAGAAATTAACTATTTTATACAAGAGAAAACTAAGTAAAAAAATAATAAAACACAAAAAAAACGGCGAAAACGAAATAATTTATAACAGTGGTAAAAAAAATTACTTTATCCATACAAAAAAAACATATACATATATATATTTATAATGATAAAATTAATTATTTTTTCCATACTTCTAAATAATAAATGGTTAAATAATGCCAAAATTACAGGTACATGGTATTTTTCATTTTTATATAAAAAATATAAAAATCAAATTAGATAGATTTTGATGATGGATTATTGAGAAAAATTGAATTTATAACTTTAGATGATTGAACCCAAATCACAAAAATAATAATTAATTTTGCGATATTGCTTTTTTTTACAATGACTAGTAGTAGGTTTCAATCAATGTACACAATAAAGATGTTATATTATTTTAACAAATTGTTAATAATCTTATTATAACCTATTGTTCCTTTTCAAAAATGTTTCATTGTAATATTTTATTTTAAAAATTTATGTATATATATACTTTTTTTTGTCATATTATTGACTTAGTAATGTTAACAATTCATTTTTCTCTGACTCGCTTAATGTATTTGTAAGTAAAATATTTTTTAAGGTACTCATTACAGCATTCGACGGCATCTGCCTCATAAGATTACTCATCTGTCCAACTTGTTTTTCTACACTTGAATCATTTAACTTTTCTGCGACATTCTGAACAACACGTCCTAAAGAGGCATCTTTAATGTATGCCAAAAATTCTGATGTTTCTGATTCGAAAAATTGGTACAAATTTTTGACATCTGATATGTTTCCAAATTTATAACTAATGTAGTTGTTGGCAAATTCAATTCCTTGTCCTAACTCCTCTAATCCAATAAGTTTATCTTCACCATTATGAATGACATTTTTAACAAACATCTTTGCCATTCTATTTATTGCTATCTCTTTACACAAATAATTATAAAAATAATTTCTAGCATTTTTAAGAGGTACAACGTCATGAATGGCATTTTGTCTCATTAATCTTACTGTTGTATCATGCATATCAGCAAATTTAACACTAGCAGTTTTATACACTGGTTTCAAAAATTCTCTTCTACTTTTAATCTCACCTAAAATTTCTCCTTTCTTTGATTGTAAATCACCATTCAATGCTATATCCTCTAGTTGTTGATTTAACTCTTTTAATTTAAAGTCATACTTATCCATAAATGCAAACAAATCTTTATCACGGAATTTAATTTCACATATACCTTCTGGTTCCAATACTCCTCCTCTAGATTCTGGATCAGCAAACATTTTAATGCAATTTTTATTTATATTTGTATCAACTACAGCCCATGCACCTCCACGTAACTCTCCGTATGGTGGGATGTAAACAATAACAGGTTGAGTGTAAGCATGTAATGCATCTACAATACATGCTCCAAACTTCAATATCATCTCAAACATATCTTTTTGCCCACCACTGAACCCACGAATATTAGCAATCATTATAAGTGGAAGGTTCTCTTTATTAAAATCATTAATAGCTTCTGCTGTCTTATAAGCTGAATCTGGATACCATACTTGTCCTGCTTGCATAACAACTTTAGATTGTGAATCAGCTGTTGCTGGATCTGCAGGAATTTCACATTCAACAGTTCTTGTCTCAACAGCAACAACTCCAACTTGAAGACCACATAATCTAGCTCTACCAGCAATAATTGTTTTAGCCCATCCAGCCATAATTTCATCGAATGAATTTGTGTCAAATATTCCAAAATCAATAGAATTATCCAGTAATTTTCTTGTATCATATGGAGCTTTTGTTGCCCTAAAACCAACCATACGTTCTTTATTGTCAGGATGAAGTAATGATCTTGGGATAAGTATATCTTTTTTGGTTGGACAATATGAAATCCAATTAAGTATTTTCTTTAAACCATCTGAATCATTTCTAGCAACAGTATGTGATACACCATTATTATACATGATTTGTGTTCCACCTAATTGTCCATTGGAACTATAAATTTCCCTACCAAGTAATGAATTTAGAGCTGGTGCACCAGTTAAAATTAAATGTGAATTTTCGACTTGACATATACGTCGGCACAACCTTGCAGCATATGCACCAATACCTACAGCACGTGCTGTAACCAAACAATATGTGGGTACACAATTGTATGCTTCACTAGTCTCACCAGCAATTAAACCTGATCCAACAAGATTCTCAACACCAATATCGTTTTCCTTTCCAACGACAGCTTCAAGATATCTAACGTTATCTTTAGTTGAGTATTTAACTTGTGACCAGACATCTTCTGAACATTCATCAAGTGTCAAACCTGTATAACCATCCTCTGGTTTATCTTCATTAATCCATTGTATTTTTAGGTGTTTCTTGACATCCTCGGCAAATCCAATACGAGCACCAGAGTTAGCTGATATATAAATTCTTGGTAAATTATGTTTACGTGAATATTCTGAAGCTTTAGCATATACTGTGTGTTCCTTCATTGAGAATGAACCCATTTTGTATGTTATATCATTAGCAATAACAACAATCTTTAATGGTTCAAGATAACATTCTGGAGTATATATATCAATTTCCCATGCAATCATTCCAACATTATTTAAAGCATTTAATGCTCTATCTTGAAGAATCTTCTCATCAGTACATTTCTCAAGAACATTTTTATCATTTAATATCAATTCATAGGCTTTCAAAAGTGAACGAGCACTGAAATTTTGAACTTTCATATTCCTAGCAATAGCCATATCTTCTAGAGCTTGAATATATCCAATAATATTTGAAGATTTAAGTTCACGCCATCTTTCAAAGTTAGCATGTGCCAAGACACCAGGAATATCATAGACGTAAGTTGTATTTAGTTTACTTGCCATAAATCTTTTTCTTTGTAATGTAGCATTTTCAATGATACGATGTTCCTGAAGGAAATATTTATTATTTTGGAAGATTGTAATATCTAATGGGACAACTTTCTCTAAATCTTTAGGAATGAGATTTCCATCTCTGTCAACAATATAGAAACATTGATCACTTGATAGAGTACTAATAAAATTGTAATAGACAAATTTTCCAATAACCCATTGATTTTGAGTAAATTTATATGATTGATCATTATTATCTTTTAATGGTACAGAGAAGTTAAGAACAATCTCTACTTCAGTAACCTTAGATTTACATAAAACATCATAATTATTGTTAATAGCATTCTTGAAGGCCAAACCAAATAATGAGAATATTCTATTCTTATACATTTCATCATTTTCATTACTATTTTTTGACCCCAACAATAATTGTTTTTCCATATTCATACATATAAAGATATGATTACATGCAACAGTTGTTACTTGAGCCTTATCTTTGAAAGCATTGATTCTTATCTCTCCAGAGAGAGAATTAACAATGTCACTTAATTTGGTTGTTAAATTACTTATAATGGTCTTTGAATTACCAATTGAATCTGAGAAGAGATTGTTAATAAGGTGACGGGCAAAGTATCTTGTTATTCCTTTATTTTCATTCTTGAAAATTAAGAATGAGGATGATTGACCAGAGGTAATTTTTGCTGTTTTTGGAAGTCTTGAGAGTTGTAGTTTTTCATAAATACCAAACTCTGTATTTAAAAATACAGGTTCATTATCTTCTCTTATAATCATACACCCTCCAATATTTTCAATTTCATTTCCATTTGGATCTAAATACTGGAGAATGATATTCTTAATTTTTTCAATGTCTGATTCCTTATTAGAATCATTAATAATATAGTAAATCTTCTTTAAATCTTTAAATTGGCTAACAAAAGAAGTTATTTTGTCTTTTTCATCCTCAATAGTCTCTAAATTATTTGATATAACAAAACCATAGGTATATTTAGTATCCTGATTAGCGTAATCTGTATTTTCAATATAACGATATAATGGGTCGTCAGTTGTTATGGTTAATTTAACGAAATTAACATTATCATTATCATTACCTATAACGGTAATTGCCTTATAATCAACACAAAAAGTAGATTGAAGGTATAATGTGATAGTTTTAATATTACAAGTATTGTTAATGAAAAATTGATTAACAGATGGTATTGGTAGTTTGTAAGTTGAGTTAAGTGTTTGCTGAGCATACAAGGCAAGTTTTTGTGCTTCATCATTAAAAAGATTTGACACAGTTCTTAGGGTATCCTTTAAATTAAGTATAACTTCTTTGTCGAGGCGCGAAATAATCTCAACAAGAAGCATATTTTTTGCAGCAATTTTGGTATGTGAATATATCATTCTTAATACCTCATCAGATTCTTTAACCTGATTTTGTATTAATGATACAGCTCTATCATATGTAACACCTTGAAAATATAATTCTGTTTTAAGATACATATTAAGTAAACCCTCAACAAACATTTTTATATTTCCATTAAGTCCATTCAGGAATTTTTTACTAATTTTAAGTAATTCATCAAAATTAGTCTTTTCTATTTCTAAATTTTTAGGATCAACTGAAGTTAAGTGATTATATATAATTTCAGAGATTTTTTGTGCTTGGAAATTTTCACCTCTTCTTGCATGTTCAAGAAGATCTTTTTGGGTACGTGGAATTCTGCTAGCTACAGCTGAAAATGACACTTCAAACATATTTTTTGGTAAATTATTATCATTCATAACAGTGAAAAGACTATCAACAACATTTTTAATCTCCTCTTTGAAGACAGTCTCAGGGACAGAGTATCCTTGCATAACATTAAAACAATATTGTTTTAGCTGATCATATTTATTGACGAGTCTTGTATTGGAATGGTATCTTTCCTCCTCTATACTATCCCATTCAAACATTCTTCCCTCGAAATCTTTGGCTTTTGGTACACATTGATCACCTTGATTTTCAAGTTTAGCTATCAATGTTCCTGGGAATAATGTTTGTCCTGGTCTTGCTATATGAATAAGTGTTCCACTTAATTTTTTAACCTTAAGATCGAGTACCATTTTCATTGATTCCATCTCAGCATATGACTCATCAACACTAACTATCTCACCGTTGCCTTTTAAGAATCTCAATAAACGTCCTGCATTAGTGGAACGTAGAACTGATGGATCATTTTCTTTTTCAAAGATTACTGTTGATCTCCCAATTGTAACTTTATACCTTTCAAGATCCTCCTCCAAATAACATGTATAAGCAATGTCAGAATATGTTACTAATAAAGTATTATTTCCAAGTTCACGAACCTCTGTTCTACATATTGATCCATTGAGGTAGACAACAAAATTAATTGGTCCATAACGATTAACTAATACACTATACTTAATGTTATCATGAACAAGTTCCATTTGCCATGTTTCAGTTAAATCTGATGTTGGAAGAATCTGTCCACGTTCAATACTACTTTGATATTGTGAAAAAGCATGTTGAATTTTAGTATATCCAATAACAGTAGCACCAAAAGCTAAATTAACATGTAGTGGTAAAATTTGAACATTTTGAACTTTAGCGGCAATTCTTGCATCTAACCATGCAGTATTGAAACGATTCTGTTCAAAGTCCTCCTCTTTCAATAACCCAACAAGATATTGAACTTGTGATGCAAAGGTAGCTCTTAATTCTAATTCTTTTAATGCACAAAGCATATTTGAGATAGCTTCATGTCTTGTTGTTCCTTTAGCAAATAAATGTCCAAATTGTGAGTCAGCGAATTCATGAACTTTACCAGTTGAGGATACAGAAAAATACCCCCAAACATTTTGATTTGATTGAAAATTTAAAACTTCAACTGATCCTGATGCTGGTGTAAAACCTTCAGCTGGATCTTCACTAGTTATTCTAGCAGCAATAACACATATATTTGTTTCAGTTTTAATTTGTTCCTCTGGTAATGGATCATCACCATAACGATCAAGACCGAAGAAAAGTCTAATATCAGTAATTTTATTTAATGGTACGCCCATACCAACTTGAAGTTGAATTGCTGGAATATTAATATTAGCAACCATCTCTGTACATGGATGTTCAACCTGTAGACGTGGATTTAGTTCTAAAAAGTAGTATTCTTTTGTCGCTGGTACATACATATATTCAACTGTTCCTGCACTAACATACCCAACTTTTTTAGCCATATTGACAGCATCACGTTGCATCATATAAAGAATATTTTGAGGTACAATACATGCTGGAGCCTCTTCAATAATTTTTTGGCAACGTCTTTGAATTGAACAATCTCTTGTATAAATAGGTATAACATCACCATACATATCACCAATTAATTGTACCTCAATGTGACGAGCATTAACCATACATTTCATAAGAAATATTGGACTACCAGGTACTTCATCTTGTACCTTCCTAAATCCATCAATAAATTCTTGATCATTATTACATTTTCTAATTCCTTTACCACCACCACCTTCAGATGCTTTTATCATAACAGGATATGTTATATTATTTCTTTTCAATGATTCTAAACCTTCTTGAACAGTTCTAACAGTTGCCTGTTCATATAATTCTTTTGGTATTGAGACTTGTTCATTAATTTCATTGCATAATGATAATTGTAAACCATTTCCAGACCAATCAATAGTTGGTACTCCGACAGTCTGAGCAATAATTGTTGAAGCAATTTTATCACCTAACGCAAACATTGCTGTAGATGGTGGACCAATAAAAACAATATTATTTGCTTTTAATTGTCTTGGTAATTCTGGATTTTCTGAAGCATGTCCCCATCCAGCCCATACAGCATCAACATTATTCCTAACAGCATGTTCAACAATTTCAGTAACATTAGCATAATTATTATTATTTGATCCAGCTGGTGAGAAGACACAATAATCAGCCATCTTTAAATATTCAGCATGTGATTGAATTTCCTGTTCAGTGGTAAGACAAATAAATTTAATAATTCTATCATCTCTAAACAATTGCATCAACAGTTTGCGAATAGATAGGATACATTTAACAGCAGCAATACCATTTGTTGCAACCAATACCTAAAAAGATGGAGTAAAAAAAAAGTATTTCAAAATTTGTTTAAAAAAATTAAAATGTACCTTTTTAATGACCCTAGCTTTTGAGGAATCACGAACGAAACTTGCAACAAAATCTTCTACAGTAGAAAAAGTTTTGTTATGTTGATTCACCTGGGTACTTAACGAGATACCCTTAGGGTAACAGCTGGTACGATGAGTACTTATTTTTGGTGAATCCGGCATGACAGCGCTCAGCCTACAAAAAAGGAAACATTAAATTAGTAAGGTTAGAAAAAAAATTATTTTTTCAAGTACATAAAGTGTTAAAAGTTAAATATCTTAGAGGAACTGGTTTAATTGGGAAATGTTAATACTCCAAGAAATCAATTGTGTAAATAGTTATAAAAAGAGATCATTTTAATATAGTAAGAATAAACTTTAAATTTCCTAGATAGAAAAAAAAATATTTTAGAGCGATTAGGTTAAAAAAAGTGAAATATAAATTTTTTGTTAAAAATTGTGAGTATGTTTAATAAAATGAATCTAAAATGGTACAAATAGGTGGTCTCTCTATATTTATAATCACTAAATGTTAAAGTACACAAATATATATAATTAAAGAAAGCACATAATCTTTTGACAAATCAAATGTTTTATGAGACACAATATGTGTATTAAAAAATTTGAATAAATATTATTAGTAAAAATTAAATGTCTCATTTTGAGCTTATCTATAAGTTAATCAAAACATAACAAGTACCCGATAAGATATATCGTCAAAAAAAAGTAAAATTAAAAATTTTGTCAAACTACAAAATATATATATATAGTTTAACGAAGTAGAGAAAAAAAATGAAGAAAGTTTTCATGATTATGATACTTTTACATTTGTTAAATAACTTCAATTGTTGTTTTAAAAATTAAAGACAGTGAATAGGGGTGAACATTTTTATGGAGAAAGAGAAATTTATGAATTTAAATCTTCTAATTAACAAGTAACATAATGAATAGATAACCACCGAGAATCATTTTTTTCTATTAACTACCAAATATGATATTTAGTAAATTTGCTAAATAGTTAATTGGAAAAAATAAATCAAGTAATAATTAATTAGCATTAATTATTGCAAAAATAAATTTCTCAAATATTTTTGTAATCCGTGGGGTGTAAAACAATTTTTTTCTCCATAAATTGATCTAAGAATATGATTATATATACTAAATTTACAACATCACGCCATAAGGTATATAAATTTTAGCTTTCTCAATAATAACATAACCATAAATTTTCTTTTTTTATGGCGTGATTTTGTAAATTTATTGTTTTTAACAAAAGGCAACAAATGACAAAGTAAATGATAATTTAGAAAGTTTTAATTAAGAATGTGTGCATATTATATATCTCCTATTGGGGGTAGATTATAGTAATATTATATTAATTGTGTTAACACAAAAATGATGATTTACATTATACTAAATAATCCTCCGCTGGTATAAATATAGTTGATAGAATGTGAAAGGACACTAATATGATTACAAGTTATTACTTAGAAAATATTTATTATTACTTATTTTATTAAGTTAAATGGAAAAGATGTATTGTAAGGTATATTATAGAAGAATGTTAAAGTTTGTAGTCTATAGTTCTACAAATTAATCACCAAAAAGAAGCAGTAGGACTTTAAATAAATATTTTAATATGGTTCAAGAAATAAATATATGTACATATTTGTATGATATACATATATAACTATGACCTTCATGGTTAATAAGCCTTTTATTAGCTATTTTTGATGACGTTTTAACTAAAATAATTTTCTGTTACACAAAAACATTTATCTTCTTTTTTAATAAAGAAATGTGTTTTAGAAATATTATATAAAAAGAATAGATATAATTATGTAATTAGTGACATTTAAAAATAAAATAGAGCATATATAGTAAGAGGAAATACTTTTTTAAAACTTTCACCTACAACGACGATTTCATTAAATACGTATATGGAGGGAGAGAGAGATGATGATTATAATGATTTGAAAAAAGATGATGGACAATTTTGTAAGATGATTTAATTAATAAGGATTTATTGTAAGAGATTTATATTTAGGAAAAGAAGTGATATATATTGTATATATATTATATATATGAGAAATGACAAAATAGATATTGTATATATATCAAAAGAAATTATATATTTTTCTAGGTCATTATGAAGCGGCAGTAAAGCGAGCAAACATGCGTACAATTGTAAGTCGCAAGGTATAATATTATGCAAGAAGAGGCAACAAATATCAATATGATGTTCATGGCCGGGGATTCAAGAGTGTGCGTGTCCTTCTACCTACCTAAATGATATAACTCTTCATTTAATATAAAATAAATAAGATTGATGGATAACGATATGATCAGAAAGAATATATTATATATAAATATATCAAAAAACACTACAATTTATAAAGGCTAATGAGATCTAATTGTGTGATAGCTTGATCGTTATAAAAATATATAAAAAAATCACCGGCTACTTGAAGTTTTCATGTTATTCTCATATGAAACAGCTCTTCATGTATACTTTATTATATAGAGGTTAAAGTAAAAATATTAAATGTAATCTTAAATACTTTATCAGTAAAGTTTGAGAAATCAAAAAAGAAAAAAATGATCATGCCATTTTGATAAGTTATTTTATCACTAACAATAATTGTAAATGTCAATTATAAGCTTTTTTTTAGAAATGATAAGAATTCTATACAATAGGAAAGTTAAAATTTTCTTTGTTTTAATGAGATAATATTTTTCCATGAAATTAAATACAAAAAAAAATTATCAACAGAAGAACATAAGAGTATATAAGGAAAAAAATATAAACAAAACCCTCTTTATTTATTTTGAAGAAATTAAAAATTCTTATCATAAAAAAAACTAATTAATTCATAGAATTCCGTAATTTATAATCATATTTAAAATTTGTTACAACAAAAAGTATAACTTCTAAAGTTACTAGATCACGAGAAGAAAAAATTAGTTAACATATATATTTAATATCACCCCACTTTCTAAAAATAGACGATAAAAGTTACAAGTCAAGGAAAAAGATATTTTATCAAAATTTGGTTATAACACTAATTAAGACCTCCTTTTTGAAAGACTAAAAATTTTGATGCTAATAAAATTGTTAAGGAAACACCTTTGTTATCACGACACTACAAATATAGGTAAAAAAATCATGTGAAAATGTAATGATATAATTAGAAATTAAATTCAAAAATGAAATAAGATAGTAAGTGTTTAAAAGTTGTACCTACAATAAAAATGGGAAGATGAAAGAAAATAAGATAGATTCAAAGATTATTAATTGAAAGGTAAAGGAGTATGTCAAAGTTCTTTTTATAATAATCATCAATTTGTTAGAAGCGATAATAATTTTTATAAATTTAGAATATCTAAATAAAATATTTCATGAAAATGATTATATACTTTTATCATTCTTAATGTAACAACTATTTTAACCTTTATACATTATTCACATAATTCTTCTCATAATAAAAATAATGATAATAAAATTTTTGTATGTTAAAATGTTATTCTTTGAATGTTTTAACAATATGATTAGATTGACTGAAATATAATAGATATTTTACAAAAAAAGATGTATCTTTTAAATTATGTTACGGTCACAAGCTTAAGTAGTTTTATGTTATGGTATTCTTTTCTTTTTATTACATAAACATTAATCTTTAGAAATAATAATAGAGAAATAGTAATGGAAAACATAAATTGTAAAATATTATTAAAAGGAAGGGTTAAGAAAAAAAAGTGAAGAAGATGAGAAGAATGATAAGAGATTGTGTGAAATTTACTTTAAGGATAATTTGAAAGAGAATTATGAAGCGATTTTTATTAATATACATATAAATATCTAATACAATTAAACTTTAAATTTGATGTAAAATGATGGTTGAAAAAGATAAGTTTAAATTTGTAGCAAAGGTCAATAATACACAATCATTTATGGTTAGATACCCGAACTAATTTCAATAAGTCTGGTCTTTATGAAAGATATCAATTGATATTTGGTTATATATATATATTTGCCGTCATCTAATTTATTCCAGAATGCGCACGTAAAAGAATGCATGAAAGAGAATGAGTTAATAAGTAGGGCAAAAGCCAACAATTTATATAACTTCAACATTTTGTGCTGTTATTTTTTTTACAACAATATAATATCATGATGTAAATGACATATTAATACAAATAGTTTAAATGCTACAATTGTAACAATGTTCTATTAATATATAAGTATATTATTATATAATTTATGAAAAAGAAGTAAAAAAAATCACATTAAAAATAAAGTTTTTTGTTATAGAAGGTGTAAAAATTTTTTGAGTATACAGTCGTCTACATACAAGAGGTTAAAATAAAATATACCTTAATTTAATTTACGGACTTTGAATATATATATAAACAATTTGAAAGTTAATAAATATGTTGTTGTAAACAAGTTATAGTAAAGTTAAATCAAAAAACACGTTTACAAAATGAAGTTAATTATCATGATACTTTACCTTCGCCTTATTGGAGTTTCTAAATCATCCTTATTTTTGTGTCTGGCAAGATTTTGTGTTGAGATTATTGTTCCACATGATAAACCTAATGCTTTCCTATCATCCAATGACAATTCGAGATCAAAAATATTATCAATATTTTGAGAGAATGGATATGATGTTGAAAAATTTTCCATTATACTTGAAATACCTTTATAAACTACTAACTTTTTTCCTATTCTTTATCTACCTGTAATAATTCAACTACCGTTGTTAAAAATGA
This sequence comes from Strongyloides papillosus, assembly GCA_005656395.1. Classification (NCBI taxonomy): domain Eukaryota; kingdom Metazoa; phylum Nematoda; class Chromadorea; order Rhabditida; family Strongyloididae; genus Strongyloides; species Strongyloides papillosus. Next base: position 455,283 of record SRSI01000044.1, read on the forward strand.
AAATAATGATGTTATATTGTTTTTTAATTTTTTGAAAACAATAGGTGATTGTGGAGAGAGATAAAATTATAACAACAGAAAATTCTAAAAATTCATGACTACAAGCCTAAAGAATTATCATTATCACTGTTTTTATAACAATTATCATCTACTAAAATCAATCTAACCAATTTTAAAATCTTTTTTTTCTTATTATCCTACATCTAATATTTTCTTTTTTTTTAATATTGTCAAATAATTTAATCATTGTTAAAAGTTGCAAGGTAATGATTATAAATACTAAATATCTGATTGTAATAAAAATATATGTATTATAAATAAGCAAATGGAATTGTTAAAATGTAAAATTCTTCTACAACTACAAACTTCTACAAAACTGATCTTTGCAATAAGAAAACTTTTCATTTGTTAAACATTTTATTAATGATTGTGACGATAAAAACTTTGTACAGTTACATTATACCGTAAAAGAAAAAAGATTAACATAGAGGGCAAGATTGCTTCATCAATTGTGTTATCAGATAAAAATGTGGTAAAAAGAAAAACATAAATAAATCAGGTGACATGACTTTTATACAAAATTCTATTTTATGAAACTTATGTATATAATCAACCAATAATTCTTAATAAGTAAATATTTTATCCTTTTTTCAATAGGCAAACAATAATCTTTTTTAATAGATAAAGACATTTTTTTATGTACATTTGAGGATATATCACTGAAGAGTTTAATTATTTATCTATCTCCCGGTGTTTCCCTTTTTTTGTTACTAATATATTAAATAAACTAATGATAAAAATTTGTATCACTCTCCTAATATGTTATTTGGAAATTATTAATATTAAAAAGAGAGAATTGAATATAATCTAAATGTGTATGTTATATGCATTAAGTCAAAATTAAGCAAATTTGTCTGTTAGTTATCTTAATCCATCATGGTATTTTTTAAAGAGGGGGTAAATTGGAATAAAATACAGCGTGATAAAGTTTCAGAGTATATAAAATACAAAATGTTACCTTTTAAAAGATATTCAACAAAAAATACATACAAACTATAAGAATTTTTACGTTGATATGGCAGTTTGAAATAACTTCAGGATATAGAAAAGAATCTACCGAATTATTTAGCTTTCATAAATATAAGTTAGAAGGAAATAAATGATCCACAATGTCCAAAAAATATATAATAGAAATAGTATAGAAAATCGTAGAGTGTAATAATGGAAACGAAATAATAGATAGATTCAATTATTATTCTAAAAGTCTAAATGCTAGAATAATATTCCAATTGTTACCTAAAATTTTTAAAATAAAGAAATGAAATATATGAATCATAATAAAGAAATAATAATACAACGCAACAATATTCAATAAATTTTTTTTCTTAAATATTTTAGTAAAAATATCATTAGATTAATAATTAAAATATAACCAAGGTAACATACAATAAAATTAAGCTATTTAATATTTCTAAGGTATAAATATTAATTTTTTCTTTGATAATTTGAATTTAGTAGAAATATAACATTTAAAAAAAGACGATTAACTGGTATTATAGCAATAATGCAAAAAAATGGTTATAAAACATTAAAAAAACATTGTTTAATAAGCAATTAAATTAATCAAATGAAAATCATGTGAAATAATATGCAAATGATAAATATTTTGATTAATATAAACTAAAAAATTTTTAATAAATAAACATATGTAGTATGAAAATGTTAAAAAATGATTTTAAACCAATAAATTAAATATAAAATGTGGTATTATATGTACTTTTAGAAAAACCATTGAAGAAATGATAAAATTAAGTATGTAAGAACAAGCATATAATATTATAACTAAAGGCAACTTTTCAGAATATCCCTACTTTTTCTTTATAATAATTACAAGTATACTAAAGCCAATTTTCTTTCAAATAAATATCTCTTTATAATTTAAAAGTCATTTTTTTATCACTAACAAACACATCAAAAAGTGTTTATTTAATAATATCTTAATATAAACAATTAAATGAAGTGATATTTATTAAAGAGACACATTGTTTATCAAAATAAAATTAAAAAATTATATTACAAATATAATAATATAAATAATGTGATTAAAAGAAGTAGTAAAAACTTTTGTTAAATATAATTTAGGATAGATCAAATGATGTTTGCTTCACATAATTCATTAAAAAATGACCATGAATAGTTTGTTGTCAATTGGAGGACAATAAAGATAAAAAAAACATAAAAAATTGAGTAGATATTGGACTTCTCAAATATCAGCAAGATAAATAATCCGAATGATAAAAGTGTGAAAAATATCTGAAAAAAGGAAAGAAACGTTTAAATAATTAAATCACTAATATTTAAATGATATCTCTATTTTTTTACTATAGCGTACGTTAAATAAAATAAAAGACAGGATAAGGATCCCATTATTGAAGATGATTCCACCAAACATAATGAGAGTAAAAATCACCCAAACCATTGATAGTGTCCATAAAGCAAACATACTAATCCTTAACATAAAAATAAAAATGTTAAAAATTTATTTATTTGATTTATATAAAAAAAATTAAAAAATAAATATTAAATACTCACAGTGCCTCATAATGAATAAATAAGTGAATTTTTAAAATTAAGTTCAATGTAATATCCAAAAGTTGGATGGTTGATATTATAAATTGTATAAGAGTTAATATTGCTGTTGTAGGTTTACAATTTGATGTTTTTTCTTGTATTATTCTTATATCTTGTGTGTTAGAAGTGGTTGTATTAGTAGTTGGATTAGAAGTAGTAGTAATAGATAAAGAAGATTGTTCACTTCTATTACAATAATCATTAGAAATTTTTTCATTCATTATAATAAAATAAAATGTGAAAATAATATTTTAAATAGTTTCGTTATGGAGTGATGTCCTCTATTTCAGTAGATTTCCATTTTGCGGTTGCATAAATATAGGCAAAAATTAGTAATGTTGAGAAGTATAAAAGAAAACAAATTCCAACAAGTATAGGAGTTCCTGTTGCAACACCAGCCGATGTTAGTGCTATTGAGATTGGCCATGCAAGAATCTGTAAACATTTAAAATGAGAAGTGTTTATATTATAATAATCAAATTACCAATGAAGCTACATGCGAATAAATAACTGATGGTCTATTGAAGTGAAGGCATATGAATACTATGACTAATGATATAATAAGGAGGAGTAAAAGAACCATTAAACAAGCACATAACCACATTGGAGTATAATAAGCTTGGAATGAATAAATAACACCTTCAGTCCAACCATGAAGCATAGCTATTCCAGTTTCACCGGCAATTAAAAATACTAACTCCCCAACTAAGATAACCTTAAATAAATGTTATTCATTTATTGTTTTTTATTTAGCCTACCTGATAATCCATTATCAATAAAGTAAATAATATTTATATAATATGTATATATGTATTTCTACAAAAATATTACTTTTTGCGTTAAATTTAACAAATGATGTTTAAATACAGAGATTTGCGACCTTCTAAATAGAAATATTGTAATTGCACTTGTTAATATATGTGTGTATGACAAAGTAGTAACTAATAATAAATGGAGATATACTCTTTCTCAACAACAGCTTTATCCATATTTGGACCATTAATCAGGTAGATAAAATATATTTTAAAAGGCATGGAATAGTTAAAAGTTAACACCAGGTACCACTTGTCATATTTTGCCTTCCATATAATTACTATAACAAGGATTTTTGATCAATTTCCTTCAAATTACAAAAAGACATTATATTATTAAGTAGTATGCCCTCTAAATAATTAATAAACTGTGTATGATTAAATTAATAACTATTAGAAAAATTATTATCCCCTAATATACTATCCACTTCCCCTCTCAAACCATTCCACGGTAACATTGACTATCAAGATATATGGAACCTAATATAAAGGCTTGAATTAGGAGGGATAATAAAATAGTCAGCAACCAATCTATGATAGAAGTTCCATATATAGCTATATCATTCAACCATATGAATGTAAAAACAATATGGAAGCACCACATTATAGACTGAAATAATAAAAGTGATTAAAGAATATTTTTAATAATAATAAATAGTAATTAAACTTACAGCCGTTATCATATGAGGTATTAACCAGGTCTTTACATGATGTGCCAATGCAAACATGGCTAGAATTGTTGATAAGATCATTGAAAAAGATACTACAGCTGCTAGTATCATTAAAATGCTAAAAAATTAGTGTTAGTAGTGAAAAAAGTAGATAAAAATTTACCTTGGTTCTTGCTGTTGGCCGTACCTATTAAAGGAGTTACTTTGTGCTGCAATAACAGCTAATGATGATATAAAAATAACAATAGAGAAGACTAATTGTATAATAATAATACTCCAAGTAGATGACTTTTGAGATACCATAATTTAATTTTTATAACGAATATAAATAAATCTAAAAATAAAGAAACTTTTACTTCCTCATGATGTTAAATTTCTTTTTATTTTTCCAAAGACAAGTGAAATGAAAAATAAAATGGAAGATGTTGTAATGATGTTTTATATAAATCAATCTTAAAATTTTGAAAAAGATAAACAAAAGGAAACGTGTGGAAAATTTTTGTTAAGTAGATATAAAATTTTTGTATTTCATTTGTCAAGTATATAAATTCTTTTGTAATAGATTATGTGTAATGATAAAAGTGGAAGATACATATATATTTTAATCTCTTCGTACAATATAAAAACTGTTAAAATGATAAAAAAAACTATATAAAAGTAACATAAATCAAAGATATATACATATAATTTAAAGGTGAAATTTAATATATCATATTGTTGATGTAGATAAATGTGTATAATGGTATCTTCTATTTTTAATATTTTATTAAATATATCTAAATGTATGTTTAAAAGATGTATGTATTTTAATAAAAATTGTTAAATCATATTAATAAGATTGTCAGAGGTACCTACAAACGTAATAGAAAATGAAGTGAAAAAAATTAGATTTTTATTGTCTATCAAATTGTAAGTTTTTTTTAAATATAATATGTTTCAAAAATAATTAGTTTTTTCAAAATATATATATTTATTTCGGAAGTTCATTTTGGAAAGAAGAGAAAAATTTGAAGGAGATTAAAAATAAAAAAAGTTTTTTAAAATATATTTCTGTCTTTTAAAAAACAACTTGTTTTTTTATATATGGCTTAAAATTTTATAATGAATTTTAAAAAAATGGTAGTTTATGATACTCGCTATATCTTGAACATATTTAGTTTCAAAAAATTTAACTTTCGAGAAATTATATCGCTTATCAGTCGGTAAAGGTTAAAAAATTATAGAAGAAAAAGATATATTATATTATTCCAAGAGTAATGGAGTTTTGTGAAAAAGATGGGTAAATGAAAGTTTAAAACTATAATGGGAAAAGATCTTTTTCATCCTTTTGAAGAGTTACAATTTAAAGTACATAAGTTTTGTCGTCTGAAATGATAACTTGGGAAATACATACATAAATATTTAATTTATTATTCATTTTATTCAAATATACATAAAAAAGGACAAGAAATTGTTAGAAGAAACTAAAATTATGTGAATGAATTAGGAAGTGTAAAACAATATATTTTTTTATAGAGAGTAAAAAATAAAAAGAAGATAAAGTGCGTAAACATATTACTTTGCTAATCTTTTCCATAATTAAATAACTTATTCAAAATACTAAAGGATAATAAAAATAATAGAAGGAGATAATTAATTTAATCATCATCGTTAAATAAAATTTATAATGCAACTGATTATTTTTATAATTTTTGGTCACTTTCGCTGGAATATTTCCCACTTTATAATAATCATATGAGAAATAATAATATTGTGAAAATAATAATTTTTTTACAAATATATATGAGGACAATAAAATATGATGATAATTGTAACAAAATACCTAATTCCCATATGCATATTTATTAAATATCTATGTCAAAAAAAGTATAAATGAAAGATATTTAAACTATTAAGTATATCAAATATCCTAAATAAAAAGATAAAATATATCATAAAAGTACCCGTCCATCCAAACAAAGTATTTTGAATGTTTTGTCTATTTTTAAATGTATAAATAAGTTGTTAACCAAACACAAGTCCCAATAGTTAATGGTAAAAAATATGAGCATTAGATGTCAAGAAAAAATAAAAAGTTAACAAATCTCATGACAATTATCTACTGAAATTAAAATGAGAATTTTATCTCTGATCAAAACGATATTAACAAAAAGAAAGTAAAAATTATATTATTAAAAAGAAAAGTAAATAAATAAAATGTAACAATATACTTTTATATGTTTTTATTTATTTATTTTTTTGTCACAATAAAAAAAGATGAAGAGTGGAATAAGAATGATTAAATTTTCTTTCCTCAAAAAATAAAGTGGTATAATTTTAATTATATTTCAATGGAATGAATAAATTTTTTATGCTTGGTATCTTAATGCCAACTCATGGAATATGTAAAATAAATTATTGTTATTATGACTTTTTTTACTATTAAAAATTGCAAATTTATAGATATTAAAGTATCTCTTAACAAAATCATTTTTCGTGTTAACAAAAAAAAAAGTTAGAGTAACAGTTTTTGTCAACAAGAAAAAATTACCCGTAATATTTTATATATAACCGTAAAAATAATGAATTTTTTATAATATTTTTTTATTATTAATGATATTTTTATAAATTGCAGAAAACTTAATCGTCACAAAAAATTTTAGAGAAAATTTTATAAATAAGAGGAAAGAATCCTTCAAGTTTAATACTCTTAAAATTATTCTTTAAAAAAAGAAAGCAATAACTAAACATTAGAAGTAAATCTCTACAAAATAACTACATTAAAAAAATGAAAAATATTTATATTAAATGAATAAAGTAATATTAAAAAATATTATATTGATGAATAAACAAAAACATTCATTAAAGAAACAGTAAAGCGTTTAACTAAAAAGTTGTTTAAATATTTCTAAACTCTCACACCCATCCAATAAGATGCATGTACAAATATATATTATGAAAAAAAATTAATAAGATTATAGTTATCAATTTTGGCAAAATTTACTTTCATCATTAGTTATATTTAAAAGAAAGTTTTTGAATAGAAAATAAATTTTTACCAAAATTATATTCCCCTTATATTTAAAACATATAATATTTTATTAACAAACTTTTTTAGTACATGGAAATTATTTATTAGATTTTGAAATAAATACGCATATCTTCGAATTAGTTTTTATATAAATTATTTAAGTAAAGTTGAATGATCAGTCTATGGATACTTATACTATTTTAATGTAACAAAGTACTTACAAATGTATAAATGTTATGAGGAAAGCAAAAAAATAAACACATAAAAAATATATTGTACTTTTTTAACATTTACAGCAATCCTTCTGTTAAGTACATCAATATCTGTTTCCAGTTTAAAAAAAGAAGTTTATTTGAATAGTAAAAACATTTAAAATAACTATTTTAAATGATATATAAGGATCTAAAGGGGTAAAAAACTAAAATTAGAATTTTCTTCTTCCATTGAAAAAAGTAAAATTGCATCAATTTAAATAGTATAAAGTGCATTTATTTTTAATATAAAATAATAAACTAATTATACATGATTATTTCAATAAAATTATAAAGTATATTGATAGATGTAGAAATTTTTCTTTTTTAAGATAAAAAAAATTACTTATTGGTACTTTTTTTTATTATTCTATGAAAGATTATATGGTAAAATTATGTGGAAGTCAAACGTTTCATAGGAATGTGTCAAAATGGTACACAAACATTTAATTCTCTCAAAATGTTGCAGTAGTGGTAAAAAATAATGGTAGTAAAAAACTAAAGTATTCTACGTTTATAGTTAGGAGATATTAAATTAAGCACACATTATGTTCTCTTTTTTATTAGCCATGTCAAAAGGAAGGTAGTTATTATAGAAATTTCCAGTTTTCAAAATTTATTAGTACGTCTAAAGTTTATCTTATAGAGTATAAATATAATAAGTAAATGTTAGTATTTATTTTGAATTTCAAAGAAAAAATAATAAAAAAGTTAACTTTCTTTACGGATATAAAAGAGTAATATGAACCACAATTAAATTACATACAATAAAAATCATATTCAATTTTTATATATTTATATATTAAGACGACAAATTAAGATGGAAAAACCTTTTTTATTGAATATAAATTTTTTAAGTAAAAACAAGGCAAAAAAAATTTGTAATAAAGAAAATTATCTTACCATTTTTAATGGGGAAATAAATATTCTTAAAAGGTACCCAAAAATAAAAAAGTTACTTTTTCTCTCAGATGATTAAAAAAACTAACGAAAAAAATTGTGTGACTCAATTTTTATTGATATGAGAAGAAAAAAATATTATTTTCATTTGATGGCTTCCTTCGAAAGTTGTCTTAATTAAACATCTGAAAAAAAGTATTTGTTCATGAAAAACATAATATATATGTTTTAGAGAAGAAATATAACAATAATAATTGTTTTCTCATTCCAATTTCCTTAAAAAATAAGTGTAATCTGTTAGTGTAAAAAATATGACATTATGGTAGGAATAGAGAATATATGATTCTTAAAAAATATGATTAAAGGCTCCTGCACTTTTTGTTATAATAAAGATATACATAAAAACATATGGAAATTTCTGTTACTTAACACATTTGTTTATTTTAAAAAAATCTAATGTTAGAGAGATGTTTTAAAAAAAGTTTAAATGGTTGAAAAAACTAAAAAAATTAAAGATAATTTATTTAGATGTTAGTTTATAATTCAACAATTGTTTAAATAGATATTTATGTATTATTTACAAAGGTAAATGATTGGAAATTAAGTAAAGACTAAATGATGGTACTTAGGTATTGTAATAATATACAAATATCATTTTATCAAAAAATAAACTTCTGCTTAAATTGATGAAGAATGAAAAAAAAAATTTTTAGAAGTTTAAATTGCTTTTAATTTTTGTATTTACGAAAGGTAAATTAGGGAGTATTTGAAGGTAATCACTACAATTAACAATATTACAAAAAGATTTCCATATTTTCAGACAAATGGTATTAATTTGTTAATTAAAAATATATGAAAATACTTAAAGTCTCTTAAATTCATACATTTCTACCAAAACATCTTTAAATCATTACACTTTCTGAATCTCCCTCTTTTTTTGCTTTAAAATATAACTATTATCATAAACAATAAAATCATTTCGAACAAACATATCGTCTTTTGTATTGTGGATTGTTAATGATAAAATTTTGTTTTCCAAATATACAAATGTAAGATGATACATGAGAATCATCAAATTTTTGTGTCTTTTCAACTTTGATGATCTTTTTTTTATTTAAATCTAAAAAAATAAATAAAAGAATGTTAGCATATTTATACCTAAAAGAATCACCTTAAAAAATAAAAAAGAGACTAAGTCTTATATTTTTCATTTTTTTCCTCAAAAATCTTAAAAATATTTTGTTACTATTTTTTTCATAATAAATTCTCTCCTACCTTCTTTTACAAAAGGCTTTTTATTTTGATTGTTAGATGATAAAAGGAACTGTAAAAAGTTATTGTTCTAAAGTACAAACTACCTCCTATATAACGCTCCTTTATGATACAGTTATTTTCAACTTTAACATAAAAATCATTATCCGCTTCACACTTTTAATTAATCAATTACAGATTGTACTCATTTATAACATTAACTTATATCTTTTCTATTTCATTTTCTAATTATTATACTCAATATCATCAAAATTCTGGTTTCAAGAGTCTACACACAATCATCACACCAAATATTCACGTTTTGTCTTAAAAGATATTTATAATTAAAACAGTTTTACTATATCTTACTCAAGAAGATATATACTAATAGACTCCTTCTTTTTATACTCTCGTTTCTTTTATTGTATAAAATTAAAGAGTAATAAATGAAATTTTTGTGTTCACCTATATGTTAATACATTTTCAAATATCTTTTAATTACCATATTAGTAATAATATTATATATATCTCCTTGAGTGTCATAAAATTTTCTATACTATTTTTAAATATACCTTATAAAATATTATTCTTTATAATTTTTACCGCTTAATTATGTGTATAACATTTTTAATCTTTATTAAATACTTTTATATTTTCTATTTTAAGTTCTATTTTTATAAATATTTCTTTTTTTTATTCAAAAAAGGATATAAAGTCTAAATCAACTTATGTTTTGCTGAAGGTTGTTCCTTCCAGCTAATAAATATAAATATAGTTAAAAACAAAAATAATCCTATTAAAAATTATTCAACTATAATATTATTCTCTTATTTAAATTAATATACAAAAGTTAGAATGAAGTATCAAGACGATATGCAATTTAGCGCTGAACAAACAACATTTATAAATGAAAAAAGGATTCATACTACTATGAGTTCTGTAAGTGTTTTTTTAATTACTACTTATCTATACACTAATTTTTTTCTTAAAATATTAAAATTTTATTATAGCATCATGGTGTATTAAGAAAAGCTATACCATGTATGACAATGCCAAACGCAATTTTTTGTTGTATAACAAATTTTTTAATACCTGGTTTAGGAACATTTTTATCAGCATTTGCTATTCCAACAGGATCAAATTATGAGAGTGATCAGTCAATTTTTTGGGCATTTATGACGAATATTTTAACTGCATTCCTTCAATTATTAACAGCACCATTACTTTTTGGTATTATATGGTCAATGATTTGGGGTATCACATTTATACAACTTTCACGTAAATGGTGGATTTCAAATATTCATGATAGAGATTCTGTCATTGATTATTGTCCATGTTCAAGGTGTTAAAAAATAATGTTATAAAGAATGAACGTAAAAATTAAAATCTCTTATAAATATTATTTTCAGATGACTGAAAATTTAATTTGGTCGCATTCCACCAAAAATTTCTATATAATTATTATTATTATCAATTACATCGATATAGTGAAGTATCCAATTATTCTTGAAATCTAAACGTTTCATACAATATTTTGTCCACTTTTTTGTCTTTTCAATTGTCAACATTATTAATATATGAGGAAGAGATTAACGTTATGTTTCAATTACATTTAATGAATTAAGGAATATAAAAGATAAAAAATATCGAAATGAAATTTAATCTTTTATATTTTATAGGTAAAATTAACATATTATTACAAGAAATGTTTTGAAATTATTATATATACTCATGTTATCAACATGTACATCATCAATGTTATTTATATTAACGAAATAAAAGTAATCTTTTATTATTCTTATATTCAAATTAAAATAGATAAAGTGTATTTCTTTAAATAAAGCTGCATTTTTGTTTTTATAGAAAAAAAATTTAGGAACCTAGAAAATTATTTACAAAGTACGTATTTGATAAAATAGGAAGTACATTGATTTTAAAAATATATTTATCATCTATAAAGATAATAACAAATGACAAATCCGTTTTATTTACTATTCTTAAAAATTATTTATCAAGTACCATCATTATAAGTCCTTTTATTAAGTTATAAAGATTAAAAATAGATTCCTTAAATGTAAATTACTAATGACCGAGGAAACGTTATTCCAAAACAATTTAGATAAATCACATTAAAAATTTTGCCTATAACCATAAACATACTAACTTATTTGTAACACATTTTATTTTTTACATTTTAATGAGTAAAATATTTTAACAAGGAAACATTTACAATCAATCTATTGTATTTATCTTTTTCATTAATATTCACTTTTATAAATAAGTATTTCTTTTTTTTTTTGAAGAATAATATAAATTGATAATAGAACTTGTCAAGTATGAGTGAGTATCACAAGGATGAGGAAGGTAATGAAACAGTAACAAATACTAAGAAAGAATCAAAAAAAACGTGGAAGGAGACATTTTCAACAATTAATTTGAAAAGGATGCCTTCAATACCATCAATAACTTTACAACAATTTAAAGATAAACAACAAAATATTAAAAGTCATATGGAGAAGGTTATCAATAATGTAAAGTACGGACAATGGAATTTGTATCCTTATAAAGACGTTAATAAAGATTATGATAAGAATAAGAGTATTTATCTTCTTGGTAAAGAATTTTGTGACACTAAGATGACTAAAAGTATGTTTTATTTTATTTTTTTAATCTTAAATAAACAAAATAGTTTTTTAATGATAATAAAAAGAATAGGGTATTAAAATTTAATTGATAGTACTTTTTTAGGTGATCTCTTAAATTTCGAACAATTTATAGAATACTTTAGATCACGATTATGGTTTACTTATCGTATTAATATACCATCAATACCTTATACCAAGGAAACAGGTGATTGTGGATGGGGATGTGTAATAAGAGTCATCCAAATGATGACAGCTCAAGCATATTCTAAATTATTTATTGATGATAAATTTAATGGAAATTATAACGATTATCTTAAAATACTAAGTCTATTTGACGATAGTTGTAATGGACCGATAGGTTTAAGTAATTTTGTCAAATATCCTTATGAAAATTATAAAAAAAAAGTGGGAAGTTGGTTTTCACCTAGTGAAGCAGCTCAAGTAATGAATCATTTATTGAAAGAACAAAAAAATAAAGGCAATGAAATACTGGATAGTTTATCTATTTATTGTACTATTAATTCTTGTCTTGTATTAGAACAATTAGAGTACATCTCAGATAACTGGAGGAACAGTGTCTTTCTGATTATTCCTGTTAGATTGGGTATTAAATATATTAATGAATGTTACTATGAACATATAACAAAATTATTTTCACTCGATAATTGTCTAGGTATAATGGGTGGTAAAGCAAGAAGGTCTCTATATTTTATAGGTTCTTATAATGAATCATTAATTTATTTAGATCCTCATGTTATGCAGGAATATGTTAATTTGGAGGAGGAAACACCCAATATAGAAACATTTTTTTGTAGTATACCAAAAAGAGTTCTCCTATCGCAAATAGATCCATCCTGTGCCATTGGGTTTTTAATAAAAAATAGAGAGGAACTTGATAGGACAGTTTATCAATTAGGTATTCATCAAATAGCAACCTATGAAATGGCAGATGGTTTTTATAAAAAAGTTCTCAATCCCATATTTACAATAATTGATCAATCGTCACAACTTAAAAAATATGTGCCTAATAATAGTAATAGTTATAATGATGTTTCAGAAAAGTCAAATCCATCAGATGACTTTGAAATGTTATAATTACTTTTTGTATAAAATAAAATATTTTTACTTAACGTGAAAGGAAAGAATTATATTACACAATTTGTTTTTTAATAGATGAGATATCAGCGTTGGTGTAAAAAAAATAGTTATAAAGGACGTTTTAAGAACACTACAATTTTTATTTAAAATGAGAGAAGAAAATGAAATTTCTGTGTAGATGGGTAAAATATGTATCTATTTATATGTTAAATATAACATTTTACTTGATGAGTTTCCATTACTATATATGTATTGATATGTCATATTCATTCATTGAAAGAATCCCATGTTCATTGGTTTGTAATTATTTTATTTAATTACTAATTTTTTTATTATATATTAACACATTTAATTTATTTTTCCAATTGATATATTACTATATTTATTAGAATTATAAATAATATGGTGTTATGATTAAAATGATATCATGAATATTTTCGTGGAATAAGAATTATAAAATATTTAATTTTTTTTATCCAATATAAATTATTTATAATAACAACTATTAATAGATGAAAAAGAAAACAGTTTTTAAAAGAATTAGGAAGGAAAAGAAATTTATGATAAAAAAAAACTAAAAGTTTATTTATTACAACAAAATACCTAACTAACAAAAAGAGCTTTAATATTAAGATGATAGTATTACTTTCTATCTGGGTTCCTTCTGGAGGTGACACTCCTTCCATTTAAATTAATAGCTTTAGCTTTAACACTTAAAGCTTTAAATTTCAATGAATTCTTAAGGAAGTAGTCGGATACATTGCGAGTAATATGAGTATCAGCAATTGTAATAACCTCATCATCAATATAGAAATCTAAATCTAAAGTAGTATCTTCGTAATCATCATCATTCCTCTTCAGCACCTCATTTCTTCCAGTGATAGAGGTAGTTTTTTTAAAATGTAATATCTTTGACATAACATTATTAGTGGATAAATCCATTAAATGAGAAAGTTTATTAATTGTTAATGTATTGTAAAGCTTCAAGTAGCTTCTAACAACTGGTGTCCATACTTGTCCTCTCATACAATTAATAAATGCAGAACATTGACGTTGAAGGGATTGCCTTGATATGCTATTACCCTCATAAACAACACAATTTGGTGATATAAATTTTGGAGCACCTATCATAAAATTTTTTTCATACTCTGTTATATCACCACTTATCATTCTGTTGTATGTTTCATCATGCTTATCATGGAGAAGTGTTTTAATGGATTCTTCAATCTTTTGAGGAGTTATTGTTAAACAAATTGCAAGCAAAATTAAAACTTTATCCTGAAAAATATTAAACTGAAAAAATATATGTTAGGCGTGTAATTTGATGGAAAAAACTTACAATCTCAAGTTCCTTATTTTTTTTTGAGTACGATAAGTTTTGTAATATATAAACATTAGTAATCTTTTGAATATACAAAGAACAAATTTCAAAAAGTTTAATTGCTTCAATGTAATTTCTTGTCATCATATGACTAAATGCAATGTAATAATATACGCTAATATAACAATTTGGGACTGTGGTAAATAAACCTTTAGGTTCAAGAGAAAAATTCTCAACACATTGTAAAGCTTCATTATAATCACCAAGATGAACATGGAGACGTAGTAATCCAATCATTGCAAAATACCCAACCTTAAAATACAGATCATTCCTCCCAAACTCATTAGCAATATCATCAGGATTATTACCATTCTTAATCGCGATAAGTTGGTCATTTATTTGCGCTTTTGATATGAGAGAGTATAGGATATTTAGAACAGTATAAATATTCCAATATTCTTTATTCTTCTCAATCTCTTCCAGTTGTTGATTTTCTTCAATTGTTCTTAATGACGGATTCGCTTTGTAATGACAAAAACTAACATATTGATTAATAAAACTTTCAATGATATCCCATATCCAATTAGCTGGAAGTAAAAAGGTTACTGGATGTTCGTTTTCTATATCACTATTAAGAAGCAGTGAAAAAAAACTGCTCAAATTGGTAAATGATTCACATTGAATGTCAAGAGGTAACGCTTTTTTGATACTTTTATAATAAATATCTCTATAATATATTTCTTTATAAATTATCATAAAATGTTCCTTTGGGTTGGTAATGACCTTCTCAATAGCAGATGGGTTAGGCCATGGTTTTTCTAAGTAATACTTTTCACTTATATCAATAAAACCTTGATCATAAACCTGTTTCAATTCATTAACACTACGATTGTCATAAAGTTTTTTCATGTAAACAATAAACTTTACAACTTCAGCCGGAATTTCGCTTTCTTTATCAAATTTATCTTCAAAAAAAGGATAAAATATTACATATTTATTGAAACTTACTGGGTGGATTAGGTGAACTTTTAGTGTCCATATTTTTAGGTGGCTAGTAGCTAAAATGCCTAAAGAATAATAAAAAATAGGGTTATTTTTATAAATTTCATTAATTATTTTTAAATGTTTACAGAAACAATTAACATTACACCAATGGTATGGTTTTCGTCACAAGAGACTTCTGATTTTGCCATAAATCACGCTACCAAATTTTGAGAACATAAAATATACTGTAGCAAGATATATTTTTTTACTACATAAATAAAGTTAACTATGTGTAGAGAAAAAAAATTCCATTGTTTATATAAGATCGTACCTTATGACACAAGGACTATTAATAATTATTATATTTTCTAAGTAAAATAAATAACTTAAATGAATATCAGACAAATAATTTCTTTTGTTTTTATATTAATTTTATGGAAGATTACTATTATTAATGGAAGTAGAACCAGTATTGGGGAAGATTAGAAATAAAGATTTTCGTCATCAAATGTTGTTATTTTATAAAAAACAATTATAAAAATTTTTTTTTGTTTCAAGTTATAGTAAGAGTCTGAAGAAAAAAAAATGACATAATAAAATACCGAGTCATACCTCTTAAATCTAGAAAAAAAAGGTAAACACATTAATAAATATCTAAAAAACTTTAACAATGGTGAGGAAAAGAACTTATTAAAAAAGATATTAATTATTTTTTTATTCAATATATAATAGAGTTTATTACTTATTAGCAAATAATATTTTTTATAAAACTGTGCGATATATGATTCGTTATGGTAAATTAACGTCCAGTCCCTGGGACAGTTTGAACAACATCACCTCCACTAACAGTTAATTGACTACATGATATCTGAGCAAATGGAGTAACTGCACCTGCCGCATTTGTTGTTGTCCATACTCCATTTACACAATTAACCTAAAAAAATAAGATATGATAAATTTTATATATTATTAATTTAAAAATAGCACATACAGTAGCTGTTATACTTGTACCAGTCCCTTGGAAATTTCTAATAAGATTATTTCCACTAAGAAGTTGTATCATTATCTCTGAGGTTGTTGTACCTGATGCTCTGGTACATGTTAATGTTGCTGTTAATGGGCAAACAGCAGCTGAATTCCTTTGTAGCATGGCACATTCATCAAGATTTGCTGCTGGTGTTCCAGCAGGAGCAGGTATTCTAGGATGAGTTGCGATAGTTAATGGTGTGCAACAAATTGTTGTTGTTGTTGGTGTTGTTAGAACAGGAAGACAAGCATGAATATCTCCATAGAATGAGGTAAGGTATATGGCAATTAGAAAGATAATTTTACTATACAAAGACATTATTATGCGTAGGGTGTGTTTTGTTATAAATTATTAATTTATAATAATAAATGAAAAGAAAACAAAAAAATTAGAAAGTTTTAAAATATAATAAATATTTTGCTTGAATTAAAAAGTTTCAAATTTTACTAATAAATTGTTTAATTTTTGTAGGTGGAGTAAAAAAGATATCTTAAATTCCGCAGATCAAAAATTTTCTTTCTTTTGTTTTGCATATAAAAACTACAATTGTAACAAATTATTCTTTTGATGATCTTAAAAGGTTTATGTTGAAAGTGATAAAGATAGCGATTAGATTATATATTATTTAATAAATGTATAGAGTAAGGAAGATTATTGAAGATTACTGCATTTCCCATCAAAAATTAATTTTTTCACCGCGACCCATTATCATTATTATTACTTTGATACAATAAGAATATACATGTAATTTGAATATATCCTTTTTTGTCAATGAAATTTTTTCATTTAATTATGTCATCGCTTATAGATTACCTAAGCAAGATATATTTATAAATATATCCCCATATTTGGTAACTCTTATCTTTTTAAAAGGATTAAATGTAAAAATAAATAGTCTGTATAAAATTATAATTTATTTTTGATTTAACGTATCAATGAAGATGAAATGATAATCAGGTCGATTTTAATTTACGAAAATAATATATGTCTGTGACTAAAAATACTAAGATATCTTTTGCTTGTTAAATTTTATATTAATTGGAACTACATTTAATTGAGATATTTATTTTAGGATGAAAAAATTTTTTTATTATAATGAATTTCGCGGTCCATGTCACTTTTGTTTCAATTAATAAAACATGTTTCAAATATGTAGGTTTAATTTGGTAAATTAATCTTAATATACCTTAGGGTAATATAAAAATGTATAATGTAATAATTTTATAAAAACATAATTAGTAAGTTTTTCATTTTTGACATTATTAAAAATGGGAGCAAATTTAATAAGTTTAAAGTTTGCCTAATGTTGTAATACTGAAAATACCACTCCATTACATCATCCCTGATATTTTATATTAATTGATAAAAAATTTGGTAAAAAGTTTTTACATGTCTGGTATTTTATTTTTTTTCATTTTATAAAAAACGATTCATGTTTTGGATAGGAAGAATATTTATTACTGGATCTTCAAGTTGCGCCTTACCTTGACAATTTGATAATGATGGATTTTTTCCACATATTTGACGGAGTTTTGATGTTATTTGTTTTTTCCATTTGGTTCGACGATTCTGAAACCACGTTTTTATTTGAGTTTCAGATAAATTTAATTCATGAGATAGTTGGTACCGTTTTTGTATACTAAGATATTTGTCTTTCTGAAAAAAAAGAAAGTCATTAATTCATTAAGTCAATTTGGATAGTAATATAAAAATTCACATATAAACATACGTTAAATTCATACTCAAGACGTTGAAGTTGTCTCGTTGAGTAAGCTTGACGTGGTTTCCTGTCAAACGATGGCACTTTTTTCCTCCTATATTCGTGTTTTCTAATTCTGTATCCAAGAAGCATTTGAAGTTCAAGAAGTGAAGGGTTTTCTATGTTCGGGAACAATGGTTGCTGGTATAATTCTCTATTATTTGATAAAGTGATATTTTCACTAATATTCCCATCATTTTGAATATTTTTATGATTATTATTTATAATATCTTTTGTTAATGAATTGGTTCCATTTTTAGATAAATCAATGTACTCTATATTGGTTTCATTTTTGGTCTCATTAGACTGTAGAATAGCATTCATAGTAAACATATTAAATTTTGATATACATAAATTTATAAATAATAATTATTAATGGCTAATAAAGCTAGAAAATATAAAAATTAAAGGCATAAATTATAAATAACTTTGTAAGAGTGAATTGTCACTTTAAATATTAAATCTGTTTAATTGAAAGCTTTGTTTTTAATAATAATTTTTGTTTAAATTAGAGTTATAATAAAAAGTTAAATAATGACAATTTTTTTTATAATAATTTTAAAATAGTAAGTAAAACTTGTTTTTGTTGCATTTATAAATTTTGCCGTGAGAAAGTATCAAGAAGATACTTGATATTTTCAATTAAGTAATAATGGTTAAATATTTAAAATAACAATTTTCTTATAGCTTTTATTTAACTTTTTGGGAACAATTATGGAAAATAACATTATATTTGTTGATATATCAGATAACAAAATGATTACCTTTACTTGTTTGGATATAAGTATTATAAGGAATTAGATAAATTTAACAAGGTAATTCATGTGAATATTAAAATTTGATATTGGAAGTTAAAATAATTGTATGGTTATTTTTAAAATATTTTGATATTGTTGAAATTTGATATGTTAAAAGAAAATTTTAAATTTAGAAATGACCTTTTATTTGTTGTTGTAAAAGTTTTTGTTCTTAAATGTTGGTATTAATTGATGATATGTTTGATTGAATGAATTATTTTTTGATAAGATGTCCTATAAAATATTTGAAAGTCAATCTTAAAAGAGTGTAGCCAAAAAGATGGAGCGCTTTAGTAATTTATTAATATGAATATTTGAAACAATTTATATAGAATTGGTGATATTAACATAAGGCTATTTGTAATGGAATACCTGAATTGGTATATGGAATTAAATAATCACTTTAATATTGAATTATTAGAATTATAAGAAAGGCAGAGACTTTTTCTGCACTTTTTTTATGGAAGTGTTAGATTGTCAAAGGATAAAGTATCAAATTTAATATTAACAGTTTCTAGATGTTTATAATTTACTTATTTCATTATCTATATCTGCAAAATTTATACTATTTTGCAAGCAAGTTGTGACCATCTTTATTATAAATTGTTTTTATCACTATTAATTATAAGGACATTACGTTTCTTAGGAGATAGTTTATAAAGAAGTAATTTTTGAGTAATTACATTTAGTCAAAAAATAAATTATAACTGAAATTGACGGGAAAAATTTATTTCGACAATTTCATTTACATAACATAACTGAGATAAGAAGTAATTATATATGGATTACAACGACTATTAACATACAGTTAACTTTCCGGAGCATAACGATTGCTTTGAGATGTGAAACTCTACCTCGCCAACTTTATTCATTAGATCATTCTCCAACATATTACTACCTCTTTCACGGATACTTAATGCTGTCTCAAAGAGAACTTTTACTAATTCGAATAACACATTTTATGTCATTCTAAAATTCTTGAATTTAAATGAAATAATTTTTTTTCCAATAGTAGTCAAGTACTTAACTTATTGCCTATAATTTGATAATAATGGTAGTCCTTATATTATATAAAAACATTAACTTTTGAATTAAGTTATAACGTTTCAAATTTACAACCGGAACTCATTAATGGACATCATGATATTAAAAAATAACAAAGGCACAAATGTTAATGAAACTTTTAACATTCTACAGCTTTATTTATTTAATGATAATTGATTTTATTATATTTTTACACACAATTTAACTTATAAATAATATAAATGTATTAGTTTTTTAATCTTTGGATGGATAAAATTTCTTCGACATTTTTTATTTGCCCTTTAAAGAAGTGTTAATTTATATTGATGATTTACTTTAATTATATTGATTCTGGGAAAGTAAATTGTATGTAGGTTTATTTTTTTTACTTCCATAAAGTTATTCAAGGTTATATTTTTTATTATACTCGAATTTGAGACTCTAGAAGGATATTTTTGAAATTTCCTGAGATAGAAAGAATAATATTTAAAATCGTGGAAATTATTTATCTATATTCAAAATCTACAATTCTTAATATTTGTAGATTTATGACTCATAATGTAATTTAGAAGATTAGCATATGCTAGCTTTACACTTTTGATCTTTATTTAATAGATATTTCATAAAAACATGACTTCAAATTGAGGTAACATTTATCATATTAGAAAATAAATTGAAAATAGATATATTTTTACCTTAAAACATCTCAAAAATTTAAAATATCTCATCAGTACTTTATTTTTCCTCTTAATATTGAGAGTTTAAATAATTGCTTTTTAAAATAATAGAAAATAGTATATATTAGTAAGCTCAAAAAATATGTATATTTTGATGTAAGAATTTGTAATTCAAAATTAACATAAAAATAAAATATATTTTTCTTCTCCCAAATTTTATATATTATTTGTTTTAAAATTCTTGATAAATAAAAATTCTATTAAACGTTACATTATTCTTAATAGCTTCAATATATTTTTTACATCATAGTAAGAGATCAATATTTAAATATCTTTTATAAATGACAAACATTATTATTTTTAGCCATAACCTTAAAGTGAAATACATTAAAATGTTTTGATAATGATGTTACATTACCGTTCCCCGGTTACCATTGCCTATTTTAAAGTTACTCTTATCATTATTATCACTATTCTTCTTTCTTTTTATTGCTGCCATAAATATATTCTTAAAATTTGGATTTAACCAAGCATATAGTATTGGATTCGCAATATTCATTATCATAGCAATCCTACAAAAATAAATTTTTTTAAATAAAGTTTAAAATTATATATTTTTTTTAATTAAAAGGCAAAAAAAAATTATACTTACCCATGAGTTAGGAGTTGGACAAAGTAACTTAATTCTATGTATCTATGAGAGCTATCTTCATATCGATAGATATCTACATTAAAGTCCATTAGTATTGTAGAAATACTATAGGGAAGCCAGGCAAACACAAAAATAAGTACCATTGATGTTAAAACTGATGTGGTACGACGTTGCTGTTGGAGAAGTTGTACAATTTGTCTTGATTCTGGATCTTTTAACAAACTATTATGTGAATTTTTTTTACCAAAAAATGTGAAGGAAGATGCATCAACATTTTGTGCTGATATAGAAATTTGTCTTTCCCTACCACTACACGAATTCTTTTTTTTTTCTAATGATGATATTGGTGGATCAGGATTGGTATTCCTTCCTAACATCTGATCTAACAATAATGATCTTTCAGTTAACTTTTTTAATTTAACATTTGTTCTTGCTTTTAACTTTGCAAAGATACATATATAACAAAATGCCATTGTTAGACAGGGAATCAAAAATTGGGCAGTAAAGACAGTTAAAGTAAAAATTGGTTTTACATCATCACTCCATTTTTCATCACAATACTTTAAGTACATAAAGATTATAGTAACATCAAACTAAAAAAAACTTACGTCCCCACAGAAGCCAGGGTATTTCTCAATATCCATAAAGTAACCATAGGGAGATGATATAAGTATAGAAAATAACCATAATGCTATAGCGATATTTCTTGCTCCTTTTATAGTTATTGGAGTTGTGTGTGGCCTAACTACAAGAATGTAACGATCTATTGCTATAGCTGAAAGGGATAATGTTGAAACAAATGTTGCTGCTGCCTAAAATTAGAAAGAATTAATTAAAGAAATTTTTATGTGGGTGTACAAAAAAATTATTAAGTAAAAAAAGATACCTGAGCTAAAGGCATTAAATGACACATTAAATTTCCAAAATACCAACTTTTGAAGATTAATGTTATTGGTGTTACTGGAACAGAGAAAATACAAACAACAATGTCACTGATAACTAAATTAAGTATAAAAATGTTTTGAACAGTTTGAAGACTTTTGTTTTTTAATGTTAACCATGCAATTATGAAATTTCCAATAATTCCTAGGATAAATATTATAGAATAGTACACAAGAAATGATATCATAACAGGAGTCTCATTTGTCAAATCCGGACATTTTTCATAAAATACCGTACAATTATATTTATCATCATTATGTTTTATGCTTTGATAATATTCACACGTTTGCGTATATTCTTGACTACTATTCATTATATGAAAATTACTTGTACTTCCATATTGCGACAAATCCAGAGGTTCATTAATTTTTTCTGTCATTTGTGTAATTTTAAAATATTAGTTTGTGGATTTTACTTAAATTAGTTCTAATAATGATAACAATCTAAGAAAAAAAGGTTAAAAATAAAGGGGTGAGTTAAATGAGACTATGGATGTATCTTTTAAAAGTTAATTCAAAATAAATTAATCGAATAATTCGAGAAAAGCTTTCAAACAATGGTCACATAATGAAAGTGTAATATTTATATACAATATTTTTACTTAAAAAACTTAATAACAATGAATATTTGAAATAATTTAAATTATTTATCACCAATAATTGTTACATTGTTTATTGTGATGAAAGATCATTTTATCATATTAAAAGTAATAATAAAAGACAAAATTTCATATAATTTTGTTTTATTATTTTGAATCATAAAATAAAAAGTTATTATGTTACCGGGTAACAAAGAATCTTTTTTATTGTTCTATTTGGATTTAATAAGATGAACATGATACATGCAAACATCTGATAGGGTTATAATATTCTCCTTCAAAAAATATAAACTAAATTTTGTGATTAAATTACGACTTAAAAGCTTTATATTGTCGATAAATCTTTCTTGAAAAGGGTGGAGTCACAATAAAAATTGCATTAATATAGTATAAATATAGAAAAAATATTTTTTAATTGTTTAATACATCTCAATATATAAAAATAAAAAAAGTTTCAGAGAGGAAAGGAGTATAAAAAAGTTATTATTAGTTCATTTTAAACTACATAGCAGGTTTTTAAAATATTTGATGTTTGGAAGTATAAATTTGTTGAAGGTATTCTATGACATGTTACATAATACGTATTTTAACCATCGAAAGCATATATGATTAATTAAAGAATTTGTACAAACTGTTAAAGGCACTTTAAAATGCAGGAAATGTAGAAGGTTTTTGGTAGATGGATTAAGAAGAAATATTGTAATAAAGAAGATACCTTTTTGAAAAAATACTTCCCTACCAATGAAAATGTATTATTTTAATATAATGATGTGATATATAAAAGGAGCTTTTAAAAATACACATAAAAACTACACACATTTATCATTTATTTTAAAAATTTCTAGTTAATTTCAAAATTTTTAACAAATAATCTTTTTAAAGGATATGAAAAATTAAAAATAATATTTATTTGTATGTATAGAAACCACCCAAGATGATATATTTAGATAATATACTTTTTATCATTAATGGACAGATTGACTTTATATTCTTGTAAAAATCATAAATCAATTAACAAATTTATCTATTACTTTTCTCTCTCTTTTCCTCCTAATAAAAAGTAAAAAATTTAAAGATTTATCTTTAAAAATATTTGTGATAATCATAGATATCATACTATATTTTTATCACAAGTAGATGGAAAAAAATCTTTTACATTAGATTTTTATAATGATTATCTAATAAAAGTCTTTTTTCTTTCCTACTGAGAGTGAAATTAATTAGTTAAATGGAGAAGACATATTTTTATATAGATTAAGAAGTAAAAAATAGAAATTTGTCATGAACCAAAAAAAAGTTTTTTTATTTGTGAGAATTGAATACAAATGTTTACTACATCATTATTAATTAGAGTCTATTTGAGACTCTTTTAAAATGTACTATACTAATTCTTTAGAGAAAATAAATTGTACTTAGAATATAAAAAATTTTCCGTATTTTAGATAGTTTTTTGTTCGTTATTTTTTTATTTTTAACATAATTATGGTGGTAAAGAGACTTCAAATCAAAAAGCTTACATTTTAAAGTTTAATTGTGAAGTTATGTGTGATTTTATATAAAAAGATTAAAATTGATCGTGTACTATAAATATATGAGATGAAAGGAAAACATATGAATGTAATTATAAGATATGTTTAAAAACATTAAAAATAGATTGTACCAGATGGATAAACAATAGGCAATTAAGTATTATCAAAGTTCAAGTTCAATGCAAATTATATAACATTTCAATAAACTTTTTGGGCACAGAATCATTACAAATACATAACAAGGCACATATTTATAAAATATCAGCTTTTTAGAAAATCAATTGAAAAGTTAACAAAACACATAACATGATTTCTAGTAATAAATGTGATCATAACATTTAAATAAACTAACCAACTAATAAACGATAATTTAAAAATATGGTTTTAATAATTGATAGGGGTTTCAAAAAGAGTTATACTTTCTATAACGTCACTCAGTAAATATCTTCTTTTTAATTAAATTCTTTCCTTAAATGAAATATGTAAAGAATAATTGTATTCTTGTTACATATACTTTGGTTTTAATAATTATTATTTTCGTAACAATAATTAGAAATTTTAAGTACATAGAACATTTGATAAAATATGTAAAAATTAAATTTTTAAAATGATAATTTTTATGTTTGCTATATATGAAAATGATTTATTTTATCTGAGTAATTTTTTTACCTCTTATAAAGATTAATAGTTTTATGTTATGGGATAATTAAAAAGAAATAAATCTTGGTAATTGAAAACTCTTAAATTTAGTGCAAGAAGTAAAAAAAAATAATTTTAATAGGTAAGAGATTATAAAATGAATTGTTTTATGTGAAAAAAATATAGAATACTAAAAAATAAAGTTGTTGCAAAAAAAATATATTAAAAAGTCTAGGATAATGTTTTTATTGATAAGAAGTTTTACAGAAATAAGGAAATTTGTTAATAAAAGCTTTTAAAGTTTTTTACTAAATACTTAATAATAATATATTGGTAGTATCAAAGAACCAGTATTTTTTTAATATTTTTTAAAAAAAATATTGAATAAAAAGTGACATAGCATTTAAAATACTATGATGATGATAAGATGAGAGAAAAAATAGTGAATGAAAACACATACATCCTGAAAAAGCTATGATTTAAATAATAATATCAATTTTGATTTTCCTAGAATAAAATAACCATTTCTCTCTATCCTCCTACCCCTTCTCTTCTCTCTTACATCGGAACTTATTTATATTTTTGTTTGTTAAATAAATAAAATTAAAAATTAAGGCATTGTGAGAGGGAAGAAACAAAATGTGTCAATTTAAAGGTATAGTAATAAAGAATTTTAAGAATCCATTGAAAATTAAAGATTATTTGTTGAGAGATAATTTTTATAATTTTTTTACATAACATTTATATAGATATCATCAAACAACTATATTACATATAAATTGTAGTTTGTTAAACTTAGTGCTATTAACTCTTAAATATATATTATCATTTGAAATAAAAACAAAAAAAGAAATTTTTTTTAAAGATTGTTATATATATGTATGAACAGGAAAGATACAGTACATGTGGATTTTTTTACTATGTTTTTTAAAATAGATAGATAAATTTAAAAATGATAACTTATAATATAATATGAAATATAGAAAATAATGATAATTTAACACAATTATTAATAAAGTATTCATGTAATTTTAACAATACTTCCAAATTGTTTTTTTTATAATTGCATATTGTAGAAAAAGTTTTTGTTTTCTTCTTATTATGTAGAATAAAACATTCGATTCTGATAAAAGCACAATAATATATTTAGATAAAATTCCATCTTACCTTTAAACACCTTCAGATCACAATTTTATTTATACTTAGTAAGAGGATTTTAAACTGCTTATTTATTTAATAATAAAAAAATCTTCAAACTTAGCGTTAAATGAAATCAAATTTATATATACTATAAAATAATATTTTTCTTCTTCATTATGTGACTTATAAAAACTATTATTAAAGGCTAAAGTAAAGATTTAAAAAAAATAAATATTATTCTCACAAAAATATGTTTTTGTTTTTTTTTGTGAACATTTTAAAAGTTCAAAAGGAAAATTTATTTTAATTGAAGTAATTAACTTTTATTTTATTTAATCAACTAAAAAGGGTAAGATAATTATATAAATCACAGCATAAAACTTTTAACGAATGTACTTTTCTTAAGAAAAACATTAGGAAGTATGAAACTATCAAAGGAAATACTTAGTATATGGAAATACTATTGGATAGTTTTGTTATTTAACTTTTAAAAATCAAACGATAACCTTAAGTGGTTTTAAAAGTAAAATACAAAAAAAAGAATTACGATGGTTTTTAGCTCCCTTGATAGAAACCGTCAGATGGACAAAAATAAAGTCATTTTGATATATTGGTAAAGAATAGTCAACAACATATAAAGAAGTATATATAAGCTGTAATTAAGGGATAAATTTATCATTCTTTCATCTAAATATTATGTCAATAGTTAGATAATTTAAGTTTGTGTCAGGTAAATATGACATAAATTATCTACAAAAAATAAGGTATCTACTTAATAAAGTTATAACCATATATAAAATATTATATGTTTATTGAAAGCTAAGATTTATAACAGTCTAATTATTATTCGTAATTATCCAATTAACGTTATATATGAATAAATCTGCTTCACATCACATAATATTATATGAAAAAGATATCTTTCCATCATAAATATCTACCTTATTTTTTTATATATTAAACAAATTAGAAATTTAAAATGATATGTATATACTTATAGAATTTCTTAAAGAATTATGGTATAAGGAATTAAAATAAAAGATAACTTTTTAGGAAATAATTTTGATTGCGTGACTGTTGAATGAAAGTTTATTTGATATCGTTGAGAAATGTATTTTTAAAAGAAGTTGATTTATTATATAAAAATAGGTAAAAAAATATGGTAGAATAGGGAAAAAATGTTGCAAATATATTATTCTTAAACAAAATAGTACATATTTTAAAGAATATAACAAATTTTTTAAATGCAATAGACTCTATATTTAGAAGTAAATTCACAATTCAGGAAGATAAAAATGTTTTTGAGATTATAAAAGTATTAATTATAAAATATACCATTTGTTAGTTGGTCATTTTATGTACAATGATATAAGTGACAAAAAATTGACATATTTTTGATTATAAATATAGTAGTACAAATTTTATTCGGAATTGGGTATGTGATTAATTGTGATTAAGTTTATTTTTTTATCCATAAACTACTTAGATTTAAATATCTTCACATCTATCTAATATTTCTTAAATAAATAATGATATAATGGAAAGAATAAATTAGTAATTTATTGTGGAAAAAAATTTTTATATAAAAGGAACTTGCCATTCATTACATTTATATAGTGAAAATTTTGATTCATAAAAGTACAAATAATAATGTTAAAAATAACGAAAGAATTTCTTATTCTATATCAAATGGACCTTATGTTTAGTGATTTGTCAATACAAATTATATCATTTTAATTATTCTTTTTAATAGATTAATTTTGTTTATAATCTGTTGTGGTGAGGATTATTAAAATTAAGAAATTTTTCTAGCTAATATAATTATTAAGTACCTTTGATAAAATAATAATTTTTCCTCAATTTTTCCATTCCCAATAAAAAAGAAACATAAAAGTTTTGATTTGAAGAAAGAAGAATAAATTAGGGAAATGACTTGTTAATTAAAAAAATACATAAAATTTTATTGCGTATGAATTTTTTTATACTCTAATACACTTGTTTCATTTTTTAATAAATAATTCCTTGGGGATTGTCATAAAAGTTCTTAATTTATGAAACATAAAAATTAGACAAAAATTAGGATAAAAAAGAGCATTTTTTATTTTTAGTTTAAAATTTCAATGCACTTTTTTAATGAATAATTTAACAAAATATTTTGTTATTTCTGGACAACTTAATAAAAATACATATTTCTCTTATTGATATATAAAATGTCCCATTAATAAAATTAGACTGTTTGAATAAAAAATTTACAATTGTTATTGAATAATTCATAAGTAACTTTATGTTAAGATAAAGAGTATATACTTTTATGATAAAATGATACTTTTTAACTGCAAAATTAAAAGTTTAGTAAAATAAATGATTTTTAAAATAATAATGAATAAAAATATGTAAAAAAGAATAGTGTAAGTCGTAGAAAAAAAGATATTAGTATTAGAGTCTTACAATGTATTTTATTAAAAAATAAGTGAAAATGAATATTAGATAGATAAAAAAAATATAAAAATATTACAGAAAATAAAGTTTTCTTTTAAAAATATAAATATTTAAATATCTTCACATAAAAATATGCATAATAATGGTGTATCTTAAAAATTAAAAAAATTAGATGGTGATTTTTAATTTCTTAAAATTCATTTGCCTTGTAATTTACGTTAATGAATTTTATTTAATAAATTTATATAATATCATTTTCAATACTTTCCAATATTAAATAGGGGCATTTATTGTCTATTAATATATTTAATTGTTAGGGGAAATTTACAATAATTGGTAGTAATATCAATAAAAAAATGGGGCCTGATGATGCATGTATAGAAGTTGAATCTTTTATCAAACAATTTATGGTTTTATAAATCTTTTATTTTGTTATTTATTTATATACTTTTTTCTTCATTTAAAGTGGATTCTAATAAATGTTTCAAAATATACATAAACATTACTATCATTGAATATACATATATATGTTTTTATTTATTGTGAATTGTTTTCATTAAAACTAAAATGACTGTAAATGTATATACTTATATGTAAAGGATGAGAGTATTAAATTTATATTTTTTTTATGAAATATTTTTTTGCCTTCTCAAAGATGATTATTCATTCTGTTTATTATTACTAAAATAATAATGAGAATAGATTGTTTTTTTTTAAATTACATATTATCACAAAAATGTATTAACAGGAAATGTATGATAAAATTATTAAAAAAATGACATCTTTAAAAATGAGTATAAAATAAGAGAAAGATTTATATGAAACGGTTTAAACATTTTTCTTTTCATTTTTTTATAATAGCATTCTTTACAAATATAATTATAAAAAAGTTAAAAATAATATATTAAAAAATTGAAGAATATTTTATCACGAAATATATTTTTAATGACAACATAGGGTTAATGAAAGTAGTACTTGTAATATTTAATTCTAATAAAAACCATCAACTATATGTCAAATATATAGATAAAAGCAAAGAAAAGTATTTAAGTAAAGTAAATTAATTAAGCGAATCACTATGTATATATAGATATATATGTATTTTTAATGATATTAGAAAAATTTAATAAAAATTAAAATAATGTATGCACATGTATCAAATAATAAAAAAAAACAATACTTATCATAAAAAGATTTTTTCATCCATTTTAAAAATTATATTATATTATTATAATTTACTAATAATAAATATTTTAATCATTATATTTCCTTTTGATGAGGAAATAAAATATAATATAAAAATATAGATGATTAATAGAGTATTATTTTAATTGTTAATTTCAATATCCTTATTACACTCTTTTTAATATCTTCCCAACTTTTTCATTCTCTCTTTCATTTTTCTTCTCCGACTCCTGAGATATTTGATTTTTACAGTCTTTAATTTTCTCACTAATAAATACATAAGACCAAATAGCAAACAGTGTTGTAAAGGTTATTGGGATAGCAACAATTCCACCAGCTACAACTCCGGCTGTTAATGTAATATATGTAGCTCCAATGGCAATTGTTGAACATCCTGCTAAACCTAAGCCAAAAAAAAATGAATCACCATATGCTAGAGCTATTGATGCTAATCCAGTAACTCTTTTATCTTCGTTTAATTTTTTATACCTTTCTAACTCAGCATTAATATCTTCCTGAAGTCTGGCAAGGTATTCTGATCTAACTTGTGCACTACCAATTTTGGGACACTTATCAAAAATATTTAATGCTACTATACCATTTTTTATATGCGCTTCCAGTAATCTTTTCTCAGATAACATTCTAGCATCAACTGTTGCTCTATTCATTCCCCTACAGTAGGCTAATTTTGCTTCATTTGCCGATTCAATACACAATAAATGACAATTTGCATTTAATATATTCTTTGGTTGTGGTATATCTGATCCTTCAAAAACTTTAACAAATTGTTTAGTAAATTCAATCATCTTTTTACAAGTCAATTCTCGACCATTAACACTTTTTGGTTTAAGTGCATGTGGATTTAATAAATTTTCAACCATCTTCTTAACTTCTTCTTTAAAAATTGGTCTAATATCTTTCACATGTCCACGAAATGAACTTCTTTCAGCTACTTTATGTCCAGGATGTGGCATAAGGTAACAATTTATCTCATCAAAACAGGCCTGTAATTGTAATCTAACATCTTTTAATTCTTCCTCCAGATCATTATGTATCTCAAGGACATGTTGAAGGAATTCTCTACCACCCTCCTTACCATACGAAAATTCTTCAGGATTCTTAAAATCTCTTACAATAAAATTTAAATTTTGAAATGGTTTGCCAACATATTGTGACTCTTTTAATGCCAATCTACCATATTCAACAAATAGGCTTAGATTTTGTAAGGCATCTTCAGGAATATTTTCTGTTAAATTATAACACTGTATGGAACTTAGTAATGTTGATAAGGCAAAAATTGTCGTTGATTGATTGTATGTTGATGCATTATCAAATGTTCCTTGTGTATCCATCTATAAATTAATATTAAAAGAAACGGTTAACTAAAGTTTAATTAAAAATTATATTACCAAAACTACAGCATATTTTTCTCCATTAATAGCTTCAATCATTATTGGTTCCCCCCACATCCAAATACCTACTGTATCTCTTTTCGCTCCTGTCTTCCAATGAAAGCCATTAACTTGTGTTTCATCAGTCAACCACTCAAGCTTAACATCATTCTAAAAAATAAAACAATTTAAATTAGCTGTGGTTATAATAACTAACTTGTTGAGCTTTTTGAAGGCAATACAAGTATTCGAGAAAGAAATTAAGTAAAAAACTTTTACCCTTCCTAAATGCACCTGCAATTCCAACAATAACAATTTTTTTATTTTGTATGGCATTGTGTTTTAAGATACTATTAAGTCCATTTTCATTTAGTTTAAAACCACCACCCTCTTTAGGGCATACAATTTGGATAGCTTCAATTTTATGACGATGTTCTATTTGGTCTCTTGTACTAAATTCAGGTGTGAAAGGTGCAGTTAAATCAAAATCAAAGGACATTTTTAGTATGAAGAAAAAAATAAATAAAAACAAATTAAAAAAGTTGAATAATATTTTATAGTATATTTTAAGATAAATGTGAAGATAAATCAAAAGCTAAACTGTGTCTATCTCTATAATAATATATATATGTACTACGACATATATCTAAATGTCGATTGACAATATCATTGTTGGAGGAGAGGAGATTCTTCTTCTTCATCTCGTGGTATCTCATTAGTCAAACAAAACACATCATCTCGTACTTTTCTTTTTTGAATATTAAATCATTTGTACGATTGTGGTGGTGGTTGTAGTTCAATTTGCGCACTCCAAATTGAAAATACTATAATATTAAGAAGGAGGAGGTAAAAATAGTTTTTATTGTCATCATCAGCTTTAATTTCAATTAAAATATACTCACCTTCATCAACGCAAATAATATTAAATAATTGTAGATGATTTATGTATATAATGTATTGTAATGTAGAAAAAACAGACAAATATATAAATTATTATTTCGAAAAAATGTTTGAAAGAATAAAATTCCATTTAACCGATATTATTTATATATTTTTTTAATGATATTTAAAAAAACTTTTGATCTCCTTCTGTCAATTTGAATAATAATAATATTTTATGTGATTGATCAATTTTATATCAACATCTTTATAGCATTTCGTGAATTAAAGTATATTTTTATTTTTCTCTAACAACAGTTTTCTTTATTTCTTTATTCTGATTAGTTTACTTACATACAAAGATAAAAATAGAACAAAAAATTTATAAATAAAAGTTTTATTGTTTTAAAAATGCTTTTTTTGTGATGAATTAATTGAAACACCATTGGAAGCTTTCACAAAGAGAGGTACTCCATTCCAAAATTGTAGTAAGAAACAATGTCATAGGACTCTCTGTCTATCTATTCAGATTTTGATAAAATTTTTTCCTATATAAAAAACAATTTTATCAATAGTTTGTCCCTTATCATCGTTGTTCTAAACGGTTTGCGTTACCTATTTTTGATAACATTCTATTTTTAGAAATAATGAATTCAATAACTAATATTTCAAAAATACTCACTCAACGAAACGTTTTGGGATGCCTCAATAGGGCTACAATAAAATACTCTGCAGTAGCTTTAGAAAGTACTGATCGTGATACCTTCCGTTCACCAATTCAATCACCATCGAATAATCAATTTGCTAGATATGGAGGAAGACATACAGTAACATCCTTACCAGGAGATGGAATCGGCCCAGAGATGCTTGAAATTGTCCAAAAAATCTTTGCTTTTGCTAATGTTCCAGTTGATTTTGAAGAGTGTCAACTTGATTCAAAACCAACGAGTCCTGAATCTGATTTGGATAATGCAATTATGTCCATTCAAAGGAATGGTGTTGCTATAAAAGGAAACATTGAAACAAAATATGACAATCCAATTTTTAAATCAAGAAATGTTGAATTAAGAAGACGGTTGGATTTATTTGCTAACGTCTTGCATTGCGTCTCCATTCCAACTATACCAACAAGACATAAAGGTATAAATATTGTTATGATCAGAGAGAATACAGAGGGTGAGTATTCAGGACATGAACATGAAACAGTTCATGGTGTTGTTGAATCATTAAAAATTTGTACTAGAGAGAAACTTGAAAGAATCTCACGTTTTGCTTTTGATTATGCTCTTGCTCATAAGAGAAGTAAGGTTACAGCTGTCCATAAAGCTAACATACAAAAATTGGCTGATGGATTATTTTTGAAGGTTGTTGGAGAGATTGCT
The DNA here is from genome assembly GCA_005656395.1 of Strongyloides papillosus. Lineage (NCBI taxonomy): Eukaryota > Metazoa > Nematoda > Chromadorea > Rhabditida > Strongyloididae > Strongyloides > Strongyloides papillosus. Next base: position 488,916 of record SRSI01000044.1, read on the forward strand.
GCAAAGGAATATCCTACAATTACTTTTGATAGTATGATTGTTGATAATGCTTCCATGCAACTTGTCTCAAGACCTCAACAATTTGATATTATGTTGATGCCAAATTTGTATGGTAATATTATTTCAAATATTGCTTGTGGACTTGTTGGAGGACCAGGATTAGTCTCTGGTATGAATATCGGTGATAAATATGCCGTTTTTGAGACTGTACGTTGATTAAAAGTACTTTTTTATATAATATTTTTATAGGGTACCCGTAATACTGGAAGTGGTATTGCTGGCCAAGATGTCGCCAATCCAACAGCCTTCATTCGTGCTAGTGTTGATATGCTCCATTACTTAGGATTAACTGATTATGCAAATCTTATTAGTGATGCATTATTCGATGCCATTGTAACAAAACGCCTTCATACCAAGGACGTTGGTGGAACAGCTAAGACAAGTGATGTTGTTAATGCTGTTATGCGCAATATTGAATCATTCAGCAAAAGTGAAAATTATGACATTAGACATTAGATTACTTTCGATAAGGAATTTTCTTTTTTTACTTTTATAAACAAGAAATATGTATGAAAAATTAGTATATCCCCAAAAAAATTCTTTCGTTTATATGTTTCTATATCGTTTTAATAAAATAATTACTATTCTATCCTTTTAAGTATAATTACATATAATAAGAGATGGTGATAAACATTCTTATCACTCAAAAATGCCTAATTAAAAAGAATCCATCATTTACATTCACATAGGAAATTATAAATTATCTTTCCATTTCTTTTATTATGCTTTTTTTACATTATCATATTAAAAAAGAAAAAAAATTTATCTCATTAGATATAATTAATTAATATATCTTTTGCCATGCATAATTTTTATAAGGAGTGTCTTGTGTTATGATTATATCTTAAACACTTAGAAAATAATATATACACGGTAAAAAATAATTTATCTACTTTGTATAATTATCTACAAAATAATTAAGTTTAATATATTTCTTATTTAGAATAATATTTTAAGATCTAATTATGAAAAAAAGGTTATTAAAAAAGAATTTAAATATAATTTCATGCGTTTATTGGCTATTTATAAAAGTATATCCCATTTGGGTGTTGCTAATGGAAGTGTTTTCTGGTATATTTACTTTTGAAAGTTAAAATATCTTTCATTTATGGCATTTTTATTAAAATATATGCACTTTGTTTAAAATAATAGAAAATTATTAAATCTTTTGTATTTTAGATGATTCTCAGACTTTGTCTTATATTCTTTATTTTTACCACTCAGTGTAATGGTATACAACTTTTTCCGAAATATTTCTCTAAGGATTATTATGTGGAGCCTGCAGTATATGAGGTTAATGGCATTAGTGATGAACCGGGATTTTTTGATTTTGACAATTTTTATAACAAGTTTGTTTATGATCTCATTCCTGATTCCCAATCTTCAAGTGATGATAAAGTAGAAAAATATGTAAACACTAAAGATTATTTGATTAATCCTGAGTCAAATCAATCTTTTCTCAAAAAAACAAAAACAAAATAGGTTACAAGACTCAACCAATGGATATCAAAATAACTTTTTATTTTTATATTATTTATGGTAAGATAAATGTTAAATCCTCTCCCAAAAAAACAATGAATCCATTTTAATATCTCAATATTCAAGAATAACAATTTTTTTACTACATTATTTTATTTAAATATCACAAGGAAATAAATTAATATAGACAACACCTCCATGGTCTTCTTAAAATTATGAGATCAAAAAAAAGGTATTAAAAATATGAAATAATATTTTAATAATTGTTTAAATTCTTATAAAATAAATTTATATCTACAATAATTTTTATTTATAATATACCAATTGATATTATATCAATTTACTTTATCAGCATTCTTTACATAAATTTTTACGATTGAATAAAATCAAATAAACTTCAAAGTAATGTAAAAGTTTTATTGATATGAAATGATTACTATAAATATTACAATCTCGCTTATATTTTCAAGATCAATAGAAATATTTTATTTTGAAAGAATTATATATACTTAAATAATAAAAAAATCTTTCTATCATAGTTGTGTAATTGTGAATAAGAGCTTTTAATTTTTTACACTAACCAGACGTATTAATATTACAATGTTATAACTTAAAATGTATAATTAGAAAAAATTATATATTTAAAGTTTCATTAAAATGTTGGTAACAAAAATTATTTATTTTTTCCATCGAATCTTTCTAAAGTATTAATGAGTAATATTTATTTGACATTTCAAAAATTATTTGCAAAACATGTATTTCATAATATTTATTCTATTAGTACTTCAACTTTTCATCCACTCTTGCATCACATATTATTATTTAAAATTATTCTAAATTTGAATGATAAAGATAATTGCAAACAAATATATTTGATATTATTAAGCTGTATCCCTATCATCTTATGTTTACATCTCATTAGTAGTTTTTGGAATATATTTTGTATAAATTATTAATTTTAAATATCTATTTAGGATAGTCATAAAGTTATCACGTGAAATATAAAAAAACGTAAAAAATTTTTAAACTCTAAATTAATTAATTTTTTAGAGTCATCTGTTAAAATTAAAAAAAAAAGTTTAATTAAAAGATGGATTTTTTGAAGAATGCACTAATGGACACAGGGAGTAAGATTGCTAAAAAGGAAGCTGTTAATATCCTTCAAAACATGAAAGAGCATTTTGAAAAAAAAGATTGGAAAAGTTTATTACAAGATCTTTATCAGTGTTGGGAGATAAAAGATGTTATCCTTGGCTTGGCAGGAATTGAATCACATCTCAAGAAAGAGGAACCAAAAGATGTCGTCAAAAAAGTATCATCAAATATGGATCCAATAAATTTGGGAAAAACATTATTAAATTCATTTAATCTTCTTAAAAGTGCAACATCCGAAAAAGAAGAAGAAAAGAAGGGAAATTTGTTAGATAAATTTACTCTATCTGAACTTGGAGAACAACTGAAGAATATAAATGGAATTTTAAATAAAAAATAAAAATGTTCTTTCGCATTCACTAAAATGTGCCTTTACTTTTTTATTTTTCATTTAATTACTTTTAATTAAAGATAAAAATTTTATTCATCAAATAATTGTAAACAGTTTTTCTAAACCAAATGACTTTTTGAAATAGAAATTGAAAAAAATTGAATTAATAAGATTATATTAATGGAATAACAGTATACCAAATAAAAGATAAAATATTTTGATTCCAATAATATAGTAAATTATCCCATGTTTTAACTAATTTATAACAGTAACAGAGGAAACAAATTTCATGAGATCTCCATGTTTCAGCATTTAATTAATTATTAAAATTGGGAAAATAATTACATTTGTGGAACAATACTACAAATAGCAACTTTTTTATTTGTAGTAGGTATAGGATGCTTATTGTAAATTAAACTCAAATAAGGATGATTTACTTTCTTATTTTGTTTTTGATTTAAAAGGGTATTTCTAGAAAATTCATAAACAGGCATTTTATTTGGTTTTTTGGTACCATTGTAAAAATATTTTGGACCAAATACATTTCTAAATGGTAGCAAATTTATCGATTGCATTTCTTGTTGCTTTTGAAGGAGGAAAGTATCTTGATTTCTTGGTTCACTTACCTTGTCCTCCTCCATGGATGTCTGAGACATCTTGAATTGTTCAGAAGTTGATAGGAACAATAAGAAAATAAGTAAGATTAATTTCATTTTTTAATCCCTAAAAATGATCCTTCGATTAGATATATACTCAAGAAATAAAAAATTATTTCGAAGAGGAAGATTATTATTAGTATTTGAAAAGTTATTTATTTATATTTCCTCCTCATGTCGCATTCCAAGATAACCTAAACTTTTTTGTTTAGTTAATTATATAATAACCAAAATTACTATATTTTTAAAGACTAAAGATAAATTTTTGCCACACTACTTAAAATACTACTTGTGCAATCGCATTTATTAAGGAATCATTTTATTACGATTAACCAATAACTTTTTTCTCTTCATTACAATTTTGTGTGAAAAAATATGAGCAATTTCTTAATAAACATATAATATTTAGTCTTGTTCTTGAAACATTGTTAAAAAGTATTCCCAAACTTTTATAATTGTAACTTCTTTATTCAAGGTATGTAAAAATATATGTCTGTGGAAAGGTTTGAAATTTACAAACTTTCTCATTGATATATATGGGAAAGGGGGACGTAAATAGCGATAAAGAGTTCTTTGAGAATGAATAGAATACATATTTATAATTTTTTAACTACATTATTATTTTTGTAATTTACCAATATATTCCGCTTGCGTCATTCAAAAATTAATGTAGAATATTTAAGAGTGTTAAAGATACTAAAGAAAAATTTGATAAAATAAATAAAATTAAGCTTAAAAATTTTTTGGATGAACAAAAAAGTTTTTAATATATCAGATATCATTTCTACACTTTTATAACCTTTTTTTAATTGAAAAAATAACTTTTTCCTGTAATTTACAACAACTTTTCATTTTTGATATATGAACATAATTTAAAAGTAGAAAGAAAAATTATACTTTTAGATAAACAAAAAGTTATATATGTTGGTGAAATAATTAATAATAAATAAAGTGGACACCTTAGATTGTGAACTATTTTATAAAAGTAAGAGTAGCCACAATCTTATTTTATACATATACATATATTCTAAATATTTTCCTAAAAAAGATGCCAGAAATTGAATATCTAGAGAGTACTTCTTGTGATGATAAAAAAGAAAATGTAAACAGGAGGGTTGAAAATGAAAAACTACAAAAGAGTAAAGATGAAATATGTCGTTGCTTTGTAGAATCAGATAGATATACACCATGGGTGTTTGAAGTACATGGCCTTAGCCAGGTTTGTTTTTTATTAAATTATTTGTCAGCATAATTATTGAAAAGTTTATTTTCAGGCTCTTCTTAGTAAAACACTAAGAAGAAGAGTAATTTTTTGGTTAATTTTGCTTGCATGTGCATCTCTTTGCATTACTATGACGACACTTGTTGTTTCAGAATATCTGAATATGCAAACAGCAACATCAACAACAATTAAAGTTGTTCCATCACTTCAAATACCAGCAGTTACCATATGCCCAAAGGTTGCTGATGCACTAGATTTCAAGGGAATTTATAATGATATGAAAAAAAGCTTTACAAATATGACTATAATTGAGAGTAAAAGATTATTACAATACTTTTTGGCAGGGCATGGTTTTGAGAATATGGATGATGTAGGGGGTTTTAACCGTAGTTATCTTGATTATCTTGATAAACAATATACCTATTGGTCGCGTAACTATACAACAGAATCTTTTTTTAATTATATCCAAGATACATATGCTATAAAGTGTAATGAATTTTTTACAAGTTGTCAATTTGATGGTAGTGAAATGGATTGTTGTAATGATTTATTTAGACCAATGGCGGTTATGAGGAGAGGATTGTGTTTTCAGTCGAGGGAAGGATTGAAACAAAAAGAAGTTGATGATTTAGGGAAACTATCAATAAGACTTAAAGCACTTCCATCAGCAAGTAGTTTCGAGAATCAATACCAAAAGCAAGTAATTGTTTTTGTAACTGATAATTTTAATTATGTTACAACAGGACAAAGATATTACCTTAGCCCAAATGTTTATAATAGAATTTATCTTTCTGCAAGAAAAATTGAATTATTGGAACATAAAAATGATTGCTCAAGTAAGGTAAGTATATAGTTTTATAAAAAAGTATATTTTCTTGTTTTTTCCTCTGTTATCTTATTTTTCAAATGCCTATTTTGTCCTCTAAACTTCTAATTATTGTTTATAATGACATATAATATTAAATTTATGGACTTTGAATCTACTTAATCTTGGTTAAATACGTCTAACGTACGAATGAATTTTTTTATTATTATATTCTACTGTGTATAAAATTCCTCTGTAATATAGAGAAGTTGTTGTATTTAATTTCGTGTTTTAACTTCATCAACAAATCATAAAAAAATTATTTTTACCATAAAATGTTGTTTTCAAGATTGAGGGAGCTGATGCAGCATGTATAGTAAGAAATTGGCTTCATGAAAATGTTATAGCCTTAAAGAATTGTACATTGACATATTTAAAAGACATTCCTGGAGTAGATGATTATCCTATTTGTAATGTTTCAACAATTGCCAATTTTTATTTCCTGACAATACAATATACTAGATCGGGGGGTATGGGTTCATCAATGTGCCTACCAGGTTGTCATAGATGGGAATATTTCTTAACATTACAACAAGGGAACGCTTTAACAAGTTTTAGTGGATTTAATTTCTCTCTTGATGTAACTTATTTCTCACTACAAGTAAGTTTTTTTTTTGTTTTACATTAAAATTTTTTAAATTTAGTATCAAAAGATAACAGAAGTTTCTACAACAACAATACCTGGATTTATGTCACAAATTGGAGGACAATTTGGTTTTTGTCTAGGTTTTTCTATTATAACAATAATACAAATTTTTATATATCTTCAAGAACATATATTTATGTTTTTTTTTGGATTGGCCTTGACACAAAAAATGAAAAGTATTTTTAAAAAAATTTTTATTTATAAAAGGACAAATTAAAATTAATAAATAAATTTTTTTTAAACAATATTTTTACAAATATTATTTGTCGAATTAAGTGTAAATGTAATAAAAGCATGTATATATTTATTCAATTACCAGAAAATATTTGGGTTGTAAGATCAATGAATGCTTAGAAGATATTTCCAGCTAATACTTTGAGTAGAGTTATATACATTTTAAAGATAATCAATTAGTAGAAAAGTTATTTCTATTACACAGAAAAAAAAAAGGACAAATTTTGACAAATCTATCTATAATGCAAAAAAATGTCCCACCATTTTAAAAAATTGAATATTATTCAAATTTTAAAATTATCAAGCAACAGCAAAAATTTTTAAACAACACAAAATATTGGGTTGTCGCATACATTTTGTCGTTTTTTTACAAAGATACATATGTTTAACTTTTTAAATTAATGTGACTTTTTTAAATTTTGATATTTTTTATGACATTATGCTCATTTAGATCTTAACTTGTTTTTTTATTTTATAAAATATGATATTAAAAGTTAATTTCGTGTAAAATTATTGATGTTTTAATAAAAATCATTATTTTAAACAATCTATTAACGACAAAAAGTTTAAAAATTTCGCAACAATAATAAAGAAAAGCAGTAATTATTTACTCACACAAAGTATTATTATTTAAAAATATTAATTTAGTATTCGTTCTTATTTTAAATTAAAATATGTAAAAGTTATTTTTTTTACTATAAATAAAAATCTATATTATTTTATAACTTTTCATAATTTTGATTTTTAAAGATGATCTTTAAAAGACATGGAAAATGGAATTTGACAGTCAACTACATTAAATATGCTACATATTTGTAAAATTTGCTACATCCTATGACATTTTGCGCCATCTTTTTTTACCAATTTGCACCATCTTAATACATTTTTGCGACATGTATCTTTCATACCAAATAAATTATCTTTCAACATAATTTAGGTATGTTAAAGAGTAAAATAATATTATTAAAATAAAGTGGAATTGAATTGGAAAAAGTGACTTTCGCTTGTCCATTGGGTAACAAAAATGATTTTTTTAAGAAACATACATAATATGGCCAAGCGAAAAAGGATTCTTTTTTATCTTTTACTAACTTTTTTTTGATTATTTCATTGGATTCAGTTTACACACGGCAACGCACTTTACAGCGACTCCTACCCTAATTAAATTAAAAAAGAGACGATGGAAATCAACTTACCCGTGGTCACCTATGATCAAGCGAAATGACATTAAAAAAATGAAAAAAACATGAGTAACCATAGACAAGCGAATGTCTACCGTCTGAAAAAAGATGGCGCAAATTGGTCAAAAAGATATAGCAAAAATGGCGCAAATTGATATAAAAAGATGGCGCAAAATGTCATAAGATGTAGCATATTTGATGTAGATAACTCTTAAATTCTGGGGTTCAAAAGACATTATGAAAACAATTTAGAGCATCAAATGTGAAAATTTTATAAATTACAATTTATAATAATTCAAACGATTGAAAAATATTTAAAAAATGTACTGTAATATGTTAAAAATGGTTTTTTTTATAAAAGTGTTTGTAATTTTACATAGAATTAAATTCTAACCTTGTATTTTAAAATTTATTGTAGAAAACAACTTATGTTCTAAAATAAAAATAGTATACTAAAAAAAGAGAAACTTATTTTAATAATTCACTAATTATTGTTTTAATTTTTCATGTACAAAATAATTATGATAAAATTAGTCGCAAATAAAGAAAATTTGAATTTTATTTGGTGGGACAAATTTATTACATTTTTTGCAAACCTGTGTCCTTTTTTTTTGTGTGTAGTTTCTCTAATAATTTAAAGGATCTAACGCAAACGGTTTGAGAAAAACATGAAAAAACAAGAACATGGTATTTATTTTTTTTATTATTCTCTACATATTTTTGTCATATCTTTCGTATAAATGCTTTGAATTAAATAAATTTAATTCTATTCGATAGATAATCGAGTTCTACGTTGGAATACAAACATACATTTAACAAGTGTAATAATAAAAATTTGAAAAATACATAAAAAATAAGAACAATTTTGCTTAATAACATTTTCTTTAGAAAAAAGCTCACATTTTATGAAATAATTACCAGAATATCACGAGCCTGTAAGCTAAATATAATAAGATTAAATTCATTCGATGGAGAATGAAGTTTTACGTTAGAATTCATCAATAGTTTTAATAGAAGTAGTGTTAAATTCTTAAGAAAACAATAGTAAAATAAATTATTTAGTGTGTTTCTACACACAATCTACTTACCCTGGTTCAATATTTCTAAAATAGTAAAAAATTAGCACATTAATAGTATATTATATTTAAAGAAAATAAAAATTAAGTAATCAAAATTTTAAAGATTTGAAAAATTCTAAAATTATTTTATTAATAAATTAGTTTAATTAAGATATCGTTAGTATTAGACTTCTAGTTTATATAAAATATTAATAATTCTTAAAATTTTAATCAATTAAGGACTTCTGATTTATCTAAACTATCAGTATACTTGCATACCAATTTGATCTATTGTATTAAAATTTCAGTCTATCAATATAACTAACTCGACTAAAAAGTTATACAACGAAAATAACTAAACTAGCAATTTTTTATTTGGGTTAATGTTTTAAAAGCTTGTTATTTTGGGTATCTAAAACATATTAGAAAATTGATAAATTAATAAATTAAAATATTAATAAATTAAAATGTCGATTCAATTATTACTAATAATTCTGTTTCGTTGAAATTTCCGAGGTACTAAAATTCGGATTTTCAAATGGCAAATGATAGAAAATTATTTTACATGGAATTTAATTATCTAAATTTAAATTGTTTTAATAAAAAAATAATTAACAAATATTAGAACAAAAATTATAGTAATAAATGTTTATGCATGCACTGTATTCTTTTCCAAAAATAAAATAATAGAAATAGCAAAAATTTTATTGTTATTTAGAATAAATGCTATTTTTGTTTCTTCAATTATCCTAAGTTAACTGTAATTTTATAACAGTAATTGAGAATAAAGTCCAAGTATTTTGAACTTTAATAAACACTACAACATCTATAATGTTTGTTTAGTTATTTTCTGATTAAAATGATTATAATCTGGAATATTATGTTTTATTTAAAATATTTTTTTATCTTTTTCCATCTGAAAATCCGAATTTTAGTACCTCGGAAACTTCAACGAAACAGAATTATTAGTAATAATTGAATCGACATTTTAATTTATTAATATTTTAATTTATTAATTTATCAATTTTCTAATATGTTTTAGATACCCAAAATAACAAGCTTTTAAAACATTAACCCAAATAAAAAATTGCTAGTATAGTTATTTTCGTTGTATAACTTTTTAGTCGAGCTAGTTATATTGATAGACTGAAATTTTAATACAATAGATCAAATTGGTATGCAAGTATACTGATAGTTTAGATAAATCGGAAGTCCTTAATTGATTAAAATTTTAAGAATTATTAATATTTTATATAAACTAGAAGTCTAATACTAACGATATCTTAATTAAACTAATTTATTAATAAAATAATTTTAGAATTTTTCAAATCTTTAAAATTTTGATTACTTAATTTTTACTTTCTTTAAATATAATATACTATTAATGTGCTAATTTTTTACTATTTTAGAAATATTGAACCAGGGTAAGTAGATTGTGTGTATATATAAATTTTTTTAAAACAAAAATTTTATTATCACGAGAAGTAAAATTAAAATCACCTAAATTTAATTTTTGTCAATAAACCATGTAGATTTACATCAGAAATCCGCAATAGTATCCAATTTGTAATATTAACACTAATTTAAAAGTATTTAAAATTAATCCACACAAAGAAAAAAAAATGGGAAGCATTTTTGCGTAAAATGTAATGAATTTTCCCCACCTATTAAAGTTTGAATTTTTTTAATTTGCGGCTATTTTTAACGCAATTATATGGTACATAAAAATTAAGCAATAATTAAGTAGTTATTAAAATAAGTTTCTATTTTTTATTATATTATTGTTATTTTAAAACTTAGATTGTCTTCTACAATACTTTTTTAAATATAAGATTAGAATTTAATTTTATGTAAGATTATAAATGCTTACATAAAGAGCATTTATTAACATATCACAATATTTTTGTTAATAAGTTTAAGTAGTTTGAATTATTAGAAATTATACTTTTTTATGATGTTACACTCTTCTGAAGGTGGAAATTTTTTTTGGTGACTTTAAAGGTCCTATTTAAAAAATTAAATCCATGAAAAGTTATAAAATTTATGTGGATTTTTATCTATAGTAAAAAATATCTTACATATTTAAAGTTTATATATGAACAAATACTATAATAATATTTTTAATTGTTAATGCTTTGTGTGGTAAAATAACAATTTTTGGCTTTTTGTTATTATTATTACGAATTTTTTATATTTATTGTTTCCAGTGGATTGTTTAGGACAATGATTTTTGTTAAAACTTAACAACTTTACACGAAATTGAGTTCTAATAACATGTTTCATGTATATTAGAAAAAAAATTTGATCCTAAGACTAGCATTATATCAAAAACATTAAGATTAAATAAAAGTTACATTACTAAAATATAAAACATATGTAATTTTGTAAAAAAAACAGCAAAATTTGCGACAACCTAATATTTTTCATCGTATTAACCATTTTTTGTTGTCGCTTGATAATTTTAAAATTTGAATAAATGTTGATTTTTTTAACAGGTGTTAATTTTTATTGCATTTTATGTAATAATGTCAAAATTTTTCCCATTTTTTTTCTGTGTGTTATGATGGAGATTATTCTTATGATAAAGATAATTTTGATGATGAAGATGAAAGTGCATTAATTTAAATATTTTTATAATCGTTAATCTAAAAAAATTTGTTAGTTAATTTCTTATATTTTTTAAGTATTTTAAAGTAAATTATTTATTTATTGAAATAAATATTTCAATATTAATTATTAATAACAATAGCAGGCTGAATATATTACAGTGGGATGAAAATATGCTTAAATTTTTTATTATTACAAATTATTTGAGCATAATACAATTATTTACTGAAAGCAAATGATTATAACGAACACAAACATTGAAATGTTAATAAAGATAAAAATTATATCTGAAATATTGTAAGTCTGATTTGAAAAATCGTTCAAGACATTTTTATGGCTTCTGAGGACTAAAAGTTCTCTCAAAGACTTTCAAAAGTTATTACCTTCCTTCTACAACAATAAAGAGTAAGGAGTCTAACAAAAAACATAAATCTTCGCGAAAAATTCATTAGTAATTAATTATCTCAAAACTTTTATATAAATTGATAACGCATTTCAGATCTTCTACAGAGTCAGTAATAAGTAATATTAAACGAATATAAGTCTTTTTTAAATGTATTACCATGTTTTCTTCAAAAAAACCTTAAGTTTATAAAAATATTTTTTTTATTGTAGAATTTTTACACTTTAATGTTAAAAATAAATTATTTGATAAATAATTTTAATTCAGGGAAATTAAACATTATTAAGAAAATAGAATTGATTACTTACATGAGTGCATTATACAATTGATATTAATAAATTTATTTTGCAGTTCACTTAAAAAATAAAGTGTAATTTTGGTAGTATAATAAATTTAGAATTATTTTACTTCAAAAAGTTATTTATAACAACTACAAAACTTAGCATAAGATGTTGTCTTTTTCCAAAATTAATATTTATAATTCTAATTATACATAAAAAATATTTAGCTATATAAATTCAAATGTATTTTCAAATTTGATTATTAAAACTATTTTATAAACAATGATTTGCAAAAATATTAGCTATTTATTTTGAATAGTGCTTAGTAAACACACTTTCATATAAAAGAATATCACATTCTCCAAAAAAGTATCATTATTCAACTATTATTGTTACGACGATGATTTATGGAAACTTAAGAGCCATTGGTTTGTTTTTGATTTTTCTACAATTGCAGCTAATCCAGGAGAAAATTACCTTCTTCAAAATCACTTAACTAAAAAAACAACTGCAAAACACGCAGCAGAAGCACTTAGTGTCAATGATTTACATGCTCATATACATAAAGGAGATATCAACAAATCAAAAAAGCCTGTTAAGAAGAACTCTATTAATAAAAAAGAAAACAAGAAAAAATCGGTCCACAAAACACAACCAAAAACCAAAGTAAAAAAGGATCAGTCCGCAAAGCACAAACAAAAAAACAATCATTAAACAAAAGGTAAGAAAAAATCAGTTCACAAAAAGTCTTCTTAAAGGCCAAAAAGCGACTAAATAAAATGAGATTGAAACAAGACATTTTGATCATTGTGATGATGATTATTAAACTAGAGAACAGATTTTTAGCAAGTACATTAATTTAAAACATTTTTTTTGATGTTTATCTAAGAAACTCTTTGATTAAATTTTTCAAAATATTTATAAAAAAAAGTTTATTATTTTTAAGTTAGTGTTACACTCTGTCATAAATATCTAAAAACTATAAAAATAATTTTATAAAGTTACTTTATCTACAGTTATATATAGTTTTATCAAAGTTTTCATTCTACGCTAATTAGAATTTTATCATACAAGATAATAATTCTAGAGAAGATAATAATAACTATAATAAAAATAGAACATAATTTGTATTCAAAATTGAATCAGGATTTTCAAAACAATTGTCGTCTTCAGAAAAACATTTTTTTTAATATCTAAATGTATATATACTATTTATCACTACAAGATATATGTTAATATGCATAGCTATTTGAATTTTATCTTGTCACCAATTCTCTTATCCTTACTTTTACTCGACAACTATTATAAATCTAAAAAACAAGTCTTAAGGTAATTTAAAATCATAATCTTAAGTCCAATCTTTAGTGGATTACAGCTAAAATTTAAAAAAAATCTTACATTTGCCTTGAAGTAATATGCCAAACGAAATATTCATAGATGATTTAAGGAATTTGACAATATAAACAAAAATCTTGAAGAGAGAGAAAACTGACCAATTAAACAAACATTGAAAGTAATAATTTAAGAACTCAAATAATAAATAATTCAGATTTTATTTTATTTTAAAACTGAACTAATAAGCTTAAATCATGTTATCAACAATATATTATAAATAATGAATATAATTTTAAAATTGAAACATTAATTTTCGCCAAAATATTATCATTTTAAAGTCAATTTCAACGACAAACATTCATTTTTAAGCAGCTTATTTTAATTTTAACAACCCGCAAACTTTAAATAAAAATTTCTAAACTTTTTCATTTACAACCTATTGCACGTTATTAAAATAAATTTTTTTTTATTATTAAGTTTGTTTTCTAAACTTCATTTTAAAATTACTTATAAATATTATAATTATTTTATAACATAATTTATCAAATTTAATTATTTAAATTATGCGTTTCTATTACACAATAATTGTTTTTAAAATGAATTAAAATAAAAAATATTCTTATAAATTAAAAAGGTAATTAAATCTCTTAAAAAGGAAATATTCATTCATTCGTATGTAAATTAATTAAATAAAACTTGTCAAACCTATTATTACCAAATATTTTGACTAGTATTTTTTTTCTATATTTATAGCACAAATAAAAGATGATTAAAAAAATTTATTAAATAAAAATTTAAAGTAGAAAGAATTGGAAAATTATGAAACAGACATAGCACCATTATTGTAAGGGTACGTGAAAGGGAGAGCTGCAATAAGACCATCTTTAAAAGGATCATATGAATATTGCTTATTAACAATAATATTAGTTTGTGAAATTTCAGGATACTGTTTGATTGGAGATTTTGTCGTCTGCTTTGGTTCAAATATCAAGGAATGATAGCCTATTATCGGTAAGGAAGTAGAGGAAGAAGATCCGGCAATTGATAATGTTGTGGTAGTGGTACTCAATGATGAGATATTACTAATACAGGACACCGTCTTAACTTTGCGATTTTTTATTTCGTTCTTTAAGTGAGCAATTCTTGATTTTAATTGTTGATTACGCGCTAATAACGCTTTCTTTTGCTCCATCATTTTAATTTTTGTCTCCTTTATAGTCTGTAATGATTGTTGGTTAATTATAATTTAATACATTAGAGCAAAAAATGTTTGGTATTTTATGCATCAAAAATCATTCCATATTTATTGTCACCCTTATTTGTTGTGATTATTGTGAAAAAAACAATATCATGTTTAACTGTTGATTTTTTTTATAAGAATATGATAATTTATGTAAATAAGTTGTCCTGATGATTATTATAACAAATACTCATGAATAATAGTATGATAATTATTAATTTCATGATAAACATGAATTTTGTTGTCTTGATTTAAATTGAAAATAATATTTCGCCTACTCATGATTGACTTATAACCATTATACGACTATTAAGTTACTATAAACATAAAAGATTATCTTAACAAAATCTCAACAAGATAGACCTACTACTATCAACTACATTTTAAACAAGAGTATTGTGATATGCACGTGGAAACATATTCTAATATATTCACGTGAAAGTCAATTCTAAAAACTAGTACATAGGTATCGTTAAATAAATAACATTTTTAGCACGAGGCTTTAAATAAAAGAGTAACAAAGATCTATGATTTTACAACATAAAAATTCCTTAATCAACGGTTTTCATTAATTGTTGGTATATAAAATTATGTGTTATCTTGATTGAAGAGCTACAAAAAATAGGTTTTTTAATATTATAAATGCGCATCTAATTTTAAAATGTAGTATGACTGATCATATCTAATTAAGGAATATACCATGATACACTACACGTTATTGACGTAACAATACAAATTACACTTAAATTATTAAACTAATTACAATAAAAAAATAATAACAAAATTATTTGTATCAATCTCTAAAAGATAAAAAAATTTCCTCACAAATTTGAATATCATCATCTACAATATACAGTAATTTTATATAAACATTCATATATAAAAATATATTATTCCCATTGGATATATATTAACAATATTACAATAAAAATACATATTTTCGAAGTATTCTCTATCTTTTTGTAAACACGAAAAATATGATAATTATTTTTAGACTTTGTACCTTCATCTAATACTAAAGTATGATATTTCATTAAAATATTTTTTTGTAAATATACTAGAAAATAGACCTGATTTTCAAGAGAAATATTGAAATGCAAAAACGATGACATCAATCACTAGTTTTTATCATAAATTTTGATAATTGTTTCTAATTTTTTTTGTCTAAAAAACTAACCTTAAGATGATTGTTAGCTCTTGTAAGAAGAGCTAAAGTTGTATCACGACTTGAAATTGTTGCACTTGGAACAACGGTCCTTAACATTTCTAAGTGTCCACGAAGATTGGCACGGCGATTCTTCTCCATTTCATTATGAGCAATTCTATAGTAAAAATAGTGAAAATATTGAATATAAAAATTGACATACCTATTCTGTCGTGTTGATTGAGATTTACAATTTTTAGGTGATCTTCCTTTAACAACTTTAACATTTCTTCCTTTAATAGGGATATTATTACCACGACTATTTTTTTGTTTTGAATTTTGACTGAGATCAACAATTTTTTGTTTAATTGATTTTTTCTCACTACCCTTACTAGTGATGGGAACCGTTGATTGGATGGAACTTGATGGTGATGATGATAAAGAAATAGAAGGAGAATCTTGAATTAATCCCCTTTCCATAATACATGAATTTGATGTTGATTTTGAAATTTGTTGTTGAGTTAATGTACCCATGATATTTTGATGTTGTTGTGATGTTATCATTTTATTTGATGATAAAAATGTCATTTGTTGTCCATTGACATGTGCTGGAAAGATATATCCATGATTAGGTGTTGATGAGTTAATTCTATTTATTAATGCAAGGTAATGATCATAAGATACTGGAGTAATTTGATTACCCTTATTATCTAAATTTTTTTAAAAACAAAATTTCATTAAAAATATGTTGAAAGGGTTTTTGGGGTTACCTTGATTTAAACATAGTGATGAGTTTATAATATGATTTGTCGGAGTTGATGATGTAATCAGTCGAATGTTGGCAAACAAATCATTTGGTATTTGATTTGAAAATTGTCCAAAAGTTGGTATGATAGGTGAATTCATATCAATAGCTAAAGTATTCATCATTTCTAGAAAGAGAAAAGTGATTTTTATTATGGCATTTAAAATTTGATGAATGATTATATTTATAGGATAGTTTATATTATAATAAAAAAATGTCGGTGGCAGTTGACACTAAGATGTATATGTCTTGGTGTAATTTTTATGGTATTATGTCTCGGGAGGAGCGAAATGATAATAATGATACACCTCAAATTATTATCACAAATGACATCAAACTGTTAGAAATAATGAATGAAGTAAGAATATAGATGTATATTTTAAATTATATAAATATATATATATCTGATAGACAAAGTAAAAATGACGATTATGGCAGTATTATACATTTGAATTAATATAATACTGAAGAAAAGATAATGTAAATGAAGGTTGTTTGCAGGAAGATATAAAATTATGAAAACTGCAACACGTTATACGTACATATGCACATTCGTAGACTGATAAAAATGTTGTAGTTAAATGTTCGGTGATACTCAAAATAAAATCAGTGAAGGAGGCGTAAACAATGTGTGATTCACGTGAAAAAGCAATGAAAATTTTTGATAAAATCGGCATTAAGTTATTTGAATTAGAATAATATTTGATGTGTTTTATTTATTAAAACTAAACTCATAAATAAATAAGTTATTATATTGTAAAAAAAAACATTTTTCACACCAAACATCCAATAAATACTAAACATTTTTACTTGTTTCTTATCAAATATTTTAAAAGGCCAAAATATATTATTATTATAAAAAAGTGTAAACGTGAGGTATGCAAAAAATATTTTAGATTATATGATGTTATAATAGTAGTGTATATATATTGTTAATAAATAAGAATGATTAAAAAGTAGTTTAAGTTATTTTCTATAATTACTTTTATGTTCCATTAAATTGTAAGATACTTAAGTACCTTCTAAAATAGCCTATAATAAAATGGTTATGTGAATAATTATGTATTATAGAATTTTTGGTTAAATAAGAATGTTTTAATAAAATTTCAACATTTACATAAGAAAATTTCATTTAAATATACATGCACATATATTTCATTAACAAATTTTTTCTATTTCTAAAAAAAGAATTTTTTTTAATATTTAATAAGACTGAACTATTAATAAATTTGAAAACAAATATAATTAAATATTATATTTAGTTTACACAGAGATTAAAAATTAAGTAATAAAAAATGAGTCATTGTCTATTCAAACAAAATCATTATTTCTACTTGTACATTTTTGATAAATTGTGTACTTTGGTGGACAAATTAATTATAATTTAACAAATAATTTATCCACACTAATGATAATCACAATATACTTATACGAATTGTACTATTAAATATATATATATTAATACTTGAGAAAAAAATTAGTCACTACAAAATACAAGACATATGTATAGTTTGACCTTTAATAGTCCAAAAAAGGTCCTAAGTCATATATTTATACAACAAGTGACAATAATTCAATTTTACAAAAAAGTTGTTGTAATTAAACAAATTATGTGTTTCATTTTAAGACCGGATACAAGTAGTATTAAATAAATTTTCTAATGTTACAAATTGATAATAAATGGTAATATTAGTTTACAATTTTACCACAAATACAAATCAAAGATTATGAGATTAGATGAACAAAAAAAAAGTATATTTAATCAAAAATTTTGTAAAAATTAAAGTAATAAAAAATATTGAAAGTATCGTTATCGTATTATTTTACTTTTCAAGTTTTATTATTATTATTTTTTATGTTAATCTAGATAGTGTTTGTTGACAAAACTTGTCTTATAAAGATCAAAATAACAAGGAATTACCTTTAAAATATTTTTTATTTTAAAAAAATTTGGGAGAAAGGTTAAACATTAAATAGTAATTTAAAAAGTGTTGTCTTTTATATCTAAAGTTATGTAATTAATGCATAAAAAAAGTTATTTGAATTACATTTCATCTATTCAAATGGTAACTTTTCACACTGACTATCATTTTATTCATGTGTATTTGAAGTGTAGAATTAAATTTCATTGTTGCACTCATTTTTTCTTAGGGGTTTTCCCTAAAATTATCAAACGACACCTAATTAAATTTATTTTTTGCACCGTTAGACTTTTATAATAATTTACGATATATTATTTTAACACAAAAAAATAGTTGACATCATATTGTATATAATTAAATTAACGCAAATATAGGAATTTAAAATTTTAAAAAAAAAATAAATACTATTTCTATGCAAATATGCCTCTCTTTTTATCAAATTATGTCCACTAATATTAAAATAATAATAGATTACATGTGATACATTAGTGTATCATTGTGTCAACAAAAATTGTGTTATTAAACATATTATTTTTGCACTTTCAAAAACAGAAGGTCAAAAAAATTTTATTTTATACTATCAAAATGACAGCTATTATTTTACTTACCATTTACTTCAAAAATGATTATTTTTAGAAACGAAAACAAAGAGAAGTCCTTTTTACGTCACATTATTTATGACATAGTAAGGAAAAAGATAATTCAAAAACTATGTTACAATAGGAAATCACGTGTATATAAGTCAAAGTTAATTTGATCTTTATCAATATTTGATAATACAATTTTACATGTCTGTGGAAAAAATTTTAATTGTAAAAGTGTCACTAGATAACAATAACGCATATCATTTGATGAAATTTTTATTTATGTATACTATAAATAATAGATAACAAAATAATGCTAAAAAAAGTATTTAAAAATAAAAAAGGAAGTAATTTTATGATTGATTATATTAATATAAATATACATCTAACCTTCTTATATTTTTTATAACACAATATATGCTTACTTGTACATGGTATTTTATTCTTAGTTTTATATAATTTATTTTGTAGCGTATTATCTATAATTTGAGAAATCAAATACTAAAATAATGGATTGTAAAAGAATAAAAATAAATGGAGCAAAATCAAGTTTTAAATAATTTTTTATTACAATTGTCAGAATAGTTTTAAAAAGATATCAACTATTCATTTATAAAGATTGTTTTTTCATGTACTTTTTATATTAAAAAAATTAATGGTAACAAATAAAATTTCTTTGTATATATAATTATTTTTGATAAAATGTGGTAATGTCCAGTTTGAATGTGGTTCAAATTGAGAATGCTGATGAAATTTTTAATGTTTTAATTGTATTTTTCTTTAATAAATAATTTTATCATCAAATGTATCTATTGTAAAAACCTGAAAAGAGAATTATATATTATAACGCATATGATGTGCATGTTTTGAAACTATGAAGATTGTTTAAATATAAAATGTTTAACAATTTGAAAGAGTATTAATAGTAATCAAAGAACATTCAGAGAAAACTATTTATCATTACACACTTGATTAACAATAATTATGTATGTCATTGTAAATCTAAAAAAAAATTATTGTAAAAAATATTTATTAATCTAAATTGATAAAAGAATTAATATTTTAAATATTTTGGTATCAAAGTGCAGATCAAAACATATCAAGTGTTATTATAAATTTTATAAAGTAATAAAATATTTATTAATACATTATTTATATTTACCATGCTTTATTCACGTGTCTTATACAAATCATAAGTTTATACTTGATTAGATTAGAACTATAATTTACGTGACATTTATGTTATTTGCATTATATTTCAAATTATACAACTAAAAATATAAATTTAATTAAAAAAATTTAGCAGAAGAATAATATTATCAACTTGTTATATGTGCTATTTTTAGCTCAACAATAATAAATTTATTTTATTGAAAACAATAATAATTAAATATGTTAGTTACTCATAAGACAGAAGATTAAGATAATATGTTAATTTAAAATTAATGACCAACAAATCTTTTTTTCTGGAAACGTTGTTTGTTTGTGTATTTTCTTTTAAAATTTTTACCAACACTAGCAATGTATGTTTGTGGCATTGTTATATCTTCTAAATAATTTACTCTTGGTGCTGTATAACCACTGGAAACAAAATTTTTGTTATCATTTTCCTTGTAAAAACCTTCTGCTCGACGATACTCTTGAATATTGTATTGTGATGGAGTAACCTCAAGTTGTTGACTGTATACTTTTACAGGTGGATTGACTGTATACTGTGAATTTAATGGATTTATAGATGGTGGATGATACATCTGACTCCTTTGTTTATCTTCATATACATAACTACTTGGTTCATTTTGTATTCTATTATATGGTAGTGTTGTAGTAAATGCTTCCGTATCATATTTTTCCGTTGTTCTTGACATTGAATCTTGATAACTTGAAGTATATTCTACAACCTTCTCTCCAGTTTTCGGTGGACATGAACAATACATTCCATCTTTACCAGGTGGTCCTGGTTGTCCTTGTTGCCCTGGAACTCCATCAGCACCACATTGACCTTTAATTCCTCTATCTCCAACCTGTCCACGACTTCCATTTTCACCAGGACTGCCAGTTTGTCCTTGTGGACCACGCATGCCAGGTATACCTGGAGTACCTATTTGTCCTTTTACACCTGGTCTACCGATTGTTTTTTTATATCCATCTAAACCTTTAACACCGCAAACACCTTTTGCACCCATTAAACCAGGATCGCCTTTGTTTCCTTGTTCTCCAGGTTTTCCAGCCTTACCTGGTTTACCATGTCTTCCAGGCGTTCCACTTTGTCCTTTTGGCCCTCTAACACCTGGAGGTCCTTTTGGCCCTGGTAATCCTGGAGGTCCTTGAGGGCAACTTGTACAAATTTCACTATTGATAACTTCTCTAATAACACCATTAAAGGAGCTTTCAATACCATATCCGAAGTCTCCTTTTTCTGCATAAAATCTTTGTGAATTGACAGCAACCATAGGGTAACTAACGCCATCAATTCCAGGATAACCTGGTAAACCATCAATACCATTATCACCACGATCGCCATTAGGACCTTTTGGACCTACAGGACACTTATAATTGACTATATAATCTTTTTGATATTTCATTAATTCTGGTGATGAACAACAGCACTTTAATAACATTATTCCATAGCCATAAGTAGGTGGCTTTTCATACATGTTACCATAAACATTATCCTGATAATTCTCAGTCTCCCCATAATAAGCATTTCTCTTTGAAATACTTCTTATTATCCCTAGCTTTTTTTTCATCTCTGTAACATCATCCCACACTTTATTTCCTTTTTCCTTAAGATGTTGAAAAGTAATATATGTGAATTAATCTAAACTTACTTTCACAATTGTTGCAATACTTTCAAAATCTTTAATATCATTCTCCAAACTTTTGATTATACTTGGGATGATAAAGACAAATGCCAAAAGTGAAAATACAGTTACAGAGAGGAAGAAATACAATAACTTAAATGGTAACATTTTTGTTGGTATATCTTTAGATAAATTTATATGAATACAAAATTTTTCCATTTATATACTCAGAAATTTTAACTTATAAATTTAAATCTCATCAAATTTTTTTTATCTTATTGTGTTAAAAGATATGGTTCCTACAGTTTATTAATCTAACCAGATATTATACATTCTCTGAGGATGTTTATAATAAAAGTGTGAATTATCTCATCAACCAAAGAATATTTCCCCACTTAGTTCAAAATAAATTATTATTACCTGTCATTTAGGTTTATCTTCTTTTCTATCATTTCCATTCATAACACAAACTTTTTTAATAAATATCCTATTTTAAAATAGATATAAATACTATTTATTATTAAAAATATGAAAGATTCTATTTAAGAAATATAAAAAGATCAGGTAACAATTTTTTCATTATTAGATAACATTAGACATCAATTACCATCAAAAACTCATTTCACCATACCAAAACATTTTATAATTATTTATTATACAAAAAAAGGACAAAAATTATCCGCACTTTGATAAATCTTACATTCTTTATTCACTCTAATGAAAATATTCATTGAAAAGTATGAATTTTGAAGTTTAAATGCCCTTAAGTATAATAATTAAATATTTATTTAAAAGTTATGGACTAAAAAATAGTTGATAAAAAAATTAACTCCCTAAAAAACAGATGAATTTATTAGAAGATTATTAATTGTAAGGATGTCAATTAATTAATAAAAATGTTAGGCAAACAACTTTTTTCTTGACATTTTTTAATTGAATTCCTCTCTCAAACGACAATTGTACTAAGTATATTAAAAAAATTAATTAATTTTATTACAAAGCATGGTAAGTATTTTTCTAAACAAATCTATTAAGCTAGTTAAACAGAGAATATATATGTTTTAATTTTATTTCCTCTCATTTATACATTTAAAAGTTTACATTTTATATAGTTTACCTCTATTTTATTTACTATTATATTTGATAATATATATATATGTTTATGTTGAAAGTGTAGGAGAACTATTAACCTCACCAGTGACAAGCTGGGATATTTAAAAGATATTGGTCTTAGAAAGAAGGTCAAAGGTAATGAGGACCACTAAAAGATAATTGTAATGTACACATCTCCAAATGATAAGTAAAAATTCACTTTCATTTGCATATCTTTCCAGATTTTAATGATTACTAACTATGGTATTTTGTTTCTTTTCACTTTTGTTTCTCATTAACAATTCTACTTATAAATTCTTGATGAGAAATTAATGCCAGATAGTTTTTAAATAACATCCTTAGGTTGTTATATATTTTATAATTTCTCTTTGGAATATTATTGAAATTTAAAAAGTATTCGTGTGTCTTCCGAAAACAAAAGAATTAATGGAAAAAAGGATTTATTTATTACAAAAAATACATGCATGATTCATTATCCTTTAATATTTTCAACTACAATTATTTTTTTATCTTCCGTAATAAATAATATACTTTTATAAATAAGTAACGGATGTTATAGAGAATAATTATTTTCATATAATATTTTATTTATATTCTATGAAGGTATTTCTTATAAATAATATATAATCTTTCTTCATTCAAAATACAGAAAACTGTCATTTATATCATCTTTTAAGT
Source organism: Strongyloides papillosus (assembly GCA_005656395.1). NCBI lineage: Eukaryota > Metazoa > Nematoda > Chromadorea > Rhabditida > Strongyloididae > Strongyloides > Strongyloides papillosus. Next base: position 512,713 of record SRSI01000044.1, read on the forward strand.
TTTATTATAAATATATTTTATACTTACATATTCCTTTAAAAGTTAGTGTAGCCAAAAGTTATCATATCCTATTAATTTTTTATTCGCAACAAATTTTTAAACATTTTGATGTTAAAAATTTTATACTTAAATTATGAATATGAGGCTAGAAACGTTGTTATGTAAATACTATAAAATTAAATGAAACTTAATTGTAATTTAATTATTTTTTTTTAATAAACTTTACAAAATAATTAATATATACTTATAATGTAATATTTTATATCTTATTATTCCACGCATTTGCCATGCTGTATTTATTTACGTGTAGTAAAAAAATAGATATTTAGTGTAAAGTATTAATAATTTTATTTATAGATCTTAAAATGACGGATTTACGTTCTCAACTCCTCCCTATCACAAATGATTGCCAAATATTGTGGCAGGAGAATAAAGACCTCCAGGGGAGGTTTGTCAATGATTTAGCAGAATTACAACGTTACCAATGTTGTATTTCTCAGTTGACAAATGAAGGTCGTAGAGATCAATTGGAGACTGCTCAGCAGGCTATGATGAAAGCTCAAAAAAAAGCTAGTCATCTTTACCAACAATTAACCGATAAAAGGACAGCACTAATAAATAAACTTAATGTTGGCCTTCAAACTGTAGCACAGCATCAGAATCGTCTAATATCCTCAAGACTTTTTGACTGGAAAAATCGTCAAAAACTCCAACAAGTCGGATATTCATTTGAAAATAAAGAACAAATGTTGGATGAGATACAACAAGATTTTGAATTTTTAGCCGATCATTCTTGGCAACTAAGAACATTCACCTCATGGCTTATCGATCTCCTTGGGCGAGGACCACAATTAAATGACAATGTTGCACAAACTTTTATAACTTCTTTAAATTCAGTTTTTGAAAATTTAACAAAACTTTTATGTATGTTAGTATCACAAAGCTTTGTCGTTGCTCACCAACCAGATCCTGTTTTAAAAACACAACATAAATTTATGACAGAAGTTCGTCTTTTAATTGGAGATAGACTTGGAGTTAAACAACAACTTGTTAATGCAAATGTTACTGTAACTATAATTGCTGAGGAAGAGGCACGACAATTAAGTATTGGTGAGATATTTGTTAAGGATATGTATGTTTTATTATTTCATTTATTAGTTATTTCTATAAAATTATATTTTTTATAGAAAGAGTGTTGGTAATATAAGTAATGATTATGAAAAATTGACTTTAGATGATAAAGGGCATATGTCAGCAAGATTTAATAATTCTAAATTAACAAGAATTGCTCATAGAAAACCACCACCAAAAGCATTCCAGGCAGAGACTAAAACCATTCCTCAAACAGCAACAGATCAAAAGTACGCATTGCTTTTTCATATATCAATGTTTCAATTAGGAAACTTAGGAAATTTTGACGTTTGGGCGTTATCACTACCAATAATGGTTACAGTTCATGGATCACAGGATTGTGATGCTCAAGCTGTCATCTTATGGCACAGAGCATTTGGTAGTGTTAATAGAGAGACAACCTCTGAGGAGATTAAAAATGTCTCATGGGTTGACTTATCTCATATATTAAAACGCAAATTTACCCTCTTTACAGGATGTGGTAGAGAGTTAAGTGATTGTGATACTAATTATTTAGCAGAAAAATTACTTGGAAACGGCAATTATGATCATAAATCTATAACATTTCAAAGATTTGCTAAACAAAATATACGTGATGACGTTAATTTCTCATTTTGGGAATGGTTTTTTTCTATCATGCAACTTATTAAACAAAAACTTTTAAGGTTTTGGGATGAAGGTTGGTTGATAGGATTTATATCAAAAAACGATGCTAGTCAAAAGATGATGAATTCACCTTATAGTACATTTTTATTGAGATTTAGTGATACAGTAACAGGAGCAGTCAGCATTGGTTTTGTTTGTTGTGAGGATGATGGTACTAAAATACCTTTTCATCTTGCACCTTTTAGTATTAAGGATCTTGACCAATTAAGTTTAGCAAGTAGAATCGCTACATGCCCACAATTAAGTGAAATTAAATATTTATATCCAGATATTGATAAAGATGAAATGTTAAAGTATTTTGATAGAGAGGAGAGAAACAAATCTGAAAGTCCTACAGGAGGATACATTCAATCAGAGATTGTTATGGTAGCTAAAACAACAAGTATTTCAAAACGTTCAGCATCCTCTGTCCTCAACAGTGGTACACCATCTCCCATGGGCGGAGGGGCACAAAAAGTAGATTGGTCTCCAGGAGACGTTTTACAACATAATAACAGTATGGATTGTAGTGAAGAATTAGTTACAATGATGAGTCAAAACCAATTGGATAGTTATAATATTGAGACACTTCTTGGTACAGGATTTCATTCTCAAATACCGAGTCAACCATTACAGTCAGCTGACTTATCATTTATGGGAAACAATTTTGTAACTAATCCTAACAACCAATATCAAATGCATCAAAACCAACCAGTAACTAAGGGATCACCCTTAAATGTTCAAATGAACCAATATGATATAAATCACGGTAACAATATGATAAATCGTTCTCCATTACCTTCTAATAATGGACATATGATGAATCAACCCCAAGGAGGGATGCAATCATACAATTGTTACACAAAAACTGAATATAATTGAAAATATACTTGAAATAAATTTTTTGTGATAATCCCATAACAAAACTTATATACAAAAAAAAGGAAAATTAAAATAAATGGATAAATATTTTTTATTAACAACTTATGTATAAAATTAATAATAAATGCAATTAATTGGAAATTATATTAACAAAATTCATTAATTTTTGATTTATAAGGACAAAAAAGAAAGTGTAATTAAAAGGGAAATATTTTTGAATAAATTTATATAAAATAAAGTTATTCAAATGAAATATATTCTTTTTTAATATTTTTACATTATATAGATATGTATAAAAGTATTTTTAATGCTTTATTAATTATTGAGAATAATTATCCTAACCTGTGCTCAGTCCTACACCCCTACCTTTTATGGCTTCTGCGCTTCTACTCATTTCCTTGTTTCCCTCTGTCCTCCTGTTCTCACCCCTAAGATTAATTTTAGCAACATAAAATATATACCATACTTCTTGATAATTAAAATATAAAGGTATTAAAATGATTGAAGGGGGAGGAAGATCAAAATATCTAGCTAGGTACTTGAATGTATTAACTTTTTTTACATAGTAAATATTTTGATTATCTAAAGATGATTGTAAAAATAGATGGAACTTTTGGTTTATGTTATTGCGATATAATACCATACTCCGTTACACATTACGATTATAAACTAATATATTCTTTATATTTTAATTGCAAATATTATAGTTTTACTGAAGAAGAATTGAGTGATTCAAAAATAGGACATCTATTCTAAATTTTTATAAAGCAATCATAATACATCTCACCCCTTGACAAATGTTTTTTTCCTCCCCCATCAATACACTCATCTCTTTTCATATACTCCCTTGTCTTGAGCTTTTATTATCAATGTCTAAAGTTTATTAAGTTAAGAAACCTTGACAGTCATGCTCTATAAACTGTAATATTTAAAAGTTACCAAAAATATTATCTTTTCATAATTTTATTTTTAAAATATAAATATTCACTCCTAAATGCTCTTAACTATTTCTTACAAATATTCTATATAAAAAAGTTTTATTTATTTTTTTCATTATAAAGAGAATACATTTTTAATGGTTATTGTACTTAAATTTACATGAGATAAGTATCGTTGTACTTTATCAAAATAGTAATACAACTAATATTGACCATTGAAATATAGTTTACACCCTTTTTTACATTACAATTTAAAAAAATTTATGTTTTTCTTCAAAACTAATCTATTTGTTTTTAAATATGTTTTTATAAAAAAAATAATTGCCTATTTTTTATGTTATTTTTAGTTTTAATAATTCTGTTTTTTTAGCTTTAAAATAATTATGTATTTTTACTTTTTACTGATTCTTAGTTATGTATCATTATCTATGGAACAGTACGATAATGTAATTTATGGTTATAATTATCCATATCCAACTTCAACATCAAATTCAATGGATGGGAGAAATTTAAATTTATTTAGTGGGATTACTGGCATGTTTATTTATAAAAAAAACTCTTTTTTTATATAAATAATAATTAATATTTAGGTGATTTCTTGAGTTCTATGACATCAGCACTCATATCTGGAATGGGAAATGGTGTTACAGAAACATTTTTACCAGGAACTACAACACTTAATGGTGTATATCAACCACAAGTTGATTTAAATAACATTTATTCAGGCACATTTTATCCAAGTAGATATTTCCCTTATCCATCTGAATACAGTAACTATGAGAGAAACACTATATTAAGTGGTAATGGTTATGAAAATTTATATAAAGGTTCATTAATCACAACACCTCAAACATCATCTAATTTGTATACCATGTCATCCTCATACTATCCACCAAACGCTTTTAATGGCATAAATGGTCCAAGACCCTTAGGTTCAACATTTGCTGGACATTCAAATGTATGGGGTAGACCAATTGTTCCTATAATATCATCAAAAGATACCACAGCTTTTAATGGAAAATTTTTATCTACTTTAATATCTAAAATGGGATATCAAAAAGGTGAAAAATCACTTTCAACAACTACAACAACGCCATTATCATCATTGGTAAATCAAACACCGAAAATACCAACTATCTCATCAACAACATCTCCTAATGATAAAACAATAAAAAAGGATAACCTAAAAAAAAGAAAAAAGAGAAATATTGTTAATGTATAGATAAAATTTATTTTAATTCTTCATATCTAAGATAACCATTTGTCAAACATAAAAAAGGAAACATTTAAATCAACAAGTCATGAAAATCACTTTTATCCTATCTACTTTTAATAATAATATTTATCACCAGCAAAAAAAATAAAATCTAGTAATCTAATCTTTTAATAATATAAAAATTTATGCAAAAATATTAAATTTTTTGTATAATTAGAAACCGTGATGTCAATCAACATGGCAATATAATAGAAATATAAAACTTTTTCCCTAACTTTCAATTTTCTAAAGTATTATTTTTTTATATTAAAAAAGTAATCACATGGCAATGAAAGTTTAAAAAAATAAAAGTTAAAAAAAGAGGTTTTACAGTTCACGACTTTGATAAGATATTTTTAAAAATAAATGTTATTCTGTTTTTTTTGAGGGAACGCTTATTATTATTTACCAAAAAAATATAGATATTTTTCTATATTCTATCATAAATGTATTGTTCCATTTTGTAAATTTTCTAATACTTCTTCTGTCAAAATTTTATACTTTTTTTCTTTATTATTGTAGATATATATTTTATCATTAGGCTCTTCTGTCAATGAATAACCCATTTTTTGTAAATTTATCTTCATTAATTTGTATGTTGCTGTTAAATCAACTGATTTACAGAGACGTATAAATTGTGGAATTGCATATGTTGCCAGACTACGTGATAATCTATTTGATAATTGTTCAATAAATTCCTTTAAAAAGAAAATGTAACTGATAATCAATTTTTTAAAACTAACCTCATCGTTTAATTTTGATGTTGATTTTTTTACTATAGCTGCCATACCTGCTTTCCCTTCAGCACCTGGTACTTGAACTCCGTAAACTGTTGCATCTGAAACATCTTCTTGTGGATGGAGTACAGCTTCAACTTCTGTTGTACTAACATTCTCACTTTTCCATCTAAATGTATCTCCAGTACGGTCTTTAAAATAAACATATCCTAATCTATCCCAATGCAAAATATCTCCAGACAAAAAAAACACTATCACCTTTTTTGAAAACATCTCTTAAAAGTTTTTTATTTGTCTCTGATCTATTAAGGTACCCTTCAAAAATAAGTAATGGATTTGATGGTTTAATTGTTGAAACCATTGCACCAGTCTCACCTGGTTTACATGGAATACATAAACCATCTTCACCTCTTAGAATATCTAATGTTGTTTCATCAACTTTAATTAACCGAACAGGATGCATACGTGATGTTAATGGTGAAATAGGAAGGAAGCCACATGCACCAATATGACCATCAATGTTAACTAAATTTGTTGTACCTTCAGTTGATCCATATAACTCTCCAACACGAACACGAAAACGTTTAACAAATTTCTCCCAAATTTCAGAACGAAGACCATTTCCATACATTAAATGCATTTTATGTTTATCTTCATACTCTGATTTTGGTTGAGATAAAAGATATCGACATATCTCACCAATGTATTGTGAAGCAGTACATTCATACTCAACACAGTCCTTCCAAAAATTTGAAGCAGAGAATCGTTGTCTTATTGCACAACTACTACCCATACAAATAACTTGCCCAATTCCAATTATACCAGCAGCTGTGTGATACATGGGTATTGATATATATATCCTATCTGAATCTAATATTTTAAAAGATTTTTTTGAACCCATAACCATTGAATAGTACCGATAATGTTTCATTACTGCTGCCTTTGGCATACCAGTTGTTCCGCTAGTATAAATAAAACACAATACACCTAAAATAATATCATCATAAAAAAAGTAATAAAAATAATAAATACTTTTAAAATCAATTTCTTGTTTTGGTTCAGGTTCACAAATATCATAATTGTTAAAAACTTTTGTGATATCCGTTACATGAGTACTTTTACTCTCAATATACCCATTAACGTAAACATTGTTTGATATACTATCGTTTAACAATTCATGATCCATAGTTTTCCTCCAAAACTGGATATAATTTTTTTGAGGTAATAATACTTTTACAATTAGATGTGTTTATACAATGAGCCAGTGGTTCTAGTTTTAAATTTGTATTTATCCATGCTGAGATAACACCAATTTTCGCTAGTCCAATCCATGCAGCAACAAATTCCCCACAATTTTCCATAAATATAGCAACAACATCACCTTTTGTGTAACCCTTAGAAAGGAAATAATTAGCATATAAATTTGATCTTTCATTTAACTCTTTAAATGTCCATTCTTTATTACTACCAATATCAATGATTGCAATTTTATTTGAATTTTTTTTAACAATATCAAGAAATATTCTATGGAGGCCCTTATTTTGTTTTAAATGATAATTAAGATCAAATCTTACAGATAGTAGGAGCCATAATCCTCTTTAAAAAAGTTTTAAAATAGTTAGTAAATGTTGTAGTTAGATTACTTACGTCAAATCTCGATTTAATGTTAAATATGACCTGTAAATGAAATCACCATAGACGACTGCTATATATAATATTAATGTAAGGTATACCAAAATTTTTACAGAAATATTAGTTACCAAGAAAGCGGTTATTATTAAAAATAAAGGTAGAAATTGATCTATCTTCAAAATACTTTCCCTCATTTTTTGATAGTTTTTTAATAATTTATTTAAAAATTGGCGGAATGTCTAAAAATGAATCAATGATAATATTAAAATTAATAAAAATCCTGCATTATATCCAGGTGAAATGATTTTGCGCACTATCCAGATGACTCGTTTTCACCCATCTTCTTTAGTGTATCATCTTCATGCCCCTAAATTAAAATGTATATTGGGAGTAACAATACGCATTGTATTGTAATATATTATATATCTATAAAAATAATAAAACGATGTTGAGCTGGACATCTCATGGATTGTTGTAATGATAAATACTAAATATTTATGATTATATATATTTCTATATCAGATAATGAATTAAATAATAATTAAGTATACAAGAAATCGAGAAAAGGAGAAATTTCTTTCTTTCATGCATATATATCTATAAATAAATATGTAGATAGACAATAATCTAATATGATATTTGTAGTAATATTTATAATAAAAATAAAATCACTTATTTCAGTAACCCTCTACTTAAAATTTTGATAATTTTACCAACATCTTTCCGCAAAAATATGACATTTATAAATTACAAACACGCATAATCCAACATACCATTTTCTTTCCTAAGGCTATTTTTGAATAAGGCAAATTATATAATTATAATATTTAGAATACTAAATTTTCGTGGTGTTCTAAAAAAAAATAAAGTGTTAGAAATTATTATTCAAATTCAAAATATATTATATATTTAAACAAAAAAAAAACAGAATTATAAGAATATAAATAAAGTTACAAAATCTAGAAGATAAAATATGGAGAAAATAAATAAAGAGGATATCTTAAAATATACATAAATTAAAAACATTAATATTTTAACTATACAATTCTCACCTCCATTGACCCACCTTTTCCTCTAAATCATACCATTAAGAAAATTTTAACATTGTAATTTTACTGAAATTATGTACAAAATTTTTAGAATATGTAATGATTCTAATTAAAACAATCAAACGTCTCAAGATCATTTTTTATACTTATTATTATTTTTTATCTATTACCACTAATGATTGTAATTGAATATAAAATTTAATTAGTAAACAATTAATTTAATTAAAGCTAAAAAAACCGTTTTTTAACAATTAAGTTGAAGTTTTACTTTTATGAATGATATCATAAACAATTTTTAAGCACATTCAAATTAATAAAAAAAACCTTTCGTGTTTAGGTATTTCAGGAATTTAAGAGCATTTTTAAAAAGTGTAATATTTTTTATCATATTCAACAAAAATTTTCTGACTTTTTTTTCTCAGATCATTTAAACAAATAAAAGTCGGATTTGACAATTTATATTGATATAAACGATTTAATTAAATTTTTTTTTATAAATAAAATAAGTGATAAAAAATTTTCTAAACTTAATCCAATTTTCTATTAAATATTGTTAATCTTATTTCTGTACAATTAATATCATTTTTTCCACGTATTTTAATACACAATTTACTCCTGTAATTTTGTTTTTAAAACCAGAATTTGAATGTAAATACAATATTAACTTTTTTTAATTGCTACTTTAATCCATTAATTAATATTAACAATAATATAATTTATAATTGCATGTAATAGTTAAAAAAATTAAGACTTTTTCAAATACATTTTTAAACAATCAATTTATCTAATACTCTTTCTATTTCATCTTCAGAAAAATGAGGTTAAGAAATTGTCAATATTATACAAAGTTACTCTAAAATCTCGTAACGATTTTGGATAATATATGATCTAACATATATCCTTCTCTCACACACATTATTAATATTTATTTTAATATATGTTCATTTTTTACTCTACACATATTTTATAACTCCTTATCCTATAAAGTAGTACCTTTATAAAAATACTTTAATTAACATTAATAATTAACTTATAAAAGAAAAAATTACATAAAGTTATGGCAACGCAATTAGCATTGTCTTGTTGTTTATTTGTGCCATTGTTTATTGTATGGATTGGTTTGTTAAATGAATGGATACCACTAATAAATCATCACCTTCCGACATTTATAATAGATAACATCAAATATGTAAGTTTATCTTGGTTTTCCTTTATTTAATTATTATTAAAAATATAAACTTTTACATTCATAGGCTCCTATTTATTGTATCTTTCTTTTTGCCGTATACGCATTGACTTCTTTATTTATTGGTGTAATAACATTTAATGATTGTAAGGATGCTCAGGTAGAGTTGGTAAATGAAGTTAATGAAGTAAAAGAAGAATTGAGGAAAAGAAAAATTATTGAATAGATAATTTTAATTATTAATTTTTTTACCTTCACTCACACTTCCTCTCTTATTTTCTTTAATAATCTAGGCAGAAGGGAAACCTTTATATAGTTTCTTTATTTTATTTTTTATTTTATTATGTACAGCTATAATATCATTGCACAAAAATTATTTAAGTATATTTTAAATTTGCAAAAAAACTCATTTAATCACATTTAAATAAAAAAAATAAAATTTTATTTTATTAATAAATAACATCAATAAAATAATTTGATATATAAAAAGATTGATTACTTAATGATTAAATATATTATGTCAATGAAAGTTGTAGTAAATATTCTATGGCATTAGAAATTTTTAATTAAAATATGTCATTAATAATCATTCTCACCGTAATATTAATTTTACATTAAAATATTGTAAAATAAAAATTAATCCATAATTTAATATATCCTCATTATTAATTTGTAGCTGTATTTCTTCCTATTTAAGATAAAAGATTTTTATTACTTTTGACTGTTAAGTTTCCGTTGTTAGAATCGCTTAACAATACCATTGATTTTAAATGACCATTTTGATCTTGAGCAATAACTGATTCTCTTAATTTTAATATAGCACCGAAAATCTTTTTTCTATGCCCTATTGTCTTTATTCCTAATTGTTTTAAACTATTCTCATCCATAAGTAAAAAAAGCTCCCATATCAATTTCTTGTTCACGAAATACTGAAATATATTCTTTACAATCAAGAATTGTTAATACAATTTCTGGCGTTGTTATAATATTTATATCCCATTCAATATTTGAATTGGCACTCGGTATAGTTTCAAAGGCACCTGTTGATACGGTAAAAGGTTCATGATTATTAAATGTTGGGTAGACGTTAAAAATTGTATTAAGATAATTTAAATTATCCATATCAGTATTATGATTAATATTATTATCATTAAATGTTGGCTGTGTAAACATTGCTGTGTTTGTTTTTGAAGTATTCCATATAGATTCTAATTCAAATTTAAGGCAACTCATATCAAAATTATTACAATCTTTACATGAATGTATATTAGGACAATTTGTTTCTAGTGTCTCTGAAATATAGTTTCATTCTGTGTTACGGAGAAGAAACTCTCATCTGGGGATGGTACTTCAATTAACGATGTTGGTGTCTCCCATATATTTTTTTTTTTATTCTTTAAAACATGTTCTGGCATTGAATATGACAGCCCATATTTATACAATCCATTAATTGGTGACTCAATTTGTTTTAAATTTGATTCATAAATTGAATCATTTGTTTTCGTCATTTTATTATTAAAATACTCATCTATAGATGATTTATCAATTTTATTGATTTTTAAATAGTTTATATCACCTTCATTTAATGGGTAAAATGATTTATTTGATATGTTGTAAATATTTTCATTACCTGTAACTTCCTTGTATAAATTTTGTAAATTCCAATATTTAGAGTTGTTTCCCAATGATTTATGTAAAGGAGATCCAAGGAGTGATGTTTCATAATCAAATAATATGATTTCTCTTATCAAATAAATATTATTAAGACGATTTTCCATTCCTTTAATGATTATACTTGTCACATTCATATCATTTACATTTTTCTTTTTTTCATAAATAATTACATTATACTTCCTTTCAAGTGTTTGATAATTTAAATTTGGAGAATTATTTCCACGATCAAATGTTATCATTAGAGGATATAAACCTATTATCATTTTCCTAGCAATAAATAATGCACGAGGTTCTCCTTCAATTCTTAAACCAGAACATGGATATGTGTAAGGTGTAATTTTGACATTGCAAGCTTGACTAATTAAAGAAATCTCAGACTTGATGTTTGAATCATTGAGCAAGGAAACACGAAGGTCAAATTTAGTTTCATATTTCATAAACAAGGAAATCTAAAAATTAATATTAGTGATAATTAAATGAAGAGGTTTCGTCTCACATCATACTCTGATAACATTTCTCTAATGGAAGTAATTACGTTTAACATTCTTTGTTCATATTGATAAGTTCCTTTAACAAAACAACTAGAGGTTAAATTTGTTTGATTATTTTTATATTGGATGATAACATCATTACTGCTAAGATATTTAATAATATCACTCATAACTTTAGATTTTATTGGAGGTACAAATTCAATATTTATCGTTACAGGTGTTATATTACGTAATCTTTCTCTTGCCATCTCAACTTGTTCATAACAACCAGCAATAGATACTTGGTCATTCTTCTCTAATTCAACGTGTTTGTTAGAATCCGGAAAATGAATATGACAACGTGTTTCAGCCATAATAGTTTGTGTATTCCTACCACCTCTACCAATGATATGAGAATGGTCATAATGTGATATCTCCATTTTTAAAATAATACGATCTTTTTTAATTTTTAAATCTCTACTAATCATTTTTCGAGCTAGTTTTACCTCCTCTGGATATCCATAAATCTTAACATATGGATCTATAAAAATATTATAAGAAAGATTGAATGAATAATTCTTTGTTAACATACCTTTTTTTGTACGTGCTCCTATTTTTAATCTACTTGGCCAGATAATTTTTGCACCTGACATTTCCTCAACCTATAATCTTTTAAATAATTAACATTTCTTTTTTTATAATAAAATCTTACGTTTTCAAAGTATTGCTCTGCTTCATTACCAAATGACTCCTCTCCAGCAATATATATATCAACTCTAGGTGCTTTAATCATACTTTCAAGTTTTTTGCGATCAACTTGTATTTTTTCTTCAATTCTTCCATCTTCTAAAGGTACGTCATGGTGTGTTAGAACATCATCAAGAGATGTAGGAGTTAATTCTCTATTTTGGGACTCCAGTGAATTGTCACTATTTATCATACCAATATTAAAATTATTAAAAAGATGGTACGATGAAAAGGAATACTAAAAAAAGTAATAAAAAATTAAATTGATTACTAAATAATAAAAAAAGGAAAAATAAAAATATTGAATGTCTCTTTATTTGCTTTACAGGAGAATTAAAAATAATTATAATAAGGTGTGATCATTAGTATGATAGGACTGTGTTTGGTAAAAAAAATAAGATAAATGCAGAAATATTGTCAGCGACTATAACGTTTTTAAAACACGCGCAATCACATATATTGGGAACAAAAATTTGAAGATGAAAATAGAATTTTATTGCTTAAATGAAAATAGTTAAATTCACCAAACCCAAATTAGAAGGAGTTTTCGATACAATTTATGTAAAAATTTGATAATATTTACAATAAAAAAAAAGATTTTTTTTGTAATAATAAATTATAGTAATTAATCAAAAAGAATTTACTTGTCATCGTGCGGTGAAGTTTAAGTGGTATGTAATTTTTTTAGGAAATGGAAAATACAATGTTAGTTGACAAAAAGAATAACAACTGTTGTATATAGACAGCAAGGCCTTATATATATTTACACATGTATATCATACAATAAAAAGTTGATATTTAAAGAAACCATATTTATAAAAATTATTTTCTTAATTTTTAAATAACTAATCATTTTTTTAAAAATCAAACATCCGGACCAAAAAAATGTAGTTTATTATTATTTTATCATGGCATCCAGAGAATACCTTTTCTGTTATAGAAACATGAAAATTTTTACTGCCTATAAAAATTATATATTCAAGGTCGTTACAGAAACAAAAGGAATTATATCAATAAAAACAATTTTTTTAACGATTTGTAATCTTTGTCAAACATATATTTCACTTACTAATAACATTGTATTGAAAGGTGTTTCAAGTTGTTTCTCGAAAAACAATATATCCTAATTAATTAATTATTCTTTCCTATCTATACTTCTTCTTATAAAACATGTAATTTATTTATTATTTATAAATGTGTATGTATAAAGATACAAATTACTGAAACATTATAAAAATTTTTACTATTTAATTAAAATGGAAAATAGATGTTGTAAATTTTATAACAATCTTTTTTTTTGAATGAAACATTAAACCAATTAAAAGGTTAATAATTAGAAAATTATAAAATGTGAAAAATAATGTGTTTACAGGATAAAAAAAATATTTTTTTGGAGATCCCTTTGTATTTTATTATCATTCACCAATAGATATGTACTGTTATTTTTTTGCAATCGATTAGAAATATAAAAAAAATACTTTAAAATATAACATGTTTCGAAATAACTACTATTATAGAAGTCTTTTATATTAATTTTTTGATCGTTTAAGAGCTTTTGAAGCCATTAATCTAAACATTGGACAATATTGCTCTAAATCTTCTAAACCAGCTTTAACAGAACATTCACATGTTTCCCCTGCCTCCTCTTTCCAATTAATAGCTCTACTGCACCTACGTAAAGTTCTTTTTGCATTATGTTCATCAATTTTAGGTTGACATCCCTTAACATCAAAACAATATTTTGGGGTATTTTTTCTAATAAAACAATTTTTTGCACATATTGCAACTTCCCCAGCTGTATCGATGATATGTTGTATTGGAGCCATCAAATTAACTGTGTTACTCAACTCTGTCTTTGATTTCTCAACTTTTAAAACACCTAAACGAAAGATTTCTGTTATATTATGTTTTGGTTGTAATGTTGAATTGAATGTTAAGGAACAACTTTTAACATTATGTTCAAAACAATCAAGTAACCCATCGAGCATGCTATCTTTTGAACTAAAACATTTTTTTAAATCATCAGGTCTTTTAGTTATCTTTCCAAAGCCATCCCAACATTCATCAATACATTCTCGAGCTTGTTTTTTCATAATTATATAACATTCACGTTGCTCCTGGCACGTACATATTCTTGTCATTTCTCCTTTAATTATAGAACTATCAAACAAACTTTTGCCTTCTTTTGTCAACTAAAATGAAAAAAAAGTTTATGGGTTATTAAAACAGGAATATTAAAGATGTAAAGTAACTTACTTGATCAAAGACATCTGATGAAATAAATTTACAAGAGTATAAAATAATTGAAAGGATAAATAATATAGCCATAATTTTTTTAATAAAATGTATCTAAAAATCACAGTATATTTTGGTAAATGGGTGATAAAATGAAAAATAGGTAGGAGAAATTATGAATTTATATAAAGCCAATGGATGGCAATAAAATATCATAATTTAATCGAGTTATGTACTTTTGTTACATAAAATTTAACCTTTGACAAAATAGTTTTTTATCATACTATATAAAATTGAAAATTTTTTCTTAGTAAAGCAGATACAATTATCATTCCCCTCCTTCGCAGACATAAAAATAGCCTTCAAAAGTTATATCATTTCGTTCTTTTTTTATATATATTTTCTTTTTGAAATGTCATTTAACAATACTTGATAATTACAAAAACAAGTTTTATACAGCTTTAAGTATATATTTGTTTTCCTTATAATTTTTATAATATTCACCTTTAGCCTTCATCAGTTCTATACAAATTCTCCATACAAAGATATAATTTGGTCATACTTAAAAATAAAGTCTACTTAATAACAAAAAAATGACATGTTGGTGTAATTAAAATTAAAGTAATTAATTTCTAGAGTTATTAATATTTAAATAAATTATTAATAATTTTATTATTAAAATGTTTATCAATATTTTGCAATCTTCTTATAATAACAGGTTCACTAGAACTTATAATATTAATAACTGTGCTTAGATGATATCAATCACAAATATTTAATGATATATTTTACATTTTCTAAATTTAAAATAATTTAAATTATTATTATTTTGTCACAAGAGTATATTATGTATACGAAATGTCAGGATGAAACATAATTAATCACTAAACTGGAAACAAAGTGTTTAGGAAAATTTTTTTTATAAACATTTAATTCAATTAAAATTTTTCAATGGTATTTTCATAAAATTTATTTATAAAAAAGATCCTTTTATATATTAGGTAATTTAAAAAAAATTGATGACAAATGACATGTAAACATTGGTTTTTATGAACAATGATTTTTAAAAATATTTTTATATTTACCTTTTAAGATGATAATAATGGATGATTTAATCACCAAATGGGTAAATTATTTTACAAATTAATTTTGTACTCCTAAATTTTGTTATATTTGTGCAAAATTACTCAATAAATATTATTTTTGAACATTTTATCGTATATCTAAACTTGACGAACAAGTAAAAGTTCAAGTTTTAGTACAGCAGTTTAACTAAAAATAATAAAATTTTTTGTAGTTCGAAAAATGTATGATTAAATTTATAATATTCAAATAAAAGAAAGAGTAAAGATAAAATGAAATTAATATGATCACAGATCTATAGGTAAAAAAATTTTTTATAAAAATAAAATTGATAAGAAAAATTTTTTTTACGATAGAGATTTTTATTCAAGGTTTCATTAACATTGCCTTGTGTTTGCTGAAATAATAAAATTTATGAAATCTATTTTTAAGTTTTGTGATAATTTGTAGATATTTTATAACAATTTGTGTTTATTTAAAATCTAAAAATGGAGCATCACCCTTTAACAATTATTTATACTAATTTTTTAATGATGTTAAAAGAATTAATCTAATTTTTATAACTTGTAATTAGAAATATTTGAAAATCACTTATATTCAAAATTACTTACATTTTAACTGTTTATCATTCCTTTTTACATAAATCTTACAATCTAGTGTATTTGTAATAAAAATTTGTTTAATTAATGATGAGATGAAAATCAAATTTTAAAGATAAAATAATACTACTAATGATTATGAAATTTAGTAGCTTTTTGCTTATTTACGAAATTGTCATAATTAGATTCAATATGTAAATGATTATTTTTGTTATCAAAATACTATGAAATAAGTATAAATCGAAGAATTTGAGGAATGAAAAGTACCAGCTAGATGCATTTGATGAAACAATTAACTTTATTCTTTATTTTGAATGTTCAATGCAGTTTTCAAAAATTTTTTAACGACGAACAATTAGGTGGACAAAGTTTAGAATTTGTTGACGATTATGGGTTAAAAGATCGTCTTTTGGGTAGACCAAAAACAGGCTATTCAAAGTACGATACAACAATGCCAAGTTTTCGGGTGCGGTTGTAAAAATGACGGTAAAAATAAAAACTCAGTACGTAAAAAACACTTTTATTGATTTATTTTTAGAAAAAAAACCAAATTACTGATAAAAATGACGTCTATTGTACGTACCCAAGTTATAATAAAATATTTTGGAAGAACCTTTATTGGAAAAAGGCATCTGAGATTGTGAAAATCTGAAGTATATTGTTCAACAATTATTCCTAGAAAACGTTAATTATCAAAATTTTCTTACAGTATTAATTGACTATCAATTTTGTACTTTTACATATAATACTTTCCGTAACATAATTTCTTCTAAAACTATATTTTTAAATGAAATAAAATTTCAAAATATAAATGATAAAATACATGATTTTGTTATAGCTATTTAAAATTCATAATATTTTACAATTTAATTAATAAATTATAATAGTTTCATTTCTTTTTTTTTAAAAATTAGGCAAAATTGGCTGCTTCTGCAATATTTAACTGTATCATTACAAATAAATCACCAAGAAGTTAGCTGACATTTAATTGAATTTTATTTAGTAAACTTTATCTTCACATGTAAAAAAGGTTAGAAATATTTTATTTACAAAATCACAAATCTATGAGTAAAGAAAAAATTTTTTGATAATAAAAAAATTTATTAAAACTAAATTAGCATAACGTTTTTCAGTAGAAATAAAAACCCTTAAATTAAGTTTTTTTAGTTAATAATCTAAAACATTATTTTAAATTGTATTTCAAATAAATTGAAATAAAGCAGTATATCTAAAATTATTATTAAATGCAAGGAGTGATATTTAAAGAGAAAACAATCAATTGTTAAATTTTCTTTAATTTTCAATGTGATTCTCAAAGTTTTAATATTATACGTTTGAAAATATTGCTAATTTCTGATGTAAAACTCCATGGTCTATCAAATGGAAACAAATTTAAGTATTCTTATTATTATTTCTTGATACATTGATATTTTTTTTGTTCAAAATTTAAAAAAATCAAAATAAACTTTATTACTATATGCAAAACTTCACATTAATACTATTTAAATTGAAATGGCACAAATTAAAAAGATCTATTGGTTGTTGATTTAAAATAAGTGAGTCAATTTATTTAACTATTATCTTTAATATTTCTTTAACATAATTAAAAATATCTTAAGTAATTATAATCTGTTTTAGGACTGCAATGAAAAAACTTAATTGTTATATATAAATGTCAATATTACATGTTTTCAAATCAACTTTTAACCTATGAATTTAGTTGATGGAAATTTCACATCTACTGATTAACATCTTTTATGACTTCTTGTAATAGAAGATTATTGTTTACCTTGTGAGAATTTGATGTTGTACAGTTATCATTTGTTTCACCCCCTTTCAGTCTCCCTGTATTCCAAGTTTCGTCAATAACCCCTAAATTTTCACCTGAAAAATATCCAATTTTACAACGACACGATGTCGTTCCACGCAAACATTTCTCACCAACATCCTCATACCCATAATCGATTGTTATTTCTTCATCTTTTGAAATATTTGTTATGGTAAAAATTCCTATTATATACCTTTTACCTGATATCCACCTTTTTATCCTTGCATTTGGTTCACAAGAATGATTAATGAATCTCGACATATTCCCTATAAATTATAAATATATATAAATACAATTATATAAAAAATATAAATAATTTCATTACCATTACTATAGGAACAGGTGATATTGTTATCAGACAACCTCTGAAGGTAAGTCCATATAGTTTTTACTACAGATTTACTAGTAAGAATAATTTTAATCGTAAATTTACTGAAAACATCTCCAGTATATGAAATAATAAAGGCATTCGATTTAATATTACTCTTAGATTTGATACCAAAACCTCTATTATTAGCTTTAAATACATAAATTCTTGAAAATTTTCTCATCGTGAAGAACATATTATCTCAGAAAGAATACTTAGGATGATTTTAACCACATTCAATCTTCCCCCTGATAACGAGGGCACTGTTTAAAACAGTTAAACAATGGTGGCATTGATCCTTTCACCATTTCATTACACCTCTTTAGAGTACAATCACATTCTATTTTACTTTCAGAAACATCATCAATAGTGCAATAATAATTATTTTCAACTACATAACTAATTATTTCTGATTGTGAGAATGTATCTAACATCTCTTTATCACTTTTATTATAGAGTTCCTCTAGTATTGATAAATAAAATTTCTGGTATTCTTTTAATTTACTTCTCACATCATCTTCATTCTCATCTACTCTTTCTTTTCACTTCTGTATCTGACATTAATTTTTCAAGTTGTTTACTTATTTTCTATTAAAAAAATAAAAATCATTAGATAAAAGGTAGAATTTTTTATAAATTACTTGGATATCTTTTTCTGTTGCCCAAAATGTATATGTGTTATCAGAAAATTGTAATTCATAAAGTGTCCCAAAATCATCATTAGAAATACGATTGACAACAATGGTAGAAGTTAACTTTATATGAGATTTATGGTTTGAGTACATTCTTAGTCCAGTCCTTATCTCAAACGGTACCAAATCTAGAAAACCACAAAAATCATGTTTAATAGAATGCTTTAAATTATGATGGCCCATTATTTTTGCCTAAAAAATTTTTTTTTGTTTACAAATAATTATTGTTATAAAACAAATTTATATTATACAATAAAAATAGTTGTCTCCTCAGCGAATGAATGTTATTTAAACACAAAATGGTTTTGAAAAAAGACACCTTTTTTGGAAATCTTAAATAAATTTCTTATGAATAAAAATACAATAAATAATACCATATTCGCAAGCATCATAAAATTTTGTATCTAATAATACTAAAAAAGTCATGAAAATGTTAGATTGAAATTTACTAATTAATTTATATGTTTGTTAAAAATACCTCTGCAAAATTTTACAATTCACAATTGAAGAGTGAATTCTTAGCTACAAAATAGGTTATTATTCGCCATGACATGATAGGAACAGGTTTCAAAAAAAATATTAAATGCAGTTCTCTTAGATTATTTAAAATGAAAAAAATTCCAATTATTTTAATTAAAATATCACTCCAGAAAATGATTAATAAAAATTTTCTTTTATAATTAACATTCTAAAAGTCTATTGTTTAAAAAAATTTTATAGATAAACATAAAGTATTGTTTATATGCTAAATTTACTTTTTTTCAAGCAAGCAATATAGTATTATGACAACGAATTTTATCATGCTAATACTTTAACTTTTTTGGTCCCAACATAAACTTGCTTATCACTATTTTAAACTTTTTAAAGCCGACAATTTAGAAATATCATATTAAAAATAAATTTACCACATCGGAATCTACACTTATATAAATTCTCTCATATAAGTGCAGCTTAAGAGTTTATCAAAAAAATAATGCAAATTACTAGATATATTTTATAAAAAAGGTATACGTTAGAAGAATAAAAAAATATTAATAAAATGTAAAAATATATATTTTCAACTATTTAAATATAATGATATCTTACATTTTGTATATTTAAAACCACTTTCATTATTTTAAATATGTCATTAATATATATATGATGTAAGATTATTTGTCTTCATAGTTATGATTTTAAAATTAAAAAAATCACTTGCCATTTATAAACAAATTTATGTATCGAATGTTAATCATCTACTAAAATCAATTTGCGTAGTTTGATAGTAACATTTCTCCCACATAATCCCATTTATATAAAATATATTTTTAAAAAACTTATCAAATATTTTATAACAAAGTAAAATAATATTTTTAAAATTTCAAGAGAATTATGATAAAATTTATTTTCATGTAAACAACTACTCATGTTGAAAATAAAATTTATAAAATATTGAAAGTAAATTACTATATAGATTTCTATGAGGTTAATATTTCAAATAATTTATATTTACATTTATTTTCTAACCTTCATAAAAATGGCATTTTAAATAGGAGCATTTAATTACAAATTAAAGGTTAGATATTAATAAATCATCATTAGTTTTAAAATTTCATGATTGTCAATATCATTTTCAGAATATTATATATACACTTATATAATTACAAATTTTTTCAAATTACATGATTTCTATAAGTTTATTTACTAAACTATAAAAATAGTTATATTAAAACAATTTACAGACTACATCGTTTTAAAACACGTAATTCTTTGTAACAAAATAATTACGGATTTTAAATATCAAATTTATACTATAAACTATACACTTTCAAAAGAAATATATTTTATTTTCTTTAAAAATACATTAGAATATTGTATTTAAAAAATGAATAGATTATTTTAAATTGATTTAATAATCTTTATATACAAACATATATTAATGCTTACATATCCAGTAATTTTTTTAACGTTTGCAACATTGTGTATTACTAACACAGGGAGAATAATTAACCGGACATGAGCAATTATCCTTTTGAGTATAAGAACTTTGACATGGTATTACAATTGGGGATGATGTAGTTGTTGATACTTTAGAATTTGTACTACATTGACTCTGGCAAACATTTGGACATTGTGAAGTACATTGTATTGGTTGGGTATATGTTTGGTTGTTACAAAAATCTATACAATTGTTTTGACATTGTGGCATACATTGATTAACATAAGGAAATTGAGTTGTTGTTGTTGTAGTTGTTTGTTGTGCCTGTTGAACTGATACAACAAATTGCATAACAGTCTTACATGTGCTTTCACATGATAATTCGCAACTTTGTTGAGATACATTTGGTTCACAAGCTGTTTTACATGAATTTTGACAAGAACATTGAGTATTGCATGTTGCTTGACAGTTACTATCAGAAGATGTTGAACATTTGTTGCCACATAGATCTTGGCATGATTGTGAATTTGATACAACAGGAGATTGTTTAATATTTGAACAAGAATTTTCACAAGTTGAAGCACATGAAGAAATTGAATTTGATGAAGAGGTAGAACACAATGATTGGCAATCGCTTTGACAATCACAAGTTTGCTGACATTTCTGGGAACATTGATTATTATCACCACAAATATTTTGACATCCAGCTTCACATGCAATCTTCTGAACTGTAACTAAATATTGTTGAGAAACATCAGTGGTTTGGTATGTTGGTGATGTTCCTTGTTGACAAGTATTTTGACATGTATTTTGACATGCTGATCCACAGGCATTTGTGTTTTGAACATTACCACTACTTGAACAGGAATCTTGGCATGTAGATTGGCAGGTATTCATACATTGAACTGTTAGTTGTTGAGAAGATTGGTCATTGCAACTACATATTGATGCTTGGGTTGTTGTAGTTTGAGAAGGTTGACAACCACATGAAATTTGTATTGGAGCCGAATACGAGGCTTGCTTTGCATCAGTACATGAGCATGAAACAGGTTGTTGGCATCCACATTGTCTTTTACTTCTTAATGAGGACATCTAAAAGAAATATTATAAATATTATTGTAAAAAACATCGGATGAATACCTCAACAAAAGATGCCAAAGAAATAATAATAAATATGGTAGTTAAAAGTCTTTTAGAAATTATCATTCTTCAATTTAAAAAATGAGTAAGGACTTTGAATTATCAATGTCTTAAATAGTGAAATAATTTGTTAAATATATTGAAGTGTCAACAATAATCACTATAAGAAGTTGTTTACAAATAAACAAGCTCTCTTCTTGATCTTGTCTAAATATTTTTTTAAGCTCCAACTATATAATTATCAACTTCTTGTTCATATTAACACTTCATGATATATTAAACAAAAGTCTTCATAATTCTGTGATAATAAATTATTTTGAAAAAAATATTGTCATTGTATGTATGCAATTTTTGCAAATAAATAATCTCGTTTTAGACTTATAATTATTAGAAAATAAAAGACTACTAATATCTCTTCTCTCGGTGGTGGGAGGAATAATAATAAATATATATTGAAAGAGTAAATAAAACTTGTCCACAAATATAATAAAAATTATTTACAAAATTAATATGATGTTGCGGTTGAAGTATTTCTTCAGTTACCTTTTTATTTAACTTTTCATATTCTATACAATGGAAAATTTGAAACTATTATTATTGTCTTTATCTGGATATTATATTTTTAAAAATTTTTTTATATTACTCAATTCACTTTTTTTACACTTATATTTTGTAACTTTTATATTACCATTCTTCAACAGTAATAACACATATTTTTAACAACAAGATGTCTTGTTATTTTCAAAAGATTACTATTGTTACATTGAATAAGTAATATCTTACTTTTGATATCTTTTTAATATACCACTTCTGATATAATTTATTGAAACATGACAACTTCATAACACAATACACAGAAAAGATTAAATTTTTTGTTACAAATGTGTTTATTTTTAATTATAATAATAATAATACAATTCCATTATAATATAAGAATGAATTCATAAATGAGAATTTTAATTATATAATAAGTGATACCAAAATAATTGTTGTTAAGCCTTTATATTAATGTGTAGCACAATGCCTTGATTTTTTTAAGAAACTTGTCGATTGTTAAAATTTTTGTTTAAGTTCAGTCACATTAAAAGTATTTTTAATTGTATAAGTGATAGTATTTCCACATACAATTTTATTCTTGACATTTAGTAAGTAGTTACATATATCAATTAAAGTAACATCCTAACACTATATAATGTTATATTTATATGGAAATTGTATGATATTCTTAATTATTAGTTTATATAAACACAAATTGCATTTTTTTTTCTAATAATAAATGTAATTGGATAAAATATTAACTATAATAATAATAAAAGTTACATATGTATAATATGAATAGGGTTTAAAAGAGCTATTCTTATTTTAGATCTAATGAAAGTGAATGCGGAAGCATTGTAAGAAGAATGTGGAGTGAATGAACTGAAGATAACTATCTTAGATCATAAGTGAAAGAGCTATAAAACCTTCTGCATTCCACCTTCATTTTGTCCAAGTGACTTTTTATATGATTTTTTGTTAAAAAAACTAAAATATGATTATTATTATTTAACATGGTTAAGCGATAAGATAAGTGGAATAACTTTATAAGAAGGTTTTTTTCCTTTTGTTATCAACTGTCATTTTAAAAGGCAGATTATGTTATATAAAAGGTTTTACCTATATTCACCCACGTTAGAAAGATACTAAAGATCAAAGGAATAATAAAAAACTAAAGTTAGAAATAGGTGCTAGAAAAATACATCACTGACGTTGTAATGATATTTCAAATACAAATAATGGCAAAATAAAAGTTTAGTGATTTTTCTTCCTTGTTGACTTCCTAGATATCTAACGAAAATGTGGATAATGATGTGTGTGACCACTAATACAATCATGTATAAGTTCATCATCATCCCACATACGTTTGAGTTTTGATTTTTCATTCTCAGGAATTGGTAAATAATTGATGTTACCAGGAGTACAAATATAATCAAGTACTTTTCCGCATACTATTGTTTTTAAATCAGGAACAGCATTAAATGATTGTAAACATTTATTTATTTTAAATTCAGTGAACTGTCCAGTACTAAAAGTGTATAGTAATTAATTATAATTATCCTTATTTAAAAAAAATGTCACTTACCTTGAAAATGCTGGATAATAGGTAACATTTAATGGAATATCATCAAATATCACTCCCATCTTTTTCCCGCGAAGGAAGTATGTTAAAGTTCCATATTCACCGAATCCATTAAATAACAATCCAACATATTCACCATACCAATTTTTTGGAAAAGATTTAGTAACACCTTTCTTTATACCGTTATGTAAGCCATAACCTCTATTATTAATACCCCATGATAAACTATCAAAACCAAGTACGTCGGTTACACCATCATACTCCCAAATACTCGATTGATCTGAGGAGATACCAAACATAATAGAGGTGCATTCTTTTCTACCAAATACTTGAAATTGCCAAAATACTTTAATTCCCTTCTTTAGTTGTACATTACCCAAACCAACTATAGTTGATGTTGCCCATAAATAATTCATAATGGCACTTTGATCAACAATAGCTAATTTTGATCTACCATATCTCTAAAAAAATAATATTTAAAAATTTTGATAATAACATTTTTTTAATTTTTAAAGATCAATATATAATTATTAAGCCTCTAGACTAACAAAAGTGTTAGTGAAAACATATATAAATATAAAATATATAAAAATATGTACATATATATTTATACATTTTTATATAATAACCATCTTATGATAAACAAAATTTGAATGTTATCTAAAAAAGAAAAGATGTAACAAACAACAGGCATTAATAAACTCTGCATTTTATTTACTTTTTAAAAAAATTTAACACAAACATATGAAAAAATTCTCGAAATCTTGTACCATTGTTAGATAGTTGTTATAAAAAATTATGTAAAATAAATTTATATATATGCATATAAATATATATATGTATATTGTAATAGGAAAAGTTAAATGTTAGGATATAAAATAATAGAAAAAGAATGTTTATAATCAAAAATTGTTATTTATTCATAACTATTTTGGAGCACATTTTAATAGAAAATATTATATATATATATATTATACATATATTTATTAACAAGAACAAGAAGAAGATGGAAAGGTATTAAATTTTTTTAGGTTGGTAAGCAGTTTAGAGCTTCTTTGTAATGACCATTGATCATTATTAGAAGGAGACAAGAGGAATTGAAAGTATGGTTTATAAAATTGAATATGTCAATGCCAAATTGTCAAATTTTGCAATAAATAAATATATATTAGTTTATATTATTAGGTTTTAAAGTATCTCTATATAATGATGGCATTTAATTGAATTTGATTTTATGAGGAAAAATTTTACAATGATCTGACAATATATAGAATAGAAATAAATAATGTGTTGTGGTATTTAAATGTTACTATTAATATAAATATCTCAATTTCACATAGATATATATACTCCTACAATATGGATCTTTTAAAGTAGTAGTAATAATGTAGAAAAAAGTTAAAGAAAAATTTTCAGATGATAAAGATAAAGTATATTAACATCTTCTTAAAATATTATGAGATTCAGTATACATAAATATTAAAATGACAATAAAAATAAAAAGACGGACTATAAAATATAATATTAATGAAATAATTGTAGTTGTGTATCAAAAAGGCGAATGATATTTTAAAACTTCTAATCCTATATATGTAATTTCCTCCTATTTACATTATCCTTCCAACACAAACATTCTATTTGCCTTGTGTGAAACAAATGGATCTTCCAATAAAATATTTTAAAATATACACAGAGTATAACTCTTTTTTTTTAAATATCAGTTTTTAATGAAAAAAAAGCTTCATATGTAGATACAGGAGAATGAAGAAATGAGATGACGGTGAGAAGAGAAAATGGCGGTTATTGAAAAATAAATCTCTATTCAATTTTGTTATCCTTTTAATCAACAAACTTTCAAATATATGTGCATTTATATATATTTTACCTTCTTATATGCTTAAAAATATATTATTATTATAATAATATTGCTCTCCTGAAATCTAATGACATGGTAAAAAAGAGTTATATAGATATATCTTAGTACATATATAATATATATACATATTTATTGAGTCACATTCCTTAACAAATTGAATATTATCTTTAATCATTTTAAATACTCAACAACAATATATATTTACATTATATTATATATATCACTATTAGCCTTATGATGTGTAGATTAAAAATTTGTGTGTGATATATCAATAGTATACATAACTATGATATATAATAAATATACATATTTATATATATTTAAAAATAATTTAGAAATCTTATAAATATATCTATTAATTTAACAAAATAAATAAATAGGATTAAAATTTTTTTCCTCTTTCTTTTATTTGTTTTCATAAAAATGGTAACATAATAAAGGAATGTGTTATTTTATTGAATCCTACATATATAAGGAGACATAAACTACTACTTAATATTGTAAAAATTATGTCATTATTTTTATTCATTAGGTATCCATTCCTCCATTAAATTATATCTTTATAAATTGCTTAAGTAAATACATAATTTTTTTATAAAAAAAGATAAAGAAAAGCCACTTTTGTTTTGGATTATTAATAACACGATGTAACAAAAATGGAGATTTACATTATAAATAAATGGGTAAAAATTTGATTGTTAAAGATATCAGTTGTACTTTTATTTATATAATTGTTTGAGAAAACATATCATGTATACAATGTTTTAAAAATAGATAAAGTATTTAAAATTTTTATCATTTTTTTGTTATCATTGTCTTACCCAGAGGACATACACACATATGTACATTTATATATTATATATATAAAAATACACATATTCATATACTTTACAAAGGTATATTACAACTCTCATGAAATTAAAAAAAGCAACTTTTAAATCAAAACTTACTTGGTTAATTTTATGATTCCAATCAAAGTCAATTTGTGACATATGTTTTATTACAACTGATTCATCACTGTATGCAGCATTGTAGAATCGATGGATATTACCATACTGATTTTTAATATACCTTACCATTGGTGGATAATTAATCACAACATCCTCTTCATTAATTATTATATCTTCTTTCTGTCTTACCCATGCAAAAACATGAAGCAGGAGATACATAATAAGGCCATTTACATTATCTTCTGCTATTGTTGGTAAAAGTAAAGATTCCTGATCTGGATACCTTATTCTATTGTTGAATTCGTGTCCCACAGACACATAACGAAGTTCCTCTTGAGTTGTATTATTATTATTTACGACTACTTCCTCCTCAACATCCCATATATTTTGGTATTTTTTTGCTAACATTGACAAATACTTATCTCTACTTAAATGATGAAGGCTAAAACATCGATACTCTCTTTTCCCTAATTTTGTTTTTAGGGTAGATGAACTAATACTCAATGCTTCAAACACTGCGTTTAAATATTTAAGAGGTATAGGATCATCTTCTGAACTCAATAAAGCATTCCTAACAATACCAGTTGCAATACTTTCAATTCTCGTACGATTTGTAAAAAGGCATTTATTTCTATTTTCAATTAATCCTAAAGCCTCGGGTGGAAATGGTATTTCTTTTCTAGACAATCTTGCCGCTACAATAAACTTTTCAAAGATAGAAATCGTCTCGGAATCAAAAAAGGATGCTAAATTGTCTTGTGTAAGATTTAGGTGTGATAAAAGGTTTGAGGGAAATGATGGTTCATAACAGATTCTTTCACCATGGCGTTTTGTGCTGTAATCAAAGATTATTTCAAGTAATTTTTTATTATTGTATGATGCAATTCTCGGAAAATCAACCCTTCCCTCATACATAAGGTCTTCATCAATTGGGGGATGAGGACGAATAACATAATCTTCCATAGTAAAACAGTGATATATAAGAAAAAAACCTAAAAAGAGTTAAAGTCACATTGAAATATACAAAAGCAATGAAAAAATCTCAAAAGAACATTAATAGAAGTTTTAAATATTAATTTGCATATTTTAAGCAAATTTCAAAACTATTATTTTTTTAAACAAAATATTTAAACAAAAATTTATAATCACTAAAGTATAAATACATATAATTAATAGAAAACGAAATCCCTTTTTTTAAATGAACTGTACATTTTCAGTGCAGAAACCTGCAATCTTAAAAAAGTTATTCCAAGGATTAGACATTATCGGAAAGTGTTACTCAATTAAGACTTTTAAATAACTTTTTAGAAAATATTAAAAAAAAATATATATTTGGAATCAACACAAAATTTTGAATTCATATTATATTAAAAGTTCAAAAAAATTCAATTTATTTTTTGTCGCTTTATTAATTAATTCATATCTAGATTAGAACGACATTTTTGAACGATTTAACAACATTGGGTCGAAGCCTCAATTCTTAGTTTCAAAATAAAATATTATTCATCCTTTTCGGTTATGACTGAAGTTCAAAAAAATTATTAAATATTGTCAATTTAGACCAGTTGAATATAGAAGAAAAACTTTTTTATTTCATTTAATAAAACCATTAACAGAAATTACATTTTCCTAATAACCACCATAAACGTTTGTGATTAATAAATTCCCATAATTAACATATAACTAATTGTTTATATTATCAATTAGTTGTTTAACAAATAATAAAGTAAAAATTATAATAATTTTTAAAATGGCATCATCTGTAACCTTTGTTGCTTTAGTGCGACTTTATTTATTTCCATTCTATAGTGTTTAAAGTTAAACAATTTAAAAATATTATTTTAAAAATAAATTTAGTATATCAAAATCTATATATAATTAAATTTTTAGGTGGAAAAGGGCAATTTTAAAAGTACGTCAAAGTCTTACGCCAGTTAATATTTATATGATCTAAAAGTTTGTGGAAATATTTTTAAAGCAATATTTATAAAATAATAAAGAATATAAAATAGCTAGTTTTTATCAAAAAATACATTGAAATTTTTGATTAAATTGAAGAAAATATATTTTGTAAGAATATAAAAAGATATCTGAGAATGGCATTTGTTAAAAGATATCCTAGTTTATATACAGATACATTCCCATCTGGTGAAAGGTCTAACTATTTTACATGTTGATAACATTTATTGTTCTGAGATAGCAGATGTCATTGGTAGGGTAAAAAAATGGATAACTAACAATAATTTTGACCATTACTTTTATACAAAGTATTTTTCTTTTATAATATAGATTGTATAAAGAAAAACACCTGCTTATTTTATTATTACAAAATAGATATATATAATTAATGTATCATGGATTTATATCCTTTTATTCTGTATTTGAAATTTTTGCTAAAGTGAATAGCGAAGAACTAAGTCTTAAAGCATTTCTATAAAATTATTATAGTAAATCTTTTTTCTTTCTATAGTTTTTACTGTAAAAAAATAGTAAATCTGCACACAAACGATAAGGTAACAAGAATTTTATCATTAATATGCTAACAAATAAGAATAATCTCAATAAACATTTGCATCTGGAGTAGAAAGAAGAAAAAAAGAAATTTGATTGATGAAGAAAAAAATTTTGCAAACATAGAAATGTATGATAAGCTCAATAATAAGTATAATGATATTTTTTTAATAATAACAAATAAACATTAAATAATATCGAATGTAAAGATTTAAGTACATGTAAATTAATAAAATTATACATATCATACATTTAGTCATGGCAGCTGTTATTACTAACAGATTACCATTTGGTCAAACATAAGGAAAAAATCAAGAGTTGTTACATTCTAATAGATATAAGGTGTTAATAGGTACATCTTTTTCTTTTATTAACTATCAACTAAAAATAAATATTTTTATTATATTAATTTTCTGAAATTAATACATATACAAATGTGTATGATAGATAATTTAGAAAGTGTAAAAGGAATAAAAATTATACATAAATTGAGCATTCTAAAATTAAAAGACAATATATGAAAGTGTGATGTATATTAAGGATGTCTAATAAAAAAAATACTTTTATATTACTCATGTATGGGTCATTTTAACATTCTATACGTAATAATTGTACAAGTTTAGATAATGTATTTGAATTTAAAAGTATACAGAAGTCAATAAAAAATAGCATTAAATCTTTGTAAATTTTAATTCATTAGATTGTATTGTTTTCAATAAAATAGATAAAAAAATTGATAAAACGAGAGTAAGGTATTTAAATTAACAAGTTAAATATTTCCATTTGATGTCATAGAATTTCTGAATAATAATCCAAAGATAATTTGTTGATAATCTTTTAAATTTTATCAAAAATTTAATAATAGCATCCTTGGATTCACAATAATAAAATAAAAATTTCAAGAAAATGAAAAAATTATAAACGACAAAATACAACTATAATCAGAATTTTACTGATTTATATATTTTTTATTAAAAATGAAACTACATATAAATACGCAAAAACGATAGAAATTTCTTTAGAAAAATTCAACTTTCATCAACGATACCATCTATTAATCTTAGAAAATATAAAAAGTTTTATTATAAATTTCTATCTAGAAAAGTAAAAAATACTTTTTATAATGTTTACATTTAATTCTATCAAAAAAATAATATACATATGAACATAATACATACTTTTGTCATTACATAAAAGATAATTTAATGAGTTTTTTTGATGAGACATAAAAAAAAATTAACACATAAAAAAATAATTGACGAAAAGAGGTTAGCAAAATAAAAAATAAACTAAGCACATAGATAAGTTATCTAATAATTTTATTATTCACTAATATATACATATAATTAATAACACTTTCTTTAAACATAACTTTATTATGATAGAAATAATAAATTTTTTATTTTTATTATAAATTAAATTTAAAAAATAATTACATATATATTTCACAAACTTTCCTATAAAATTATTATTTAACATTACAAAGAAGATGGAAAAAAGTTTAATTGTTTTCCAGACACATAAAATGTAATTTACAATTCTATATATTTTAAAATAAATTTTATATATCTTACATGATACAAAATATTTTAAATTAGACAGGCTTTTTAGTGGAAAAAAAAATATATTTTATTTGAAAGAGATACGCAATATAATAACTTTTTCCTTTCTTTTTCATCTTTTAAAATTTTATTAATTATAAAAACGAAAGAACATTTTTATTACTTTGGGATCATTAAAAATCATATTTAAATCTTAAAATTATAAAAAAAATGTGAGATCCATAATTATTATGAAAAATGATTTTTTTCTCTTCCTTCATAAAGAATAATATTTTTTTGTTGTCTGGTAAGGATATAGAAAAAAGAAAAACTATATCATAGGTATCTTGAGAATAATCCTATTAATATCATAAAAAGGAGTATAATCATGTATCTTGATTTGATTTGAAAGATATTCGAAGATGAATTGCATTTATTAGTATTACAACAACATAACTCTCCTGTATAATACGAATATATTTGATTTTGTTTACATCCTGGTCCAATATTCTATAAAAAAAAATTAAATTGTAATTATGTAATAAAAATGATATAACTTTGCTAATATATTAGAAAACATACTTTACATAAATTTTGTGTATCACAACCACGAATAAAATCATTTCCTGTTACCATCTTCATACAATAAGATATTCCAACACCGGCAGTATCACATATCTGATTCTCAGTTGGTATCTGACTAATAGTACCTCTACCAAAATAACATTCAATAGAAAAAGTTAAAGTTATAAAAAAATTTATTATAAAAATAATAATACAAGGACACTGCATCTTTTTTTTATATTAAATGGAATTTTTTTCTTTTTTTTACTTATTTGTCTAACTACCTGAAATGAGTAATAATCAATTTATATAAAAAAAATTGTTTATTATATAAAGCAATATTTTACATTATGGTAATGATAAACACATAATATACAAAGAGATATATTTAAAAGTAAGTTTAAAATAATATTAACCTGTCGTTTGATTAATATAAATCTCCTAATAACTAATTAATACATACATTTATAATACCTAATTCTTCTTTTATCATTTTTAATATTTTATTTAAATTACCAATCATGTTTTAATAAAAAATTTTTACCTACCTATTTTAAATGTCAAAATTAGTAATTATATAGTTGTAATGAATTTCAAATTAATATTCGCATAAAATATAAACTTATAATTAGCTATAAGAATATTGTTAACTAATATTTAAACGGTACGACATATGATATATGAAGACCATATTAAAATAATATTTTATTTTCTCGAAAAGTAAAGTATGCATGTATTATACATATGTATAATGATAATTAAGGATATTGAAAAATTATGTCAAAAATTGTGAAAAGAGAGATATTTTAATAACTATGAATGATAAAACCTTACAATGACTCCTGAAAAATTCTCACTACTTAACTTATGAAACCTTTTTTATATTTAAAAATGTGTTTGTAAATAATTAAAGAATTTCCATATTCCAAATAAAAATTTACATTGCAAGAATTAAATTGTTTTTTCTTAGATAAGCATTTTATATTTAAACAAATATAAAATTTTAAAAATGATAATTAACAAACACAGTAAAAAATAAAAATAATAACATGCAATATTTATTGTTTAACACTAAAATTGTTCTAATTGATGAATTGCAATGATCTCCAGAACAACAACATAACTCTCCATATTTACCACCATAACTGACACCAGAGACACAACGATTTCCAAGAGACTAAAATATAAAAAAATAAGAAATAATTATATTGTTACGAAAAAGATCACTTACAACACAAACATTTAAATCATCACAATTCCTATAGGAATATTCTCCTTCAGTTACTTTAACACAATATGGTGTGTTAAATTTACAATAACGATCATGGATTGGAAGTCTATTAATGTGATTACTTGAACGAAAACATCCTAAGGTGATGATGAGGTGTGATAAATTTGATAAAATAATCAAAACAACAATTATTTTAATCTTTACCATATTATTACAACAAATTTTCCAAAAAAAAATTTTATCAAAGATATATAAGTTATTATGGTAATAATAATGTGAAAAAAGAAGGATTTGTTAGGTAAAAATTTTATTCCTCTCTTTGTTACCACTAAAATGAGAATAATGATAATGTTTAATTATGATGATAATAAGTTAAAATGAAAGTGAGATATATATATATAAAATACAGAATCATTAGTATTTATATTTTGATAAAAAGAAGGAAATAAGACAATATATTATTTATAATAATTACAGGTCTCCTTTATCATGTATATTTTTGCCAAAACCAATGATGTAGAAACATAAATTGTTACCATTATTATATATTGGAGGTATACGTTAATTATCTTCACTTTTAAGTAAAATTATGAAATATAATATAAGAGATAATGAGGGATGATAATATTAAAAAAGATAGGAAAGGCAATATTTAAAAACTCTCAAACTTGGGTACGAAAACTTCATCAACTAAAAAGGGAAAATCTTAAAAATATTATCAAATCTTTGAATGATTGACAATAATAAAACTGATACATAGATACAAATGATATAAATTACAATAGATTTAGTTTAAAATATTTTAAAATGATCGTGATCACAAAAAAAGCAAACAAAATATTAATACATATGTGGTAATTCAACAAAACTAAAATGAGGATACCTTCTCATAAAAATACTTTTCCGCCACACTATAACTATTTGTTTTTTATTTACTTTACCTATAAATTTTAACCTTCATCATATTACAAAACCTCATAAAAAATAAACATCGAATAAACAAGATACTTATAAAAAAATAAGGAATATTTTTCCATTATCACAAAACATCTCTTTTTTTTGTGATGGATGTAAAAATATATTTGTAACAAAAAACCATTTCATTCCTTTTTTTTGTATTTTCTAAATATAAAAAATAATGACATGGAAATAATAAATATTATTTGTATTCTATATAAAAAATAATAATAATAATATGGAAAATAAAATAATTTTATCCATTTATAAAAAAAAAAGTTTCTATATTTTCTTTGAGGTGTAATAAAAAATTAGTTTCTTTTTTCTTTGAATTACAATAATTTTTATATATAAACTTTTTTGTGATATATCTTCATTGGTTAGGCACAAGCAAAAAAATTTTTGTCTTTCAACACAAATTTAATAATTTTTTCTTGTTTTTTCTTAAATATTTGTAGTATTGTTATGTATGAGAGAGAGTCTAATGAGATGGAAAGGTATTTGATGATTTTTGGATTAGGGTTTGTCATATAATAATTTTTATTATAATTTCTAACTTTCATTTTATAATTAAAAGAGATTCATTCCAACATTTACACCAAAAATTTTATCCCATTTTATTTGTGTAGGACATGATCTTGTATGCCTTCTATGGATACTTCTTTTCTTTACAATACAACTGGATAATTGACTCCATGTATCGATTCTACATTTAATGACAACATTTCTA
The DNA here is from genome assembly GCA_005656395.1 of Strongyloides papillosus. Taxonomy (NCBI): domain Eukaryota; kingdom Metazoa; phylum Nematoda; class Chromadorea; order Rhabditida; family Strongyloididae; genus Strongyloides; species Strongyloides papillosus. The sequence goes on from SRSI01000044.1 coordinate 547,400, forward strand.
CACGGTACCATTGAGATGTACTTTGCTAATAATCCCTCTGATGCTAATTGTGTTTGAGCGTAAATTCCATAAATTTGTTCTCCTTTCCCTACAATATACCCTTGAATTTCATCATTCTCCTTAATATGGAACATTTTACCCTCTTTAAAGAGGTACTTAACAAATTCACTTCTGTTAAAATTAGACAGTGTATCATCAAACTCAATGATACTATCAAGATCACCCTCAGTTGTTGTTTGAACATTAATTCCTATAACAAAAAATTATCATTTAATTAGTTTAATCTCCTTTTATTAGCTTAATTATATTTGACCTCAATTTTATGGTACCTTTAATCTCACTCATTGAACTATTACTTTTTTTTGTACACCTATTTAATATATTTAACAAATTTTTATAGGTAATATGTATGTTACTAAAACATGTCATACTCTCTGAGTATGCAAAATAATCTTTGAGTTAAAAAATATTTTTATGAAGTTTTAATGATAAAGAAAAAATCATAAATATTATATTTTTTTAAGATCTATAAAAAATTTCATATTATCTTAGAGGAAAGGTCACTTACTTTTATTAAGTTTAATCCTCACCAAAAGGTTAATCACACAAATATAGCTTGGATATAATTATTATCATAATAATAATGTATGTTAAGAAAAAAGTACAATAATATAACCTTATCAAATATAAATTTAATTTACTTTGTCATAATTTTAATAAATTAAGCGTACATTACATAGAGGTCGAAAGAATATTTTGATAAAAGGATCATTAAAGTGAAGTCCCTCTATATTAATTATCATAATAATTAAAGGATTCCACTTTAGTGATATAAATACTTAATAGACATAAAATATTTAAAACTAACCTTGAACATTACTTCTAAGAATTGTTTTAGTTTTTACACTATCATAGGTTACCTCTTCCATAATAAACTTTTCACCAACAATAAATCCAGCAAAATCTCTAAGAACTCTATCAGCACCAGAATCATACAAATCAATTGTGACATTCTTTTTAAGCTCCAAATTAAATGCACCAAGGACAGCTTCCTCTAGTTGGTTAACTAAATGTTGGGCCAAATATTGCTCAGGATGATGGTGATGAACTTGAATGTAAACTCTTAAATTTCTTTTATCAATTGGATTTTGAACAACCTCTCCCAATTCAAAGGTATTCTCACCTCCAATTTCAACAGGTATTGTACTATCTTTAAGAGTGACTATTTTATTATGGAGATTATAATCCAAATAATTTATAACAATATATCCTTGATTTTTAGATATTTTTACAAAGGTAACTGAAGCAACAACACTACCATTATTTTGGACTGTTGCAGATGTTGCCTCTGGAATTGTTGATACCTTAACTCCAGGTAAGGTTGCAGGATGAGACATTTTATGCATGATTTATTAAATATATATACTAGAAAAAAATATATATATAAAAATTTTAAAATAGAAAAAAAATTATTAATAAATGGCATAGAAATAATTAAGAAAAATATTTTATATTAATTGATAAAAATAGATGACCGAGATAGGGATGATGTATAATGGTATAAATATATGGTGTGTTAAAGATGATTAAAACGTTAAAGAAAAAGTTGGTGGTAAGAAGGTTAAAAATTATGGAAAAAGTTTACTACAATAAAGTGGAAGAAGATGATGAGGTGTAGATATATGTATTGTAAGACAATTAAACAAAAATTCTTTTAATTTTGGAGTCATTTTGATAAATATATTTGTAACACATATATATCCATGATCTCCACCCGAAAAATTTTATTTATAATATATATAATGAAGAGATTGATGGCATAACTGTATTTATATATATGTTCAGTTGGTCCAACCTATAAAGCAATGTCATCATAATCAAGAACAACCGCCTTTTGTGGTTAATATATAAATAGAGATGTAATGATGTGACGTCGTTACCCGAGAAGTGGGAGAGTTGTCACAAAATTTTTGTGTGTGGTTATGTAATAAGATGGTGATTTGAAATGAAAAATTTAATTTGAAGGATAATGAATTAATTTTGATAGATATTTTACTAATTAAAATTATAAATATATATTTATGGGCGATGGAACGATAAAATATAGGTTTACAATGATAATAGGATTTAAGATATAAACCTTTTATATGCCATTAAATATGGAGATTGAATAGGTTACCTGATTTCTCTTTTTTTAAATATCAATTTTTATAATATTGAATGATATAATTTAATAAATAAACTATTTTTTCCAAAATATCTAAACTTTTAAAGCTTTTTTTTATTAAAAAAAGACAATTGTATTGCAAATATACATTATAATAGAAAGGAGAATGGCCTTATAAAGATGATAGATGACATCTTCATAAAATATATTCATCTTCCTTCAATTGATGCTATAAATGGATCCCACTTCCTTTTTATACTATTTTTAAGTGAAAAAAAATAACAAATAAAAAGAAAATGAAGGTGAATTGATGGATGATGATAAGAAAAAGTTGTTTATCAAAAAAATTTATAATAAATATATAGAATATACATTTTATACATATTCTTCAATTCAACCAGTACAATTATATATAAAATCTTGTTTAAAGGTAAAAAAATAAATTTTAATTATGATTAAAAGTATGATGAAAAAGTAGACAATATATTTATATATTTGGAGAATGTGAAAACGTTTAAAAGATATAAAGTAAATTTATTTAATACATATAAAAGTATAAAATTTTTTCAATGAATAATAATCGTCCAATCCACATCCTGAGGTTGGGTCAATTATTCAATTTAATAAATATATCATAAATCTAGTATAAAGAATGGTATATATCATAAATTTAGATGATGATGACCTAGCCTTTTTCTTTTTTCATTTTAAATAATATTAAAATTTTTATTTTGGTTTTAAATCATAACAATCTAATATGTATATTATTGAGGGTTAAATTTGTATATGTGTTAGGTGAAATAAAGATATATAGATGGAAATATGCATTCAGTTATGATGATTAAAAACTTTTTATTTGTAATAATTCTCTGTGGTATTTGGATGTACTTTATTACCAATTAATAATATCCCATATCGAGGATCAATGATTTTAAAAACTTGTTTTCCATTATATTATAACAAAATTTTGCTTGTAATTTTAATTTGTTTACCTTTTAAGTAATGACAATGAAAAGGTTACAAAAAAATTGATAAGTTTTTATTATCTTTTTTTTACTTTTTTGTTGAAAATTTATAAACGGAATGTTTTTAATTAGTGATTATTTCATAACAAAAATATTAATATTATTTAAAATATATATATAAAAATTTTATTTGGTGGAAATATTTATGTCCTTGATTATAAAAGATTATCATGAGTACAAATCTGTTTGATAAACAGTGACAGTATCCGTTATGTTAACTAATTGTTCTAGTATGACAGACTGTTTTTCTTAGATGTATAGACATATCAATTGCTTATAAAGACATCATCAAGATTGCAATCGCATATGTATAGTATAACTCTATAAATGTTATATAATTATGATAAAAAAGATTGTTCGAAGTTATTTATATGTATACCAAGATAAGGGTAATTAAAATTTTTTTTTACATTCTAAATCTTTATTAAATAATAAAACCAGTGAAAATAATTGGAATTAATATAATTAAAAGTATCCCTATTCTCATGAAATTAATGATATCACATTGCCTTTATCATACAAACTACAAATGGGATATTGTAACAATCTAAAGCATAATCTTTCTTTCTAAATTTTTGTTATAAATTGTTTCCATGACAACAATTTTACAATATTAATAATAATGCAAAATATAAATTGGGACGTAAAGTGGAATTAAAAATCTTAATAAAAGTTTAATCTTAAAAACACTAATAATGTCTACAAATCTTCAACTAGTATCAATCTTTGACTATCGTCTAAATCACCATACTATATTTAAAGGTTCTGTAGCAGGAAAATTCCATGAAGATGGGAAACAACAAATAGCTATAGTAACACCAGAAAATAAAATTGTTCTCCAGAATGAGAGTAAGTGTTAAAAATTCTATAACGAATACATTTAAAATGTTTTTTAAGCAAATGTTGTTCATAATATAACAGGAAAAATTAACTGCATTAAGGAACTAAGACACAAAAATCCATTCGAAGAAAATGATACAGAATATGATGTTCTATTAATTGGAACGATTGAAAGTTTAATTTGTTATGATATCTACCAAAATAAAACTTTATTTACCAGAGAAATGCCAGAAGGTGTAACATGTATAGAAGTAGGTTTACTATATCCCCTATAAAAGTTAGAAAATGAAATTTTTTATTTATTAGTTTTTAATATAGATATCTTGTCCTTTTTAAGGTAATGTTACATCCTTTTAAATTTTATAAATATAAAATTGCCTATAATAAGCTTTTAAAAATTAACATTCCCTTAAATATATTTACGATTATTATAATTTTTATACATTAAACATATCTCTATCCAAAAGGTCAATATCACTTACCAAAACATCATAAACCATAAAAGATTCTAATTATTTAGAATTTATATTAAAAAAAAAGTAAAGAAGTTTTTAAACAATTTTCATGCAATGTCATTTTTGCGGGTTTTGTTAATTATAACTTTATAAAACTGCATAATATGTGTATAAAAGTATTTCAAAGATAATTTATCATATATACACATATTTATATGGTTGATTGGAGAAAGGACAAAAATGTCTTTACAAAAATTTTTAATGTGTCATCATTAACTTTTACTAATTAACATAGACAAAATAATCCTTTTTTCATACATTTTACCACAACTTTAATATACATTAGTTTTTCTTTTATAACATAATTTGCATCATTTTCTTCTTTTTTTCATGTCTCAACATCAATTGATGATTTAAATCAAGTTTGTATTGTATGTGGTTGTGGTTCAGCAATGTGGGGATTTACTGATAATGGGGATGAACTTTTTTGGACAACTATTGGAGGAAATATTAATTGTCTTGGGATTGTTGATGTTGATGATGATGGTAGAAATGAGATATTGATTGGTAGTGATGATACTGAAATTAAAATTTTTAAAAAAGATATGTTATCTGGAGAGTTGATTGAGGGTGACTCAATATCTAATATCAAACATATCAAGGAAAATTATTTTGCATTTGCTTTAATAAATGGAACATTTGGCGTATGTAGAGGTAAAAGTCGTTTATGGAGAATTAAAAGTAAAACACAAATTGCATCATTTTGTCCTTTCCCTGATCCTACATCAATATCATGTATCTTTATTAGTGGTAAAATTGATATAAGATCATTAACGAACGGGGATATAATACATAAAATAACAATAGAAGCTACAATTAATAACGCTTTCGTAGGGAGGATGATTGATGAAAAGGATGGTGACCATTTAACAGTTATCACAAAAGATGGCAGGGTTATAGGTTATAAGTTCAAGGATTCTAATACTGTTACTAATGATCGCGCCCAACAATTATATCGTGAGTATAGTATGAAAAAAACAAACTTGCTGAAAGAATTGAATCATTATGATAGAAAATCTACAGATGAAAATATAATTGGTATAAAAATTATTAAAGATTCTCATTTGACCTGTTTTTTTGATGCAAATATGTCTAGTGGCTTACAGTTACATATTAAAGTAGAAGAGAAAGTATTTATTAAAGGTGTTATTATATTTGGTGAGGGCGTATTTCCTGGAGAATCATTTATTTACCATCCAAGTGAGGATATGTCTAATGAGATATCTATACCCTTAAAATTAAATAGAGATGTCTACATAGAGTTACATTTAAAAATATTAATTGGTTCAATAATGGAACATCAATTTCAGGTATTAGAGATATCAAAAATTTTACCGCGATTTAGTTCTATTGTTCGTTGTGAAAGTGATCTTGCTTCACCAAATAGTAATGTTGAATTTAAAATTATTCTTAGAGCCAAAAATTTCGCTGAATGGTTTAGTGAAAATTTTTTGGAAGAGATACCTGTTGAAGAGGAAACATTTTTAATTAAAATGTTTAGTTTAAGGAATAAACAACCGATAGTATTTAAACTTGATGAAGAAGGAACTTTTACAATTCAACATGATGATTTAAGAGTTACTGGTGAGGTAATACAATCTATTGGAGAGTATCTTGGTATTGAAACATTAAAATGTATTGCTTATTTTCCGGCAGAATTTGAGAAACTTCAACAAATGTTTAAAGGTGTAAGTTTAAATATAAGATTTTTGAAAAATAAATAACAGCTTGATTCCCAATGAAGTTAAAACGTTCTACTTTATCAAAAATAAACTTAAAATTCATTTTTTCAGATAGAAGATTGTTACGAAGTTCAAAAACAGTTTACAGCTGAATTTGCTCAAAAAGTGAACCTAACAAAAGAATGTGTAATCAGGAGTGAGGATGCATTAATATGTAAAAACTTCTTGAAATGTAAACAATTGTATAATAGAGTTAATTTAATGAATAATGATTTGTTAACTCAGCACAGACTTAGAATTAACACAAGAAAAAATTTATTATCAACCTTGAAGGATGTTAATATAACTGTTGATTTATTTTCAAAGTTAAGGATTGGTGAACCATCAACAGAATTAATTAGTGAGTGTCGGAAAGCTATTGTTAATGAAAACTTATCATCAATGATAAATTTACTTCAATTTGGTACTTAAAATAAACACAAAAATGTTACATATCTTATAATAATTTTCAATAAACATTTTAATCATCATAAATTTTTTTTATCATAAAATGATGACAAATCTTTATGGTATGTAAATATTTAATGGTATTTAAAACTTTTCACCTTTGTAAAAATTGCAATGACATAGTCATTGTCATAAATCACATTATTCTTATTTTTATCAACATGCCTAATGGAAAAATTAAAAATATAAAGTTATCACTTAATCATTATAACATATATACATTTATCCTTAACGCAAACGAAATATTTGGTTACTTTTTTGACAAACTCTCCTTGATTTTACTTTGAGATTGATGGAAAAGTTGTTAGCATTTTAATATTTAGGATATTCTCGTTCAAGTTACTTTCATCTAATCTATAATCTGATTATTTATATTATATAATTAAATGTACCGATATTTTTTTATTGTTATTAGAAATAACACAAATATAATATATGTATTTGTACCAACTTGTGACTCTGGCTTCTTTATCATTCAGAAAAAAATAAAGTATATATATTTTATGTTTCCTTTAACATTTTACACTTTTCATTGAACTAGCATATATAGAGTAACGTTTTTTAAAAAAAAAGTATACATGTTTATAAGTTAAAATAAAAAATATGTCTATAAAATTTCTATAAAAATTATTATTTCTTTTAGAAAATAATAATGATATTGAAGATAACAATTATTTTAACTCTATTGTTACACCTTCAGGTTGTATTAACTAAAGAAATAGAAGATGAACTTATTTTCGTTCAAGCTATTTGGAGACATGGTGATAGAGCTCCAAGTAAATTGCCATACCCAAGTGATGTACACAACGAAGATAAATGGGATAATGGATGGGGACAATTAACAAAGGTTTGTTTAATATATTAATTAAAAAGTAATATTTTTCAATGATAATATTTATAACATTTAATATAGAAAGGAAAATATCAAATGATGGAACTTGGGAGTTGGTTTAAAAAAAGATATATTAACAGTTTCGTTAATGCTACATATAAATCAAAAGAAGTTTACATAAGATCATCAGATATTGATAGAACATTAATGAGTGCCCAATCGTTCATCTTTGGTATGTATCCAAATCAAAAACATTCAGGACATAAATTACCAACACAAGTTGTACCTATACATGCACCAGCTCCTGGTGATAATGACCCATTGTTAAGACCAGATGATTTTGAGTGTCCTGAATATGATAAAAAAGTTCGAAATATCAATGAACATTTGTACGATGAATTGATGGGAAATTATAGTGATATTATTCCTTTCCTAAAAAATCATACAGGTTTTGAAGGTGATTTAAAAATAAAGGATATTGGAAGTATTTGTAATGTTAAAATAGAAATGATTCATAATTTTAACCAACCAAGTTGGATATTTTCGGAATGGCCACTACATTATAACAAAACAACATTAGATATTGTATGTGATATCAAAAAACAGTTAAGATTAAGTGATTTTCAAAATAGTGAATTAGGGAAACTTCGTGGAGGGTACCTTCTTGATAATTGGCTTGAAAATGCCAAAAAAATCATCCACCATCCAGATGAAGAGCATAAAAAAATGATTCTATATTCGTCACATGCTGAAACTATATTAGCACTTAGATCAGCATTTAACGTATATCCAGATGATATAACACCTTATGCAACAGCTTTAATTATGGAACTTTATAAAACTGATAACAGTACATATTATATAAAATTATATTTAAAATCACATAATAAACCATTAGAGGATTTACAAATCCCAGGATGTGAGCATAAATGCAATTTTGATACATTAACAAAATTATATGTTGACATGGAGATTGATTCAAGGAAAGAATTGTATAGAGAGTGTGGTTTGGAGTATTGTGAAAAGACAGGTGGCGTTGTATTTGATTATGCTGATTAATGGTAAAATATTAATTTAATTAATAAGGTTTTTTATTATACCACCTCACAACCCTCCCCAACTTACTACTTTCTTTAATAAAACACAATAAAGAAATTAATTACGTAATAATTTAAAGAATTTTTATGATTTATTCCACTATAAATAAAATATCTCAAGTTATTTCAATTATGATAGCTATTAGTATTTTTTTTGTATAATTCTATAAAGTGATAACGAGGTTAAAAACTAAATATATAAATATAAAAGTATCTTTTGAAAATTGAACAGGTTCTCCCTTTCACTTCTAAAATATATATAGATACAAGGTAAATGTTTGCAGTAATTATTTGCCAAATCAATTACCACTTTAGATAAGTCTTCTAACTTCTTTTTTTTCTCATCTTATATACAATACATAATACCAAGCATCTTCTCTTTTAATGTCATTCTCCATTATTTGAAAAGATTAAAACAACTTAACTGAAGACAATATGTGTTTTCTCTTTACTCTTCATACAAAAAATTTTTTCTCTTTATTATATATGAATTATTCTTATAAAATATATATAATAATCTTTAGGTGTGTTTTATAGGTTCTTCTTTTGTTACTGGACACATATGTTTAACACTGGAAAAATTTTTCTTTTACCAACTTTATTAATACTCCTATTATCTAATTTTTTATACTATAAAAAAAATATATGGGAGTTTTAAGATAAAATAAAGTAGGTGTTAAATTTTTGATAATTTTTAAAGTGATCTAAAGGAGGAAATATACAAAATATAATAGGTATTAGAAAATAAATAGGAAGTAAAAAAATTTCTAAGTATATACTTCTTTTTTTCCTTCTAACGGGTACCATAAATCACAGGATGGTGGATCTAACAATTTTGGTAAAAGATATTTATTCTATTGATATGATTAGAAATTACAATCAATCCAGTTTATTTTTAATTTTCTTTCTTATAATATCTAAAAATACGCCTACACAAGAATGTGATTATAATAACAAAAGTTTAACTTTTATTTGTGATGGGAGAAAATTAAATAATGATGACCAATTAATAAAAGTTCCAGAAACGATTAAAAATATGTATGTTTTTAGTTATAATAATTAAAATTTATACCATTTTTTAGAAAAATGAACGATATTAAATATAAAATTGAATTTAACTTTACAAATAAACCTTTTCTATGGACTGTAGAAATTGTAAACTCAAATATTACCTCATTTTCTGAAACTTTCTGGAGAAGTATTGAAAACGTTAAAAATTTTTCATTCCGTAAAAATAACATAACAACCATACCACCTCAAATAAAGGGTTATAATTTTTTACAAAAATTAAATCTTAAAAATAATAATATAACTGAAGTAACAAACTCTGATGTATTATTCTTATCAAAAATCCGTATCGTTGATCTTTCTAAAAATCAAATCTTCAAATGGCCTGATTATATTTATGCTATAACAAATCCAATACCTTCACTCATTGAAAAATTAGATTTAAGTCAAAATAAATTCAGGAATCTTGAAATTAATGGATTTTGGCATTTTCCATCCCTCAAAAGTTTAAATATCTCAAAGAATAGGATTTATGATATTCCTGGTGGTGCTTTTAGGCAGTTAAAGAATTTAGAATTATTAGATTTAAGTTACAATCATTTATACAGAATTGAAAGGACATATTTTAGTGATTTAGTTGGGTTAAAAACAATGTACCTTAATAGTAATAATATTTCAAACATCTCTGAAGCTGTCTTTTTTTTGCAAAAAAATTTAATATTATTAGATGTTTCATATAACAAATTAAAAGGTTTAGATACTCAATGGACCTTTGAATTGAAAAATTTAGAAAAACTAGATCTTACAGGAAATCAAATTTCATACATCCATCCATATTTCTTTTCTCATTGCCCAAATTTACTAGAATTAAATTTAAATTACAACAATCTAAAGAGACTTGAATATGAATATTTTGGTTATCTATTAAAATTAAAATCATTCTACATTAGTCACAATTACATCAATTACCTCGATAAAGCATTATTTAACACAATGCGGGAACTTGAAAACTTGTAAGTTAACTACCTATTAAAGAACTAATAATTCTTTTTACAGAGATGTATCAGGGAATAGATTGGCATTTTGTCTTCAAGATGGGTTAGTTCTTGCAAATTTACGTATGGATTCGTTAAAATTCTTAAATTTTTCCTCAAATAGACTTGAAATGTTACCTCCATACTCTTTTAAACACTTCCCAAATCTAAGCACTATTGATTTAAGATCAAATCCCATAGTAACAATACAGGCTAATGCTTTTTTTGGTCTAAATCTAACAAAGCTCTATTTTGATAGTGATACATTAAATTGTGATTGTGGTATGAGGTGGTTCTCAAAATGGTTGCAGGTTGCTGGATTAGAAGATACTAAAATACATGCATATTGCCTTCATCCAATAGAATTTTATAATGTTGATATGCTAACATTAGATTTTGATAATATTACATGTGCCGAACAAACACCCTATATACAATTCGTCTTACAACAACCAAATTTATTAAAAGGTGTCCAATCTTACAATTCCTCAATCACCTGTTCAGGGTATGGTGCGGCACCAATAACAGTTAAATGGATTATGTATAAAGAAAATGAAACTATTATTGTTAATGAAGAGGAGGTTAATAATGTAGGAATTATTACATTAAATACTCCAATAACAAATAAAACAGAATTCGAATCTATGTCAACAATACTACATTTTTTTAACATGACAGAGGATAATGAAGGTCAATACCAATGTATATTAAGTAATATCTATGGTCCAGCATATGGAACAAGAACAAAAGTTATTGTAAATAAAGTTCCAGAATTTATATCACCTCCAGATAGTATTATTGTTAATGAGGATGAAACAATAATATTAAATTGTGAAGGAAAAGGTAAACCAGATCCGATAATAAAATGGTCAAAAGGTAATAATAGCCATTTCCCTGCAGCAAATGAAAGGAGGCTTCATATCCAACAAAATGATGAATATTTTTATATACTTGATGCTAAAAAAAAAGATAGTGGTTTATATTCATGCCATGTTGTTAATGATGCAGCTATACTAACAAAAACTGTTATGGTTATGGTTAATGATAAGAATAATAATATAAGAGAAAATATCTCATTAATTGATGGTGGAAATTGTACTTTATATTGTTTGGGTGAGGCATTTGAAAAATACGACTGGAGACAATTTTTTCAAATTCAATGGCATTATACTTCTTTTATGGGTAATAAAACGAAAAAAATAAACGATATTGACAGGAGATTTATTACTATTACAGGTGCTATTAAGACAGATGAAGGATTATATAGTTGTGAGGTTTACACAAATGAGAATAATTTTCAACTAAGAAAAGATTTTTACCTTAAAATTAATGATTCATCAACTCACAGTAGGAGGTTTTTGAATAATTTTAATTTTCTAACCACCAAAGATGGCATATTTCTAATTATTGCAATATTAACGATCATACCTTTTATTGTATCATTAATTTATCTCACATTTTTGATTAGTAGAAAATTATTTTCCCTTAAAAAGGCAACCGGTGAAACTTTTTCCCTCCCCGAGACAGGATCTGGGGAAAGGAAATCGTTTATCAATCAAAACGACAATGGATAAAAAAACTGCACATTTTTTATTTTATCGAAATAAAAGAAAATTAAAAATAAAAAAAATAGTTAATGGTAAAAAGATAATTAAAAAAAAGAAAATAAAATATATGTCACAAAAAAATGTTTAATTAATTTGTTATCCCACTCCTTTTTTTAATTTCCTCAAGACAAGTAATTAAAGTACCTTTTATCTAAGGCTATCAAAATTTCCGAGATTTTCAATTATCTGATTAATAGCCTTTGAACAAGCATTAGAACCACTTTGATTTATATGAGATGTAAATTCAAGGTAACGCTGTAACAAATTTATAATTGGTGCGAAACTTTCATTAACCAAGTACTTGCGAACTTCATCGGCCAACTCTTCATTGTCCTGCAGTAGCAATCCTAAATTTATTGCTGAGAATGAGGCAATTAAATTAGCCTCCATATGAGAGGTTGCATATTTATCTGCTGCCTCAGTAAATAATGCATCACAATCTCGTTCTTTCTGTTCCATTCTGAGTTTTAACATATCATTACGTTCTTGGATATCTCCTTTCCCATCTTTTGATTTCTCCTCATCTGATATTAAAGTATCATCCTCCTCAAGATCATTTTCAATATCCAACATATTATCCATATCCTCATCAATAAGAGTAATCTTAGATTCCCAATATTTAAAATGCTAAAAGAAAGAAAAAAAGTATATTATATTTATTATAAACATTTTTTTTATTTTATATACTCTATATTATTGTCACTTACTTTAGCAAAAGAAACAAGTATAGTACTCTCCTGAACATCATTATTCTCACCATCAAAATAATTACACTTCTCATTAATAATAATTTTACGATTTTTTCCACATGACTCTATAGTATTAGCTAAACATCCGGAACAGGCAATTGTTATTGAAAATTTATGTTTTTCACTAATATTTTGTGGTCCCCAACAAAAGATAATATCACATAGCTTCTTAAGAAAACCATCTGACTTTCCAAGGATGGATGAGGATATCTCATTTTCTTCCGTTAATGTGACAAGAATATTTAATACCAATTGAAATGTTTGTGATAACTCATTCTTCATTGGTTCTTCCTTACTACAATCTTTCTCAATAGTCCTACAAAAGAAGGTAAATAATTTTTCTAATGACTTAAGACAACTATTAGAATCATGAGTAATTAAAAAATACTTGTTATTCTTATGATTAATTGATATATTTTGAATTATTCTTAGGAGGATATTTAACTTCCTACAATTCAAACTATTGTTCATTATACATTCATTGGTAACAACTCCTAATTCGTCAATTATCCATTCCAATGTACCATTTGTTTTTATTGTATCTCTAAATTTCGAAGAACCATTTGAGATACATATAAATACTAAAGCTTCAAGTGCAAGATTTTTAGGAGATAACATTTCATCAGTCAATTGAAATTTTATCTGTTTTGAGGACATAGAATTTGTTGTTTCAAACCACTTCTCAAGGATAGCCTTAATCTTATCCTTTGCCTTCTTATAGTCATCACTATCAATAACTTCAACCTTCATTAATTGAAGGATAGCTTCACCGGCTCTATCACTGTATGGAAATTTTTCTTTATCTCGAGATAAAAGATAAAGAACTGTTGAGATTACCAAAGCCATTGATGGAGATGTATTAATTAAATCTTTTGTATGTTTTAAAAATAAATCAAAAACATCTTGTGTTCTACAGAAATGTCTAAATTGCGGTTCAATACACTTTCTTGCTAAATGTATGCCACTTAATATTTTAATATTTATTGACTGATCTCTTAATCCCTGTACTACATAATAAACGTCATTCTTATGATCAGACATCTCACCATTCTCTTTAACTCTTTGTGGACTACGACCCTCAACTGATAGTGTTGATGGTTCACCGTAATTTCCACCAATACCACTACTCCTAACCAATGATATCTCATCATTATTGCTTTTTTTTACTTCTGTATTTGAAATAACAATAGGATCAGAACCATTAAATGTGTGTTTAAACATAACAGGATTCCTTGATTTTTTTAAAAATTGAAATGGATTATCTAATTTAGGATTATTGTTTGAAGATGATGATCTTGTTAAACATATCTTTTTAGGTTTCTCCATTACATGATCATCATCAACAAAATCATACACATCCACACCATTATTTGATTTAGTATCCTTGTTTCCTTTTGACTCAGATAATGAACGTTTCATGTTTAAAAATAGTGGGTAAATAAACTTATTAATAAATATTAATGATAAATATAAAAAAAAAATAAAGCAAGAAACTGTAAAGAAGGATAAAAGTTAAAAATAGAAAAATGCAAAGTTTAAGGAAGGAAAAAAAACTTTCCGTGTGGGAATATAAGTTGAATAGTGTTTTCGTGTAACAGGAAAGAGAAGTAAAGATATTACAAGTACTATGGAGATTATGTCAACGTTAAGTTATATTAGAAAAAAAATTTTAATGCTATTCTCGTTCATTTACATTATTATATTCTGAAAAATAATAAAGGTCATTTAATGAAGTATATGTATATTGTACAAATATCTATTTATATTGGAATTATACTTATTCTCTTGTTTTTAACATTTTCTTTTTTATCAAGATGGCATATGTGTGTGTAGATGAATATTATTATATATGTATATTAGACACACTGGAGAATGGAGAGAATAACCTCAAAATTGATATTATACATTCTAAAACTATAAACAATAATGAAATATCTTTAAAATAGTTTTTTTCTTATTGTTTATTTTACAATAATATTCCTCCAAAATTCAATACTTTAACTTTTTTTTTCTATCGTATTTGTTCATCTAAACAAATAATATCACTATTTTTTTAACATTTACAAAAAAGCAAAACTAAATTTTCCTACTATCATATGTTTTTTTAATATATAATGGATTGGTGTAATTCTCCTCTGAAATGATAGTTACATTTCTATTCTATTTTTATTTTATACATATTGCATAATATGTAATGTAGAATGATAGATGGTAAAAGTTTTTGGTGTATTCTTTTTATAATAAGGTCTAATGAACAAGAACTTTTATTATAAATATTAATATGAATCAAATTTATTTTTTTCCTTATCTTAATATATATTGGAAACTGTCATATGAATATATTTTTTTTACCTTTATTATAAAACTGTATAGATATATATATATATTCGTTTATATATATATATATATGTAACATTACTTCATATTATATTTAATAATCATTTTTCTATGTTACTGGGAGAAAAAAATTTCTATCTGTTAGGTGAATGGATTTTAGATGACAAAATTTTCTATTTTATATATATATGATTGATAATTAATATATTAGTAGAAGAAGAGATAAAAGACTTTTGATTGTTTAATTTTATCATCATTTTCTAAAATTATTGTTAACAGTCATACTATATTAACTCAGATAGGTTGTTTATAAATGTTATTACAATTAAAATGAACTATTTTCGTTTTAGTGCACCCAAACATCCTATTTATATGATTTTGTTCTTATTTCACAACCATATTTTGTCATGTTATACAATGCTTCTCTTCTAATAAGACTTTTTAAAGTGAAAAACACTTCGAATTGCGAAAAGATTAATAATTAACGACATCCATAACGTCGCCAAATAATAAAAGTAAAGTATATGTTTTCTTTTATAGTAGGCTTAACCAAATCGCTTTAAGTTTAGTTGTCTTCTTTTTTTTCCATGTTTTATAATTTTATTTGAATATACATGTAGTCAAAATTGTTATTATTATTGCAATTGTTTGTTATTTAAAAAAATGTAAAAAAAGTATTAAAAAAATCTAACGCGTCTTAAGATCTACGTATATATATATATATATATATATATGTAATATAAAAATATTGTTAATATGTCTTTAAATGTGCATGATATAACGATATATATGTATTTATAATTTAATTTTTTTTAAATGAACAAAAATATGTATACATATATACATTTACATTATTTTTTAACGTATGTAATATACTAATTTAATAGATAATATATTTTTTATTAAATTTTTTGTTTTTTCTTATTTATATGTAAATAGTTATGTTTGATGATAAGATTTAATCGCGCTGTTCAGCATTTTTAACCTAGGAGAGCTTTATTATAAATCGACAATCATTGAACGGCTACCAATGGCGAAAAGACATAGACGTGGTCGTGGTTTGTCAACCACGAGACATTATATTGACGGCCCTGTTATCTGCCTCAACTACATTTCTCTTCATTCTCTATATCACATATGATTTTGCAATTCAGTTAACGTTTATAAAAATATCCCGCTATTATTGAATTGAGTCTTATGACTACTGTATATATATAGGATTGTTGAGTTATCATAACAAATAATATTATATTACCTTAATAATAAATATAATTGTTGTTTTTACATAGTAATAATGTTAAAAATACCGGAAGTAATGTAATAATTTTAATACATTTAGGATAAGTTTACTATTTTGAATTCTTATTTGCCGGTAATTCTTGTTGGTTTCACGACTCTTGCTGGCTTTACTCAAGTTTCTACGCTTCTTTCAATAACTTCAACAAATAGGTATATATATATTGTACACCTTATTTAAAGATAAACAAATATAAAAAAAGTACATTTGCGTAAAACTCTTGTGATAAAATCTTGACTTGAAAAGATGTCTTCTCCAAGTGCTGGCAAGCGTCGTATGGATTCCGATTTGATGAGACTGTATGTTTTTAAAAAATAAAATTGATTATAATTTTATTTATTGATATACTATTATTTATAGTATTCAAAGCAATCACGAGGTTCACCTTACGGGTAGAGTTAATGAATTCACTGTCAAATTTCATGGCCCAAAAGACAGTATGTTTTATTTATTAAGTATATTCTTTAAAAAATAATTTAAAATAAATATTATATTTTTTAGCTCCATATGAAGGTGGTGTGTGGAAGGTTCGTGTTGATTTACCAGAAAAATACCCTTTTAAAAGTCCATCAATTGGTTTCATGAATCGTATTTTTCATCCAAACATTGATGAAGCTTCTGGTACTGTTTGTCTTGACGTCATCAATCAAGCTTGGTCATCATTATATGATCTCACAAACATCTTTGAATCATTTTTACCACAACTTTTAGCGTATCCAAATCCAACAGATCCTTTAAATGGTGATGCAGCATCCCTTTTCCTGCATAAACCTGAGGAATTTAAAAAAAAATGTATTTCATATGTACAAAGATATGCAACTGAGGATGCCATAGGAAGGGTATCTGATGACATTGATATAGCAACACCTCGCAATCGTACAAGACCATCAACACATACTCAAATAATGAGAACACCAGGAGTGACAATATCAAAAAATAATGGACCAAGTACCAAAAAAGAGAAATTAGATAAAGATACAAATAATGATGATGACTCTGAATCATCATTATCAGGTTGTTCTGATACTGAAGATGCTGACATGGAAATTTAAAAAAAAAAACTTTCACAAACCACAAACTGTATAGAGCGATATGTTTTTTTTTATCTTCATAATACTATCAAGAAAATATCAAAGAATTTTTTATACTATAAGTATCCTTTTTTTCAATGTTGGTATGATTTCTCTATCAAAAAATTTGCATGTATTAAATAAAAAAGAGTGTATCGCGCAACTTTTTCAAAAAAATTATTATGAGTATTTTCTTTATTATTATTATAAATATATTAACATGTAGATCAAAAATTAAATGAAAATGAGAAAGTATGAAACATTTTTTTAATTTTTATCAAATACCTATATAACAATGACAAAATAATAAGAAAAAGAAAGGAGACATCTAACTCTGAAGATTCCTTAATTAATTTTACCTTGAAGATTACCATTAATTTAAAATGATACCGGAAAATATATTACATATACTTCATGGATAGTATTTTTTTCAACAAATTATTACGTATAATTTTTAAATAAATTTTTGTCATTATTAGTTTTCTAAAATAAATAATAAAATAAATGTGATTTTGCTTATATGTGTGTAATTAACAATAATTAAAGTGTTTTTTAAAAAACACGTTTTATGCAATATTTCAAAATTAAAAAAACAAAAAGACAAAAGACTTAAGAGTTGATATATTTTTTTTGTTTTGCTTTTGTTACTCTTATTCCTTCCTTTATATATTCCTATTTATGATGTTGTTGTATATATATATATATATAATTTTTTTTTATATTTTAAAATCTAAAATATATAGATGTTGGAATAAACAAAAATATGTATGTGTATATTTAAATTATATAAAAATTATTGAAGTGAAAAATAAAAAAAGATAATAGATCAAACATAATGATATTAAACATGAAAAATTTTAATATCCTCCAAACATCTTTACTACTACAAAAATAATTTTAAATATAAAATAATAGGGGAGAGGCAAAAGATGTTTTAGACATATAATTGTATCGTAGTAAAATAATAATAAGTTTATTTTTCATATAAAAATAATTTAATTACAATTATTATAAAAATAATTATTATCATAAATAATAGTTACATTTGAATGGGAATAAATAAACATAAAAATAGCATTCCAAATTCTCCCTAAGACTAGTTCGTATTTCTAAACAAAATTTGTACCACAATAAGTCCTAGGGTATTTAGATATTATTTTAATAAATTACTTATAAAATGTTATTTATTAAAAAATATTTTATTTCATGTCTTTTTTTGTTATTTATTTATAATTTTATTTTATTAAAAATACAGTGTTAAAAATATATCTCTTATCATTACCCGCGCAAAAACTCCATTTATGATTTCATTTTAAATATTGCAAAGAAAATTTTGAAAGATCTATTTAATGAGGTATGTAAATTTTTACTTCAATTGCATTGTTAATATAAAATAAACTTAAAAGTATCATTTAAAATGTATGTGCTTGGGAATTATAAGTTCACATACCCTTTTTGTGTCATATTACTTGATTGTACTAATTACTTTTAAGAGGTAAATTTTTAAGAATTTTCTTGAGATGATGATACTCAAATAATTATATATGTCAATTGAACACACATTATAATAATGTATGTAATTAAATATTTTTTCTAGCAATTAGGTTTTAAGCTATTATTCATTGAACGACTAATGCGTAATTATTTTGATATATATTCTAGCTCTATATGTATATCTTAGGTGTGCATGATTACTTTCCTACAAGACGATCGTCATCACTGTGGTATATCGTTTTTTTCTCCTTCTCTTATACCCCTTTATGCTTCTACAAAATATGTTATCTAATCATTGTTTTTGCTTTTTTACATTTATATTCATTTGCTGTCTCTTACCGTTTATTATATAGAGACCATTCCTTAAACTTTTTTCATTTACATAAATTTAAATTAACAGTTATACGTTTAATGATAAAAAAGAAGGATTTTTTAACCATAATTTTTATCATGCCATTGGTGGATGGTAATGATAAGTGAAAAAGTTTCTATGCTAAAAATATTTTGAAATTTGTATGTATCTATAATTTAGATAAAGAGAATCACATTACTAATGGTTATTTTTAACTGAATTAAAAAACTATTACGTTATCATTGTTAATTTCAATAGATAGATTACAATTTACTGTCATATTTTAATGACTAAAGGTTACCTTTCCACCTTCACTGACACTTCTCCTTTTTTTTTCCCTTAATCTTTTAATATTCTTAAAGTACAAATTTTATTAATAGTTACAATGTGATAATAATTTAATATAAATAATATTAGGAACATTTTAGATGTTTTTTAACCATAATGATATATACTTTCGTATTTCCTATTTCACTAATTCATATATTTCAACTTCTTAAAAAAAAACCAATTTTCTTTATTATTTAAGAAACTTTTAACCATGGATATTATATATACATTTATATTTTAAAAATATCTTTTAGTAGTGTAATCATTTTTCAATAACAAAATATTTTATTGACAACTTGTTCTCAATTATAACACCAATATATTATATTATTTAATGGTATAATGTATTTTTTTTACTTACTAAATAATACCTTGTTCGGAAATAAGACAAAATTTGAGAAATGAGTATATATTAATTGATAATATAACATGTATTTTTAATATGTTGATTTTATGAGCAAGAAAAAAAAAGTAAATTAAATCTCATCTTTTACTTTAATTTATATGAAAAAGATAATGATATAAGATAATATTTTGTCGTGTCTTTAAATGTAATATATAGAAATTTTAAACTTTTGCTCATTAATTAATCTAACTTTTAGATCAGTTTTTGTTGAGAAAGAAGATAAATAAAATACTAACTAAGAATCTTTATCAATTCGACCTCATTTTTGAAGAGAGTAAAGTGTAAGAGATATGAATGACAATTCTAATAATACTGTTGAAAGTGGTGAAAATAGTTGTAGTAATCCTCCACCAATGGATGTTTGTCCCGGTGATATAATTAGTACTGGTATGTGTATCCTCTTGACATTTTATTAAACTAAAATAACATCTATATATATATATATATATTCTAGATTCTGAGGGAGAATTTAGTGAGACAGCAGCCTTAATTAAAGATACTAATACCATAAGATGTGGTAGCAATAAATTTAAGAAAAATGAAAGTACTCCATTAATTAAAAGAACTCATGGTACATCAATAAGAACACTACAACATGGATCCCAAAATATCTATAGTAGTAATGAGGGTGAGACAAGTGAAAGTGAAGATGAGTCGGTTGCTGAATCAATGTTTAAACAATATGGTGCCACTGATGATGTTAATTTACTTGCTTTAGTTACAAATGAAATTTGTAGAGCTATTAATTCAGGTATCAATCCTGAAAGAATTATTCAAGGATCATCTGGTTCATATTTTTGTAAAAATATTCAAGGAGTAGGATAATACTTTTTATAAATTTAGTTATTTTTATTTTATAGGAAAAAATTGGTGTCTTCAAACCTAAAAATGAAGAACCATACGGTGATAACAATCCAAAATGGGCAAAATGGTTTCAACGTTGTCTAATGCCATGTTGTTTTGGTAGATCATGTTTATGTCCAAATCAGGTAAGTTTAAAAAGATACTATAACAAAAAGGGGTGTCCGCAAAAATTTATTTAATATTAAGCATTATAAAATAATAATATGTTTATGAAAAAAAAAAAACAGAAAGTTGTCATTTGAACTGTGCGACAGTTACGTTTAAAATATTATTCATTATTAATGTTACATGAAAAATTTTTTTTATAAAAAAGTATGTATTGTTGTAATTTAGCGGACTTTTACTCTTAGTATTTTAATAGTAAAAAGAGAATTAAAATAATATTGTAAATTTAAAAATATAAAAGTTTGTATTAGCTGACGATAGACAATGTTACATATTGATAGATGAAGCATATAAGCTTATATAAAGATAGGATAAGATGAAAAAAAATAATTTTTTTAAATCAAATATTTATGTAATTTGTTTCACTTTTTTTTTTGTTGTTTTTAATTCTTATTTGAAATTTGAATTATTGTTTTTTATTTTTCGTCAGCAGATTTGTAAGGAGTTATTACGTTTCTGTCCTTTGAAGAGTCATCAACAAAACTTTTAGTTGTTGGGGTAATGGAACGATGGTGATCATAAGAATCATCGAGATGTGATGATACTAATGGAACGGTAGTAGATGTTGTTGTTTCGATAACCTTTCTAGTAGTATGTGTTGGTGTTGAATTTCCAATTGGTGGTGTTAATGGATTTGAAGCAAATGTTGATCTAAAGTGCCTTAAATTATTACCACCAAAAGAGTGGTCAATATTATCATTATGATAGAATGTACCACCAGCAGAATTGAATCCACTACCAAATCCTGTACCACCAAGACCACTTCTAAGACCACCAACAGTGTAACGGCCAATATCAGTAGCTAAATTTCTATCCATAAGCTCACGACGACGACGTCTCTCAGTCTCAAGTTGTTCCTTGAAAATTGCTAATTGATCTTCAAGTTGTTTTATTCTTCCTTTATATGTTCTTTCTCTATTTTCAATAATTTTTTCAATCTGTGCTTTCTCGTTCCTCATACGTGAAAGGACTCTTTCTTGATCTTCACGTTGTTTATTAGTCATCTCAATAACACGATTACCATTTTCCATTTCAAGTTGGGCAATTTGATGTTGAAGTTGTGCACAATTTTTGTATAACTCTCTGTTTTCTCTTTCCATGGCATTAAGTGATTTCTCAATGGCTTCACGTTGTAAGGCAGTTTCTTTGATAGCTGCATCAGTACGTCTCTTTTCATTTTCCATCATTTCAATCTTCTTAATTAATATTTGTTTTTCCTTCTTCCATTGATCAGAGTTCTTAGCAAGGAGATTTCTATCACCATCCAAGTCATTAAGACGTTTCCTTAATTCATCAATTTCCTTTTGTAAGTCTTTCTTTTCAGTCTTAAGTAATTGTAATTGTTGACGTAAGTCAGTTTCATTAATACGACTATTACTGATAGTTTTTTCCAAATCAATGATTCTTTGTTCAAGTCTTTTCTTATCACCATTGGAATCAGAGAGTTGTCTTTGAAGATCATTAACACGATTTCCTGATTCAGTTGATCTTGTTTTGTGCTCACGAATTTCTGATCTAAGATTAGAAATTTCATTCTCAAGTTGTTGTCGACGTGTATTTCCAGCATTAACTTCATTTTGTGCATTGGTAAATTGATCTTTAAGACTTTGATATTCAATATTAAGTTTAGTGTATGTCTCAAGGGATCGTCTAAGGTCTACTTCAGTATTTTCTGATTTTGAAAGATCTCTACGAAGGCGATCAACTTCATCCTTAAGATCTTCAGCCTTACTTTCTGAGGAACGAAGTTTAATATCAAGATCTCTAAGTTTGTCAGTGAGTGATAATTTTTCTGCTTCAAGTGTTGAAAGGTTATTATTAAGTTTTTGGATAACATTATCCTGATCACGTACTTTAGTTTCAAGAGAATATTTAGTGGAATCCCAAGATTCTTCTTTATCACGTAATGTCCTAAGATCATCTTGAGCATGACTTAAGTCATTTCTTAAATTCTTAAGTTGCTCATTCAAATGTCTAAGTTGTGCTTCTTTACCACGAGCTTGAAGTTCAGCAGCAACCATCTTAGATTTCATTTGTCTACGTTCTTCATCTCTAGATTTCATAGCATCTTCTTGTGATCTCAATAATTGTTTAACTGTAATCAATTTAGCTTCTAATGCACGTCTATCATCCTCAACCTCAGAAAGGTTATCCTCAATAGTACGAACACGGACTTCTTGTTTAGTAATATGTGATGTACTGTCATGTGTCTTCTTCTTAAGACGGTCCAATTCTTCTTTCATTTGATCACGATCACGTTGTAATGTAACAATTCTATTCATTAGATTATTAAGATTTCTCTCCAAATCAGCAGTATTAAATCCTTGTACAGTATTGATAATAGATGGTCCCTGTCCACCACTAACACCAAAATCAGTGAGACCAAACGGTCTTGGACCGGTACGATCACCTCCGCTGTCATCTCCGGATACATTGATATTAATGTTTGTTCCAGTTTTAGAGTCGCTAATATCGCGACCATCGGTAAATCCTAGGTCATCATTAATACCTTCAAACATATCTTTACCACCTGAAGAGATTCTATTAACCATAACAAGTCTATTGGCATTTTGTTGGAATCTTCTAAGGGCATCAGCTAATACCTCACGTTCATTGTCACATTTGATATATTCATTTTGAAGTGTATTAATTCTTTGTTCTGTATTTTCTAATTTTGCTAAACAATCATTAAGTTCATATTTCTTTGACTCTAATTCTTGGATAGCATTTAATCGAGCATCCTCAGCAAGGCGATGAGCATTAACTACTTCCTCAAGGGAGGATTGATACTCATCAGTCTTTCTTAACATTTGATCTTTACCAAAGGTTAATTCTTTATTTAATTTTTCTAACTCATCTTGAAGTCTCTTTCTATTGTCTTCTGAATTTACAAGTCTATCAGTTGTATCATTAAGTTCCTTCTTAATTTTATTCATCTTAATTTCAAAGTTATTTGCAACATTTGTAAGATGATCGAGTTGTTTACTCTTATCTCTATATCCATTTTGAAGTTTTTCACGTTCACTTCTAATCAATTCTAAACTATTCTTTTGTTCTTTAGCAAGTTGTTCAGCGTTTTGAAGTTTCTTCTTCAAACGAGCAATTTCATTTTCCAAAGTTATGTTTGTTGATTTAAGATTATCATTTTCACGTGTCATTGAATCCAAATCTGATTTCATTCTATTGTTATCAATTTGAAGTTGAGCAAGTTGCTCCTCAAAGTTTCTAATTCTTGCTTGAGCATTATCAAGTTCCATCTCTTTTCCTTGCAAGTTAGATCTAACATCAACAAGATCTTCCTCGAGGCGTCTTATTTGACTGTTAAGATCTCTTATCTTACTTACATGATCATTTATGGTTTTATTTAACTGTGTCACTCTATCATTGGCAGCATTTAATTGTGTTTTCAATGCTTGATTAGCTGTTTCAAGAGATTTGTTCTCTGATCTAACACTAAATGCATCATTCTTCCATTTTTGAATTTCATTTTCAGAGGTATTACGTAAATCCTCCAAATCACTCTTAAGTTTTTGATTTTGTTCATAAAGTTGTTTGAGCTTATCATCATAGTCTCCTCTTTCACGAAGGTATATGCTCTCATTATTCATAACATCAGCAAGCTTTCTTTCTGCCAATGCAAGTTTATCTCTAAGTTCATCCTCAATAACTTTAGCATTGTTAATATTCAAGTTATATTGTTCCCTTTCGTCTTCTAACTCAGTTTGATGTTTATCATGGAGTGCATTGATATCATTCTTAAGACGGTCAATCTCATTTTGATACTTTCTCTTTAATTCATCAATTTCAAAGTCATGTCTTTCTTTACCACGATCAGTTTGTGAAAGTTGATCCTCCAATTCGCGAATCTTTGAATCAAGGGCATCTCTTTCATTTTCAAGTTTCTCAATCTCTCTTCTCCATCTATCATTGATTTCACGGATTTTAGCTTCTGTAATTTCACTGTCGTAGAAGTCTCCTCCCATTGTATCTGCATCGTAAATGACACCACCATCTGGAGTTTCTTTAATATTTGAGGGTTCATCAACCTGTCTATCACCAGCTTCAGAATCTTTAGATCCATCTGAAATGACTTTTTTACCATCCCTTATAATTCTAGTAATTGTTGTAGTAGTATGTTTTGTCTTATTACTAACATTCTTAAGTTTCTCTTTAAGAGCATCATAATCAGCCTGTAATGCTTCAAGGCGTTTTTTATATTCATTAAGATCGTTATAGTTATCTTCCAATTCTTTTTGTAACAAATGAACTTTTGTCATTGCTTGTGTTTGGGCATCTAATGCACGTTGTTCCTTTTCTCTGAGTACCTTGTTTTCTTTAGTTAATTTCTCAATTTCATTTTCAAGTTTTCTAATTTGTTCTTTAAGAGCTTCCATATCATTTTCAGTCTTATGTTTGGCATTAAGAATTTCTTGCTTCTCTCTTTGTAATCTTTCATTTAATTCTTTAAGTTGGTCGAGTTGTTTGGCATGTGTAGTAACATCATTCTCAAGAGTAGCTATCTTAGCTTGGTAACTTTTTATTTGTGTATCCAATTCATCATTATGTCTACGAAGGAGATGTAACTGTCTTTCATAATCGTCAAGCTGTATTTTAGTTTTTTGGATTTCATCATCTTGTCTAGTGACTGTTCTCTCGGCATCCTCACGCTTCTTTCTCTCATCAGCAAGAGCACCTTTAATATCCATTAATTGTTTAGCTAGATCATCGCGTTGTTTAAGATTATTATCTCGTTGTGATTTAAGTTCCTTAACTGTTTGCTCAAATGCAACAGTATTTTTGGAGAGTGAATCATGGTCACCATATAAGGTATCCATTTCTCCACGTAAAGCATCATTAAGTTCTTTTTGACTTTCAAAATCTTTAATAAGTTTATTCTTTTGTTCTGTAAGATAATTTATGTGTTGATCTTTCTCTTCGATCTTTCTAAGTACATTATTGTACTCATTTTCCAAATCTCTATATTTATCCTTTATTGGATTTATATCATTCTTGAGAGTATTATTATCTTTTTGTAGTGTATCAATTCTTCTGTTAAGATCGGCAATTCTTTCTTTATAATCTTCCTCAAGGCGATTAGCATAATCTTCAGCATCTTCACGTACCTTACGTACATCATCGTTAGCACTCTTCTCAAAGGCTTGTTGTAACTTCTTAAGTTCCTCTTCAAGGAATTTTCTTGATTTTTCAATGCCTTCTTTTTCAATATCAGAGTTACGGATTCTCTCCTCAAGTTTACGAATAGATCTTTCAGCGTCATCAAGAGTCTTGATGGTGTTTTGGAGTTCTTTCTTAGCATCAAGGAGTTGTTTCTCAAGTCTAAGTTTATCTTGTTCTGAATTATCAAATTTATTTTGGAAGTCATTTGTTTGCCTTTGAGCAAGTTTAAGTTTATTCTCCAGTTGATCTATTTCATTATTCTTATTTCTAATAGCGTTTCTAACTTCTCTAAGAATATCAGCTGGTTGGTATGAATGATTTCCTGGACTGAGAGAACGAGCGCGTTTAGATGATTCATCTTTAGCTTGGCATAATTCCATAAGTTTTCTAAGGACATTTTGACTGTCAGAAAGACGTTCTTTTGCTCTTCTAAGTTCATTTTCCATCTCAGATATTTTTCTTTGAGTCTCATCACCTTTAGATTCCAATTCAATATTTCTTTCAATGGATTCTTCATATTTCTGCATGAGTTCCTTATAAAGGTCAGCATCACCAGTACCATCAGTACTTCTTAGTTGACTTAAGAAAGCTAAATCACTACTTAAGTTACCACCTTGTGATTTTGTTCTATCTCTCATACGTTTAATCATTTCAATGAGAACTGCATCACTTGCTCCACCAGCTCCAGCAGTTCCAAGATTAATATTAAAGTCAGGTAAACCTTGCAATCCACCAGCTCCACCTCCTGGAGTTACAAGATTATTGAGGATAGTTGGTTCTCCTGTCTTAGACAATTGAACTTGCCTAAGAGCCCTTTGGAATTCAATTCTTTGATCCTCAACATCTCTTTCATGTCTATCTCTTTCATCAGATAACTGTTTGCGAACTTTCTTCAACTCGACAGTAATATCCAAATTCTTTTGTTGTTCCTCACTCAAATTTTGAGCCAAATTTCTTTCACGATTTTGAAAATACCTTGTCTTTTCAGCTAACTCTCTTTCATAATCAATTCTTAAGTTTTCAAGTTCATGACGAAGACCATCAGTGAGACGCCTTTCGTTATCCAATTCTAATCTTAAATCTTCAGCTCTGTAATATTATTAAATTTATTAGTATTTGTAAGCACATTTATTTTTTACAAACCTTCTACGCTCATCTTCCAAACGAAGATTAAGATCTCCTAATCCCCCATCAATATTATTTGAAGCATCTCTGCGAATAATATTTGCCCAATTGTCAGAGATATGGATATCTGTGTTAAAGACAGATGGTTGATCATTAAATAGATAAGTTGTACCACCAACATCTCCATCGACATTAGCTCTTTTAGAACTAAGACGATTTTGAAGTTCGGTAATGTACTTTCTATATTCAGTAAGCTTAGTTTGCATATCATGCATCAACTCAGAGTACTCTTTTTGTTGCTCTACATTAGCATCAATACGTTGCCTGTACTTATTAAGATCCTCTTGAGTACGATCTAAGCGTGCTCTAGTAGTAGCTCCACTAGAATTACCTAGATCATTGTCGAAATCAAACAACAACTCTGAATCAAAGGAATCAGAAGGATGGTAATTAGTTTCACCATGAGTGTCCCTATAATCACTAAATTGAAGTTATGTATATAAACATCTCCTTACCAATAAAAATCTCCAAAATTAGAACGTGATCCTGGACTCTCAGGATTTTTACTAACAGTTTCAGTAACTGTTACATGAGAAGTTTCATGTCGGCGTGGAAGGGAACCTCCAACATTCTCAACACTGGAGGCATTCTCATCAGCCAATGTTGACATTTCAGTGGTATCTTTTTTGTCTTTTGGTTTAACTAAAATAAATTTAAAAAAGTTAGTTGTTAAAAAATTAATGAATCTCTAAAGGCACAAAACATTTAACGAGTATTATATGTATATAACACTACAACTAATCTAATTTATATAATAAAAGCAGTTATAAGAAGGCATGACACTTTCCACTTCCATTCTTAGGCGTTATAAAATAAATTTTAATCACTATAACATTTTGGTTTAATACAAAATGTATGATACTATAAAATATTTTATGTGTAAAAATGAAGCTTTATATGAAATTAAGAAATGAAATATGTTACTACTATTAAAAGACTTTTTATGAATGATAAATTTTTAAAGCTATAATAACCAAAAATATGTTATTGTTGTTTCAAAAAAGTTAACGACTAAATTTATGTTACAAAATAAGATTAGTGTAAACAAAATAAAAATGCACGTAATGAAGAAAATATTTTGAAAAAAAATATGATACAGTAATTTATTGTCATGATTATGTTTAGCAACCCTAATTTTTTATTTTACTATTATCAATTAATCACTACATTTTATTATCTTACATATTTTTGCTCAAAAAAATATGGGTGAACCATTTTTTTAGTATGTTTTATCATTTTGTTTTTATAACCTTGTAAACAATAATATACTTTTTATGCTATTAATAGTATAGATTTTTTTATAAACTCACTCAATTATATAAATATTTTCCCTATTGATAGCTTATTGAAGCTCATCTAATACCCATTCATAAAATTTTAAAAAATTTTTATGAATACCCTATTATAAAAATTAATTAAAGATAGATATACTAGGACAAACATTAATTTTAGTAAAATAAAGTATTTCACGAGAGACTCTTGACGATTAATTTTATCAATTCACTAAATAAAAGTGAACATTAAAAAAATTAAGAAGAGAGAGAAAAATAATTAGAATGAGAAAAAGAGAAGTGACGATGCCATTTATGAGAGAGAGAGAGAGAAAGAAGAAAATAGTAAAACTAACTTCAAATTGTAGAAACATATTTTTAAATAATATAATATAGAAGAAACATATTTAAGTTATTTTTAAAGCATGCATGGGAAAATAAAAATAAAACACAATAACCTCACCAATTTTCACAGTTGTTGTGGTAATTATTTTTTTCCACTTTATACCTTTTTGTTGTTCCAATATAACTTTAGCTTCCTCAGGATTTAACTGTCTAACACGAGCTCCACTATTTAATGTTACCCAGTGACCTGGTGTAATTCGCTCACGATGCTTCTTAGGAGTAAGTGAATCGTCACCGGAACGTGTGGAGCTAATGTTGGTATCTGGTATAGAATCCACCTTTTTAATTTCTTGGGACCCAGATAACGATGGTATTTTACGTTTAGGGGATAAAAATTTCAAACAGTCAGCAGACTTTGATAGAAATTTCGTTAATTTAGGTTTTTTAGCCTCTCTAGGTTGGGTAGATCTTGAACCTGATCTTTGATTTAACTCTTCTGGGGGAACAACAATGAATCGTCTCGATTTTCTATTAACGTTAGTAGTACCGTCCGTACTGCAACAAGAAAATAGCATTCATTGAATTATCAAAACAGCTGGTTTTAGAATATTACTTCTCCTTCCTCAAGAGAAAGTGATAGTTTTTAATTTGTAGATGGTTATATAGAAACTCTCTAAATGACAAACAAAAACGTTAGGTTAATCTTTTTATATATACATTATGTTGTGGTAAATATATATTTTTATAAGAATGTATTGCCTACTTCCTATTCATAAACCAGGCGCTATAAAAAAATAAAACATTTTTTTGGAATACTACACTAAAAATATATAACAAAAGTTGTTTTTTTAATAATTGTTGTTTTTCTTTATTGGGAATCCTCTCTAATTTATCTTTTTGTTAATGGGGAAAAAATAATTAATTCATTTTTAATTTTTACTCTTTGTATCACAAAAAAATATCAAAAACATTTATTTTTTAGAACAAAGGAAGTAAAATGTATGCATACAAAAATATATACAGTATAAACAACAATTATAAAGTTTAAAAAAATAATATTTGTCAACTTATAAAATTATAATTCGTAGCGATTGTTTTTATAGAATTATTGAGCTTTTATGGTATTATAGTTATAAACATTAAACAAAAGTAGCTATCTATAAGAATACATTTCTAAAGGGTACAGTATTTATGTCATACGAAACAATACAATCTATCTTTCTTATACTCTCTATAACATTTAATGGCACTTTCTAGATACACCAAAACTACATCTAGTGAGTTCTATATAATATATGTAAAAGATTAATTCAATTCTTGGTGTGCTTCATATTATTAGCCTCTTTAACCATACAAAATTATTTATTGAAAAAAATTTAAAGTTAAACTTTAACAGTTGCGCATAGCATCAAGTAATAGTAATAATAAAAAATAGTGCTTTACATTAAGGTAACTAAAGAAAAATAAAAAATATCTCTAATATTATATAGGTCGTCAGATTGAATGTTGATAAAAAAAACTTCTAAATGTGACTTATAGTGAAGGAGTGTATGATCATATGTATTTTATTATACTACTATAAAAATTATAGGAATGAATATTTTAACAAGATAACTTCAGATAAGCATCTTTGAGGTTTTCTAAAAGCCTACACATATTTTCAGACACTCACTGATACTTTGATAAATTTTTATTACGCTTCAACAAAATAAAGGTATATAGGAATGGGTTATAAAAATTGTGATAACCTACGTAGGAATTAATATTTACCCAAAAAATGAAACACATACTATGTTGTTGAATGGAGCGCGATAACAAAAAATGATAAATAACTATCATCATTGTTTAACAACTATCTACATATTTTTTTTATTCTCCTTTATAATAAAATACGCAATTTCAAATATTTGTGTAAGTGGAAATATTTTGAAATTGTTTTATTTTTGTGATAAGAATCCTTAAAAAACTTAGGATTGCGGCACTAAATGAATGTTTATTTAAATAATAATTTAAGTTTATTATTATTATTGTTATTACTAGGAAGCAAAGTGAATAGGATATAATGTTATTTGGCAAATACATTCATAACCAATGAAGGCACATATATATACAACTAGTTCCTTTGATGTTATATATATATACATATAAACATATACATAAAAATTTCTCCTTTCATCAAATTTTTATGATGTTGCAAATTAGAAAATAAAAAAAATTTAACATTGATTTTTTGAGAGAAAAATACCGTTAACGAAAAGAATGCATGAAAATAAAAGGAGATGTAATGTTTATATATAAATATATATATGTATTTAATCATTTTCAATGGGAGTATTATGAAAATAAAATTTTTTGAAATGAAGCACCTTACATCTATTTTTCTTTCTCTCTCTCTCTCGACAATTCATTGTTAGGTGAATGAAAAATTTTTGTGAGGAAATTGTGTTTTAATCATTATTTTAAAATGCAATTTAATTTTAAAAAAAATATATAAATTATAGACAAAAAATAGATTTTTGTCATCAACATTAGATAATGTTTAAGTGCATGATATATTGCTTTGACATTTATCTATTTGTCAGATCTTGATATATATATATTTATATACAATATATCCAGATGACAATATTTTCAAGAATAAAGTATTTTGCAAGACAAAGGACATATCATAGCTTTTCAAGATGAAACATTATTTTGTAAGGATAGAAAATATATAGAGGAAATTGAGCGTGATAAGCTTCATATTAAATAGAAATATAAAAAGAATGTTTTAAAGTAGAAAAAGCGTTACTATAAAATTTACTAACTAAACTTTAAAATGATAATATGTTTTGCTCCAAAATATTTATGAAACATATAGTTACAAATATATATACACATATGTATTATCTGCCAAAATAGTGCTTATGAAAGAAAGATATATATGCATAATATGTATTTATAAGTATAAATTTATAGGTTATATAGTTTAGAAAATGATTTGTGTTGTCATGATAACAACTAACGAAGATTAAAAATTTATGCATAACCAAAGATTTAGTAAATTTTTAAAAATAGATATAATTATTTTTCTCTCTCTCTTTTTTTCCAAAGGATATATAATTAAAGTCTAATTAATTAGAATTTCCATTTGGAAAATTGTGTTTTTATACAAAAAACAATAATAAAATAGTGTTAAATATATCTTTTTGAATATAAAACATTTATTTCATATTTTTAATATAATAAATAGATGTTGAGAAAAAAATGAGATTATATAAAAATTAAGTAAATATTATTTTCTTTTTCATCTTTAATTAAAAAATAAAAGTAAAGAAATAAGAAGTAAATAGGAAGGGAAGTTTGGGGAATCCTTGATAATTTACGTATTTTTTCTGATTTTGTTAACTAAAAAATGATATGGTATTGGTTTATCTATAACATAATTTTTACCATCTGCTTATATATACACATAATTTTTTTTATTATATAAAGCTATTAGATGAGAACTTATATTGATAATAATAAATATATATGAGCTTAATTTCATTGAACAATAAAAGATCATTATAGAAGAAAGATTACTGGTAAAATAATTAACAGTCTTTTCTATAGTAACAATCCTTTTTATCATGAAAATTAAATTGCACTTACTCCTAAGATAATTGGCCTTTTTAAGAATATGTAAATATATATTTTAAAGATTTTTAAAAAGCACGCCTTTTTAAGATTTTTAAGTAATATTATTTTTTCTATATAAAAATCTAATACTCTCCATGACTCTAACTTTATATATTTTTAATATTGTATATAAGTAGTATTGAATGAAAAAAGCAGTTTTATTTCATTATCAATAAAAAAAATAATTTTGAATTTCAAAAATGTCATGTAGATTAAAGGATGCATATCATGTTAGAGTAAGAACAAATATAAAAACTTCCAATAAACAAATTTCTACCTAACCGAGTTTCATTCAAAAAAAAATGTATATAAAAGTATTTTAAACAATTATGTAGTTTCTTTTTCTTAACTGGTAGATTCTCTACTACATTAAAAATGTTGTCTATATTTACTAATAATTAAATAAAAATAACAAACCTGTCTTATTTTTATTTAATAGCTCTTAACAGTATCAAAAACAGTTGTTATGAAGTGATATATATCTAATTTTATATATACTTGATTAAAAATGGTAAGTATCTGGTTGGAAGTGAGGAAAGTTAGTAGTAATATTTATATATTGATGAGGGGAAATTAGTCTTCTCCGCAACCATAATTTTGACTTTTTATTCATAGTCTTTCTCAAGAACTAATTAAAACTATATGAATATTTCTTTTCTAATGTTCATTTTCAATTTCAATGTCAACTAAAGATATACATCTCCTCTGTGATTAGTTTAATTATTATGTTAAAAAATAATATAAATATTTTTATGTGATAAAAATTGAGAACAAGAATATTTTAAATGATGCATTTTGACAGAAACCAAACATCAATGATATTATTAATAATGTCCTTATAAGTGGGGATATCTCTCACTTACTTTCAAAGGAGAGTAAGAGAGATAATCTATCAAAAAAATGATGTACATTTAAACTTTTTTATTTTTTTCTTAAAATATAACATTCATTCTTTAAATAAGGACATAATGATAAAAGAAATATGGACAGATGTCTGTATGTGACAGATATAGATAAATGAAAACGAAAATATAACATGACAATATAAAAGAATCCTGTATTGTGATATAAATTTTTTCGATTTCTCTTAAAAGATAATTTTTTGGATATTACTTATGATAAATACAACTTGTAAAAAGATAAAAAGTTAAAAGAATATTGACAAAGTTATTTTCTAACCTAAATATATAGTGTAAACATTTTTAGCGCAATACTAAAACGTTCATGATAAAAAACAATATACAGAGTTTAAAAAACAGTAAGCATAACTGCTTTAATAGCTATTAGAAAATTCTTATTAATGTTATTTATAGAATTACAATTAAATACATAAAAAATAAAAAAATTAAGGAAATACTAACAAAAAATAGCACATTTTTTTCTTTAATTTATAACAAAATGGAAGGTTATAAAATAATATTTTTTTATTAAAAATGTCAACATATAAATCAACCTGCCGTAAAAATAATATGCTCTAAATATAGTTATAATTAATTATTGTTGATAAAAGTTATAAAATTAATTAATTTTTAATTATACAATTTAAAATACGTCTTTTTGCTTTTTATTTTTTACTGCAAAAAATTGACTTGAAATACGATGTCTTTGTTTATCAGTAGATGTTATGTAGGAAAAAAAATTACAATATAAAAAGGTCTCTTGACTTTTTTTACAATAAACTATGTAAATAACAATATATAATAATATATTATTTCCATATCATTTTATTAATTGAATTGTAAAAAAAGCTCAACAAAACAATATTACTAGCTTACAAAAGCAGTTTTTTAAACGGAAAAGAGACTTATAAAACGTATTTTACATAAGTAAATGAGGAAAAGTAGCTAACATTTTTAATAAATAAAAGGGTCTTTTCCATTTATATAGACATAGATAGGATATTACCATATATAAACCTCATCACTCTTCTAGGATTCAATTGTAATGACCCCACAAGACAAAAGGATAGTTTTGGTTGTTGGTCTGAAATATATATAATGTAGATATATACACATACTTTAAATAACTAATTTAATGTAATAGTTTTTCTCTTATTTTCTATCCAACAATTTCTAATTAAAGCTTCAACTATTATAAATTATATCATTATAAATAGGGTATTTTACATGATATTAACTATAATCTTTATTTTAAAATACAATTAAAATAACAAATAATTTAGTTTTGATATAAACTTTATGTTAAATAATACTCATTAAAGTAATTTTTAATTAGTATATTAGAATACTTTAGTTCGAAGAACAAATATTGTATTTATCATTTGTTGATAAAAATACAGGGAAATATCATTATATTTAATGGAAGGATAATAATTACATAAATATGTACTGAAAATAATAGAAAAATATACTAATATAGAGTTTATCTCATACTAAAGAAGTCCTGTTTTGGCGGTCGTTGATAAAAATTGTTTATTCTCTTGTTAGTTTCCATATATAAAAGGTAAATGAAAAAGAAATGAGGACTTTTCTATTAAATAACAATGAGTTAAATAGAAATATATATTGATAATTTCTTCCTATAATTACTTCACATTTTACTTTAAAAAGAAATCGTTATCATAACCTTCTCCTTTTCTTTCTCTCTCTCTCAAATCTATTGTAATGTTACATTTTGATTATGTTTTATTATGAAAAAAAGAAGGAATTTATATAATAGATGATAGATATTGTTGCACTATTCAAAATTATTTAAAAATACATATTTAATGTAATGCTCATTGATGTGGAATGAAATTATGAAAAAAAATTTAATATCATATCTAAACACACACAAATTTTTTAGGGCTATTTATCAGAAGCTGGAGCATCTTATATTGATCAAAAGTTAGGATTAAATGTTGTTCCCCCAACAAGAATTGCTATCTTTGCTGCTCCAACATTCAATTATAGTAGGATTGAGAGAGCAAAAGCTAGGACAAAGCAAAGAATAACTAATAGTTATCCACGAATAGAGAGAGTATTTAAAAGAATTGGATTACCAAAAAAAATTGGTTCGTTACAAGTTTTTGTAAGGGATTATGAGGATGCCTACATTGTACT
Source organism: Strongyloides papillosus (assembly GCA_005656395.1). Classification (NCBI taxonomy): domain Eukaryota; kingdom Metazoa; phylum Nematoda; class Chromadorea; order Rhabditida; family Strongyloididae; genus Strongyloides; species Strongyloides papillosus. Next base: position 583,479 of record SRSI01000044.1, read on the forward strand.
ACGTAAATGGGAAACTAAGGAAGCTGACTTCCCTGAGTTATCTAAAAAACATTTCTTACTACAATTTCAAAAACTTGCTATGCTTGATTATATCATTAGAAATACTGATCGTGGTAATGATAATTGGTTAATTAAAACAATTCCCCCATCTCAGGATGATAACAAGGAAAGGGACGATGAAATTAATATGAATATGCATCCTATCCAACCAATTGTCGAGGAGGAAAATTTAATAGATCTTGAGGATGGTGAAAAAAATACTTCCACAAAGGAAATTAATGAAATTGTTAATGAGGATAATAATGATGATGACCACAAAATGAAGGAGGAAGAAGTTAAAAATAGTGATTATCCAGGAAAGGTTAATGATGTTAAGAATATTGAAAAAATAATTGAAAATGATAGTAAGAGGAAAGGATTTTCTACTAGTATTCCTAAAACCAAAGGTATGTCATCAAAAATTTAACGTTTTTAATACACATAGATATATCAATTACATTTAAACTAACTTTTTTTAAACTTTTTTTTCTTTATCACTTCACTTTATATTTTATTAAAAATATTTTTAATTTTAGAAGAGTATAGATTACTAGAAGAGATGGAAAATAAAAATGTACCTAAATATTTTGTTGCTGCAATTGACAATGGCTTAGCCTTTCCATTTAAACATCCTGATGAATTTAGAGGATGTAAGTTTCTGTTATTTATAAAATGATAGTTAAAATTGTTAACATAACTTTATAGATCCTTATGGTTGGATGTATTTACCATTTGCAAAAGAACCATTTTTACCTGAGATAATCACTGAATATGTTCCAATACTTGAGAATGCCTTTTTTGTACGTGAATTGTGTGAAGAACTTAAAAAAATATTTCAAAAAGATTCGGGTTTTGATAAAAGAATTTTCTCCCGTCAGATGGCTGTTATGAGAGGACAAATATTTAATTTAAAGGAAGCATTAAAGGATGGTAAATCTCCTTACGAATTATGTAATATGCCACCACAATACATGTGTGAGATAAAAAAAAATAAGAAGAAGCGTGGAAAAAGAAATATAAGAAGGGGAGATGGTAGTGGGATTGAGAGACATCATCATCATATCCCAACAACAGATGATGCATTAAGTACCAATGATGAAGATGCACATTCAAAAGATATATTAGGTGTCGATCAAGAATCATCACAACCAGGACCATCATCTACTAATATTCATGGTGGTAGTAGTAGAAGTACAAATACCTTACATACAAATGAAGATACTTGGAGTCTTTTGTACACACAAAAAGTACAAATCCGCAAACCTTTTTTCCAATTTTGGTGGTAAAGTAATATTTTTTTATATTCATTCTTACTTCTTAAGCTATAATATCTATCTAAAAAATTTGTTTTATAAATATTATTTTTGATATACACATTAAAAATATGTTAATTATTCAATTTTACATGATAATTTTAAAAATAAAATAAATAATTCATTATAGTTTTATTTGATAACAACCGTTTTTAATAACATTTATTAAATTATAGTTAAAAAAAGTTTTGCTAAGTAAAAAAAGGTTGTTTATAGTTTTTACAAATTTTTTTTTCTTTTTTGATTCCATAGAGATAGAGCACCCACACAATAACAATTTTTTTGACTAACTATATTAAAATTGTTTGTCAATTTTTTATGTGAATTAAAACGAATAAACAATTTTGTATTCTACCTTATAATAATGATATTGAGAATTAATATTTTAATGTATTTGAAATTTGTTTTTATAAAAAAATATATATAATGATCAGTTTTTTTGTTTGTTTTTTCTTTGATACCCCATCAGAGTATTCAATTTGTAGTTTTTCAAAAAGCTTTTGCCTGGGCTATATAAAAAACAAAATTGAAATTGTGTAAAAATATTTCTGATAGTCATCTAGCATACCAAATAAAAAAAGATAATAACTTTTGGTTAACAAAATTTCTAAATTAAGTACAAACACAATATAAGGATTTTTTTTCTTATTGTAAGAAAAAAAATTTCCATGTGTATTTTAATATAATATTCTACACTAATAAAAACTAGATGACTTTATTTCTAGTCCGTTTACTCCAAGAAAAGCTTAGCTTTCAAAGATTATGTGCCTTTTAGCTGAAAAACAAAACCTACTCTATTTATCTTGTCCTAATAATTTATTCATTTTCATATATATATATTCATATTTTCTAGTATGAACAAAACATCCTTAAGACTAAAAATAGTTGGTATATTTATATTTGAAAATAACATGTTAATAACTTACCATACTAACGTAGGAGTTGTAAAGGGGAGACGGATTTATATATAACATTTTTTTTAAAATTTTTTTTAATAATAAAAACCTATACAACTATATTTGCCATTTTGTTTAGTATTAATTATAGAGTTTATATTTTCTAATCTAATTATTATGCAAGTCGAAAAATAAGTGCACATTTATACTTTGAAAGGCCAATTATAAATTTCCCATTTTATTGTAAACATTTCAACATTTACCATTCTTACAATATCTTTCATACTAAAAATAACAAAATTTAAATATTATATTCCAATATTTTTATATTTTCTTTTTTCCCATCACAAAATATATTCAATCTTTGGAAGAAAAAAATATTTCAAGTTACAGAAAAATCTTTACATCTTTTCAGTTCGATATATCTAACGTAATATTTACATTTATAAAAATATTTAAATTTCATATATTTTTTTAATTTTTCCATTCACACATAAAAATGATTCATTTGGAAGTCTTATAAACTTTATGTCATTTGTAAAATAACTTTTCTAAAATTTCAAGATTACATTTTAGTTTATAATCTTAAAAATGGAGGATAATAGAAAATTAATTGGTCACCACACTGTTGATGAGTGGTTTATAATACTAAATAGTATTATGTATGATTGTGATTGTGGTATGTTTTAAATGTAACTCAATATAAATATATATCCTCTCATTAATTTTTGTACTTCTTATTTTTGTAGATGAAAATGACTTTTTGGATACAACGAATAATTTTGAGATTGAGTTGATAAAAGAAGAAAAAACCTGTCAAGTACTTTCTGATATTTTTTATAAAAAACCTAAATGGGCTTTGAGATTTTTTCTAGTTCTCAAGACTCGTCAACAATATATTATTGATATTTTTATTTTCAATGAATATGGTTGGGAGGTTTTTGATTATATATGGAAATCGCCTATATCAAATTTGGATCGTCTTGAAATAATAAAAGAAATTGGAATATTGAATTTTACATCTATTTCAGTCACATCAAATGAAAATTTTGAATTACTATGCTATATTGTTGAGTATGACAAGTATCTTGAATCTAAAATTGATTGGGCTTATCAATATGGTATTAAAGTATCACAATAAAAAGATATTTTTTATATAATTAATGGAGAAAGATTTTTTCATCAATTTTCTACATTTTATGGAATCTCCTTTATGGTTATGTGTAAGCTTGTATCTCTATATTACATCTTTAAAATATCTGTTTTTTGAAAAAAGACTTTTTTGCTAATAAACAATATTTTTTAATTATCCATTTTCAAATTTATAATAAAAGTATTACTATTTATAACAGACTTTCATTATCTTAATGTCTATTTTATTTTAACTTTTTAGTATACTATATTTTTTATAAAATAATCATCCTGTTATTTCTCCACTCACATATAGTTGCTTTAATTATACAGACAAAAAGTTGTTGTTGACAAGTAATATTGTAAAACTTTTCAATTAATATAAAAGAAAACAAAAAAGTTAAATTCTATTATTAACTATACAATTTTATGACCACGAAGGGAAATTGAGTAATACTTTTATACAAAATATTAACTAAACAAGATTATTTTCTTTATTAAATATATATCAAAAAAGGTGTATATTATCTATCTGTTAATGTGTGTTTCGCTCACCCTTTATCTCTCTCTCCTTCTCGATGACCACGAAAATAAGAGATTTTTCTTCTTTACATCTTTTTTTGAGGGATAATTTTTTAAAATCAACTTATTATTCACATATATTATTTCTTTTTGAACATAAAATTTAACTATACTGTAGGTATTGTGAGGATTTGTGACAATATTTCATATACGGACAAAAATATGACCACACATAAATAAAATTTAATTATTATTTAATAATAAATATTATAATTATTTATCTCATTGTTACAAAAAGCGATGCACTTTTTACAATTTTGTTTACTCCTTTATTATCAAAATTATTCATAATACCAAAGCTTTATTTTGATGTTTATTTTGTCCAAAGTCATTTATCTTCTCCTGACCTAAACACATATTCACACCTGTCTACATGAAAGTGATAAAGAAAGCTTCTGTTAATTAAATAAAAGAATTTCTCTACAATACTAAATAAAATGTTTATTCTTATGAATATTTTTTAGAATATGTAAAAATTTTAATATTTTTCTGAGATGATTTTATATATTCCATTAACCTTAAACTTTTTACGTAAATTTTTTATTAAGCACCATATTATTTTATGTCAATACACCGATGTCTATTTAAAAAAATAATCATGATTTATTACACTATAATATTTTAAACTTTTTATTCTACCAATATCTAGTAAAAAAATATATCAATTATTCAAAAAATGTATCATACTTAAAAGAGAATTAAAAGTTATTATATACAAAAATATTTGTTTAAGTAAATAAAGTTTTTAATGATGGTAAAAAAAACTTAAATACTTAACAATAAATATTTTGAAAAATAAAATAAACTATATAGACCGATATACTTTATTGTATCTTTAATCACTTTAACTATCCTCACTCTTACCCTCAAATATGAGCTTCTTATACTTTGACAATTTTTTTATCTTAAACTTACCGTCCACAATGTCATATAGTTTTAGTTGACAACTATTTTCTTTTATACAAAAAAGATTAAAACTATTTTTTTAACGATTTACTCTTAACGAAATTATAGTTGTGGTCAGTTAAGTAAACTTATCTTTTTTACTCAATTTTAATTTTCTCCCTTCACTTTCATTTATTTGTTAGCCTTATATATGTTGATTGTTACAAATATAATTATATCTAACAATTATATTTGTTCTTTTAGATATTTAAAAAAATCCCTTAGGATGTGTTTTAGATAATCAGAAAATGATACTTCAAAAAGTTATTATAAAATTCTTATTAATTAATGTTATTGTTATATTAATAATAGAGATACATGATCATATCAGGCAAGGTAGATCTATTATATTTATTTAACGTATCATCATCACTTTCCTTTTTTTGTTTTCACACCTCACAAGACGATAAGGTATGTTACTATCAAGGTGTTTGCAAAAATTTTTATACCCATCTTTGTGTAACTGACCACAATTCAACTATATTGGTTTTTTTTTGTTAAAATCATTAAACTTTAAATATCAAATAAAAAAAGGAAGAGTATATCATTCTGTCATTTTGAATTACATAAATCTTTATTTTGCGTGATTAAACAAATGTTAAAATATGTTTATTAATACAAAAGCTTTATATTTGCATAAAGATATTTTTACATCCCAATTTATTTTCATATACTTTTACGTGCCTTTTTTCCATATAATCCTATCTTACTTTAATTTTTATAAAATATTTTATAATTTTATTTAAAATAAATGTCTATTAAATTTCAAATTCAAGATAAATTAATTAAGTAATTGCAACAAAATAGAAGAAATTTGTTTTTCTTAAATTTTATATAAATATAGTATGCTTCTATGTACAAATTGGTGTTTTCCTAATTTGGAGCAAACAAAAATTACTGGAGAGGATATCAATAATAATGAAACGTAAGTTATTTTTTATATCTTTTCTAAAAATAAAAATAATAAATCAAAATTCTATTTTTAACAATAAAAACATGTCTGAAATAGAATCTTGTATTGTATTTTGCTATAATTAAAAATATTCCTTGTCTAGTTAGAAATTTTTAAAAGGATTTTTTTTATCCCTCTATTGCATAAAACAAGTCACAATATTAAGGGGGTTTTTGATGTATTGGTTTGTAATAAGCTAACATTAACTAATCATTTTTATGTGCTTTAAATGACAATATGTATATATTTGCTTAAATATGTGTGTATAGAATATATATACTCGCAATACTATTGAAAGATTCCTCTTTGATTTTGTAGAGGTAGTAAAAAGTTTAGTCATTTCTTTTTATTGACAAAAAATAAACTGAATAAAATCTGATAAAAATTTTATATCGGCATCACATATTCATGGAGCCTGACAGAATCTCAACACGAATAATCGCCCAATCCACGTAAATGTAGTTGGATGATCGTTCCTCTCCATATTTACTTGTTATTGATAGTCACTTCGTATTTTTTCATTAACCAAAATTTGTGACTTGTATTAAAAATTTATTTGCAAATAGTAAAAAAATCACGGGTTAAGTTGTATTGTATATTTTTTGTAAAAAAGTTTTATGGATTAAGATGCATCGTGAATGGAGTAGAGGTTCAGCAGCTCCTGGGAGGTTAGTAATTAAATTAATCATACATCTACTATAATTTTATTATAATATCAATAATTATATGTAAAAATTAATTATATTTTTTTTTGTTAAAATATCTTTACAACTTTTTTTTTCTTTAGTGTAAAACCAATTTATGGAGCACAATATCCTCCCCTTCATAGTCAATATTCTCCAAAAAATAAAAGTACAAAAAATGAAGAGCCAATAAGTGGTTCAAAAAATGAGATTAATTTTAGAAGGTATCAAAACAGGTATGTATATAATACAACATTAAATCAATCATTACATAATATATACATTTTTTTAATAATAATTATAGTACTTCAGATGTATGGGAGACTGACTTGTCTGATGACACAAAAAATACTCCAACTTTATCGCAAATAGATGTCTTATCAAATACAATGCCTATTACCTTAAATAGGAATGATGTTTTGATGCCAAATTGTCATCCACAACGTATAAAAAATGCAAAAACACAAGCTATGCAACGTTTAGCAACACAAAAAGATCCATTACCTGGTACTAATAATGTTCCAACAGCAACAGGACCACTTTATCCAAGATTACCTAGTATTTCATCAAGTAATGATAATTCATTATTAAAAAATGTTGATCAAGTAAGGTTTAATAGATTATGTAGTATGTTTGGTGTTAAGATGAATGGTGAAGTTGATCCTACAATAAAACCTGCCGAAAATATCGATATTGAACAATTACAAAAAGATTGTTGGATGGGAATTCCACACAAATTGAGACCACATGCATGGAGAATTTTGTCACGTTACGTTCCAACACGTCTTGATCGCAGAGAAATGACATTGAAAAAACAACGTGAAGAGTATTGGCATTTTGTGGAACAATATTTTTATACAAGATTCGACGATCAACATCAAGTAACTTTTAGACAGGTTTGTTTTTTTAATATAAAAAAATAAGATTGTTGATATTTACTTTAGATACATATTGATATTCCAAGAATGTGTCCATTAATACCACTATTTCAACAAAAACAAGTTCAAGAAATCTTCGAACGTATCTTGTATATTTGGGCAATCCGTCACCCAGCCTCTGGATATGTTCAAGGAATTAATGATCTTGTAACACCATTCTTCGTTGTCTTTTTAAGTGAATTTATCCCAGATGACATTGAAGTATCAACATTTGAGATATCAAAATTAACAAAACAACAAGTTGAAATAATTGAAGCTGATAGTTTTTGGTGTGTAACATATCTTTTAGAGACAATTCAGGATAACTATACCTCAGATCAACCTGGAATTCAAAGAAAAATACTAGACTTAAAAGATTTATTAATTAAAGTTGACAATAATTTACACTGTCATTTAGAGGGCAATCAAGTTCAATACCTTCAATTTTCTTTCCGTTGGATGAATAACCTTTTAATGAGAGAGATACCCCTCCGAGCTACAATAAGACTTTGGGATACCTATTTAAGTGAAAGAAATGGTTTTTCACACTTCCATACATATGTATGTGCTGCCTTCCTCCGATTATGGTCAAAAGAGTTACAAAAAGAAAAAGATTTCCAAGGTATAATGTTACTTTTACAAAATCTCCCAACAAGCTGTTGGGGTGATCAACAAATTCGTGAGTTAACAGCAGATGCCTATAGCCTTATGTCTGTCTTCCATGGAGCAAAAAAACATTTAACAAGTAGTTCATCAACATCCAAATAAAATTCTTGTGGATAAAAAATAAGTTTATGGATTATTGAATTATATATATAAGGGATTTAAATTATTTATGTATAATATAAAGGAAAAAAACAAAAGAAAAGTGTAAATTTTAACAATACTTTAAAGAATATTTTAAAGAAGGTGGAAAAATTTAACACTGACAAAAAAATATATTAAGAAACATTTATGTACTAGATTGTTTATAAATTATATATCAAGCATTTTATTGTCAAAAATGAAAAAATTTATTCAAATTATTTATAAATTAAATAAAAGTTTATTGTCATCAATTTTCTTAACATAATCTTGATAAATTTTTAAGGATTCAGCTGAGAGTGGTTTTAAGTCAAAACAATAGTTTGACATATTCCATTTTGTGGTGTTGTCATTAGTTTGTCAAGTAGAACACATTTCTCGAGTTTCCTTAGTTGTTTAGCGTATGAAGGATTCTTTAAATGTCTCATATCTTCTGTTGATGGTTTTTCAGCTGCCAACTCATATAACTCCATAGATTCCTCATTTGGATCGTTGAGTTTAAAACCATAGGATTCAGTTGAAGACTTTAAACCAAATGACATATCAAAATTTGATTGATATGATGACGAAGGTGTTGCACTTAATGTTTTTATTACTGGAATTGTTGGAACGGCGCTCCCAAAATCACTGTCATACATTAAATCATCAACATCCAATGATATTGCAGCTTCATCCTCATAATCATCATCGTCATCATCGCTATTATAACCATCTCTTTGTTTGCTTTTTGATAGTTTCCTTCTTCCCTCAGAATCGCCACCAATTGGTGGGGCATCTGATTGTTTAAATAATTTAATAAAATATGATGAATGAAGTTGTTCTTGTTTAAGATTCTCCAAACTTTGCGTTTTCATTGATACAGTATTTTTAAATTTATCGTTAAAAAATGTTGTCTTATCACAATTATAATAGTCATCAAATAAATCATCCAATTTTGGATTATAACAATCACCAATAGCCTTTGGTATTGTTATATCTCCAAACCAATCATAAACATCAAACATACCACCATCCATTTTATCGTTATTTGGGAAATGTAGAACAAAATCTGATGGCATATCCCAAATCGGTGGGTAAATATTTTTCATTTCATAAGGCACATATAATCCTAAAAATAAATTAATAGAATTTTGTTTCTCATAATCACCAAATGTATTGCTATAATATCTTGAGATTGTCTGTATAACGTCTCTACTTTTCTCCTGAAAAGCTGATATTTTTTTGTACGTCTTAATTGTGTGAACTAATTGTGAACCTGCATATTGTAATGCCATCGTATCCCCATGTTCATCATACATCTCCTCAAAACTTTTACACAATTCACTTGAAAAAGATATAATTGGTTCGTCAATTAATCCCATGGAGTATAACTGGCATCCTAATGCAACTTTTGCCATACCAAATTGTGCTACATTTGTTCGGTCTAGACAATCAACACAATTTGTCCTAACAACTCCATGTTGCAACATAAACATGCCATCTTCTGTAAGATGTGGTTCGAAGTTTTCTAGAAATAACTTTTTTTGACATTTAATTAAAAATGATGCTGGTTTTGTTTGAAACCACCCTTGGGCATTTAAAATACGATACCCTATTTCTTCAAGTTTGAATAAAACTGAAGGTTTTGTTTTATGATAGTGAGCTATATCAAAAGATAAGTATGCAATTTTGTGTTTTTTAGGGAGGAATTGATTTAGATTATTGACTGTTTTAAGAAACTCTGTATGAAGAATTTTTTCTTTAGCCTTTTTAACATGTATTTTAACAAGATTCATAACAACAATTGGATAACCATATTTTGTGACTAAATCGTGGAAGTGAAGTGCAGCCGTCTTTGAATTTGGTTCAATTATATTTAATTGAATGGATGGTTTACCAACAACTCCACGTGTTGAGGGATCCTGTGACCATATCAATGGAACTGATGATCTCCTCTGAACGAAGGCTGAAAAATTACCGTGATAAAAGTTACTTGATGAAGTCATTTCCCATACAATTTGTTCAGTCTCAATGTTATTAGCACATTGTCCTTTATAATTACCGCCTCTTTTTAAAAATCTCGTACCAGCATATTGAGATGATCTCCTACCAATTAAGGTTATTGAAAATTTAACAAATGATGTCATATTTTTTGATAATGGCATCTCAATAACCTGATGCCCAATATATCCATGCATAATGTTAACAAGCCATTTCTCATCAACACCACTGTCTCTTAAAGGTTTTAATAAAAAATTATTCCAAAAGAATTGTGATTCTCCTTGTTTTTTATTATTATTTATAATATTTCCTTGGAGAGTTTTACTTAAATCATATGTATAGGAGAAATAGAAATTTGTTGACAGGTCAATTAATTGAAATAATTTTAAATACCTCTGTTCATCATAATTTGTTGTTTTAGTGAAAGGTAAATATATCATTTGTGTTTCCTCAATTTTGTAAATAACGTGGTAACCAATGTAACTGACAGGTCTAGCTGCAGTGATAACAATTATATAATAACCTTCTAAAAATCTAACAGCGCCAATAATCCCATAAGATTTTCCTACAACCTCATTTAAACCTTTTCTAGAACCATTCCCAATTCCCATAAGTGATAAGCTACCCTTAACGATAACTAAAAATAAATTTTTAAATAAAATGATTTTTCTCATTACAATTATTAAAAATAATATAATTGTCATCAATAAACATACTAGAACTTCCAGAAATTGTTGCTAATAATTCCTCAACCTCTTTTTGCGTATAATTATGATCAGGTTCACCGATAGTTAAATCATAACTATGTGTCCTATCAATCTTTAAAACAGAATACTTTTGACCTGTCTTATCTTTACCAATAAAATAAAAATTAGCTAATGTTTCAAAAATTGATATTTTGTAAACATGATCCGAATAACTCATGTTTAGGGAAATATACTTTTTTGCAGCTTCTATATTTATTATTAATTATTACTTAAAATAAATATTTAAACTATAATAAATAAAAATTTAGTCGTGATTATTAAAAAATGATAACTTCAACACATGATTGGAATAAAGAGTATCTATAGATATATTAATCCAAACTGTTAATTGCATAAATAGTGTACTCTTTATCAAAAGAGATTTTATAAATTTTTAAGAGAATGATCGGTTCATTATTATCATTCTCCCTACAACATCTCATTTATATACGAACCTTGGTTGTTTGCGTTAAAAAATTACATCGTGCATTGTATTTTTTATGTAGTCAAATAAAAAAATAATTTATTAAAGGATTACAGGAAAAAATAGATTCATAAATAAATATTGAAGAGATGACTTTATTGACGTCATAAAAAAATAATATGAATAATGAAATTTTGACAATTCTTTTCCTCATGTGGAATAAACTTTAATCAAATATATATTTAGAATTGATAAAATATGTTGCGCAATTGTTGCAATTAATTTTTCTTAATATTTTTTAAATTTACTTTTGTGCATTTGATTTTTGTAACTAAGATCGGGTTTCAATTTTAAAGATGCTTTAAAATATTTGAGATCATTAGTACTCAAAATTTTTGCCTTTTTGTAATAATATACTTTCCATTTTTTTAACATATTCAGTTTCCCCTAACATTCATGTATTTTATGAGAATATTAATACTGTCAATATCTTTATCATGCTTGAAAAAGGTATTACTAATATTTGCTGATTTGTTTTTACTTTTTAATTTCTTCTCACCAATTCTTCTCCTTAATGATGTTGGAATGTATTTTATTCCATATTTCTGAACAACTGGTATTCCTTCTTTAGTTTTCTCTCCAACCATTATATAATTTTTTTTTAAACTGTTAACTTGAACATTATCTTCGTATTTTTTGAAATTACCATTCTTTAAGGATCTCTTTCCAAGGCCAATTGAACGGAAATTGTTGTCACTAAACTTCTTCTCCACATCCCCTGATTTTCTATATCTCTTTTTTATTTCATCACTATTGACTATACTTCGTTTTCCTAATCCAATATATCTACCAGGAATGTGACTTCTTTTTCCATAATATGAATATTTTTTTGAAATTAAATTTTTTCTTACAAAATTATCAATTTCTAATAATCTTTTCAAATCATCAAAATAAGAGTGAGTGGACGTATCTTTGTTAGAGTTGATAGCGTCATTGCTGTAGTCTAATAATCCACGGTCAATTTTGTCATCGAATAAAATTGGTTTTCCAAAATCGTTATCCAACTTGGAGATATCATAGAATTGCATCTCATTTTTGTTGTTATTTCTAAGATTTCCATAATGATTTTGATAAATTTTACCTAAAATATATATTATTAAAAATGAAACACTCATAGTATATACTTACGTATCTCTAAAGGTTTTACAGTAGGGTTAAGAAAAAGAAAGATTAGAAAAAATATGGTGATACACTTCATTATCCTTTAATGAAAAAAAAAGATAAGTTAATAATTTAAATATCGTATCTGTAAGGGTAATGAGTTTAAAAAAATATTTACTCTTTGCTAAAAAAGTAATAACCAATCACATGAAAAATTAGCGTAAATTTTTTTCAAAGAAAATAACATGAAAAAAGGTCTAAAAAACAAAACGTAATTATTATAATGAGATCCATTGAGAGTATTTATCTAAACAATTACCTTTATATCTATTTATAGGGATTTGTTAAAAAAATATATCATAAATATTTTTTTGAGGAGTGGTACAAAAGATATTTTTCACTAATGATGTGGATTCGTAATATCACTGAACTTGTATTTTGGTATACCCTTTTTTTTAAATATATGTAGCATGAAAAGATTATCTTTAAAATATGACATTTTAAAAATAATAATAATTATATTAGTTTAAGATTGTAAATCTTATGTGATAGTTTTATAGTTAGTTGACATTTATTTACAACTACATAGGTAACCTTTTATACTAATTACGAGATATATTTTAAAAATTTTGTTTAACATTATTATATATAGAAATTTATTATTTAAAAAATAACGTGGGTAAAGTCTTAACAAAATACAAGATGTTAAATTTTATTATTATTATTAGTAATTATGATTCCTTGTGTTTAAAATCTCCTTACATGCCAAAAACAACAGTTGATTGTAAAAAAAGTAATAAATTAGAATTTTAAATTATTCATAGGCAACCATACACTTCATGATACTGTATTACTTTGAAGAAAACATATTCGGTTTGAAAGTAAAAAAAACGGTAAATGAAGTTACTTGATTTTTTACTTTAATCACAAAAATGCATGAAGTCTATTTATATCTATAACCTCTTCACTACTCCCTTTAATAACTCTTTTCATCGAATTAATTAAAAAAGTTTTATCAATCTTAACGGCATCGAGAGCATTTAAAATTGAGGTAAAAAGGTATTTCCTGTAACCAGGTGATACATTTTGAATATCTAAGACATTCCAAAAAATTTGACTTCTCACACATTCATTTGGATTACCGGCGCAAAAAAGACACCTCATGACGTAAATAGACTTTTCAAATGAATTAATTAATTTAATCTTTGACATTGTTGAGACAACTAATAGTAAAATATTATGAGCATCAGACTTGGTGTTTTCATGATATAACCTATCAAAAAGTTTCCCAACAAGATGTAATATTACTTTCAATGATATATTATTGTCAATTGAAACAACAATTTGATCAATTAATAAATCTAATATCATATTTTTGTCAGGTAATAACCAACTTAACTCAAAAATTCCATTTCCTAAGACTATCACATCTTCATAACTATAAATGTTACAAATATATATTAATGTTGTTTCAATAACATTTTGAAGTTTTATAACAATTTCTGTTGTATATTGTGTACAATCTAATACTTTACAGATTGCTTTAGAAAATAATGATAAGGCACATTTTACTCTTTCAATATTCATATTTTTATCAATTTTACTTATAAATAAGTGCAAATTGTCCATTAACGCCTTAGAGAGTGAGTTATTATAAGATATTAATTGCATTGTTAATCTTGTAACCTTACAAAGCATATTACATGATATGTATTTATCATTAAAAGTATTCATAATAATTTTAACAGTATTCTTCTCTGTTAACATTTTTGTCTCCAACCCCAAATTCTGTATTGAAAATATCATTTGAAATATCCGGTCTTGGTAAAAATCAGGTAACTTATTAAACATCACATTCGTGACTTCTTTATATAAATTCTCTGAGATCAACTCAATAAGTGATGCCAATTTATCAGTTGTATATGATTGACACAAAAATATCGTTCCGCTATAAATACAATATTTTGTAAATAAACACGTTGATTGAATTTCTTTTTCAACTATTGATGTTATAAAATGTATTGTTTCACTTTCACTTTGCTCTTCATCAAAAGTTTCTATACCTACTATTGAAAAATATTTTAATAAATAATAAAGTATATAACCTCCTATGGGAGTTCGTTTATATTCCTCTGTTTCAAATAATGGTTTTAATTGGATGTAAATTGAGCGATATGTGCTGACATCATCAAATAAATCCGATAATAATACTATTGATCGTGTTGTTGCTGTTAAAAGATTTAATGGCATATTCTGGACTCCTTTAGAAAACCAGTGGGAAAAATTATCTAGTAATGCTTTTAATGATGAATTGGTGTCTAAATCATCCGTCATGTTTATCATGTAACTACTAACACTCTTTGGGAGCATCATATTGACTTCATCATTTAAATTAATTTCATTAATTTCATTTTTAATCCCTGTTTTCTCTAGGACTTTCGTCACAACCCATATATGATATAAAGTAACTTGGCAGAGATCATATTTCTCGACATACATGTCATCATCCAGAGGATTAAATGTTTTGTTCCTTAATATATCCACAATATAATTACATTGTTTAGAAAAAGTGTATTCCTCTTTTTCAACATTTAATATAGGTAGTCTAACAGGGTATTTACTGGATATTGTATCACCTTGCTTGGGGAATAAGAAACTTTGTAATAAGTTATTTGTTAATGCATCAATAGCAACAGTACTAGATGCTAACTGTTCCTGAATAACTTCCTTGTCCCCCTTTTCTAATTCCTCACCACATGGTGTTGAAGATAAAACGCCAAACAAAGACATCCAAAAATCTTCAAATTGTCTTCGATCCTTCCAACCTAACCAGGAGATTCTTGAGCTAAAATCAGTAACAACATCAATACTATTTAACATATGAATACTAATAGATTTAAATAAAATTTTATCCTTTGTCAAAGTAACTTTAGGTTCGAAATTACAAATCTGACTTGAAGTTGGAATCAATGAAAATTCATACATAACACTACACCTTAGCAAACTCTTAATTGCTTTCCTTTCAGGTTCGCTAAGTTCATTCCTCTCATCCAATTCCTTAAAAGTATTAAAACAATTCGCCGTAATATTAAAAGCAAGTTTAACATTAACTTCAAGTTTCTTCAACTCAATATCGTCACATTCAATTAGAATATTCATTTTCGTTTTATTAACATTACTACAACCAACTTTATTGACCAACAATCCTAATGCTAAATAAGGTAAATGTTCCAATGAAAAATATGTATTCTCAAATTCATTCATCACATCTTGGGAAGCGAAAAAGAATGTTAGACTTTCAAAAAACATATCATTTAAGTAGTTTTTGCCAATAATAAATGAATGAAAATGAGAAATTATAATTTTAATGGATTCCAAATTAAAGTACATGCATTTTTCTATTAGTAATGGATATGTGTAAATTGCACTTCCAAATGAATATAGACAATGTATGGTGTCTGGTGTTTTTAAATCCTTTACATACACAATAAATATTCTCCAGAAATGTTCAACAAATTTTACCAACAAATTTTTAGCCTTCTCATTCCTCTCTGATTTTACTTTACTCACTAAGATATCTATTCCTGTTGTAATAAGTAGTTTAATCTTTTTTATGCTTAAATTGTTCGTAATTTGTTCGTAAAATAAATCTATTTGTTTGGAATTTATTAAAAATAATGACATAAAAGTTGCTTCGAGCTGCTTTACAGTTAGGTTTTTGACATTTGCAAAATGAAATGCCTCTAATAAATCTTCATTCTCAAATATATATTCCTGTTCTGTGCTTTTTCTGATACTCCCTTGACAACTTAATGTCCGTTTCTTTCTTAGTATTGAGACAACTGTCTTGAAATTTTTCGAAGAATATGGTAATTGAAATTTATCAAAAAATATTGATTGTTCTGTTTCACTTAATGTTGAGATTTTTAATTTATCGTGAAAATGTAAAAATAAGAGGTAATGGATTTTGGGGGTGTAGATACTTAAAATTTCATTATCCTCCTTACTTGGACATATAACCTCACCTAAAACATGACTTCCAAAAAATATTTTCTTTTCATTAATAAATGTACCATTTAAGGAATGTAAAATAATACTTAAAGAGAAGTCAACTTCTTTGCCCTCCTCAAATGACATTAGTCCGCACCTTGTATCCTCTATAAAATTTTTTATACCTTCATTGATAGATGTTATCAATTCTTCAGCAGCTGTTTGAAGTAACGTTGTATCAATGGCATTTCCATCATTTGCAAACCAAATAAATGCATAAACAAATATCGATGAAAAATACCATTTTTTTTCATGTGTTAATTTAAGAATCATCATTAAACACCATTCTTCTATATCATCCATCCAAAGGTTTCTTAAAACACCAATTGATGTCATAATAATTTTACTGGACAACTCAATAACTCCATCTCTTATACATTTTTCAAATGCTGTTTTGAAGTGGTTAACTATATCATTGAAAGCTTCCACTGATATGTGTGATCGTAATGGACCAAATTTTGCCATAATATGTAAAGTTTCTAATGGTTTTGTTGTTAACCACCTATCAAGTCTCCATTGTTGTCTGGTAAACATTATTGTATCAAATGAATCAGGTAATGGCAGTAATGGTAGTAAAGTCAAAAAATTTGATATTGTCATTAAATCAGTCCTATTTTCAGCAACCTTTATAAAAGGATTTATAATTTTAGAAGGTATTTTCTTAACTTTCCAATTAAATATTGTCCTATGGGTAAGGAAAACGAGCATAGGTTGTGCTATATCCTCAGACCATGTAGATTCTTTTTCACAATACCTTATAATAGAATTATAGACAGCTAAACCTCTGTCAGCCTGATTGTAATCTAAACCAACTTGATCTAATTGATTCATTAAATTAATAACAGTCCCTCTAAAATGGATATCCTCAGTTATAACATATAATTGTAAAGCTTTTGTAAATATTACGTCTAAACTTCTTAAATATTTATTACTAATATCAAGGATAATCTCTTTAGGCTGAACCTCAAATAAGTGAGAATTCAAAAAACCAAGATCATCATAGTGATTCCACTCCAAAATCCCATCTTTTTGTGCAGACATCCCATAAACAGAAAATTTATTTTTCGGTTGGTCAATATAAATACCTTCATCATCTAAAAAATTGAAACCAAAATAATCGATTGGTGGGTGAAACTCAGTCAACCTCATTGAACCAGCATTCTTTGAAAACATCGTTTTTAATATTTGATGGGTAAGTATAATACATTCCATTGGACATATAGACATAAATATTTTTATATACATTATTAATTCATTCAAAATATATATTAAGTTATCTAATGATACTAACTCAAGATAACAATTCATATAATCAATTGCCATGAAAAGTGGTTTTAAAAATTTTTCACGATTTTCATCATCAAAATTTGTACAATAATTTTCGTAGGTACCAAAAAAATTTCTTAATAACATTGTCTCATTTTGTGAGTCAAAAAAAGTTGTTTTTAGTTTTGATCTTATACCATGTCCTAAGAATCTCGATATATCATGTAACTTTTGAAATTGACCATTTATTTTTGGTGTTGTTTGTGATGTTACTGAGTTATTCTCATAATTTATATCAAAAATCGTTTGTTTGATAAGTTGTTTATTTGTGGCAGCTGCTGTTATTATTGTATAGTATAAATTCATTGTTTTTAAAGCAACACCACAACCATCTTCATTTTTCATCATCTGTCCTAGTGTTGATTTTGTATCAAAATTAAATTTTGTCCCAGATATAAAACATTCATAAAAATCTATCTCTGATAGACCTGCTAAAATGTATGTTGATAACTCAATATTATCAGATAATTGCGAAAGTTGTGTTTGCTCATTATAAATATGTTCATCAATTAATGATAATATACTTATCTTTGGTTCATTATTTCCAATCAAAAATGGAATCCATACATCTCTCCATTGAGATATTGGTGCAATTCTAACAATTGTTAGGAGAGCTAAATATAATCTATCTTCATTATTAATCATTAACTCATGATAACCATTAATAACCTCCTCTAGGAGTAATAATAAATTTGAGCCAAAAGATGAGTTAAGGGGTTTAACAACGAAATCAAAATATTTAGGTAAATTCATTGTTTTTGGAAAGTTATTTTGATATGGTGATAAAAGTGATTTGGGAACTTCAAGTTCAAAAACGTTAGAACCATTAATTTCATTATCTCCATTTCTTAAGAATTGATAAAGATTATCTTCGCATTCCATGACAACTTTTTTATCTTTTGACAATAGTAATTTTGCAAATATCTCTCTGTTTTTGCTTTGTGTTGTTGAGATGTACTCTGGTGAGTGTTGCCACGGTATTGAACTAATAAATTGTATACAATTTTTTTGAAATGTGAAATTTTCATTTAAACAGCTTTTCTCAAGACATCCAATTATTTCCTCTAAAAATTGTGAATCATATATTATCCTATTTGTGTAGGGTATAAGAGATGTTAATGCAACATTTTTTGAAGTTGTTTTATCATCACGTAACAATTTAATAAATAACATTTTAACTTCATTTGGTAATATTAAATTCGTACCATTATAAAGACATTTTAAAGTCAATGAAAGTAAAGCTTTTTGTAATCCATTATCCGTTACATTTCTTATATCCTTAATATCAATTACCCCAGATAATTGTTGGATGGACAATGGTACAATTTCTAAAATTTCATTAACTATACCAATAGCTATAATTTGATGGGCAATTTTAACATTATTTTTTGAAGTATTATTTATGTATAATGAAAGAAGTTTATCAAAAATGATAACTAAAATTTCTGATGATATTTTATTTGAAAAGAAAAAATGTTTTCTTGGTACCCATTCCTCCCCCTCTGATGCATCATTATTTTGAAGAGGATCATTAATATAATTTATCTCACTTATGAACTCATTCTCCTTACTTTTAACATCCAAAATATATTTTAATTTTTTTGGAAATTGTAATAATTTTTCAAGGAATTGCAAAATGGATAAGGATAATTGATTACTTTCACATCCAATTAACATTACAATACTTTCTATAGAATATTTTAATTTTACGTATGTACTATCATCTTCTAAAATTTTTTTCCAACAATGCTTTAATATTAGTATTATTCCTATTTGTTCTGATATTTTGTATTCTTCAATCATTATTGATTTCTTGATAATTTCATAAATTATATCATCAATACAATCTACCTCATTATAAATATTTTCTATTATACATAACATTTGGCGAGTTGTTTGATCATTCTCAAAAATTATTTCTTCCATAGTTGCTGCTAATTGAATATACCTAACAGAAATATCAGGTATTTTACATTTTTTACAATATTGTATAAATGTTTTCATAAATATAACTAATGCATCAGCAATTCTTTGGTCTTTCCTATCAACTAAATTAATTACAATATCTATAATACCTTTTGATTGTTTTTGGAGGACAGATAGTTTGATATCTTTTAAAAAATATATTAATCTTTTTAAAATATATTCCATGCTATTTATCCCACGATTCCTATCAAATTCTTTTAATAATGCATAAATAATTTTTTGCGGATTTGCTATACTACATGAAATTAAAATGCTATCTAGGCATTTCGTTGCAGCAACACGTATAGAATATTCTTTAACATTTAAAAGCACCGATAACAATTCAAAGTGCTTCAAAAGTTCTTTTAATTGTTTTGAATTTGGTTTATATAATTCACTAAATATATTAAATAAAAATTGATAAATTATCGAAAAAAATCTTACTTATAGTGATTTGCATAAATAATATCTTTTAGGTCATTTAGGAGTTTTAACAACTCTTGATCATCTGACGGGGTATTGGTGATAGATCTATAAAATTTTTAATAATAAGATGTAGAGAAAACAATTTTGATCATACCCTTTAATTTCATCATAAGATAAGGTGGATGCCAATTCAGAACGAAATTTTTTAAGTTTTTCCATAAGTGAGATAAATAAAAATATATTATAAACTTAAAATAAATAAATAAATAAATATTTCGTTTCTTCCTTATCTATACAAAACATAACAAAATGACACAACGCAAAGAAATTTGGAAAAACGATGACAAATAATTAGGTAAAACAAAAAGTAATTGTTAAGAAGAAGGTAGTTTTTAAATGATAGTAATTAAAAATCTTTAGCTCTACAATGCGGAATTAATGATCTTTTTGAATTAAAAATAGCCCTTATTAAAAATTATATTCGAAAAATACTTGCGTTCTTTAATAAAGTAATGAAATGTATCAAAATTGATATATTGCGCATTCTAGGGTTAAAAATAAATGGGTTTTGGAATAGTTAATATTTTATAAACTAAAGTCATTAAAAGTTAAAACGGATACAATTATTTTTTTTAGAATTGATAAAAAGAATTTTTAAAAGAAGATAAAGAGAGAGGTTTGTTTAGACAAATAAGCTTATTAAATACTTTCAGATATTATGAATAGATATATTTTTATATATAAAGGGGTGGTGTATTAACTTATAAGAAATATAAAAAGAACTTAAATAAATACGTTTAAAATTGGTAAAAAATGATTGGAAGAGTTTTTTTTTGCTTCATTTTAAAGATAATAGTTATACTTTGATAAAAGTAAAATTAAGCATTAGTTTTTTATAGTTTAAATAATATTTATAAAGAATAATTATATTTTTTAACATAGCAAAATAAATTAAATGAGGAGAAAAGGAAGTTGGTGATAATTTATCTAAAAGTTGTTTTATATATCTATATATGTTAAGTGAAAAGAAACTATAAGAGTGCTTGATAAACATATAGTTTTAGAATTGTTTATAATATAAATTTTCAATTGATATGGTACAACAAAGGTTATTTTTAATATCATATTTTCGTGACACAACATTTCATATTTTTGTTTTCTTTTTTTAAAACCCTTTCTTGTCTTTTTATAAAATTTGAGAAAATAATTTTGAGGAAGAAAAATTTATTATAAATATTATGTGTCCCACAAAAAGAAAAGAGAACTATAAAAAAAGATTTGAAGTAGAAGAACTAATTAATAAAAACCGTCATTTTGTTTTATTTTATGTATAATTAAATTGGTGACAGTTAAGAGAGAAAGCGAAAAAAAACAAAAACACAGATTTTGTAAGCCAATTGTTTCAATTATAAGTAAATTGGTGCAAAGAAATGATATTAAAAAGTTGGGAGTTAAAAAATATTTACATACCATTAATATTTGTTGCTGTTTATTTTAGTATAACTATCCTCAACAAATAAGTATATTTTTTTATCATAATATTAAACAACAAGATATAAATTATTGTTAAAAAGTATGATGCTTTTAGTTATGATAAAAATATTAGTCAATGTTAATGGAATGAGTTAATTAAAAAAATATTATAATATTTTATTATCACATAAAATAATTATAAGCTTAAATGAACAAATATTTGATAGAATTTTTAAAAAAATTAGAATGAATAGCTTTAAATATGATAATATAATAATGAGAACAAATTATCTACTTTTTTATCCGTCAAAATATGTCATATTCTAGTTTAAAAAAGTGTAATAAAAAATTATATTTCATAAAAAAATTAAATGAATATATTTATAATATAATAAGTGTAAATGGATTATAGGTATTTGTAGATATAATAGATTAATGTATAGAGGGTGTGAATTTATTTTAATACGGGAATATTTTTACACCTCTTTTGGTGTAACATATAATTAAAAAATCAATTATAAATTGATTTAGATAAAGGAGGTGCCTTAAAATGGTAATTTTAATATAATGTTATAAACTTTTTTGTAGTAAGATAAGTTTACCAAACCGTATTTAGCCAAAGTGACAATTTCCGATAACTTCACTTTTTTACACTTTTAATATTTCGTAATTATAACATTATTAAAACAAAAAAATTGCTTAAATAAAGAACCATTCATCAAGATAAATAAATATATGTAATTATTATATGACTATACCATTTTATGTTTAAAACTTATACAATATAAATTAAAAAATTTTGCAGTAGTTTTAAAGTTTCAAAGAACATATATGCATAAAGATTTTGTTAAGTTTTAACACTGTAACATAAGATGATAATTTTTTTATAATCGTTTAAATAATATTAAATTGAAGAAATTTGATAGGCTAAATATTTTTAGAAACAATAATAAAATCTAAAAAGATGTATATTAACGATAGAACATTTGTTTTGAACAATGTTACCAAATAATGGAAAAAAACTATGTCGGCAGTTTCAAGTAAAGAATATAGTTGTTTTTGTTGTTATATCAAAAAAGAGAAAGTTTTCATTAGCAATATATGGTTACATTAAAAATAATAGAAAATTAAATGAAGAAAAAATTTAGACTACATAAGAAAATAATTAAAAAATTGTCTTGAGATAATCTTATGAATATCATAATGTTAAAAGATTAAAAATACATATATAAATTTTGTTTTATTATTCTCATCTACACAAGTAACAATTTATTTTACTTATACTTACAAAATATATCATATTAAAGTGTAAAAAAATAGTTCTATTATTAATAGCTAAAATCTACGTTCAATCTAGGGAAATTAAAATAATAAAATAATTTGAAGAAGAGAAATAGTTATAAAGTTTTTATTTTTCCAATTTGCATGAAATATTAATTTTTATTTTTCCATATAATTTTAAATATAAATGTTATTTTTTGGTTTTTAGCATTAATACTCTAATTTGATACTATCATTCTATGTTGTAAATTATTTAATGTATAAAATTGGAAGGTTAATATATTCATTTATAAATAAACAGAAGAATGTGAGAATAACACTTTTACGGTTATATAAATGAAAACATTATTTGCAATTTACAGGGCATAAAGTTCAGTCGTAAAATTGTATTGACAAAACTAGGATAATTTTAAATTTTTTTAATCATATTAATATTATTATAGAACAATAAAATTTATGTCATTATAATATTTTATATGAAAATGTAAAACATTGAGAAATTTTAAAAAATAAAATAACATTCTGATAGAATGTATTATAAAAATTTTTAAAAAAAAATTGATCTAATGAATCATCAAGTAAACAAAAATTTTAGTGGTATATTTATCATTAAATAGCGCTGATAACGTACAGAAAACAAAATATAAATTTTGAAAAAAAGTGGTTTATAAAATATCAGTTTAAACATTGAATAGCAAATGAATCTTGTTTATTATATGATAAAATCCTTATAAAATTCTAAAGTTCAAAATTCTTAAAAGCTTTTAATTCTTTATTAAAAAGTTGTAAAAAATTTTTTACCTTCCACTTTATAACTACTACGAATAAATATGAATGAAGTTTAATGCGTGATAAATTTACTTAGAATTAACATTTAATAATGATCTTGATATATAGTAAGGAAAGCAATTTTATTTATGAAATGAGTTAAATATACTAATAAGTGTTAAATATTAAAGATTTCACAACGAGTAAAAACATTAAATCATATTCTGTAAGATTCCTGCATATGTAAGCTTTATTCTTCAAAAAAAATGCATATCCCTCGTGAATCTTCTGTTAAAATTTCATTAAGTTACCCTAAATTTATATATCATGAAATTTTTGTTTCTAAAACATTTATACATATACTTTATTGTATGTAATTTTTCAATCATTACCGATTTATAAGCAGTTTCTTCAAATTTATTATAATATTTCTAAAAGATTATAATGAACGATACATTTAAATATCGACCTTATTAAAAGTTTAGCCTTTTATTAAAACTGCTTATCTTTGATAAGGTTTTCGGTGCTTTATTCTAATCAAGCATTAAAGAGATCACTTATAATTATTATAAAGTGTCTGTTTTACTTAAAAAAATAAAAGTACCCAGAAATAAAAATTTTTTAATGTCACTAATTTTCAATAGAAAACAACGAAAAACATGTAATAACTGAAACTTTAATAAACATATTGAATTGTAAAAATTATTAATTTAAATTTCGTTAGAATTTTATGAAGAAATTTAAGCATTTAGATGTGACTAGAGCACTACCAGAAAATTCCAGATAAATATTGTTAAGTACGATTACCCCCGTGATATGTGTGAATTGAACTTTTATTGAAGTTTGCAGTAATTTGCGATTTTTACCACCTGGACTTTCCGGTAGCAATTTGATTGTACAATTAATTAACTATAATTTTTTTAGTTAAAATAATTTCTATGTTATTGTTTTAAATTATAACAATTATAAATATATCTAACAAAATTAGTCTTTTTTGTTAAAAACGAAGAAGTTGCATCAAATTTTTGTGCATGAGGAATGTAAAAAAAATTATTTCCAGATTAAATCATATATCTCAGAAAATTAAAATGATATTTCTTCAAGGTTTCCATATATTTCAACTATGTTTTGTGATACACTAATTACCTAGCCAACAAAAGATGTCATTTGAATATTGTATATGAGGAAAGTAAAATGCTATATTTCAAATTTTTTTGCATATCATTGTGTTTTAAAATATTATATAAAATTCATTTCAATTAAAAAATGTTGATCAAAATTTTTTAAAATTGATTTTTCTGGTACAAATTAATTAATTTCATCCTTACTCACAGCATAAAAATTTTATAAAACTATATTTTATAATAAAATATTTTACATTTTTAAGAAGACATTAATTATATACCACAGTAACTAATGAAAAAAGAAATTTTTGTTGCCTCAATTTTTCAATTCCTCTCATGATATTTGTAAATTTATGTTTTAGAACAAAAACAGTTATTGAGATGTTTTGAATTTATTAATTATACTTATTAGTTTTACTACTACTTTTTTTTGGAAATAACGTGGACTGTCTTCGACTTTGAATGTCATAATTGTAATATGTAGATTTTGTACTCTTCAATTTGCTTATGAAATCTTTAAATTCAATGGTGATTCATATTAATTTTATAAGTGGAATTTTTAATTTACTATATCAACGTAATGTTTTAAAAACATTATTTTAAGTAATGAAATTTCTTCTGAGTTTGAAAAATAATTAGTCCATTTTTAATATATTTCGAAATTGTGTATATAAAAATTATCATTTTTTAAATCGACTTGTTGAGATGTCAAGATTTTAAATGGTATAACTAATATCGGAAGCTCTTTTTAACAAAGATTAACGGTTATTTATTATATAATTATAAACCATTCTCAAATATTTTAATTTAGGTGGATTCTTATATGTTATTTACGTTATAAAAGTTCGTATTATTATAATTTAAATGTCTTTCATACTTATAAAAACCTTATTTTTCTATTTATGTTTTTTTTTATGTTAATTGAAATTTTTATATATCATGATTTATTTTTGCAACTCCTCTTTGATTCTATTTTACTACTAAAATTTCAATGAACACTAATGACTATTTAATTAAACATTTTGATAAAATCATATTCAAAATAAAATTACTATTATATAGTTTTTTGTTCTTTTAAATATTTTTAAATAGTAAAATGTATATTTATGATCAATAATCGCGATATAACCCTTAATTGCCTTATAATTTTTTAAATATTACTAACTTATTACAACGATCAAGAACTTTACTTCTCCTCTAATTTCTATAAAATTAACAGTTATATTTATTTTTGCTTTTAGGTTCATAAACAGCATTAAATTTAAAGCTTTAATTTAAAACTCATCCCAAAAAATATAATATTAATTTGTTAAGCTTTATTTATATTATTTTATTATTTAAAGTGTTAATAGAGATATTTGTGAACAGCAAAAGTTATAATTGTATTTCTATTGTTTGCAAACTTTTTTGTGTAAAAAAGAATGGTTTATTAACTTTGATTTCTTGTTGTCTATAAAATAGGAAAATGACTTAAATATGTATCTTTAATCTAAGTATTTATTCCAATATATACTTTTATTAATTTCAAATTCTAAAAAAAAGGATGTTTTAAAGTTCTTATGTTTGAGTAATTTTTTATAAAGATAAAGTTATATAAGATAATCTACAGTAATATTCAAAAGAACTAAATAGTATGAAAAGATTATCTTTTAAATTATTTGAAAACATCATAATTTTCTTAAACAAATTTCTACATTAAAAATAAGCCTTTTCATACTTTGAACGTATTTTCATAAATTCAAACATTAACTATCATAGTAAATATATTAAATTACTTTTAAATCCACCCTTTACAACATTTTAAATAAACCATATAATTGATATTTATTATTAAGTTTTATTCATATACAGCAATTAAAAAGTTTCTTTCTATGCCACAGCTAAAAAATACCAAGAATTAGTGATATCAATTTTTTATTTTTTAATTTCATATTTTTAAATCAAATTATAAAGTTTTTTTAAATTAACAAAACATATTATTTGTGTTATTGTGTATTTTTACATTGAAAAAAATATTTTTATATTTTTTAAATGAGTTACATTTGATTATAATTTACATTAATATATTCATATCTGATACTAATAATATAAAAAATTTTCATTTTTATTAAACAATTTCATAGCAAAGTATTCACATGATAATCTGAAAATTTACCTCTACAAAAAACAAATATAGTTAAAATTTAATTATAGACTCATAAAACTATGGAGATTTTCAGGAACTATAATTCTAATAAATTTTTTCAAAAATACTTGTATAAATTCTTTTAAATAATGTTCATTAATTCCGTCGAGATTCATTAACAATCTAAAAATATTTTTTTCATGGAAATATAGAAAAAGAGAGTTAAGGATAAATATATATGGATATATAAATTAAAGATATTTCAGAAACATGGATGTTATTTTTACTGTTTGTATAACAATATTTTTAAACTCTTTTATATTCCTCACACAGAGCTATGATACTGAAAAACCTCTCGATTTTAGGATGGTACCTTTAGACAAAGAAAAATAATTTTATCTTTTGTCTTCAGTTGTCATAAAAAGGCAATGGTGTCCCATGAAAGTTCGATTGATAAGAATAAGTTGTACACATATTTTTGTTGTAGAAAAATTGATTTTCCATTAACTCTATATAATATCATGTGTATTCATAAAAATTAGAATTATCTCCAGATTTCTTGGCATCAATGATATATTTTTAACATGCAAATATGATATTATAGTTGTTTTGTAACCAATAAAATGAAAACTATTAAGAGCATTAAAACAACTGTTGAATTATTTGTTGAAAAAAAACGGAAACTTAACACTTTTTTTAAAATATATGGACTTTTTAGTTGAAAAATTTTAGTGAATAATTTTTTTAGACTTTTTATTACTATGTTTATATAGAAAAAGTTACATAATGGGAGAAATATTTTATCACTAATTACAACAAGTTTCAAAGAAAGCTATAATTAGTTAAACTAACTTTATTTTTTAATGTTCGATGAAAAACGCTTTTTTTGTATATCAGTATATTAATAATGCTTCTTAATAATAAACAATTATAAAATTACATTATTTTAAATTCTTATATGTCATATTTTTAAAAGTTAAAAGTATAAAAATTAAATATATAGCAAATCTAAAAGATCCGTAGTAATGTTTCTATGTAGTAATAATTATGCTATAATATGAGAAACAATAATAGATAATGTAAAAGTACTATACTTTTAAAAAATTTTGATTGCAAAAATGAGGTAAGATTTCTGAAACACATATGAATAAATGAGTAATATTCTATAAATTGACCAATCTTATTATTGTTTAAAATTTTAGCCTGGGCATGAGAGTTCTTGTTGCACATGGTGCAAGAGGATTAGCTTGATATAACTTTGTCATTGTTATTTTCATATATAAAGAGTAATTTTTATAAATAAAGTCAGTATCGATAATAATCTGTTTTATTATTGTCTAACATGGGGGCTCAACCAGATTCTATTATATCATATTGTGGTAAATATGATTACATTGAATACATTCAACGTGTAAAGTTATTATCAGGTGATAATTCTTCATTAGGGATATACTTTGCTAGAGCGCAACCAGAGGATATTGCTATGGAATTCTTCGATTCATTGGACAAAGATGTTTCTATTAATGATGTTGGCGAAGACCATATTCAAGCGTTCTGTGAAAAGTATCAGGTGAAATGTATTGATGAAAAAACTAAGGAATTGTTAAACTTTAGTGATGTAAGACGGAAATTTGAGGAGACTGCATCAAGTTATGTGATGCGGTTAAAGCGTATGTTAAAATATTTTAATGGTACTGATGATTTGTTATTGTTCAAAATTATTGGCGAGGTACCTATAGAGGTAAAAGCAAAGCTTAAGGATGATAACTTATCGTTAAAGTTTGTAATGCATGAATGGGATGAATTTCTTAGATTAATAGGTATGAGAAAGATATTAAATGGAAAATCTAATGAAAAGAATTTCAATAATGAAAAAAAAGGTGATAAAAATCAAAGAGTTTTTGACAATGATTTTACTAGAAAAGTAGAGATCAAAGATGAGGTCAAAAAATTAGATAGTATTATAAGACATAGTGGTAATATTAAAGATGAAATTGATATAGACGAGAAAATCAAAAGTAATACTAATATTATAACTGATAATGGTCGTGAAAAAATGAAAATGAAGGTCCCACCCCAAGTTTTATGTTTCAATTGTGGTGGAAATCATTATGCATCAAAATGTGAATTGAAAGGGATTCAAATGGGATCATTGCAAATGCCTGAATCTTTTAAAGTGGCACCTATGCTTATGGAAGCAGTATCAATTGCAGGAATTGTAGGACCAGTTAACATTGATACAGGGTCACAAGTTAACTTGTTACCGTTAGGTTTAAGCAAGCAATTTAGTTCTCGATTTGATATGAAAAGAATTAATGTGATGGGTAAAGCCATAGATGGTAAAAATGTTGAACTAGAGTTGAAAGCTGAACTACCAATATTAGCATTGCGTACAAATAAAAGGTATTGGACTGCTGAATTTTATTTTGCTAAGGGAGTAAGTCCAACAATTTCTTATCATACAGCAAGAGAATTGGATATATCTGTTGATGAATTGGCAGATGAAGTAATTAAAAATAGAGAAAGTATCATGAATAAGTTAAATGAAGTGCACTATCATAGTGAATTACTGGCAAATGAATTTGTGAAAAATGAAAAAATTTTTAATGATATACTTTTACATCCAATTTCATATGTGGATATACCGGTAGTTGAAGAAGTTCAAAGTAAAATTTGTAAGCCTTATAAATTAAAAGATGAAGCAGATAGTGTACTACGTAAACAATTAGCTGATGAGATTGTTAATGAACGATTAGTACAAGTATTTAATCCAAGAGTAACATCTCCAGTAAGAATAGTTCTTGAGCCAAAACCAAGAATGTGTATGGATGCGCGAAGAATTAACAAGTATTTAGCTGAAGTTGAAATTGAGTTACCAAATCTTGTAGAAATTCAACAGAAATTATCTCAAAATGAATGTTTTAGTAAAGCTGATTTAAAATGGGCGTTTAAGAATCTGGGTATTTCTGATGGTTCTCAAGAATATAGTACTATTGTTACAGCATATGGGACATTTCAAAGTAATCGACTTCAGTTTGGGTATAAATCTAGTAGTAGCATATTTCATAAATGGTTTGAGAGTTGTCTTAAGGAGTTTGGGGTTGAAAAATATATATTATATATAGATGACTTGTGTTTGTTAGGATCTAAACAAGATCAAATCATTGAGTGGATAAAAGTAATTAATTGTTGTGCACATTATAATATTAAATTAAATTTTGCTAAGTGCTCTTTCTTTTGTAATGATATGGAATTTTTAGGTCATAAATTTAGTGTTGGTTGTGTTTCTGTTTTGGATTCGAGACTAAATGAGGTTAAAAATCTACAATACCCTAGTACAAAAGATGAATGGTTAGCAGTATTAGGAAAATTAAACTACATGTCTAAATTTATTCCTAATTATGGTAAATTAGCAAAGAAATTATACCCAAAGAAGTCTGGAATTATTAATGATTCTGAAGGAAGAATTGTTTGGGGAAAATTGATGAATGAAATTCATAATGTAAGAAATTTTTATCTTCCGTTACCAAATGAAAAATTATATGTAGAAGCAATTATGGATGATAATGTGATTGCTGCTGAAGTATATGTTCAAAGAGACAGTAAAAAATTGATTTCAATTGTTGAAAGAAAAAAAATTGATGCTGAGAATAGATATACGAGTGCTGAAGTTGAATTAGTTAGCATTAATAATGCTTTAAATAAATTAAAAATAGATAGTACAAGAGTTGTATTAGTGGTTAGTAATAATTACGTAGCAAAGTTGTTAAAACAGACAGATGATGTTCTCAATGAAGCTTCTAATAGATTACAATCATTAATTATACCTTTACAATTACGAGAATATGATGTCATAGTGAAATCAAAATCAATACATGTTAAAGCCATGGTGATTGTACCTAATGAACCAATAGAATTAAGTTTAGCTGATAAAATATTGGATTGGCAAAAAAGTGATAACATGTGTCAAATGATTAAAGAGTATATTAAAACGTTAAACAAAGATGTTTATAAGAAATTACCTAAAATGCTTGTTGATAAAATGAATTTAATTGATATAGATTTAGATGGTATGTTATTTGTTGATAGAAAACCAATAATTTCAATAGAATTGGGAAAAGAATTAGCATTACATGATCATATGAAGAATCATAACGGGCAAAAAGCACTGTATGAAGCTTTAGCTACAAAATTTTTTTGTTTTGGTTTATCAAATGTTTGTATTGAAATAGTACGGAAATGTCATGTTTGTAATGTTACTAGACCTTTACAACCGAGTAAAGCTAAAGTGAATGTATGGCCAAAATGTACGTATGCTCGTGAGCGAATGCACTGTGATATTGCATATTATGAATCTTTACCAATTTTTGTGATTACTGATGCATTTTCCTCATATACGTATGCATGTGTTTTAAGAAGTAAAAAATCAAGTGAAATTTTAGAAGTGTTGAAGAAAATTTACAGTGAACATCCAGTAAAAATGTTGGTAAGTGATAATGAACCAGCCTTAAATTCAAGGGAAATAATGGAATTCATTAATAATCAGTCAACTACTACTTGGATTACAAAGAAAAGTAACTCAATAGCTTATCATTCACAATCGAATGGTTTAGTTGAAAGAGCAATACGCTCCTTAAAAGCTAAACTTGATAAGTTTAGATTTGAAAACAAAGACATGTCATTGGAAAAATTGCTAGTTTTAGCACTTACAGCAACGAATAATTGCGGTAATAAACATACAAAATTTTATTGTGGTATTGATTATCAAGATAATGTATTTAATGATAAATATGTTCAGGTTAAAGAATATCCAATTTATTTTAGAAAATGTGGTAAATTATCAAAACAATTTGAAATTGGTACAGTTATTGGACATTTGGGAAATAGAACACTTCATATTGTTGATGACAATAATGTGGGTCATTTTATTTCAAAAGATTATGTTCATAATGGATTGGTACCACCACATTTGTATGATATTGAAGAAGTATCATTAGAGGATTCTAATTTGTTCAATGAACAAACCGTAAATGTGATTCCGGCCCCGGAGATTGATGAAATCAATGAGGTGGAAAGAATGAATGAAAAGTTAGGTAATGATGAAAAAGAAAATTATAGTGAGTCAATAATAGAGAATGAAATAGATGGAAAACAAAACGTAGATGATTCTGTAACTGACGATAATTTAGGAAAAGAAAACAAGTCAACAATACTTGATCACAACTATGAAGATAGTTATATTGAAAATTGGAAAGTTGAGAATAAACTTGAATCATTGGTCTGTGATGAGGAAATTATTGAATGTATAAGAAAGTTTGAAGGAGATACAATAATGATTATTGATGGTAGTGCTGATAATAGTAAGAAAGCAGACGCTTCAAATCATGGTATTGGAGTAGTAATTATAAATAAGTCATTTAAAAGTATTATGATGAAGGGACTTCACGGATTTTTAGTTGGAAGAGTGACTTCAGCTAGAGTAGAAGTTGCTGCTATGCTTGCTGCATTAGAAGAAAGTTGTAATATGGAGAAGGTATTAATTTTGGGTGATAATACTTATGTACTAGAAGCATGTATTGATAAAGAACAACTGAATAAATTTGCTAAAGATTATTATCAACCACAGAATAAGTTATGGTCAAAAATAAAAGTTATATTAGATAAAGAGAGTGACAATAAGTTTACATTTGAACATATAACTTCGAAAACGAACGAATTTAGTAAAGTGGTAGATCAAATAGCTAAAGGAACGACACCAACTACAGTTCGTTTATTAGAGGTATTGAAACCTTTAGGAAAGTTTAAAGTTGCCAAAGAAGGTATTTCAAAGAATATTTTTAAGAATTAAGTTGCATTCCTCCCCCAGTGTTGCACATGGTGCAAGAGGATTAGCTTGATATAACTTTGTCATTGTTATTTTCATATATAAAGAGTAATTTTTATAAATAAAGTCAGTATCGATAATAATCTGTTTTATTATTGTTTAACAGTTCTAAAAAAAAGTATATATCGAGGTAACTCTTTTTTTAAAATTAATAAAATTAAAGTATTTAAATAGTTATGGCAATTTTTTTAAATTATTTAATGTTATACATGTTCGACGAAGGTCTTCTTGATGTATTAGAATAGTAAAAATATTTTCATTAACTACTTCAAAAATTAATGGAATATAAATATTTATTAATTAATTTTGGCAAACACTGATAAAACTCTATTTCATTTTATGTCACATAATGTTACTGTCTTTTTTTTAATCTTATTATCATTAATTTAAGTTTTTTTAAACAAGAAAGACGCATATGACTTTAAACTTATCAGGAAAATATTCGTGAAAAACCAATAGTTTTTGATGACAACTTTAGATAAAAGAAAAATTTTTTTCTCTTTGACCAACGACTGTCCTAAAATCGAATTGTTTTTCAGTGTCATAGCTGTGTGTGCTGCTATGGTTTGTTTCGTTAATGAGTAGTTTGTAATTGTAACATTAAAAATAATATTTTACGGTTACAAATGTTAGACTACAAACTACATAATCCACATAGTTTAATTTATAATTATTTCCTGTAACTTTTTTAAATATATATAAACCTTTAATTAACATTACATCTGTCGAAATGTATTTTCTATTAATTAATACTTTTTTTACTTACTTTTTTAATCTTTCAAAGAATACATGTGAATATTATGTTTATATCTTTAAGAATAACTACTTTTTGAACTTTTATGTTTTTAAAAAAGTTAATTGTATATAAATTTTATTATGCATATACTTTGAGTTAAAGAATTATAAAGATACTAAGTGATATAAAAATATATAAAAAAAACTATGAAAATAAATTTTTGATTAACTAGATAGTCTTCGTTATTTAATTTTCATAATTATAATTAAAATCATAATCATATAATTTAATTTAGCCTGTTTTTTCCACAATTATACTATAAAACAATTGGTAAATGCATATGAAATTTCATACTGATTATTATGAGAGAAAAATTTTATATACAAAATCTTTTCACCTTTAATTTTCTTATCTTATCCATCGCCTTTTTATATGAAAAAATGCTTACAATATATTGACGCTGTTACTAAATCATAAACTAATGTTGAGGGGATAATAATTTATTGTACTATTTTTTAATAACATATAAGGTTATTACTATCAACATTTTTTAAGCAAACTTCTACAAC
This sequence comes from Strongyloides papillosus, assembly GCA_005656395.1. NCBI lineage: Eukaryota > Metazoa > Nematoda > Chromadorea > Rhabditida > Strongyloididae > Strongyloides > Strongyloides papillosus. The sequence goes on from SRSI01000044.1 coordinate 617,779, forward strand.
ATTTTCTTAATTTCAATAAAGACTTTTTGATATACAAGTATTAAACTTAAAATAGAATTATTTTATAATATTATATTTAAATAAACATTATAATTGATATTTTTATGAGGAATATATAACATAAATTCTATTTTTACTAGTTTCTATGATCATTACTATTTCCAATTAAATTATTTTGATTTATAAAGACAATATTTCATTAAATTATTTTTTTACTTCTTTAAATAGTAGGAATTTATCTTTTTAACTTCAAATTAGATATCATATGACATTAAATTTGTGTTATAGATCTTATGTAAAGATAATAAAGTATTTAATAAAATCCAGATTTTAGATTAAAAAAATTAGTGAAAAAAACTTTACCTAGGAACAAAACAATTTCCTGGTTATCTGTTTTAAAATGGATTTAAATGAGAGTTTACTCATTATCGTTGGATAAAAACATCTTTGGGGATAATCACACAAGCTGTAAATTTTTATTATCTTTTAAAATTTAATTATACATCTTAATCATTTAGAGAAATATTAGGGAAAGTCTAAAGACCTGGTAAATTTTTGTATTTAATGAATCGTTATCCATATAAATGCAAAGAAGAAGGAGGACATTACTGTAAAACAATTTGATTCAAAAAGTTTTAACGTTAATAGATTTGCTTATTTTTGGAAGAATAAAAAATTAGTTTTTGATTTCTATCCTTATACAAGATCATTAATACTAAGAGATATAAAAGAGATTAGGAACAAGCTTAGTGAAATATTAGCAATAAATAAATCTTTCCACCTCCTAAGTCTTAGATTTACATTTGCAGAATCTTATGATCATTTAATTAATGTTCTAGTTAAAGAAATTACATGTAATAACATTCACACGTCAGATCTTCGTAATATTATTAGACCATTTAATCAACCTGACACTAATATTTTTGTTATTAGTAACCCAAATATCTTTAGTGGATTCGTTAATTTGAAGACAATAGGAATACATCCAATCGACGTTACTGCTAATAGTATTACCAAAAAATTCATTTACGTTGCTAGTAATATTGATGGAATAACTATTTAAGAAATGCTAAATAAAGCTGAAGCGTTACAATATGAAGTTGAATTAACATTCCCTTCTGTTGAAGACCTTTTAATGTAAATATAAAAAAAAAGCCTACATAAAAGTTAGCGGACTTTATTTGAAGGCTTTTAATCTTAATAATATGTTTAATAAACTGGAAAATGATGAACTTTCTCGTATAAGGAGTCTTAGGATTCACGTCTCATCAATTTCGACTTTTCGTAAATTTTGTAATTTTCTAACTTATATGACTAACATTGGATGGACTGTTTTTTATTTTTTAATTAAAATGTTTCCATTAAAAATTGAGATGAAATTACTTAAAAAATGGATAAAAAAAAGGAAACATGTTTACGATGGTTTGAAGAAATTAAGAAAACTTACTACAATTCAGTTTATCTTTGATTTAGTTAACAATTTTGCCAATTATTTGACAGATCCTTTTATTTATGGATATAGTAAATTGAAGGAAAACACTATTTCAATGTCAATTAGATTTTAATTGAAAGAATTCGAGATATATAGAAAGAAGTGTCAAGAAAAAAAATTTCGCTTTTTCAGTGGCCGTCCTAATACAATTGAAAAGTATACCTTTTTATATTTCTCGAATTTACCTCATCATCAGGGGCAATGTTTAATGAGTATTTTCCAAATTTAAAACTTCTATTTATGAAAAGAATTGCTAATGTTGAAAAGGAATGCCTGGTGTCAATAAAAAGTCTTGTATTTTTCGTTACCTCAAAAATGAATGTGGTAGAACTTCCAAGACACTTAAAATTATGCATGATTTCATATGTTCATATTAATAAACTAAAAAGTTGTGTTAAAGAAAGGTATGATTGTTTATGTGGTCATTATAGAGGATTATGTAGATTTTCAAAAGTAGGTATCATAGATGAATACTTCCGTGCAGTAATATTGTACATTTATTTTTATAGTATGTATCATATCAAGAAGGAATTTGATGATATCGCTGAGATGCTTGATCATGATGAAGCTAAAGAATTTTATAAATTATTATAGAAATTTTCTGCTATTATAAAAAAAAATACCTTTACGATCTTAAAATTTAAATTTATTGAAAAACATGGAAATTTTGCAGTATTTATCTATTATACTTATTTAAAATTTCTCAAGAATATAGTAAATTAAATTCAACAATTCTGTTGACATTTCAATGTATGTCTTTTCCATAATCACATTGATTACATTTTTGTGATTACTTTTAGTAAGATTACTATTGACATTGTCTTCTATTTTTTGCGCTTTTTGTTCAACATCGGATTCCTTTTCATTACTTTTTTTGTCAACTACTTTTGATTTATTTTTTTGTTTTGTGTTTTTATTTTTAACAGAGTAATGATTAGACGTATGAAATATAGATGAAAATATAATATTTTTGATATTCATAAAATGCTGGTGTGCTGGTTTATTGATATTAAATTCAATATTATTTTGATTATTAACAACTTCATTGGCATTTTGTTGGGAACGATTTCCAATATTGTCCTTAACGACAGGATGGTTCAGCAAAATTTCTGAAGAAACTTTATGACTTTCATCTGTATCAGAACGTTCTTCTTTTTTTGATTGTTTAATAATATAATTATCGTTGTTTTCATGAACTTCTAATTTTATTTGATCAATTTTTTGAATATGTTGTTCTTTAGAAGAAATGACATCAGATAATGTGTTTTTTCTCCTAATTTTAGGATCATTAGACGTAGTACTTCTCTTGTTTTTAATATCAGGAAGGCGTATTGCTTCAATAGACTTATATTTAAGATATTTTTCATTTTCTTCTTTATTCTTTTTTATATCTCTTTCAAAATCATGGTAATAGAGTGAAAAATTACGGAGTTCATTTTGGATTTTAAATATTCGTTGGTGTAATTTTTTATAATAATCACTTTTATTTTGAGCGCTATCAAAAACTTCTTTCTCTATTTTTAATAAATATTTTCTAAGATCAATTGAAACATTATTTTCCATGTTTTCACATTGGAAAGGGTAAATTATTTTTACTATACTATTGAGAACTTCTTCCCTACTTTCGAGTGTAATATTTTGTTTCAAATTATAAGTAATTGCTTCTTTGTTCTCCTTATCCTCCTCCAAAGATTCGAAGTAATTTTTGTACAATTGATCGTATATTTTAACCATCTTTTTTGCCAAATCATAGTAATAATTTTGTTTATGGTTCTTTTCTTCAAACTGATGTTTAAAATTATTAAAATGATTGCTTTCATCGTCTATTGTGCTATCATTTTTTTGATAACAATTTTCCATCAAGCTTTGTTCTTGATAACAATTAATATGCATTTTAGTGTAGTAAAAATAAATAATTGTTTATATAGAAGAAGAAGTAATATTGAGTCGTTGTTCTTGAAATAAGTATCATAAATTAAATTAGTTTAATGTAATAGCATTAACAAAAACAAATAATAATGCAGGTCATTGAACAGTGTAAATGAACGCGGGCATATCTATTTAGTCAGGTTACTTTTTTGTTTGAATATCCGTATTGACTAATATAAAATAAAAGAAAGAGTAATAATATTGCAATTAATTTTTTTTAAATAGAGTTTTCATTCGAAATTGAAATATTGACATCTCAATAATCAAGAACACACTTTAAATAATATCATTAGTTGAGCTTATATATATGGGAAGAAAAATACACCAATTTTATTAATATTTGATTGTAGATATTGTTTGATTGATTTTTGTTTTTTATGACGATTTATTTTTGCCATTAATGGAATATCTCATCATTGATTTATGATTAATTGTTTAGATATTGAATAAGATTAAAAGAAACTAACATAATATACGAATAAACTTTATTAACATGTAATATTATTACATTTTAATATAAAGGCAAATTTTGTGAAATTATTTCCTATATAACTAATCAAATTTTAAAAATCAGTTCAACACATCGAAATGTGTCAAAATCCTTTAGATTGCCTTAATTCTAATGAGTTTTAAGTATCCATGCTTACTAAAATTTTGTCGCCTAAACTCTTTCTTTCCTTAAAGCTGAGTTTAGTGGGGCTTCTTAGATATGACCATTTAATTTTGATAAGATTTTTAAATTTAAGTTTATTTTCTAAAAACTAAAATGAAAGCATGATTATGATAGTAATAATAATTTTAAAAATGATAAATTATTAAATATGCTTAAATATCATTTATTGATAAATTGATATCGTAAGTTATCAAAACTTCTCTCTGAAACCCTAACAAAATGTATTTACATGTAAAATTTTAAAGTAAAAAGTATAGGAACAATTTCAAATTTTCTTCATATTACCAGTTAAGATTCAATTTTGGTGCCTATTACAAAATTTATAAATGCATATAACTTTGTTTTAACGTTATCGTTATACACATTTTTTGCATTATAAATGGTCAAATCAATATCTCATATTGATTACTCGCAACTCATTTCAAAAAATAAAATTATAAAAAATGTTTTATAACAGATGAAGTAATTTTTATTATAGTTTAATATCTTATTACAATTAAAAGTTATCTTACGTATAATAATCAGTAAATTATCTACAGAAATATCCAATTGATTTAAAAGACAAATTAGTAAAGAAAAAATAATAAAATTCACAAGTCTTTTGGAGTACCCTATAAAAAATGAGTTTATTTAATTTTATCAATAAATGTTAATGTTAGTGATCGTTTAAAGCAAAACTTGCATTTTTTATTTGTTCAAATTAATTTTTTAAAGATCAAATTTTTTAATAAATATTTCATCAAAAATTACAGTAATAAATTTTTTTGTTGTTTTAAAATGTAATTCAGTATAAATGCTATTTTATTTCATTTATTAAATAGATAGATAAATAATATGCTTGAGCTATGATTATCTTAGATTTCAAAACATTTCTACTCTTATATATATTTTGTTTAAAAGTATAAGTATTGTTTTAAAAGTCTTATAACTTTATTTTTTTCTTACTATTTTTCTGTTATTTTGTATACATTTTATATACAATATCGTTTAAAAGATAATGTCGAACCACTTATCAATTAATCGTTTGCTTAATTTTCAATTTAATTTATTTACAAACAAACAAATAGGATACAAATTGTAGTAAAATGTAAAAACTACTACCCATTTAACAAAATGCAGAATTTTATAGTTTAAGGTATCAATTTAACTTTTTGTATTTGTGCATAAAATAATAAGCATTAAAGATATTTTTGACATATTAAGCAATAAACTTTTTTAATTTGAATCTTATTGAATATTTAAAATAATTCATTAATTTTACTCGTTTAGCAAAATCTAACAATTCTTTAATGTATTTTTTAAAGTTCGACAACTGAAAATATAATTCAAAAATAAAGTTATATTAAAAATAAAATTTTGAAATTGTTAAAAAGTCTATATTCTAATTTTTTTAAATTATTACCATTATATCAAAAACTTTATTTTCATATTAATAAATTTAAATAAAATGTAGAAAAAAATCCATACTTTCATGTTTAGACGTTCATACTTTTTTTTCTAGTCAATATTCTTTTATTTCATTGATAGTCAACTGTAATTTGCATAAAATTTTCTACAATCATTTTTTAATATGATTTCTAACAAATCATAAGTATTTTGTATAAGCTATTCTTTTTAAACAGATTAACGTAAAAAATAAGTTCGAAAGTGAAAAATTCTAAAAAGTTATCATATAGAAGACCAGTACATAACCTAGTCTTAAAAATTATTATTTTACTACTTTTATTAATACTTTAAATTTTCTGTCATATAATAAAGAATATTTTATTGATTTTTTGTTAAATTAAAATATGCGTAATTTTATTATTTTATAATTATTGTTAGCGTTAAATTTCAATGACAGTTTTGCTTATTCTTTATGAAAACAATTTGATCCTTAGATTATTTTTAATATACTAGGAAGCACAGTTTAGGATAATCATTTTTCATTTTCAGAAATAAGTCATATCCTCAGTCAACAATTACATGTTAGATCATATTTATTATTATCATTTAAATTAGGAATTGCATTTTAAAAATTAAGAACCTTAATCATTTTATAGATAAGATTTGTTAAAACATAATTAAAAACTCCAAGTCTATGTATTTTTCAACGATAATTTGTATCTGCAATTCAGTTTGATTGAAAGTACTGTTGTAATAAACTACTAAAAAATAATGGATAATAGAGTCTTTGTGATTTTTTATAACTATACGCAGAACTAAATTACTATATAAAAGAAAATGCTTTATTAATTGCAATAGAAAAAATTTCTTATAAATTATTCAAGTCCTAAATCTAAAGTAGACCAAAAACGAAGCGAATATAAAGTCTGTAATAGTAATTGTTAAATAACAAAGAGCAGTATTATTTATTGATACAAAAGTCACAAAATCATGTCAAAAATATTATTTGCTAATTTTTTTGTGGCATAAATCATTATGATCTTAAAAACAATCTTAATCATTTTAAAAATTTCTTCTCCCTATATAATTTATAGGCTATTAACATAAAAAAATATATATATATAAAAAAATTCATTCTTTTAAACAATTTTAATGTCAAACTTTAAAGTAAATTTATGTCAATGTTTAATTTATTTGTTCTGAAGTCTCTGGAATTACTGGAAACGTTGGAATTTCTGGATTCTGATATCTATTGATAATTGTTTTACAGAAAGTTCTTAATGTTCTACTTGAATAAATTATGTGTGCCATATATCTATTATTACAGAAGGCAAGAGAAGATTTAATTGTAAATCCATTTCTTCTAAAGTAATCATAAGCATATTTATCGGCATAGTTATAACTTGCTTCCATTGATCCACCATAATGTGGTCCCCAAGGATTCAAATTTCCGTGGTGATGTGGATTGAAACCACTTGGCAAATACCAGTTTCTATTTAAATTGCTTGGTTGTGCTGGATAATAGAAACCATTATAAGGATTTGAATTCCAATGTTGACCTGTCCATTGTTGATTTCCGAAATTCCCCATAGGTTGAATTCCTTCTTCTGATATTTCATTATTCCCAATTTCGACACTTTCTGGTTCTGTCTCATATTCTCCATTATAGTCGTTAAAACCATGAGCTGTTGCAAAAGCAACAATTGAACCAATAACACAAAGTACTAAGATTTTAGTATTCATCCTCAGGAATATTGCTCTGTTTAAAGCTAATGTATTTGTTAAAATTTTTGTTTAAACTTTTATAGGCTTTAATTTTATGACTAATATACAGTCATTATTTGTTATTCTTTTAATGACAACATGAATAATAAGAAAACAATTTATTCAAATATTTTTTAGTTTCATCATATAATATTTATATCCTAAATGTTATTATTAAAAAATTAAACTTGTCTAAGTATAAAAAATTAATTTCATATAAACAAAATAAAGGTATATCATTGTAGATACTTTATTAATTCGAGTTGCTATAACTTTTATTTAATTTTTTGTACCTGATATTCCTGCTTGCCTTCTGTAATATGCATAAAGATAATATTTGGAAGTTGAGTTTATTTAAAGAAATAAACTTTTTATAAAAACTTTTTTTAAATGAATTACTTAAAACATAAGTCCAAAAGGCTAAAGATTTAACAAAAATCATGATTAAAATAATAATCATTAAAATATATTGAATTGAATTAGTTAAATATATTTCTATACTTTATATTTTACCAATAAATTTAATTTTATTAACAAAATGTATGATTTTTATATCCATTCTTTCATACTTCAATGTAATTTCTTAATATTTGTAAACAAAGTTTTCTTTGAAAAATACGATAATAAAAAAACAAAACTTTTAATGAACTATTAAGTTGTTCCATAAGTTCCCGTGATTTTTATTTGTATGCTTATTTTACTGCACTGTTTTGCATTTTTGGCCGAGCCATATATATAGTTTAAAAGCTCTTTTTCTGTTCTATAAAATTTCAGTAGTTGTTTGTTCAAGTCGCTTAGTTTTGTTTCAATTTTAAAGCCGAGAAATGGAATGCCAAGTCGACAAAAAATAACATTTTTGACACTTACTATTATTATTTGCTTTTAATCAAGTCAAAAAGTTTCCGAAGTAGCTCAAGATATTCGTTCTGTGTATGGAAAAGTATTATCATCTTTTCCGATCACCTTATAAGCCATATGTCTGGCATAACTTTTGATAACAAAGTGTCATTCAATAACTGACTCAACGATTTTTTCGAGAAAAGGTTCACTAACTACTTGTGTAAAGGTAGAAACAGATCATTAGTATCGATTAACTTGCTGTTCCTATTTTAAATAAAATTGTTTTTGAAACAAATTTTAAAAAATCACGGGAACTTATGGAATAACCTAGTAAATCGACATTCTTTAAATAAAAAATAAATTTAACTATAAACTTATATATTTAATAATAAAAATATATTAGCTTTGTCTTTTTTGATTAATTATCATGTTTAGATTATTAATATAAGTTACTATATCTTTTTAATCAAATACAATAGAAAAAGTATAAATATGAAATGATTTGAATTGAAATGAATCATCAGAATGCATTTTATAAAATATTTCACTAACTTTGTTTTTTTGGCCGTTCAATACAGTTTTCAAGAATCTGCTCCATCATCTGAAAGTCTTCTTCATCTTCTGAAAGGGGACAATTAGGAGCTTCTAGTTCTAAAGAAACAGCTTTACCTAACAGTATAACATTAGTTGGTGATGAAAAAGAAAAACTAGATTTGTCGACAAAATAAAAAGTGGTTTTAAAGAACAAAAACAAAAAGGAATATATTTTTTAAAAAAGGTAACAAATAAAGACAACGTTAAGAATGTAGTGGTTTGTACTTAAGTCATTTTATAGTCCTATATTTTTAGAAAAAAATAAAAGACCAATTAAGTAATTCTAGTAAAAAAATAAAAGGAATACTTGAAAAAATTAACGAAAGTGCTAAAAGTAATTTAGCAAATTGCATTATAAAAATAAATCCGGTAAACTCAATTTAAATAAAAATGATACGAGGTTAAAAAGATCATTTGTTTCAAAAACTGTAAATTAGATAAATTAATTATAATTTTTTCCTAGGGTAAAGAAATTAAAAAATTGTAAAGTAAAGGAGTCGATAATACTAATTCATTAATACTAAAACTATTTTAAAAAACATTCAGAATATTATGGTTAATAACGTTTTGAAATAGATTATTTAATGATAAATATTATAAGTTTACATTGAATATTACACATAACAAAAATTTTTATTAAAAAGTCGGTTTTTTAATGAATAAAAAATACCAAAATACAAGCAATAAGATATGTGATTTTATGATGTTCTTGTAAAATTTTAATATTTTATCATTGAATTTATAAATTATAGTCATTAAAATTGAATTTTTTAATCAGTAATATAATTCTTGAGTAAAAACGCTTATTCTTCTCATCGAATGTTTCATTTTTACTTTATTACTTCAATAAAAATAGTTCAATATAAATTTTCTATTGTGTAATACGTAATAAAGTTTGTAAGTGAATGATATGATTTCAATTACGGCGGTATAAATATATATTCGTTAGTTATAAAACGAGATTTAAATAAAGCTTACTATTTTTTAGGTAAAAAAACGCCTGATAAGTATAATTTAGGGCTTTGCAGCCAAACATTTTTATCATTGAAATATCCAACGATTTCTCGTTTTTCCGACACCTTCTACACGGCATGTTTCAAAAGTAAAACCTTTTTGGATGTTACAGAAAACAATATTGGGTATGTTTTTACTAGTAGTATGAGTTGATAACTTTGCTATCTGGCTTGTAGGTTGGACCGACAATAGGGAAGGATCCGAATAGAATCGTTGTTCAATACGGTTTAGAAGCCTTTTTGGAGCTGATTGAACCTCCAGATTAAGCCTTAAGCCCCCAGGGATGATTTTGTAGATGAGATATAGGAACTATCAACAGGACAGAATTTTATGAGCGGACATTGTTCCAAACGAATTAGAAACCTTTATTATGTCACCTAAGCTTGTAAATTGAGTATTATGGTTCTGTGAGACTTTGTTAGGGACTGTCAATAAAATAGATAGACGTTACTAAAAATAGTTCAAAAGCTGTATTCGAACCATTTAGCATGTATATTGACTTGCACGCTTTTATAGAGTTTTAGTAAGTAAGAAGTATCAAAATGATCTTATAAAGTAGTATCTAATCAAAATAATATTAAAGATTAATAAATAATGTTAAAACATTAAACAATTTGATATTTTTAAATAGTTTAGTTGCAAAAAATGTTGAAATCTTTTGTGCAAGATAAAAACAAATAAATTTTATTTTTCTATTTAGCGTGTTTAAATAAAGTTAATAATGCTATTCTATATCATAAACGTCGGAAAAATAAATATTTTACTATACTTCTAACCGAAAGTATGAACTTTAGCCAATCATAAATTCATTTAATATTAACAATACCTCATTTTATAAAACTTTAACTAAAATTCAAAGATTAATATTAAGTTGTCGCAAAAGTTCTGTCGTATTTTTTACGAAATTTTTAAATGATTGTAATTTTAATAAGAAATATGTCTAATTTAAATATATTATCGAATATAATCTACAACTAGTCTCTGTTTATTAGCCACCTTGTCGATTCCAGATGTCAAGAATTTCCCATCCTTTTTGAAGAAAGTTTCAAGAAAACCAACATTTGCCTCACCAATTTTGGTGAAGTATCTACCGTCCTAGAAATTATGTAGAGATAAGAGTAGATAGTGATTAGATAGAGAAACATCTGGAGAATATGTTGTGTGCGAGAGTAATTCATAACTTCTCTTATCCAGAATTTTTCGAGTCTTCAATGTCACATGTCGTCATATTGTAGAACAATATTTTTGTCACTTTTCGAATTTTATAATTTCTTCAGGATTTTTTTGTTTAATTTTAGTAGAATTTTACAATAGAGGTTATTAAAAGTAGTTTAGAAATCATAGAATCTCAAAAAATCTTCATTCGAAGCTGAAGCCATACAAATGCATGCTTCATTTCCAAGATTCATTTCTTTGTCTTGAAACTTTGAAAGCGATCTTAACATAGTTACCGCATCAACTACATCTTCTTCTAATGCTCCACATAAATTTTTAGAATTATCAGTTGTCATATGTCTTAGTCGAATTTCTTAGAAAATGCAGCGTCAAAAATGACTTCTGACTACATCCATGTTTAGTAAAAGAAAATGTAGCACAGATAGTGTGAAAAATTGTAATTATGCGAATTATAAAGTTAAGAAGTGGTACTATCTAATTATTAAAATAGCTTAATTTTATATCAATTGTAATTATATTTTTTTGATGATTAAAAATGACCGTTAAAATACGACAGAACTTTTGCGACAACCTAATAATTCTAATTAGAACTCTGATCTTTTTATTTAATACATAAAAAAGTAAATATAATTTCTTTAGCTATAAAATGAATTTAATATCATATTTACATGTTCAAAAAAAATCTAATCTGTTGATACGAAAATGTGAGATGCCTTACGCGGATCACCTTATACATAATATCATAATTATTTAAAATAGTTTGAAAACTTCAAAAAAGTGTTAGTTTATTCAATATGGTATCCATGTTTCACTGATAGATACTAATTCCAACATAGAATCACTTATAAATTTTTCTTCTATATGAATAGAGATTAAATAAAAGTTAAATAAATAAAATTTTTCAAACAATTTATTTTAAATATTATTTATTGTTTATTACAACTCCAAGTCCTCTAAAAGATTCAGATTTGCGAGTAAGAGCTGAAATAATATCATACGATACTACAATTCATATTTAAACGTAAAAAAAGCTTTTTCCTCTTAAAATTATACAATTGTTTTTAATCATTTTTTTTTCTTTCATTTACATAACCATGATGATTCCACTAAACATATAATTATTACAAAAAAATACGTGTTATAAATATAATAAAATTTTGTTTTAAAAAAGTACTGTTAAAGTATATAAAATGGAAAAACCTAAGATAACATAAATTTTGTTAATCATTGACATTCCATTGTAACTTGAACTTGAATCATATTTATGATAAGGATCTGATGATGTTTTAGCAGTTACAATAAATGGATTTCCTGTACCAGCAGCATTAACTGCTGTAAAACGGAAAAGGTATGATGTATTTTGTCTAAGACCATGGATTTTATAATCACCATCATGTGTTGCATTGAAAACTTGACGCTGTCCAAACAAACTCCAACCTGTTGAGACATTTATCTCTATATCGTTCTCATCATCATCCTCATTCATAATTTTATCTTTTCTAACATATTCAATGATATATTGTGTTACTGGAAGGTTGGCTGTATCACTATCTGAAACTTCTGTTGGTGTAGTTGTTAAATGCCATTTTATTGAATGTTTGTGAACATTTTTTACTGTTGCAATAACCTCTGATGGTGGATTTGATACTTTCAAAAGAATTGTTTGGTGATTTGATGCTTTACCATTTGTAACATCACAACGATACTGATTAAAATCATCTTCATCAACATTGAAAATCTAAAAAACAATTAAATAATCAGTATAACAGTAATTACAAAACTTACGTGTAAAGCAGCTTCTTGTTTTGGTGTATCAACAGTAATCATAAATTTCTCATTAACACCAATCTCAACATTATTTCTGAAGAATCTAAATTCTTTAACAGGTGGATTAGATTTAACAACTTTACAATCAACTCTTCCATTCCTTCCAACAATAGCATAGCTTTCAGCATAATGATTTTCGAATTGAGGTACTGTCCATACATCAATTTTGTATGTCTTTTCCTCAATACTAGTCGTTTCATGTTCCTCAAAATATTGTACAGCAACACATTTTATCTTTTTTCCCTGAAAATCAGTTGTCAATTTATCAATCGTTATCTCATTTCCAGCAATTGTAAAATCATTCTCATTAAGAATATCACCATTTTCATCAGTAAATTGAATATCAGGATCTGGTGAACCAACAGCACCACAATCAATTATCAATGGATCGCCTTCCATTCCTCCAACAACATCATCATTATTATTCCATATTAAATTATCAGTTACAATTAATTGAATAGTTTGTGAATACTCACGATCAAAATATTTTCCTTTACATGTATAATTACCAGACATTCTTGGCTCTAGTTGGTCAAAAAGTAGTAATTTTTTTGGATTATGTGTGTGTTTATCATTTAATTCAATTGTAAAAACTCTATTACTTGAATATCCATCAATTTTTTGATCATTTCCTGTTAACCACTGTATATCTTCAACTTTTGCTATTCCCTCCTTTTCAAAAAGACATGATACTTGAAAATTTCTACCAGCTTTTGTAACAAATTTATAATTGTTTCCTTTTGGTTCAACTCTCAATGGATATTTTGATGAACTATCTATAAAAAAAATATAAATTATATATTTAAATATCCATTCTAATTTTACATATTAAAATTTTATTTTAATAATTTTTGATTTATGTTTACTTAAGATTAACTTTAACAGTTAGTAGACATCTGTCTTATTATAGAAACAACTTCTTTATTCAAACAACTTGATAATAAAATAATCAAAATAGGATGTTAAATACCATATATGTAGTATAACTTTTCAACTCACGCACCATCAGTAGGTTATTAGTATTATGATTAGTAAAAGATATCATGTTTCAGGTGGATACTTCATCTATTGTCCACTCTCTAACTATCAAGTATTCGTTATTTCAGCTGCTGCTATATATGTATTAGATAAAACAACAAAATATGCTTAATTGAAAGTATTAAGCATACTAAGTGTTAGATCGAGGTGTTAGATGATATGTCAAGTAAAGTACCCATTTATTATCTTTTTAATACTTTTATATGCATATTAATTTATTAAAAATATTTTTAAACAAATTTTTATTTACATAATAGTAATAAAAATAGTTATTAAAAGTTATGAAAGTAATATTTATATTATAGTCAAATTATCTAAATTAAATCACCGTTGAATGATGTACCTAAATAATCCTTTACTTTAACTTTTGTAATCAGATGATAATTTTAATCAAATTATTTACATTAAATCTTTTACAATATTTATTTGAAAAGTTAGAAGAAAATTAAGATTTTCAACAACCTTCTTATATTAATAAAACACTTCTTTTAATTATTTATTGTTTTTACTATTAAAATTTGTATTACTCAATTTAGTTTTAATACCGTTTTCTGTCTCAATGAACTTTTAGACAATGATATATACTTTTCGGTTTGTGATTAAAATTTTTATATTCAAAAGACAAAGGAGTGTTAAAATTATAACATAAAGAGAAAGACAAAAAAAGATATTCATAAAGTTTTGTTAAAATAATATTCTATACAATTTATATTTTATATTTTTAAAATTGATAAGTAATACATTTATATTCCAAGAATTTCGTTTTTATTATAAATAATATTATAATAAAACATTTTATATATCTTTGGTAAAGGTCTCTTTTTATATTTTGGAGTAAAAATTCCCTTAACACCAACTTTTCATATAATACTTTAAATTTAAAATGTGATAAAATATTAAATCAATGAGTACTTTTATACATATAAAATTTTATATAAATGATAAGCATACATAACAAATTATAATGCCCTATATGTAATAAAAATATTAAGTTTTATCTCTTATTCATGTATTATGGTTACAAAATTATAAAATCTGAAGTATTTTTGATTATATACATACTGAATATTGTATATTATACATATAAACTATTCACGGTGGTCCTTTGAGAGAATAAAATAATAATTATTTAAATAGATTTGTATAATATTTCAACATCTATATAAAACTTAATAATTATTATACATACATTTATCTTCTATCATTGATAGTAAAAATCCTTAAAATTTTTCAACATCCTCAAAATAATCACTCTTTTTCGACTATGCCTTTTCAATAACTTCATTGTGATATCCTTTAAAAATGGATAAAAAGAAATATCTACATCTAACAGCTGATGGTATGCCTTTTAATAGTATAAAGTTAACAGTTTAATTTAAAGTTATCATTAATTTCCTTTTGTTATTCTATATCTAGATAAATATCAAAACGTTTTATCAAAATGGAAACATAAAAGAGAGAGGGAGAGAGATAGATGGTAGAAAAATTCTAAACTTGTACTATTATTGTGAATATGTACATGATATATAAATCTAAAAACAATGATAATATTTAATATTTGAGAGATTCACAAAATTTTAAACTTTAAATGTACTTATCTCAAGATAATTGTAATTTTTGGCATTTACACATATCAATGAATAAATTTAAACAAAAGATATTTATAAAGATGAAAGAGGAAAATGCCATGATTTAATGGATGAATTATTATCAATATATAATCTGATAATATCACTTTCATTGACAAAATATCTTATAAACATTTTATAATTTGTTGATATAAAAATATCTTTAGATTTTAAATAATTTTTCTATATAAAAGTACATATATCATTTTCATCAATTGGTCAAAATTATCCTTAATAAAAAAAATATAAATATTCAATTAAAATATTTATACTAATTTCCCTTTTTCCATTAGAATCTTATAGTATTATCCATATTTAAATTTCTTTCAATTGTAATACTATATATATCCTTTAAAAATTAAAGTAAAAGGAAAAAAAGATAAAATAATAAATTTCTTTAAATAAACTTTCTTTTATGACTATTTTTATAAAGTTAACATATAAAAAAACAAATGACTTCTTAAAGTTTTTAAAAGGAAATAGATAATTAAGTTTAAACTCTTTCTTTAGAATATTATTTTACTTCAATTTAATGTTTTATCAGATAACTTGCTTATTTATCTTACTCTTCTTATTATATATCCCTCTTCAAGAGATATATTTTATAAAATTTAATTATACCTATCAATAACCTTTTTTTAGTCTGTAATCACATAACCATATACATATGTATTTGAAAAAACATATAAAAAGATTAAGAAGGAAAATAAATCATTGTTTGGAGCTTAATATGTCAGTAGGATTATCAATTAACCTATTCAGATTATCCTCTTAATTAATACTAAACGTTTTTAATCATTACATATAATTTTAATACTATCACAATAAAATCAACACAATATAGTACAAAGATAACGATTACTAATATCATTGTTTTCTTTTATAATCTAATGATATACAAAAAAACAAAGTAAACAATTAAGTTTCCTACTTTTAAATTAAATAAATAACTTTTATATAAACTTTGTAAATATATTTATAGTTCTCCTAATTTTATAATTAACTTACCCTCATTATCTGAAGTAACAGAGATTACCTTCAACACCAATATTAGGAGAGTTAATGGAAGAAATCCAAAAATTGGCTTATAACTTATAACCGGCATCCTTTAATTGATAATATTAATAATTTTTTTGTATATTCAAAACTTTTTTCCAATTATTTTATATTTAAAGGAAATAGTATATGCTATTAGATAAAATAGTTTAACAACCAATTTTCGTAAAAATATAATTTTTGTTATCTTTGATATAATATCACTCTATAAATAAAATAAATTACTTTTTTATAAATCAAAAAATATATAAAAATTTAAAAATAATATAATGTTAACATAAATGAATGAAGAAAGGAGAAAAAAATTGAAAATATAAAAATTAAATGAGTCAGTGGTAAGTAGATAAACTGTTTAGTAGTGGATCAAGATAAATAGAACCATTACCTTAAAACAACCATCTGACGAGTTATATTACAAATGATATCATCAAACAAAGTAGTAAGTTAAATACATATGGAAATATATTTCGGCCCCATATTCAGATTATCTACAAATTTTCCTCAGAAAGTTTGTGAGGCGGAGTTAGACTTTTATTAAACACCATTTAGTTTTGGTCAAAAAGTTTACCAAAATATATATATCAATATTATAAGAAAATTCAAAGATGAATTGTATTTATATGATAAGTATTATGTCTTTTTAATAATTATTATAAAGAAGATATATACAATAATTTGATACACAGCCCTATAAAAGATATCTTTATTATCTATAAAGATTTGTTGCGTGAGTATAATTGTTATTTAGCTTAATTCATCTTTACTTCATATATCTCCTGATAATAATAATAATATACACCTATAACTGATTTAGAAATTCCTAAGACAATGATAAAAAGAACCTTTATTTGATAATCACAATAATATATAAGAACATTAAACGCCTTTCTTGTGTGTTGTAATCTTATCTTCTTGAAATATCAGATATAAATATAAATAAAATAATTGAAATATAAGGTAGTACACATCTTCAATGGATGAGGTAATGTTAATAAAAAGTTTATAAATGTTAATAAAAGAAAATAATATATTTGATGTGATTATTTATTTGTAGAAATGTAAAACTTTGTCTTCTCTATCATAAATAAAAGTTTTCAAATGAATTGTTAAAAGTGTGAATTAAAAAGAATTTAATAAAAGTATAAGAATATTTGTATATTGAAATTATTTTAAGCCGAATTAAAAAGATACGCAATAGTGGCCTATATTGTTAAGGTGTTACTTTCTTTTAGCCATTCAAGGAATAACCCCCTTATTTAGGATAAGAAATGGAATATTATTAATATCTCATTAATTTTATGGAACAACATTATCAAAAATAATGATGTGAAAATAGGGAAAAGAACATAGTGCGACAAAAAAGTACTTATATATAGATATTTTATTCTATAAAAAAAGTAGCAATCTTCTTTTCTTTTTACAATAAAATAGTTAGTAATAAAATATTTTTTTTTACTTTTTTTCCTTTGATTTAAAAATTGAATGAATGAATGGTAAGAAAAAAAGTTATTTACATATTCACTTACTAATACACATACATAACTAATCTTTGGCAAATTGTACAAAGTTTTGTAATAGTTGTTGAAAAAATGATTTAAATAAGAAGTATGTTTACATAAGTTTGAATGAGATGGTGATTTTAATAGCTGTTGTTATATTTTACTTTAAAAAAGAAATAAAAAGTGTAACAAGAATAATTAATTAGAAATTTTTGTTGGAGATGATTTTTAATTATAGAATAGGAAGCTCAAATTTTGTATTAGGAACAGTCATATTTAATGTAAAATGATGAAAATTTAATTCATTAATTAATTTAAAAGCTTATCACATAAACATTTTCTTAAATACACTATAAAGTAGGAAAGGCAAAAAAAAGATTTTAAATATTATAAGGGTATTTCTTTTGCGCT
The DNA here is from genome assembly GCA_005656395.1 of Strongyloides papillosus. Taxonomy (NCBI): domain Eukaryota; kingdom Metazoa; phylum Nematoda; class Chromadorea; order Rhabditida; family Strongyloididae; genus Strongyloides; species Strongyloides papillosus. The sequence goes on from SRSI01000044.1 coordinate 636,106, forward strand.
ATAGTAAAATTAATTAATAACAACAATTTATTATTCGCATTTTTTTTGTAAATAACAAAAAATATTTTTGCTTCTTGATATTCGCTATATTATTAATAAATTAACAAATGATTAATAAAATTTTAACCAAATGTAAACAAAAATGATACTCATTAGAATTTAAACTATTTTATCTTAAAATATAAATACATTCAAAACATGATAAATATTTAAAATAATAGTAAACATAATATTTATTTTTCATTTTAATAAGCCTCTATTGTACTCCTGTACTAGGATAAATTTTATCTAAAAAAGATAAATCTACGAAAGTCACAGCTGTGATTATATACATGTATATTAATTGTTGAAGCACAAGGTATATATATTTATTGAATATAAATAAATGTATTTTAAGTTATTAAATTTAAATATATATATCAAAAAATAAATAATCTTTTTATGAAGAAACAGCTGAATGGTATTATTATGTGTTTATAATATACAAAACGGATGATGAGTTAATTTTGTTACAGTTAAAAATTTGAATATAATATAATAGGCAAAGTTTTTATGTAATTAGATTGGAGTAATAAAAAGATTAAAAAAGGTCAAAGATATTTTAGAAGGTATTAATTAATATTTGGACACTCAAAATCATTCCTCATATATGATATGTAAATTAAGTTTTATAAGAGATATTGTTGTCTAAGGAAAAAAGTTCATCTATAATAAATAAGATTATCCGTTCTCACACAAAAGAGTCTACTTAAAGATGAGAAAAAAAATTATTGACAAGTTTGTTTAAATTTTTTTATTATTATAAACACAAGCTTCATTATTTAATTTTTGACCTATTAGTTATTACATAAAAATCAAATAAAGGCCTATTTAAAAGAAGAAATATAATTTTTACATGTAAAAAGATATTTAACATAAATAAAGTCAAAATTAGAAGTTTCTTTTAATTGCATTGAGGAAAAGAATAATATGAAGATTAATATTGAAATTGAATATGATAAGTAAATTTTAGTATAAAATGTTGATGTAGACATATGTATATTTTAACAGTATAATAAACTGAAAAATAGATAGACAATAAAAATTAAAAGACTTTAAAACATTATAAAAATGTTTCTTGAGATCTTCATATATAACTTTAAAAATTCAAAATGCATATAAACAATAATTGACTTGTTAAAAACTGTATACCTTAAAGTATCTATTAATAACCTCAAATAATATTATAATATTTAAACATTCTAAGAAAAAGTTAAAGAAAAATATTTTTGAATTACTTTTAAATTGCTTACATTACCATTCACCACTTAACTTTCTAAGAATCATGAAAGATATACCTTATCTAAATGAGAAAAGTTATATTTTAAACACACGCAAGCGATTATTATTAAAAATAGTAATGATTAATCTTAACATCAATATCACTTAATCCACCTTAATTGTTAATTGCTTTTTACAACATTTTACGGTCCTCAAAATATTAATATAACGATTATTCACAGATCATGATTTTACAAGTCTTCAATTCCTATAATCTTAATGATTCTATAATAAAATATATACATAGAACATTAAATCTAACATGTGATAAAATTATTTTATAATTATAAAGTTAAAATGAAATCATAGGAATCACTATAAAAATTTTTTTAAAGATATAACATTTTTGCGACTTCCATATTATCTCTCCCTCATCATCATCATCTCTTTTAACTACTACTACAATAATCAAACAATTTTTACTTGTAATATTCTAAGAAAGATAAAATATATTGTGAAATTTTCATAAGTAGTATCCTTATACCTCACTATAATAATGTTCTTATCTTTGTATCTTAGAAAAGTGAAGATTTTTTAGTTTTTTATACTAAAACACATTCTAAATTGTATAATGATATTTAAGATAGGTATTATATAAAAAGCATCCATCTTCTATTATTTTTTGGAGATATTTTCAAGGAGACTTTTTAAAGGAGTATTTTAAAGATAAATATAAATATTAAATTACCCAAACATTTTTAAAGTCCTAACTTTCTAGTATGTATACAATGGAAGGTGATATATATTACATTTTTAAACAATTTACAAATTGAAAAAAAATTGCTCCCCCTCTCAATTAACTATCATTCTAAAAAGTGCAAGGTTTCAATGAGATGTATCGGAATGGATATATATTTTAAACAAGAGATATATTCTAAAATTAAAAAAAATAATTAGATGGTTTATGAATTTTAAATAATTTGATTTACCATTATCTTATGTAAAAATAAATATAATATAATAAAGAAAATATCTTTATAGTACTTTTTTCAGTAGTTTCAAATATTTTATTTATGTCAAAAGATATATAATATCTTTTATATAATTGTAAAATTGGAAGAAGTATATAAATTTGATATAAAAAGAAATTTTGAGGATGAATGAAATAGAAAAAATATCAAAAATATAAGAAGAGTGGAAAAGTAATAGAGAGAGATTTAATATGTTTCAAAAAGAGGAAAAAGATGGCAACTTGTTAAATATACACAAAAATAAAACTGTTTTAAATAAGAAGTATTTTTAAATGATATACAAAACTAACTAAATAAACTTAACTATCATTATTTTGTGTTTTTCTCACTCATAAAATCGTATAATAATTAACATTAATAGATTAATAACAAAACATCTCCAGGACGACTTAATGCTCTTTGTTTTATTTCTTATAACCTAATTCAGAATAAAGATATTTTTTTCTTGAATAGACAAAAACCATGAAAGAATAATTAACTCTTTTTTTGTATATTATTTTACTAATGTGCATTATAACTTATCTTTTATTTATTTTGCACAAATATAAGATTAAATTGTAATTTTTATTATAATATCTCAAAATTAATGTGGAAATATTTTATTAAACCATATTATATAATACTGTTACTAAATTATTTTATTGATATATTTATTTCCTTATTCTATCTTATATTAGTAATATATTTAATGTTAATTATTATATCTTAAAAGGTAACAATATAATTAGGATACAGTAATAATATAGAAGTTATAATTATTTTTAAAATTTTACTAATAATAATATTTTACAAAAGTTATATTTTATCGAAGTGTAGAGGCTAAAACTAGGTAAGTGTTAATTTTTTTTATAAATTCAATAAACGTCTTAATAATTTATTAAACTACTCCTAATCACTTTCTCAGTCCTTTAAGAATCATTTTAATTGTAAAAGAAAATTGAGAGTTAAATTTGTATCTTATTTCAAAAAATTTTAATTTTATGCACTAAAATTTTTTTACCACTATAAAGTTAATGAAGGAGGGGGAAGAAAGAGTCTCGTCCTGAGTAAATAAAAATAATTAGGTGGAAAAGAATTTTTTTTCAAAATCATTTTTAATTTCATATGTAAGATACACAAATATAAGGAATATTTAAAATAAAATACTTTAAAATAATATTAAATACAAGTACATATATATGAGTTATTTAATGTTAAAGAAACTATTTGATAAATGGATAAAGTATTTCATAATATCTATCAAATAAATTCAAAAAGATGAGTGATATATTTTATCGAAAAAATGATATATGATATAAACTTAAATAAAAGACTTAATCAAAAAAAAAGGATTTTAAAATTTTTAGTTTAAAAAAAGAGAGACTTTTTTAATTCGAATTTTTATTTTAAAAAGTAAAAAGTTATAAGATAGGAGAAATGGGAATATTTCTAATAAATATAAAAGTTTATCTTAACTTTAATATTTTATACTTACTTTCTTAACATTTCATGGAAAAAATAATTATAAAGAATGTAAAATGTGATTTAATTAATAAGTCAAATGTACACCATATTCTATATAATTATAATCTATTCTTTTTGGTGAGAAAATAAAAATAGGGCTATATAAGTTTTCAAGTGAGAAATTTATTATTATATTATTATTACAACTAACTATTAACTATTAATACAGTAAAAAGTAAAAGTTTATTTGTTATTTAATTGTTGAAACATTTTAATAATTACAAGGACAACAAATTTTAAATAAAAACTTTTCTTTTCAAAGTACAAACTGTATAATAGTCTATACTTCTTCCTTTTATGTTTCTATCAATTAAAGGGATAAATTAATTTTATATGAAACAATTTTCGTATGTAAACAATTATAGCCACTACTACAAAAAATAAAAGTGATTTATATTTTAGAATTCTATGTATGTCATCATACCGTACTTGTCTATTTTAAAAACATTAAATTTATTTTTAATGTAATATGCTATATACAGTTATAATTTAACATCACTATCATTATAAAGTTAATATCTATAACATTATACTATATTAATAAAAAAAGGAACATAAACAATTTGTATTTATAATTAGTACCAGCTATTAGATAAAGCAAAAGACATTTACTAAAAACATATTTTTATTATACAAATAAAGAAATATTTTTTTAAAATAAGGTTTTGCCAAATCTACTTATATGTCCATTATTTTGTACCTTAAAAACTCCGTCCACTAAATATTCTTATCCATATGTTTTTTTCTGAACGTACATTTATATGTAAATGTCTTCGTTCTCCAATCAAAATAAGCCGAAATTTATTATTAGCACTTGTTGACTTCTAAAAACCATTAAACATGATAAAAAGACTTCTCATTTAAAGACAAGCAATTTTATAGTTCATTAACAATAACGGAACAGTTTATAGATAATAGATATGTAATTTAGAAAAAAGAAGAGAAAAAAATTTTTTATTTCTATCATATTTTTCCATCCTAAAAAGACACCGTATGTTATTTTTAATAAACTTATTTTAATCCATAATTTATGATTACTACCCACATATATCAAATATACAACATCAATTATTATAATACCATAATCTTAAACGGTATAATTTGAACGGATAAACAAATTATTTTACCTCTTAATAATTATTAAAAAGAAAAAGGTTTACTGTTTTCTACTTAATTGACCTAACTCATCAATCTATCCAAACAAAAGAGTATAATGCCATGGAATGGCATAAGGTTAACAACAAAGATACATCATATTATTTTTATTATAAATACACTCAAATTTATAATTACTAATCGGGAGGAAGATTAAAATGACAAAACTGGTTAATCTTTTTTAATATGATTTACAAGATTAAATTATATGTTATGATTTGGTAAGATAAAGAAATTTATTTTCTCCTCAAATAACATAAAAAAATATTTTACCGCTTCAATTATTATTTTAAAAACAATTGCCAATTATCTTTACTAATCTCCTTTAATAGTTCATGAATCTTTTTATACTAAATAAAATTTAAAAAAAGGATGATGAAAACATATGTATATGAGTACTAAAAATATATAAATTTTATTATAAAAATACTATTTATTAATTATATTAGTAGTATTTATTAAATATACTGTCACATTGAAGTATCTTAGAAATTTGAAGCAATGTGTTTTAAGTTTTCTAAACATTCTTATACAATATTATATAAATATTATTTAAATATAAAATAAGATCAATGTGAAATAACGCAAAAGCCTTTTTTCCATTATCATTTTCTTAAATAATCTTTACTGTGGAAATATATATATAAATATATATAGTTGTACTTGATAGTAATTATAATTAATAAAGTTTTATAATAATAAATCTCTATATATAATAAATTTGCATTTTTCTCCTCTCTCTCTATCACTTCTTTTGATTACATTTTAAATATTATTTTTTTTACACAATAAATAAAAAAAAGATTATTACCATCCCCATGTATGCATATTATTATGGACACCAGGACCATTATGTAATTGTGGATTGGTATTTGAAGGTTGGCTATAAGTATTAACCTGATTAATATTATTAAGATGACCATTTTGTGACATCATTTGATTTGGCATTGTATATGGTGGTAAAGACATTGGCCTTTGCATATCAATACCATTGTTTGAGGGATTCAATGGATTGAAGTCATCTATCATAAATTGTGGACCGACTGATTGAGGACTCCTAATAAGTTGACTCTCTAAAGGATCTGTTGGTGTTTCTGGGAAAGACCTTGATGTCTCTTGATCCATAACACGTGTTAGATGTCCACCATTGTTACTATCTTTAACTATACTATCATACAAATTATCATCTCCAAGAATATCACTTATATTACCATTTAGAGATCTTGAAGGACTAATATTGTGAAGAAGTATACCATCTTGATTTGGTTGTAAGATAACTGAAGATGATCTATTACTATTATGAAGTCCACCACCACCCATTATATCATTGTACTCTGAAATATTACTACTCTGCTGTTGGTGTATTGTTCCTGTATTCATTGAAATAATATTACCATGTGTTGATGATGATATTTTATCAGGAAAGATATTTTCTTCTATCTCATTATGTGTTATTGGTCTAAATAATTTTGTTTGGTCATTTTGTCTACTTTTTAATGTAACATCCTTCTGGAATTGTATCTTTGATTCATTATTTAATTTATCACGCTTACGACGTTTCGCTGGTTTATGTCCACCTGAATTATCACCAGTATGGTGTTTTTGAATGTGTTCCTTAAGTTTATCTCTCCTTGAAGAGGCATATGTACATTGTTCACATTTAAATGGTTTATCCTCCAAGTGAATTCTTTCATGTCTTACTAGATGAGATTTCTCAATGAATGATCGGTGACAAATATTACAGGTATGAGATCTAACAGCAAGATGTGTTCTTAAATGTGCAGCTAATTGTGATTTTTTTGGTGAGGAGTACGAACAACCAGAGTATTCGCAATGAAATAAATCACCAGAGTGGAGCCTTTTATGTGAAAGTAAATGACTAGCATATTTTGTTGTAAAATCACAAATATCACATGCATAATGTCTTTCATCAGAATGACTTGTCAAGTGAGCTTTCAAGTATATTGGGGTTGCAAATTGTTTATCACAATATTCACATAAATAAGGTTTATCATTTGTATGTAATCTAACATGTGTATATAAATTGGCTTTAACTCTAGACCGATAGTTACAGTAACCACATTTAAATGGTTTTTCATCCGAGTGGCAGGTTCTATGTGATAAAAGTAGATGAATGTTATCACAGGAACACTCACATTGATCACATTTATATGGTGGACCCTGGAAAAAAAAAATAAAAGATATATGAAGCAAGTTATATTGTTTTAACTTACTTGAAAATGTTCTCTCATGTGGTTATAGAATATTTTATTCCATGTGCATTCATATTGACAAAAAGGACATACATATAAAACATTTTTTGCATGGGTTTTTGCGATGTGTAACTTAATAATATCTAAAGTTGCTGCTTGAAAGGGACAATTATCACATTGGTATTTTGCATCATCACCTGTTGCTGGTACAATTAATTTATCATCAATTAAATCATCAGGATTGATATCATCATCCGTCTCAAAAAGAACCAACTCCTCTAATGACTCATCAAAATCAAAAAAAACAGACTCTGGTTCAATGTCGACACTCTCATTAACAACAGATAACTTTTCTTTTGTAGGTCTTCCACGTTTCCTATTTTTACCACCTTTCTCAACATTTTCTGTACTATCAATCATTGTCTCTGAATTCTCAATATTACTGCTACTTTTATTATAGTTCATATTAATTTTTAACTTTATTGATGGCCTAGTACTATCAATATCAGAGGATTGTTCTCTATGATGAAGTTGAGTTTGACTACTGTCATTACTAATTGGTTGTTGAAAATTTTGATATTGTGGTTGCGACATACCCTCTCTTTCTGAGTGTTGAATCATATTTTCATTTTGCCGGACACATTTTAATGAATGTATACCATATGTATTTGCTTGTTTATAATAATTTTGAAACTCCATCTCATATTTTCCTAGTGGCATATGATATGAATAAACAAGATTCATAAGCATAAAACGACAAAATGTTGAATTTTGGTACAGTGGTGAGTAATCAAGTAAATATTCTATTGTTGATATATTTATTGTTTGTGGATTGACTTGTTTTAACAACTCCTCAAATGCATCTTCTCTATCATCAATATAATGATTAGTCCAACGGGTAATAACTTTAATATGAACCTCTGGTGTTAACATACAACTATATTTAGGATTCATCAATAAATTACGAAGTTCCTCATAGGAATACTCTGGTATATTAGTACTTTCTAAAAGGCATTTTGTAAAATTATTATCAAAATATTCACATGCCGTTGCTTGTAATGATGGAATATTATACTTTGCAGAGATATCCTTTATTGAAAGACAATTTGATGGATCCATAGCTTGATCTAAATAATTTGCGCAATAACTTTTTAAACGTGCCATAAGAAAACTATTTGCAAGTCTTAATGTTTCAAAACACGTCTCTCTATTAATTGTTATCCTTCCTGTGTAACAATACTCAAGAATTTGTTCAAATATTTCTGGATACCATGAATTTAGGACCATCCTTTCTTTAACAATCATATTTCTTTTAAAAATTGAATTTAAATATGGACTAACTGAGGACAGAACCACACGATGAGCAGCAAAAAGTTTATCTTGTACCTTGATTTCACAATCACAAAATTCACCCTTTTGCCGTAGGATACTTAACCTCTCCAATGCTGGTGTAATTGGACCATCATGAAAGGTAATAGGAAATAATGTACTTTGACCATCTCTAGAAGACGATGCTAACACCATCGTATCATCCATGTTACCTGGATTATCTATAAAATAGTAATTATAATACACTAACAAATATTATTGTGTATAAAAGACACACACAAACATTAATGAGTGATGTCTATGTGGAATAATGTTTTTGTTTACCATTGTTATTTCCATTTAAGACATCTCAAATATGAGCCATCAGGTCAGCTGGTTATGTTTTTTTAATAACTTTCCTCTTAGTTTACTTACCCCAAACATAATTCTGGCAATTTTGATAGGAGAAAATTTCATTATACATATTATTAATTTATTAGAGATTAGTTTAATATTAAGAATATGTTGATTATGATATAAATAAGAAAGTGTAGATATATTTATATATTTTATGCACTTTAATAAAAGTGAATGGACAAAACTAAAAAAATAAGAAAATGGATGCGATCAAAATTGATATGATGATAAAATAAAATATTTGAACAGTTCATTATATATATATTATATTAGAGTCATGAAAAATCTAAATAAAAATAATATCATGCTTTTTAACATTATTGAAAACGATCACCATTTGAATATTTATACAGAGTAATATAATTGTAATAATAATATTTAAAAAAGCTTAAGCTTTATATTTACAATGCTAATAATATACATAAATATAGTTGTTAATGAGGTATTTAAATACTGTTCATAAAAATTCAAGTACTAAAACAATGATAATTATGAATATTTTTGTATGCGTTGAAAAATTTCTTAAAAAAATGGCATCAAGAAATTTATATTTACATTCTACTAATATATAAAAAGATTTGTTATATAAATACATACATTATTTTTCCAACCATTTCATGCAATAATATATCAGTCATTTTAATTTCAATAATTTTAATAATAAATTAACACCATACATCTTATAAAACTAACGTCAAATCCTTTATATATTTATAAATATGAAAAATATATTTAAAAGAGCTCAACAACCATTTAGACAAATTAGATGATTATTAATTTTTTAGATTAAAATAAAAATATTTCAACTCTTTTTAAAATATCTTAAATTGTGTAATCAAAAATCAATTGTATTTACTATTAAGATTGCACTTTATATGTAATAGTTAAATTAAATTTATTTTGTCTCATTCATTAATGTAAACATTATCAAATATGATTTAAAATGAGTATTTTTAAATTATTATAAGATATCAACTGTATCATCATTAAATAAAAAAATGGACAAACAATTTATTTATTCAAAAATTATATAATCCTTGTATTATGTTACTACAAAAATAATATAATAAATTGCCTAAATATTATTAGTAATAGTGTATTATAAAGGCAGAAAAAAGAAAAAAATAATGTATGAGAAGCTTTTTTTATATCTTTATTTCCAAGTTTTGTGATATTGAAGATAGTTATGGAGAGTTAAAAAGATTAGTAACAACTAATTGAATCTTTCTCCAACTTACATGAAACCAATGTGTTTTGATTTTTTCCTTTATTAAAACAAAATTGAATCTTAGTTTTTTTCATTTTATTACGTTTAAAAACCTTTAAACATATTAAGTTATTAACTTCAATACCTTTCTCGAATAACCTAATTATATTTATGTAAAATATTTGATTAGTATATAAAGGGGATATGTTTACCTATAAAATCTTTGGCGACTTCCGTAAATTTTTCCGTCTTTTCTCATTGATATTGGATGGCATGTTAAAATTATTTTCAATTAATATTTTCATTATTATTTTGAAGATAATATTTTCTAAAAATACTCTATGTTTTTTAATTACTTATTATGTAATTATCTTCATTATACAATCACTTCTCTTCCTATAGGGAACACTATCATAAAATATTAAAGGTATATGAAGCACTTTTTCCTAAAATAACACATTTTTATCTTTAAAAACAAACATTTAATCCTTAAAAAGTGTCATTTTTAATAAAATACTATATTTTAACATTATAACTTTAAATATAACCATTTATTATTATCTGCTTAAACATTTTCTTGAAGAGAGATACACTCGTTGCTTAGCAATTTTTACAAGATGATTCGGTACGTCTACTAAAATATGTGTTTCTTTTTATCTACAAAATATTTTAATAATAATAACACATTTAGTGATTTGTATCAACGATATTTTTGTAACTATCCAAAGAGTATTTAACTCTATTTATCCTTTATAACCATTATATTAGTGTAAACCTTCTTTATCAAAATACTACTAACAACACATTTTAGGGACATGTCTGGTGAGTATTATACAATTGAATCAAACAATGATTACAATAATACCCTTAATAACAACAAAATAGCTATGTACGATGAGTTATTTTTTATTTCAAATGAAAAATTAACCTCTGAGATTGATGATGATGGTCTTAAAATTGTTGAGTTATTTGAGGATAAGCGTGGAATTACTTATGACGATTTCATCACCCTTCCACGCTTAATTCATTTTAGTCTTGATAAAGTTAACTTAAATACAAGATTAACTAAAAAAATTATTCTTAAAAGTCCATTCGTTTCATCTCCTATGGATACTGTCACAGAACATAACGTCGCCATAGGAATGGCATTACATGGGGGAATTGGAATAATTCATAACAACTTCTCTGATATTTCACAACAAGTAGAGGAAGTAACACGTGTTAAGGTACATTTCCTTTTGTTCTTATATTTTTCATACTCTCATATTACCATATTTAGAGATATAGGCATGGTTTAGTTCATCAACCAATAACTGTTGACCCTAATGCTACCGTTGGATATTTAAAATACCTTCAATCTAAATTTAACATAAGTGGAGTCCCCGTAACCGAGAATGGTGGGGCAGATCAAAAGATTGTTGGTATTGTTACGAAATATGATGTATCATTTGTAGATTCATCTGATTATGACATAACTAAGGTATTTGAAATTATGACAAAAGCTGAAAAGTTAGTTGTAACCTACGAAGGAGCTACAACTGAAATGGCTATCAAGTTATGTAACAGATTTAAATTAAATTATATACCTATGTTAACTAACACTAATGAGTTACGTGGGCTTTATGTAAGGTCAAAGATCTTGCAAATAGATTTTCCTAATGCTGTTTACGATAAACATGGAAGATTGTTAGTTGGTGCTTCCGTTAGTGCTCAAGATGGAATATTGGATCGTGTTGATAAGCTTGTTTCTGCAGGTGTTGATGTTATTGTCATAGTAAGAAATGAAATTTAAAAAAATATTTTAATTTATTTAGGATTCATCAAATGGAGCATCTGTTTTTCAAATACGAGCTTTGAAAGCTATCAAAACTAAATATCCAGTATGTCCACAAATTATTGCTGGTAATGTTGTAACTGTTAAACAAGCAAAATTCTTAATTGATGCTGGAGCCGATTGTATCCGTGTTGGTATGGGATCTGGATCAATTTGTACTACTCAAGAAGTTTGTGCTGTTGGTCGGGCTCAGGCTACAGCTGTTTATAATGTAGCTAAATATTGCCGATCAAGAGATGTTCCGGTTATTGCTGATGGTGGAATTAAGAATACTGGGAATATAATAAAAGCTCTTACTTTAGGAGCCAGTACAGTAATGATGGGAGGGCTAATTGCTTCAACAACTGAAGCGCCTGGTGAAAAACTCTTAGGACCTAATGGAGAAAGATTAAAGAAGTATAGGGGAATGGGATCACTTAGTGCTATGATGGCTAATAATGCCTCCTGTGAAAGATATTTATCGAAGAGGGACGATAATATTGTTGTTGCACAAGGTGTTTCGGCGACCATCCGTGAAAAAGGATCTGTTCATTCATTAATTCCTCTCATAACAGCCTCCATAAAACAAGGTCTCCAAAATCTTGGAACACGCACAATAAAAGACCTCCATACAGATGTAAATAATGGATTAATACGATTTGAATTACGAACTATTAGTTCAATTTATGAGGGGAGCGTCCATTCATTATACAGGTATATTTGTTTACATTCACAAACATTCTAATAACCTAATTTTCTTTTAGTTACAATTAAATATATTGTAATATCTTGCAACGACGAAGATATAAACATATTTTGGATTATTTACATCAATATAAACAAAACATCATATACTATAAAATATTAATTAGATTTAATGTTAAACTTTTTGACTTCCTGACTGTAACATTCACCAACCATCAATAACTATAAGATAATGAACGAAAAATCATTACACTTCTCTTATCATTAGTCATGATTATAACATTTACCATCTCATCTTATCAAACCACAAATCACCTATCACACTTTAAAACCCCTTCAATAAAGCTATTAAATTTTTAATGTTTAATGTAATATACTGTTACGTAATTATGTATATTATATATGTTCTCGAAGGTCAATGTCATTGAAGTGATATATGTACCAGAATATTATAAATACTACACTTTGTCACCAATAATTAAATATGATTTCTAGTATCATAGAATAGCTTCATTTTATTAAAAATTTATGTATATCATTAATTTTGTAGTAATTTTTTTTCCATTAATTATCACTCTTCTTTTACATATTTTATAGTGATATTGATGGAAATTTAAATAAATGTATCTTTTTATATTATACCTTTTATTCATTTTTTAGAATTTCTCCTTGATTCTTTTAAGTAAAGATTGGTGATTTTTTAATTTTTAGATTGATTGATAGAATATGTCTTTTCTTACATCAGAAATCGCTGAGAAAGTACAATTTTACTTGGATCATGAAAAAGTAGGTGTTCATTTTATCATTGTAAATTATAGTTTAATTGTTATATCTTTTTTTCTAATTATTCTTTAGAATGAAAAATATATCAATGAGATTAATGAACTTGTAAAGGTAAAAGATGTTCAAGAACTTACAAAAAGAATGACTGGTAAACTTACCTTTGGAACAGCAGGAATTCGTGCCCGTATGGAAGGTGGTTTAAGTCGCCTTAATGATCTTACAATTATTCAAATTACAAATGGTTTCGCAAAATACATTAATAAAACATTGCCAAAAGATAAATGGTCAATTGTTATTGGGTATGATGGTCGCCATAACTCTGATAGATGGTCAAAACTTGCTGCAAATGTTTTTATTAAACATGGTATTAAAGTTTTTATGTTTTCTGCTGTTGCCCCAACACCAGTTGTTTCATACGCTGTAATCAAACTTAAAACTGGAGCTGGATTAATGATGACTGCATCACATAATCCTAAAACTGATAATGGTTATAAAGCTTATTGGAGTAATGGAGCTCAAATAATTGATCCACATGATATTGAGATTTGTAAGGAAGCTGAGAATGATCCAATTCCTAGACCTGAGTACTGGGATTTAACAGGTCTTGAATCAAATTCTTTGTATGATACTGCCGATGTTATTATTGATGATTACTTCAGAGATGAAGAATCTTTAGTTTTCTATAAGAATGAAAATAAATCATGTCCAATAAAATTCACCTACTCTGCATTCCATGGAATTGGACGTAATTATTGTATTAGAATGTTTGATGTTTTTGGTTTTAATAAAGAAAATATTGTTCAAGTTAAGGAGCAATGTGATCCAAACCCTGACTTCCCAACAGTTCCATTCCCTAATCCTGAGGAAGGTGCTCGTGTTCTTAAACTTTGTATCGATACAGCTGATGCTAACAATTCAACTGTCATCTTGGCAAATGATCCAGATGCTGATCGTATTCAGATGTCTGAAAAACAATCTGACGGTAGTTGGTATATTTTCACAGGAAACGAGATGGGAGCAATAATGACATGGTGGATATGGATGAATTACAAAAAAACACACCCTAATGAAGATTACAGTAAAATTTATATGCTAAATAGTGCTGTATCCTCTCAAATTGCTAGAACAATATCAAAGGTAGAAGGTTTTAATCAAGATGTAACATTAACAGGTTTTAAATGGATGGGAAATTATGCTGAGGAGTTGGAAAAGAGAGGATATAAAGTTATACTTTCATGGGAAGAATCAATTGGTTTTATGCCTGGTCATACATTAGATAAAGATGGTGTCTCATCAGCTGGTGTTTTCGCTGAGATTGCCTCATACCTTCAAAGAGAGGGTAAAAAATTGAAGGATAAATTATTTGAAATTTATAATGAGTATGGTTTTCATTTAGTTAAATCAACATACTGGGTTGTTCCAGATCCATCAGTAACCAAAGAATTATTTGGAAACCTTCGTAAAGATATGAAATTCCCAGAAAGTATTGGTGGGCAAAAGGTAAAGTATGTTCGTGACTTAACTATTGGTTATGATACTGAACAACCACAAAATAAACCAAGACTTCCAATATCAACTTCCTCAGAAATGATAACATTTACATTAGAGAATGGTAATGTTATAACACTTCGTGCCTCCGGAACTGAACCAAAAATTAAATACTATATTGAAATGATAACTGAACCTGGAAAGACAGTTAATGATTTATATGATGTCAAAAAGAAATTTGAGAATTTAGAGAAGAATGTTGTCGATGAGCTCCTCCAACCAACAAGATATGGTTTACTACCACGTTAATTACTACTTTAGTTAGAAAAGTATTCTACAAAATATTTTCACATAAAATTAAAAAGTGTTTAATTGTTATAACTTCATATAAAATAAAAAGGATATCATTTTCACAAACACAATATTATTCTCTATTCCCTTTTAAAATTATTCTTTCTTTTTATTTTTTTTAAACTAACCGTACAAATGATAAATAGCTTATGATTTCTGTAATCTTAAGTTAGTTAATATTGTCTAATTATAATACCTATTCCTCAATTAAAATTGTCATCAATAACCTAGTATACTCATCAAAAATGTCTTCGTTATTTTTTATTATAAGTATTTTAACAGACATATTTGTTTATGTTGATTAGAGAAGTTGATTTTTCCTGTAGCATCTATAGGGTTGACATTAAATTCCAGGCTTTCTGACTTTTTTTCCATATTTATGGATTATTCCCAGCTAAAGGCGTTACTTTCTACTCTATATAAATCAAATTAAAAAATTTTTTAAAGGCCATTTTTATTGTCAATTTGATGAAGTATTATTTAATTGGTATAATAAATACTAATTAAATAAATAACCATCAAGTTATTTGTCATTTTTAACAGTTAAATATAAAAAAAAACTATATTTTTTATAACAAATGATGTGTCAAATCAAAATGTAAAAAAGAAGTTCCTTTTTAATAATTAATTTTTTAGATTTTTAAAGTTACTGGTAATTTTTTTTATTTTTTCTAGCAATTATGGCCAATGATATGAAATTAATTGTTTATGATGCCTTTAAGGAAAAACCAATATGCAATAATGTCTTGAAGCATCTTGATTCAATTAATGATATAAAAAATTTTGAAGAAACATGGTCTTATGTAACAAACTATGTGAAAGACTATAGAATATCTAAAAAAGTTATCCTCCAAATACCATAATATTTTATTAGAATAATACCAAATACAGAATGTCGCAAAAAAATTAAAAAGAAACAGAGGTATTATATTAAAAAATTGCTATGTCGTCTATCCTGTCTACCAAAATATCAATCTAAAGGAAAAAATCTGAGGATAAACAAGGTAAAAAATTATAAAAAAGAATTAAGGATAAAAAATTCTCCTTTTGTTATCAAAACTGCTCATACTGGCAGACCACATATTTCATTAAATGGGGGGATAAGAAATACTACTCGTTTTAAGGGATCCTCTGTTGAAGCTATATCGAGGGTGAGGACAAGAATTGAGGGTTATTGTATTGATGATATGTCTGATAAAGATATATTATTAATGGCTAGCATTATTGTGTCATACTGTAATATAATTTTTAGTATGTTTCCAAATGCAAAAACATTAATTATTGAAAATTATGATCACATTGGAAAGAAGGGACTGTTGTATCATATTATTAAAAAATTAAATAATCAACGAATGGAAGAACTCAAGAATATACATTTACTTGATATTTTTATTATCTAAATCACCATCCTCATCATAAAGTTGACATTTTTTCTCACCTCAAACATTTAAAAGTAATACATTTTGATATAAGTTATTATCAATACAATGGTGAGGCTGTTCAAATGGATAAAGGTCTAGAGATGTTTGATGATATTGGAAAAATGCATAAATGTCAAGTTGCTGTAAATGGCGAATGTAATCAAGGTTTCATTAAGAATGCTAAAAAATTTATGATATGAGCTATCATTAACCGTGTTTCAGTTAAATTTCCACCCTTTACTAATCCACCATATTTTTTTTGTACAAATGATAGAAATTTTAGAATTGTTGGAACGTGCTATTTAACGGATTTTACTGTTCACTATAGAAATAAATTGAAATGTATAGGATTTTTGGATACTTTAAAATCTATGATAAGTTTAGAAAGTTTAGAATTCTATACGGATAAAAGTTTTGTTGTTAAAAATCAACTTGATTTTGACTGGTTTCTTGAGACACATATTAAATATATGCATGAAAACGGCATTAAAGATTCATTAATACCATCAAAGATAAAATATTTTTCTTTACGTTCTGATATAAATGTAAGAAATGATGACATTAATGTTTATTCAGGTTATGCTATGTTATCATTATACGCTAGTTTTTATCATTTTATTTGAGAATCGTTAATTGGATTTACTATTGATTATTTAGTTATATTTTCAAAGGAAAGAGCTGAATACATTGCTAAAAGAGCACCAAAAATTAAATATTTATGTTTGTCAAAATGTGTTGTTATTGATAAAGATTGTCTTGATGTTTTTGGAAATTTGGTATACTTTTGCTATAGAGGATGTTACATGATAGTAGTTCCGAAAACATTAAAGATGCTCATTTACTTCCCAAAGTATCATATCAAGGAGGAAGATACCATTGATTCTTGCGAAAGTGTACGCAAATATTTGACACCTGAGAGTGTTACGTTATGTCATTATTTCTCAACACAATTTAGAAGTTATGTTAGTGTGTATAACTCTCATGATTGGAACTATTTTGTTTTCTTTAATAATAAAAAAGAATACTCAAAACATTTAGATGTTATTAATGTTACAAGATGCGATAATCATATGAAATATAAAGAATGATGACATATAAAAAATTACATAAAAATATTATTTTATTTAGGTGTATTAATGATAAGTTATATTTTTTATTATATTTATTCTGTATGATAGTTTTGTAATAAAACTAGTCTTCGATATGCTACTCTCTGTATGACATGGTATTGATACCATATATTATCAAAGTTTATAATTCCAAACATCAGAAATGAAACCTTATAAAAATCAAAAAATGTTTGAAGAATACGAATAATTAAATAGATTCAGACATCTGTATGTATATCATTTCTTTAAAATGGATTATATTTTATGTTACCATATGAAAACTTAATTATTATCTTCTTATTAATGAAGATCTTAAATAACTCTTTTGATAAATTATAATATATGGTATCTCCAGGAAGGAGAAAGAATTTCACAATACGCCAGCATAATTATTTAACAACCATTTAGCATAACTTCATATAATATGCAGGTTAGTTTACTTATTGTGTGACAAATTATGGAATTATGGGAAAATGTATTGAGGGTATGGAAAATATTGTTAATTTCTAGTGAAAACTAAACTTTAATATTATATAATTGTTGAAAAACAAACTTTGATTTTAAGCTAAGACTTTAAAGCCTGCATGGTGGCTCGAAGGCATATAAAGAATTAATTTTACCTTCAAATTTGAACTGAAGATTATGTCTCGAAAATCACTTTTGTATATAATTTATTTCTAGAATACTAATTGTTTTCAAAATGAAGATGTGATAAACATATTGTTAATAAAAATAGATCACCACTTGTTTTATCAGATAAAATATGTATCTTAGTGATAGGTAGACATATGATAAATTTATATCTATTTAAAATTGTTATTATCAAAACCAACAAATGTTTTTTTAAGAAAAAAGCAGAGTGAATAATAACTGAACAAAATTATTTTTTGCAAATAATTTTATTATCTAATTAATCACAATAAAAATCGCAAAATATTTACTTGGTTTTAATTACACTTATTATTTAAGAAAATAATTGTTTTGCCTTTCAATTACTTCATCATGTCCAAAGTTAGAGATAAAAAAATAATAATTTAAAAGAAAAATTCTTCGCTATCCTCATCGATAGCAACATGATTATAGTAACGTCCACGGACTTGTTTAAGTTTTGGGATTCCAGCTACAGCACCTGATTCAATTCCACACTCATCAGTACCTCTTCTAATTCTAAAGAAACCATTCTCACCCCAATCTTCATTCCAGGAGTTAGCAATGAGCCAATATTTCTCTCCATTATCGACACCCCATCCTATCATTTTAACTGCATGACCACCACCAAGTTTACCTCCAACATGATGATAAACTCCTGATTTGTAATTTAAGAAGTCGTCATAAACTTCAAAAGCAACTTGAATTGGACCATTTGCCATTAACTCTTTTTGAATGGCAACTTCATCATCCTTAATTGAGTATGCAATTCTTCCATAGAACTTATCTTGTTGATAAGAATTTTTAGTATATCCAGGTTGACATTTCTTTTCACATTTTGGGGTTGGGTAGAGATCATGTTGACATGGTTTATAGGTAGTCTTATTTGAATGGTGTTCACAATTTGGGAACGGATAATAACGGCATCCAGAATGTTCTTTAAAACCAGAACCAGTGACAATACCACTTTTGACAAAATATTTCCATGCAGAGTATGGGTCACCACCATTACATCCAAAACCACATGATTTACAACAACTAAGAAGATCAACATTTGAAAGTGTTACTTGAATTTGTCCTTCAGAGTGGATACAAATTCTATCAGAAGCAGCCTCAACCATAGATGTTGACCAACAACTTCCGCAAGAACTCTGATCCCTAATTTTCTTAATACTCTCACATTCTGGCCAATTTTCGCGAGCATCGAATGATTCTGGAATATCCATTACAAGATCTTTTGTTGCAGAAACATGTTTTCTAGCTTTAACAGAATTACGAACATGGTTAACCCCCATTAACCCATATTTTACTCTAGCATTGTAAGAATTAATTCTTTCATTCAATTCAGCTCTCCATGAACTTTGTTTACTATTAACATAATCAATCAAATCTTGTCCAGATAAATTTTCAGGATCAAAATCACTCTCCTGTCCAAGGGTTCCAACAACCAAGGCAAAGATAAGATAAAATATCTTAAAAATAAATGTTAAGAAATAGTAATAAATACTGATAACCTACCTTAATCATATTGCTCAATAAATATAAATGACGAGAATAAAGAAAAATATTCCTTTATATATTATATTATAAACATAGATAGAGGTCAAAAAATATCTAATCTAATCTAACGATGGTCAATCAAACAAGCATTAATACGAAGAAGAGAGATAATTATATATTGATAGTAGTGTTTAAACAAACTATCATTCAAATGCTATTATATTACTGAAGGCATTATTACAAAAAAAGCAAGGAAATAAGGGAAAACTCTACATCAAGATTACAGAGACATAAAATTTGATTGCTTAAGAATGTTTAAAATTTTTTATTTATATCATTTACTACGTAGGGTCTTGTGTATAATTTTGTTGTGTCATAATTCTAGCTTTTCAATATATCAACATATTTATAAAACCATTACACTTTGTCAAAATATGTGATGGCATAAAAAAATATATTAAAACAGTTATTTTAAAGTGGGATCGTATGATTATTAAAATGTGATTTTGAGAAAAAAATATTTACTAAATTTCTTTTTAAAAATATATTTTTTAACAAAAATCATATCAATGTATTTTTTTTATCATATGTATAGAATTTGGAATTAATGAATCATTTGAATGTTTCAATTTTATGAAGGTCCACATTACTAAGGCTTAACACTTGTCCAAGGGCCTTTAAAATGTTACGGCGACTTATCGAATCATTACTTTTTGTATTTAAATAACTTATAAAAATATTTCGGATATATTGAAAATCATTAGCTTGTAATATCTTCATTGAACCTCGTATATCTCGAATTTGATCTTGAAGTAGTTGAATCCTCGATTCATACTCCATTTGCGTACTCAACTTTTCTTTTAAACAATCATTATACTTTCCCTCCAACATAACAACTTCATTTTGAACATTTTCAAGAATTTTTTGTTTTTTCATTAACTGTTCAGTGTAATGTTGGATAAGAGCTGTCTCCTCAGTGTTTGTTAAACTTGACCTCTTCTCTTGATGATATGTCTTATCATTGATTAATGAATAGAAATCAGCAGTTGTTGAGGATTTCCTTGACAATGAACTTCTTCTCTCCGCATAATTATTTATTGGTTGTGGAGGTTTAATTTTACAAATTTCCGAATACTTCTTTAGTAATTCTATCTCCTCACGTTGTTCTTTGATTACCCTCTGTAATCTTTCAATTTCCATTGAATTTTTTCTATATATCTCTTTAACAAAATCATTTGCATCATCAATCAATGAAACTAGTAAATGATTAATATCATTTTTAAATAAACATAAATTATTTAATACATCTGATTTAATCTTAAAAAAAATATAAATATATATAAATATATTTTACTATTATTGTTTACCTATTAACTTACACTCATCATATAAAAAGTCATATTTGTTAGTTCTTGTAAAAGGCTATCTAAGTCATCTCTTCTTATCATTTCTTTCTTCTCGATAATTGGATATTTGTGACTAGTAAACGACTGGCACATGTCATTATTATCAGTTATGGGTGAAATGATATGATCTATACAATATAAGTTTGCCCCTAATTTTGATTCTTCCACAATCTTCTCATCCTCCTCTGATACTCCCGAGGATGGCTCTTTAATATCAAATTTGATATTTTCCATCTTTTCAATTTCATTCTCCAGTATCATTATCTTCTCGCGATAGGTGGCATTCTCATTTGCTAACTCAGCAATCTTTAAGTTTGACATTTCATTTGAACTTTCTAGCTTAGAAATGCGAACATCCTTCTCATTGTTGATTTTATAAAGATTTTCAATTTTTTTATGTAATGATTTACTGTCACTTTCAAACGTTTTCTAAAAAATAAAAGATGAAAGGCTTTAGTAAATAATTGTATTATACCTTTGTATCAATCAACAAATTATGTATGTGAATTGAATCATTTAATTTATTACTCTTCAATGATCCATTATCATTACACTCCTTCTTACTACTACTTTTATCATTTTTATTGTTAGTTTTATCAACATTTATAGTTATATCACTCTCCTCACTAATATCCATACCAGTTTGTTTAATTTTATCTTTTAATAATTTTAATTCTTTTCTACTTTCATTGTACTTTTCTAATAATCCTTTCCTATCAGCTAATAAAATTTTCTCCTTTTTTAGTCGTTGTTTTTCACTTTCCACTAACATGTTTTTTAATTTACACACTTCATCATCTTCAATAGTTATAGATTCTAATTTCTCAACTACTTCCTGAAGGCGTTTCTTTTCATCCTCCTGCTCTTTATAAGCTTGTAGTAATGTTTGAATTTTTTGTTTATACAATTCCACATCAGATGAAGTAGTGGTAGGCATCTTGCTATACTGTTTGTTATCACCCATTTTCTAAAATAAAATTAGAATATAATTGAATTGCTTAGATAAAAAAATAATAAAATATAAATTTTGTAGGGAAATGTGTTTTTATCTTTTACTAGATAAAAAATAGATGCATATTAATAAAAAAAGTGATAGAAATGTAATAAAGAATCTATTTTAATATCAATCTTTTAAAAAATATATTTATTATCTTTATGTACAGTTGACACAATTGAAGACCATAAAATTTAAAATAATGGACTTTAGAAATGTATTATTATTTATTAAGATAAAAAGACAACATATCATGATGTCTCAACACAAAACTTGGAATATCATGTACTTTCTTTCTTTTTTTATATAAATTAAATTACCAAATAAGTAGATGTGTATAAATTTTCATTGTCATTAAATTAATGATAAAAAAATTTATTTAAAAGATAAAATATTAAACAAAACTTTTTGTGAGTGTGGAATTATAAAAGAGACAAGAAGGATATGACAAAAAAAGTTTATAAGGGCAAAATTTCGGTGACGTAGATAATTTTATAGGCTAATTCTAACAAAAATAATATTTATAATTATATAATTTCTTATTTATCAATATAAAATTGTGAAAAAATAACAACCATAGGGAGTAAATTGCTTCAATTTGAGGACTCAATGATATTACGTAGATGAGTCAATGAGAAACCGTATCGTTGGATTAAATTTTTTTTGATGAGTAATAATTATAACTACTAAAAATAGTAATGAATAAAAATAGTGATAATTTAGTTAAATGAGTATAATATTTATAGGATATATTGATAAAATTACATTTGTTTGGTACATTTATCATCATCATCTTTTCTCCTTAACTTCCCATAATAGTTCTCATTATTCTGTTGTATTATTTTGTTTCTTTCAATACAACATTCTCTGTTACAACGTTCAAGATATTCATACTCATGACGGAGTCTTTGTGTACCAGTATAACATTTATCATTACGACACTCTTGATTACCCTGACTTTCTTCACAATTTTTTGTGTTATTTAAATAATTAAAAATATAACTGGTTATATTTAATGTAATAGATGGTTTGGCAACCATAATTATCTGAAAAAAAAGGTTGATGACTCAATAACAATAAGGAAAATAAAAAATGTTTATTTTTTTTGTATTTTATTATCGTTAAATAAACGTATACATAAATACATATGCATATCTACATCAAATGATGTATAAAAATCATTGTGAAAACATAAAATTGTCTATCATAAAACTTGATAGTTAAAATAAAATAACTTTGAAAACATATATTTCTAATTCTTCTTATAAAGTACCTAATATAAATATCATTAGTATTTGTTAAAAAGAAAATAGCATGTGTTAAAATAGTAAATAAATAAATGGGAAACAAAAAAATTTGTATTTAAAGGCACAAACATTAAAAGGAAAGGAAAAAAAGAAGTGATTATACCATTTATATTTTTTTATTTCAAAACAATATTAATTCCATGAAAAGACAATTGAAAGTAATAAATATATACATATAAGTTTTGTTCTAACCCTTTCATTCTATAAATATCTTAACAATATATATATTAATATCAGATATTTGTTAGAAAAGTTAAAATTTCATTTTATTTATAAAAACTTCAAATAAGAGCATGCATATAAAAATTATATAAATGACAATATTTTATCATAAGGTTGAAATCTTTTATATATACATATTTTGTGTGTTAAATTATAATGTACATTTAAAAGATAAACCAAAAAATAAAAAAAAGTTATGGAAATGATATATGTATAAAAGGAACGATATGATCCATTAATTTTTTAAATGTTTCATTATTTTTTCTGGTTAATTAATATTTTATATAAATATGAACCATACTTGAGTATTTTAATGATAAAGAAAATTTAGCTAATTGAGAAGGATTACCGTTAGTTGTATGTAAATCTCTCTTTTTTCAACCACATCAAATATATTCATTTATAAAAATACATATAAAGTAAATATTACATAAAAATTTTTTAATGTAAATTAATAGTTCAATATTTTCATTTTAAAAAAAATTTTTGTTTTTTTTAGATGAGTGCAAATGTTAAACTAATATAACTATCTTCACATACAACAATTAAATATTTTTTTATAACACTTCTGTTACTAATTAAAGATTATTTTTATATAAAATTTCAACATCCATCTTTTTTTC
This sequence comes from Strongyloides papillosus, assembly GCA_005656395.1. NCBI lineage: Eukaryota > Metazoa > Nematoda > Chromadorea > Rhabditida > Strongyloididae > Strongyloides > Strongyloides papillosus. The sequence goes on from SRSI01000044.1 coordinate 660,570, forward strand.
CTTTCAATTTCATATTAACATAATAATAAAATGATTATTTTAAACTTGTTTTTTCCATATTTTTCATTCTCGATAATAAATGAAAAAGGTAAAAGAAATATAGTATTTTAATGGGAAATGAAAAAATTTGATAAATATTTAATAAACATAATAATAACAAATCAACTAAAAACAATTTGTTATTAAAAAAAATTTTTCAACATCTCTCTTTTTAAAATGGGAGCGAGAAACAGTAATTTGAAGCACATATATAATATATTTATTCAACTATGATCAGATATAATAGATATATCTACCACTCAATTTATATTAATCATTAATTTTTCCGGTATATAAAAAAATAAAATTATTGTTATTTATTTATTTTAAAAATAAATTTTTTTATTTGTGTCTTTTGTTTTGTCCTCATTTTAAACCTTCATTTTACCTCACTACAAAGAACATAGTCAGTTTTATTACGTCTATGTATATGAGGATAATAAATATATGTAGGTTGAAAATGATATAGGTAAAATATATATTTATATATTATTTATAATTTTTTTCCACAAGTATGAGGTTAAAGGAACAATAAATAAAAAGAAGTCATTCAATTATCATTTGTAGTTCTTGAGTATTATTGCCGTAATATGTTAAGATATCCTACTTCTCCTATCATCACCTGATCATTTTTATTGTTTAGTAATAAAAAAGATAAATTATATTAATATATTAATTATATATCATCCTTATTTGAGATCACCATTCAATGAGGTGTATTTTATCATTTTCTAAAATATATATTTCAGGCATTTTAAATAAATATTATATTATTACTTATGTTAATTAATTCTCTTTTATATTCATTTAATTATTCTCATTTTCAAATATATATTGATTATCTTGAAGTTAGTGGATGTAACTAAGATGCTTTACATAATATCATTTGATTGTTAGAAAATGAAAGGATGAGTTTTGTTAACAACATTAACATATTTTTTTCATTAATATACCTCAAATTGGTTCTAACTGTTATATTGTTTATCTTTTTTTTAATCTCTATCTTCATTTTTTTCATCACCATCTCCTTTTCCACGTTTCTTAGGTGGTAAAGGGAGAATATATTATATGATTTGAACAGCTATCTAAATGTTAACAACTTGTAAAACGTTCACTCACTTAATTGATAGACTTTTTTAAAATTTTCTGTATTTAATTTTATTATATATTATATTTATTATTTACGGAAATTACGTATGTATTATTCTATATTACAGAGAAATTATAAAAGAATGGGATTAGGCCATAGTAGTGTCAGCAATCCTGATGTTTATTCATTAAATGAATTTGTAAATAGAGGAACACCAAATAATCCAAAAATTCAATTAAAATTTCACACAGTACGAGGTTCAAATTTGGAGTTGTCGCATGATAATAGAGTTGCTACCAGACACACATCATATAATAATGGTGTCGCTTTTACTAATAGGTTAGTAGTCTTTTTTTTATCCAAACAATAAATATCAATACTCTAATTTTATTATAGACCAATTGAGATTGGTGAGCACGTGGTCTTTAGAATACGAGAAACAACTTCCGCCTGGTCAGGTGTATTGCGGTTAGGAGCAACTGTTCATAATCCATCAACTGAATTTAGACACAACCCTGTCCCTGAATATACATGTCCAAATTTAACCGAGCAAGAAGGGTATTGGGCCAAATCTATTTCTTCTAGGTTATGTAGACCTAATACTGTATTTCATATTATTTGTAATGAGAATCATGAAATTATATATGGAATAAATTTTCAAGAATACAGTACTTTTTTTAGATTTCCACCTGAAGCAACAAGACTTTGGCTTATGATTGACATTTACGGAGAAACAACGTCTATTGAATTTTTAATAAATGCTGATGCACAAGAATTAAGAAGAACCCTTCAAGATAGTACTGATTCCTCATTTGAAGATGCAAGAAGTGATTCACCAATAGAAGGTAACATGAATGACTCTAGAAATCAAACACCTGATAACATTTCCTCCTCCAGAATAGACTATCATTATGGCTCCGAGTACTTAGGTAAATCTATAAGATTTCAAGAATCATATAACTCTATTTTTAGCTCAACTTAGCAATGACGATCAAAGATTTCATACGACAACTGGTGTTAATGTACTTTTAAGTAACAATGGACAGGTAGTAACATATGATAATTCAGGTGGTCGCAATACATATGTTTTTACTTGTAGACCAATTAAACCAAACGAAAGAATAAAATTATTAGTTAAAGACATTAGAACAAATTCTCGAGGACCATTCATTATTGGTGTTACTGTCAAGAAACCAAATGAAATTGATCCTAATGAACTACCAAATAATCCTTCCTCATTGGAGGATAGAGAAGAATATTACCAATACTTTGAAATTCGTTCAATGTTAGCAAATAAGTATGATTCTCTTTCTTTTTATTATACTGAATCTGGAAGGTTATTTTATTGTCTTCAGGATACTGATGATACAGAAGTTGGGCAAATTTTAACTTTACCACTTATTTATTTATTTATGAAGTTAGAAGGGCCAATTGCATCTTTAAGGATGGTTGGTTATGAAAGTATTAGAGAAAGAAGTAGCAGTTTACCAAGTATTTCTGATTACAATCCTCGGGAATACATTCATTCAATTGAACCATCAGAGTATGTAAGAAATTTATTAAATAGGATAAATGAAGGATCACCAAGAAATTCTCTTAGAATTTCACAAAACAATCGTGAAAATTATTTAAGTAGTCGTCTTTCATCAAGTCCTAGTAGTGTAGGTAATCGTAGAAATATTTCCTATACACCGCCTTATTCTATACATACACCTGATCCAATAACATCAGAAACACCTATATTGAGTGCTTATAACAATAACATTCAAGCGTCTTCCGTTTCTTCAAGAACTGAAGGTACCTTTGGTTCTTCAACCCAAAATCCAATTGTCACAAGAGTATTAAATGGAAGAACTGTCTCAGATCTTCTAGAAAGTTCAAACAATTTGGAGAGAAGAGTAAATACAATATTATCAGAAGCTGATGAGACATTAGCAAGATACAGAGCATACAGGACTACTACAACAGGAGATGGCGAAATAGAGGAAGTTGATGAGGAAAGTGGAAATGAGGAATCAATCTCAGAAGAGGATAACGAGAATATGGCAGAGCCAATAAATGAGGCAGATACATGTACAATATGCATTGAAAGAATCAAAAATATTTCATGCTATCCCTGTGGTCATCTATGTATGTGTAAAAGATGTTCCAAACAATTCAAAGGCCCAGGCAAAGCTTGTCCTATATGTAGAGGAAATATTGTTGATTTGGTAAGAATATTTAGATAACAAAAAAATTAAGATGAAAAAAATATAAATATTTTTTGTATCTTTATTCTTGCCTTAAAGTGTTAGATAAGTATTCAAAAAGAAAACGAAAAATAATGAGACTAAAGTTAAATAAATATTGTTAAGGTCAATATTATGCAAAGTAAAGGAGTAATTTTTGAGTTAATTTCCAATATACGGATTTCATTATTATATATGTAAACAATATTTTGTTAATATTTTTTTATGTGTACTTTAAATATAATAACGAAAATATTAAATAAATAAAGAGATTATTTTTTATAAATAATTTTTATAAATTTTTGTTGTTAGCAAAAGTTGACGTCATTGAATTGAGAGATTAAATATTGGAACATTTAAAAAATTAAAATTAAAAATAAAAATCATTAGAATTAATATGTCGTTGTTAACGTGTTAAGCGTTTGCTGGTTCCATTTAAAAAGGAAAAACGTTTTTTAGATTCAGAAATTGCAAAAAGACAGATTTTTAAGTTACTGAATAGTAAGATATTTTTCCATCAGAAAATTTTAAATATGTTAAAATCTTTGAATCAAATATTAATATTTTCTCTAACTTATAATTCTTAATTAAATGCAAAATTAACTCTTCGTAAGCTTAGAGCTACTGCCTATTGTAGTATTAACTCAAGATTATAGTTAGAAAATCAATTTTAGACTTTTCTTAAAATGATAATAACCTTGAATTTTAAGATGGCTATAGACAAATTAATAATAAAATAAAGTGTACAATATCTCTTAAAAAACAACATGTATCTTGTCGTAATAAATACCATATTTGGAAAGTGCATTTTTAAAATTGAAATTTATCTTTGAACATCATGATCTAATTTTAATAAAAGGCGATATTCAATTTATAAGAACTATTAGCATTATTTTCTAGATTCCTTAGTTTACTGTTAAAAACAGAATTATTTTAATGTTCTTATATTGTTAATTAAGTAGCTTTCTATAATATTTTTGTAATTATCTATAAAAAACTATAGCGCAAATAAAAAATATTTAATTTTATAAATATATAGGGAATAATAATCAAAAATGCCTCATAATTAACAATAAAAAAATACTTTAAACAAATACACTTGTTAAAGATTTAATATTTATTTTCTTCATCACATTGTAATTATCTTAATTATCATTTGCATCATCAGTATGTTCTGTTTCAACTTCACTTTATTCATCTTCTTCAGCTGCTTTTTCAGATTTTGTTTTTGATGTTTCTTTCCTGTGAGCTGGCTTTGAGGACGATTTCTTGTTAATTGATCCTTTATTAATCTCTGTTTTTGGTTGTTTTTTGTGAACTGATCTTTTCTTGTTTTGTTTTTTATGAAGAGTACTTTTTTTATCAGTCTTGTCTAATTTGTAGATACCTATTTTGGTTTCAGTGGCGTGTAAATTATTGGCGCTGAGTTCTGCTGCTACGTGTTTTGTTTTTTTAGTTAAGTGATTTTTAGTAAGGTGATCTTTTCCAGTGATAGCATGTATACAATTAGCTGCAAAGGTAACAAAAATCAAAAATAAAGTAATATATTGTAAGTTTCTATAGATCATTGTTGAACAATTATTTGTAAAAATGTTGCTTTTTTGTTAAATGTGATATTCTTTTATATAAAATTGTATTTACTAAGCAGACTTAAAAATAAATAGTAAATATTTTTGCAAATAATTTTTTTAAAAATAGTTTTGGTAATCAACTTTGTAAATATATTTAAATAAATATAACTAAAAAATTTGTTATATATTTAGAATAATAAATATTAATTTGTAAAAATACAACATCTTATGCTAAGTTTTTGTCATTTTTATAACTTTTTAAAATAAAATAATTCCATATTTACTATACTAATCAAATTGCATTTTATTTTTTAAGCGGACTGTAAAATATTTTTTAATAATAATTTCTCAATGTCTTCATTTAAGTATATTAACTTTCTTTTCTTCATAATGTTAATTTCTCTTGAATTAAAATTATTTATCCAATTAATTGATTTAAATTAATATAATTTTTAGCGTTAAAGTGTAAAAATTCTACATTAAATAAAATAATTTTTTAATATAAAATTAATTTAAAAAACGATGTATTAATAGAGTTGTTGAGAAACATATTGCTTAATATTATTCAATTTAAATTTTTTGAAAAATTTGATTTATCGAATTATCATTAAAATATGTTATTAATTAACAATTTATGTAAGGGTATTAAGATAATAAATTATTTAATAGAATCACCATAAAGGTATATATATATTATTAAGTTACTAACGTTTGTTTGTTGTAGAAAAAAAGTAATAGCTTCTGGAAAGGCATTGAAGAAAATATGATCCTCCAGTATATATGAAAATGCCTTGTATAATTTTTCATTTTCGTTTGAAATATTTTTATTATAAATTAAATATTAGGTTAAGATTAATCATTAACTGTAATAAAGAAAGTATCACGATCACTTTATTTGTTGTAATAAAAGTTTCATAAATTTTGGTATATAATTATCATGTTCATTATGTTTTCTAGACGTGATTAATAATAATTACATTTAAAATATTCATTCTATGAAAAATAAATTTATTTTAAAATACTTTTAAAAAGATATAGAAAAAAATTAGTCGAAAAGTTTTTTAGATTAACAATAAAAAAGAGATTTAAATTGATGCATTTACTAAAGATTTTTCTCTCGTTTGTTGGTCGTTATAATTATCTTCATCAGCATAATTATCATCGGTATGTTCTGTTTCAATTTGAGCTTCTTAACCTGTTTTTTGAGATTTCCCCTTTGGTGCTACTTTTTTATGAGTTGACTTTGATGAAGACTTTTTATGAATTGATCCTTTTTTATCATGATTTTCTTGTTTTTTTTATAGTTTGTGTCTGGTGAACTGATTCTTTCTTGCCATGAGTCTTTGGCTGCTTTTTTGTTTGTGCCTTTTGGACTGATCCTTTCTTACCATGTGTCTTTGGTTGAGCTTTGTGCACTGATCCTTTCTTACCATTTGTTTTTGGCTGTGCTTTATAGACTGATTCTTTTTTGTTTTGTTTTTTATGAATAGAGTGTTTTTTAGCTGCCTTTTTAGATTTAGGGATATCTGCTTTGTGTTCAGGATCATGTAAATCGTCGGCACCAAGTGCTTCTGTTGCATTTTTTGCTGTCGTTTTTTTAGTTAAGTGATTTTAAGAAGATTATTTAATCCTATGTTAGCTGGAATATAATTAGCTACAATTGTTGCAAAAATCAAAGATAAAACAATGACTCCTAAGTTTCTATAAATCATCATTAAAAATATCAGTAATTAAAGAATGATGCTTTTCCGGGGAATGTGATATTCTTTTATATAAAATTGTGTTTACAAAGCACACTTTAAAATAAATAACATATATTTTTGTAAATCATTATTTAACAAAAAAATGGTTTTTATAAGGAACTTTTAAATATATTTAAATTAATATTAAATAAAAAAATTTGTTATATATTTAGAATTATAAATAAAAGTTTTGTTTTAAAATTTTTATTCTCAGTTTTGTTATTTTTATTAATAAATATTAAAAATAGAATGATTAATTTAATTTATAACAAATACCAAATGAACTAGAATTTATTCTAGCATTTTGTAGTTAGAGCGAATATTTTTCAACAAAGAATTCTGTAGATTAACTAATTTTAAGATAGATTTATTAATTTTATATTATTGACGCATGAGTCCATTAAATCAAACTGTTTTATCCACTAGTACTTCGAATCTACTTATTTGGGGTCGGATTTAATAAATTTACATGTTTTATACATGACTCTCTTGAATCCACACATTTTATTCGTAATTAATTCGAATCTCCACATTTTATGTTGAATTTAAAAATTCATATTATTGATCTATGAATCTTTTCAATTTATTCATAAAAACATTAATTTTCTGAATCTACATAATTTAACTATTATTCTTTATTCCATAACTACTTCAATATAAGTGTTTTAACCTTGAATCCATCTCTTAAACTGAGGATCTCACTGAACCAAATTCTTCTACAAGGGATCTTTTTAATCCACCTGTACCACAATCATTAATCACGTATTTTCTATTAGATAATCAAAGACAATTACTCCGAAATCTAAGTAGTAATTTTAAGTCCACAATTACGATTAACGACGAAATCTACCACAATCTCATAGAGGAAACTGATCTAAATTACGGTTTAAATGGGGATTGAATTTGGTAATTTGAACCTAGTAGTACATCTCATGCATTCAGAAAGAAACTTTCATCTCAATGTGATGATTTTTAGAACATCATCATGATGTGAGGACTAGGTTCTTAGTGTGGATAACAACACTATTAACTCTTGTCATCTACTAAATTAAAATCATATATGCATTAAATATTTTTTATTAATATTTAGACGTCAGTTATGTTAATTTTTGTCTTAAGTTTATAATAAAGTCGTTCTTAAGTACTTCAAGTTGATTCTACTTATTTAAATAATAGACTGGTACATAAACATTTAAAATGTATCACTTGTAGCTATGGATTTCCATGTTATTTTATGTTTGTTCTTAAAATACATGTAAAATCTCTAAGAAATTACTTTACATCTTTATTTCGACATATTATTAAAATAAAACAATTAATATAATCAATTCAGTTTAGACATAAATTTTTTTTTCACATAAACTTTTGATTATATAATATTACAATAAAAACATATTTATATTGTAAAATATTTATTATTATTAAGAAATAGAGATTCCTTTATGGGGGAAATTCAATATAAATGTATTTCATAAATATTTATTAAAGTTTATTTATTACACACAAAAAAATAAAAAGGACAAATTTTAACAATTCTATCTATAATGCAAAAAAATGTCCCTCCATTTTAAAAAATTGAATATTATTAAAATTTTTAAAACTGTCAGGCGATAGCAAAAATTTTTAAACAACGCAAAATATTGGGTTGTCGCATACATTTTGCCGTTTTTTACAAAGATATATATGTTTAACTTTTTTAATTAATGTGACTTTTTTTAATTTTGATATTTTTTATGACATTATGCTCATTTAGATCTTAACTTGTTTTTTTATTTTATAAAATATGATATTAAAAGTCAATTTTGTGTAAAATTATTGATGTTTTAATAAAGATCATTATTCTAAACAATCTACAAACAACAAAAAGTTTAAAAATTTCATAAAAATAACAATGAAAAGCAATAATTATTTACTCACACAAAGTATTATTAATTAAAAAGCATTATTTTAGTATTCGTTCTTATTTTAAATTAAAATATGTAAAAGTAATTTTTTTTACCATAAATAAAAATCTATATTATTTCTCACTTTTCATAAATTTGACTTTTAAAGATAATTATAAAAAGACATTATGAAAAAAATTTAAAGCATCAAATTTGAAAAATTCATAAAATACAATTTATAATAATTCAAACTATTGAAAAATATTAAAAAAATGTACCGTAATTTGTTAAAAATGTTTTTATAAAAGTTTTTGTAATTTTACACAGAATTAAATTTTAACCATTTATTTTAAAATGGATTGTAGAAAACAACTTATATTCTAAAATAAATATAGTATACTAGAAAATAGAAACTTATTTTAATAATTCTCTAATTATTATTTTAATTTTTATAAACGAAATAATTGCGATACAATTAGTCGCAAATTAAGAAAATTCAAATTTTATTAGGTGGGACAAATTAATGACATGTTATGCAAACCTGTGTTCTTTTTTTTCTGTGTAATATTAAAATTAAAATATTTTTGACAACATTCTTTTTATTACTATTAGTGCATCTTGCAGAGATATTAACCAATATGAATTCTAAAAAATGTTATACAATTGGCATACACTTTCTAAATAAATTATTAAACTTCAAATATTCACATGTTAAAATACAATATATACATATGTGTATTGTTAGATAATAAAATTATTGTCTTTAATGAAGAAAAGGAAAAACTTTAAATTTAATTCACATTTCTATATTTAAAACAAATTCAAGAGTAAAAAAATGATATTAAAATGTTAGCCTTCTACTCATTCGATTTTTAGCGCAATTTTATACAATATGAAAAAATAATGATTAAAAAATTATTTAAAAATAAAATTCATATCATAATGTATTTAAATGTTCAAAAAAGACAGGCAAGGTTATAGTTTTTAATTGGTACTCTGAAGTTAGTAGTGAAAAATTAAGAATAAAAAATCTATATTTAAACATTTTTGTAAGTGGTTTGTACAGTAAGCTAGAATTAAAAAAATGCATATAACCATTTTAAATTGAGGTTCTTAATTTACAAAATTGAGTTTATATCCATAATTAACCTAGTAGCTTTTTAACTATCGGGTAATAAAGTAGTTTCCTGCATTTAGTAAGCTTTTTAAGTTTTCGTTATTAACTGTATGTCAGTTTTAGCCTCTTATATTAGTTTTCAGGAGATATTTCTAAATTTTTTTGGCATTGTTAAGCACAATTGTGAAAGGACTTTTTTTTTGATTACGTTACGTTTGTTAGGAGGAATTGATCTATTGTATTATTTAATTAGAACAAAATTCTACGCGTAGAGATAGAGTCAATTGGTGTGGAATTCACTTTATTGTATTGTCTGACTTCAATTTAATTCTTTAAATGTGTAGAGTTAAGAAGTAGAAATTGTAAACCTAACAACGTTCTAAGCATGTGAAAAGTTCAAAATAATACAAAAGACAATTTTAAAGTCATTTTGAACTTTTAGCCATTATTATAACAAAGATTCTTGGAACTTATAACGTGTACAATACAGTCTATTTGTTTATTTCCACTGTTAATGGTTACTCTTGCGATTATAAATAGTACTTTATAGAAAATGAGGCACAAATTTCTTAACAACAAATTCTCCCATTACAAAAGTTATAATATTGGTGATTTAAGGAAAAGAGAAGAAAATAAACAAAAGATATAATTGAAGGGCAATTAAAAGATTAGTATTTTTTAATAATTTTTTTACACAAAAGTTCTACAAGTTTTTTTGTTTTAAATTTGAAGATAAATTTCTGAAGTAAATAGAAAAAAGCAAATTAAATCTTAACAAAAGTTTTGTATGGATTTTTCAGGATTTCAGTTACTATGTTTTGTTTTGCTTTTAACATATTTCATCATTATATCAAAATATTTACTTTTAATTTAATATTATATGAGTCATATGAACAAGAGTTGAAATCTATATGAAGTTATTACTATTCGAGAAAAGGTCATAAATTATATGACTTTCTTATAAAAAAGGCCGTTAAAAGAGAAATGTTTTTTTCCGAAATTAATTTGAATCCAACAAGTACAGGAAATACTTTGATATTTTTAAAATTTTGAATAAAAAATTGTTTTTATTTTTGCTTTTAAGAATATTCTTTTGATAATTTACATATAAACAATAAAAATTGGTATGTCTTTATTTTAAATATCATTAATTTTAATTAAATACATTTCTTTTGGTTTTGATTTTTGAGCATTGATTTTCTTGTTGTGATTTCCTGTAAAAATTTGAATTTTAAAAATAAATCCGTTCAAATATGATAAACAAGCTTAAATAACAATGAAATAGTGAAATATGAAAATATTTATTAAAGTACAAATTTAAAAAAAAAGTTTAAAAACATAACGATAAAAGTTTCATTTTTCAATATAATTAAAATCTATAAAGGAAATAATAAAAATTCTGTTTTAAATAAATACTTTTAATTTTTTTGAAAACATTGGAAATAAACTTTTTTTAGATATTTTCACAGTTAATTCAAAACAATATTATTAAACTGTTGTAAATGTGATTGATTTATATCAATCTTATTACAATGTAAAAGCGCATATAAAACCATTACTTACCATAAAGGCTTGTATCCGGATCAGGATAAGTAATAGTTTTCTTGTAATCAAATATATTGTCTTTATTTAGCTTTTTTCTATCAATAAATATATAGTAAATTAGACTATGTATTACATAAACTAATAAATAATAAAGTACTATAAGAATTTAGTAATTACTATTTATTTCTAGTTCAATTACAACAAATTCTTGCTTTTTGAAAAATTGTTTTTATAAATTTTTAATTTTCTAATTATTTAACAGTAAAAAATATCTAAAATCTTCAAACATAATTTTTAAGGTATAGTTTGCAATTTAAAGTTTTCGTAAATCTAATTTTAAGCCCAAAAAATTTTGTAAAACCGATCATTTAGTGTTAGTATAGAATACTAGATCGAAATATAAATTATGACTATTTCTTAAAATAGAACGTTTTTTAGAAATAAAAAAATTTCTGAAGTTATTAATTATCATAAGAAGATAATATATTTATTGTTAGAAGTGATATTAATCTTTTTGTGTATTCTAGATAAAAATTAATTTAAGTCAATTAAAAAAAAATAATAAAATTATACTTGAATTCAATAGCTGCTATAAATTTTAAAAACTTTTTCTTGTAGGATCACATATTAAATAAATTATTTCAATATGAATGATAAATATCTAAGATTTAAAATTACTCAACTTGTCTACATAATACCAACAGTTTTATTAATGATATTATCAATATATTTATTACTAAAACAAAACGAAAAGAAAAATGTTTATTTTAACAAACTATTTTATTTTAAAGTAATTTGTAAATTGATTAATAACATCATTTTTATCGTAACTCTTTTGATATTTTGTAAGCTACCTAAATTGGAATTATACGATATAAACTTGGAAAGAAATGATTGGACAGCAATAATTTATCATATTTTAACACCGCAACAAATGAATTTTATGTTTATTATAACACTATTAATAAGTATAAATAGATATCTGGCTATTAAACAACCTACAAAATATAAATCTTATTTTTCAAAATCAAATATGATTAAAATCATTGTACTTTTCACTATAACTTAAATATCTACAGGAATTGGAAATATCTGTTTTCGTCTATCATTTAATATGAAACAATTATTTGGTTTCAATATTAAAGACAAAACAGCTAAAAAGATGTTGTATTATAAAATTTTCTATACAGTTTTCTTATTTGGAACCATTGCTATTGCAGCATGCTTCTTCAATGTGATAGAAATTAGAAATTTGATAAATTTTAAAAAAAACAGGAAACAAATTCAGATACAGAAAAGAATTCTTTTTTGTTATATATTCAATTTTTATAACTTTATCTTTTGTCGAAGCTTATTTTATTTGTAGAATTCTATCCATGGTACTTTACAATAATCAACTAGTTTTAAATATTTCATATTTTATTCACCCATGGGTATTTGATTTGTATCAGTTGTAAGTTTTTATGTTCTTATTTTCCCAAGGTAGGTAGATTATTTACAATTATATAAAACAAAATTAAATTCTTAGTTTTGAGCTAAAAAACGGATTAAGAAATATTTGCAGACTTCCTAAAAAAGCTTAGGCAAAAGTCAATATAAAAGTTGTTCGTCTAGTATAATGTTCTGTGATTTATTACAAATATAAGATAATTATACAAGAAGGACAGAAACTATGATCTTTTACTGATTTTTAAAAGTATTTTAATATTTTTTTAACAATTTCGCTCTCTTTATATGTACAACTCTTGGAAATATTTGCATAATTTTAAAGTCAAAAATAATATTTATCAAAGCACGCTGTTTACAATGTTATTTAAGTCTTATTTTTTATACTACAAGTATGCAGAGGAAAGATAATTTATATTTAACAACCTGTATTTTAATAACTATCATATTTGTAAAAAATTTTCATGTTTTTTTCTAAAAAACTTTTTGGTACACATTAGTGTTTTTTTAAAATATAAGTTATAATACTTTTAGTTAGAGATACTGTACAGCGAATACATAAAAAAAATAAATACTGCAAATATTTTATTGCAATTATAATGTTTATTATGTCTTGTACTTAATAGAGTTTTTTTTCGATATTATTAAATGCAATCCAACTTCTATCATTAATTGTTCTTAAAAGTTTTCAAATTAGCTTCATTCGAATTAAAATAATATTACAGATGGCTTAAATATTCATCTTCTGTTCTTGAAATTTTATTTCGACATCCTTCAATAAAATAAAAACTATAAAACAATATTTATTGAGAAAAGTAAACAAATTATTGTAAAATTATTTATGGCATAGCAAGGCGTTTACCTAACAAGTGGACTCTACTATAAGGTGTATGTTATGAGAAATACTTGATGTTTTAATGGTAGAATTGTTAATTAAAAAAACTGAAGTCAACAAATTATTAGAATTAAAAGCTAAGAAGTATTTTATTCATTTTTTAAATTTAAAATTATTAAAATCACTTTTAATCATTAGAAAGTCATCAAACAAAAAAATTTCTTTTAACTGTTCAATAATATTATTATGGTATTTTAAGACGATTATGGAAAGGTAAAATTCAGTTTATTTTCAAAAGACCTTGTCATTAAATTTACTTTTGTTATTATTTATAATGTAAAAATTGTTTTTTAAGTGTTATTTCTTAGAATCCTTTCAAAATCACAAAATGAGTTGCTTAAAATTGAAACTCAAAAATAAATAATGAGAGGTTTATTAATATGGATATTTTTACTAAAACTCATGATGAATGTTTAAAAATAATAAAAAGGTTATTTAACTTTTTTTAATTACTAATAATTAAAGAAATTATAATATATGTTTTCTATCAAATTATTTCGTAGTTATTATAAAAATATTACAAAAATAATAATTATATCATTATCTTTCTTATTATTTCTATTAATTAGCATGTTCATTTAAGTAGAAATATTTATATATAAAATTAGTAACATCATAATTTTATTTTAATAACAATTGTGTTTTTATAGGATTTTTATTTTCAATTATATTAACTGATTTATTTCTACTAAACATACATTCCAATTATAGAATCAGGCTAAAATTTTAAACTAAATTGATAAATCAAATTCGAGATATAGTGTTCTAATTTATAGAATTACGAAACTTATAATAAAGTAGTTAGTTAAATAAGTACTTTATTTCTGCCTTAATATGAATACACTTTTTATATATAACTTGATCTTAATTTTATACAAAAATTATAGTCGATTTAAGTTATAAGCTATACCCTATTGTATTTATATTTGTCAAAAATTACATTTTCTGGTAAATAATTAATAACATCTATTTTAGTATTAAGAATCCTATATAATCATATGAAAATTTTTTTAATAATACGCATTTAAAATAAATTGAAAAATGGTCAACGTAATATTTGTCACCGAAATTTCACAGCTTATATATAAGATACCATCAATTTTGTTAATGATTTTATCGGTATTTACTATAGTAAAAGAATTTGAAAAGAAAAAAGTCTCTTTTAACAAACAATTTTGTTTTATAATTGTATGCAAATTAATTAATGGTATTAAATATATCGTAACTAATATAATATTTTAAGTATAGCCTAAATGGGGTTTTTTTAATAAATTTTTGGAAAGAAATGAGTGGACAACGGCATTGTTTTTCGCATTAACAACACAACAGATTATTAACATGTTTCTTATAACGCTTTTAATAAGTATAAATAGATATGTGGCTGTTAATTACCCTGCAACATACAAACATTATTTTTCTAGATCAAAAATTATTTAAATACTACTATTTTTTACTATGTTTTCAATTCTAATTGGGGTTGGAAATGTTTTTCGAACCATTGTACATAATACTTGATAAAGACAGTATTTATGTACCGTATTTTAAATTTAAATACGCATTTCATTATTCAATCTTTTTTACTTTTATATGTGGATTTATTTCTATTGCAACATGTTTCTTTAATGTAAAAGCAATTTTAATACTAAAGGATCGTACTAATATTAGCAATAAAAACCGAAAAGAATTATTTTATATAATATATTCAATTTTTGTTTTCATAACTTTATCATTTGTTGAAGCTTTTTTTGTTTGCAGATTTATAGCTCAACGTTATGAAAACATCCTACTTGCCAATATAGTTATTTTTCTTCACATTTGGACATTTGATTTATCATCTATTGGAGATTTTTATTTCCTTGTTTACTCAAGGCAAGTATAAACATTCATATCTAAATAAAATTTATATTTTTAGTGTTGAACTAAGGAATGAAATAAAAATTTTTTTCAAATGCTCAGAAAATACCAAAATAACCATCAAGATTCCTCACATAAGGTAATTACTTCTCAATTACTAAAATAAATTTAATTATAGAAAGTAACAAAGTAATGATCTATTACTAAATTTATATTATTAAAAAAATCAAATATAGGAGTTAACAAAACAAATTGAACAAAAATTTATATGGCTTTGGTTTTTACTACAAAAAATGAGCCGTATGAAGGTTTTTATAGTTAACAGTCTGGATTACAATAACTCTCATCAATATTTGTAATGTGCTTAAATATTTTTTGACTATTATTTGAATAGTTTTTAATCATTAGTAAGAATTAGAATATAAAATGACAAAAAAAACACTGTAAATATTTAAAAAATAGAAATGTTTATCATATTTTGCTCCACATTATGTTCTTTGAACTATATGGTTTCAATTGATTTTTTAGCTCGTGTAGTAAAGTGTCGAAGATTAAAGCATCTTCTAAAAATAAGAATACATGAATCTTATATAAAAAGAAACGTGACTGAAGTAATCTATTATTGGTTGATCTTTAGGATAGTGGATGCATTTTATATATCGTTAAATAAGCTATTTTCGGGCTTTAAAATATATTTTTTTGATGAATATGCATAAAAATACATATTTAAGTACATTTGCAGCATTTGTAGCAAAGAAAAGTTTTTTGCTACATTGAATTTTTTTAATCAATGGCTTAATTTTAGAGTTGGTAACACCTTTTAATTTTTAACCATTTTTTGCCCCTATATGCAGCTTTCTAGCTAAACGTGCTTTTTTTGCAATAAGTTATTATAATACTATTATTTTGGAACCTTTTTTAAAACTTTTTTTCCAAAATGCCTCAATATATTAATAAAGATACTAAAATTTATTCTAGTTTTAATTACCAATTTCTTATGATTTTTTCAAATAAAGGTTTCAATCATTTTTTGATAAAGCTAAAGCATTGCATTATTATTATTGGGCATTGCCGTCATTAAACACACCATATAGGAATTAGATACAAAAATTCTGCGAAATTAATTCATTAACATAATTTCTTAAGTTTAATAATTAACCAAAAGTTATCTAGCGAATCCTTAGTTTATTAAAAATGTATTGACACCACTTCCAATTATTTTTCTGAGCGAAAAAAAGTCAATTTTAAAAGTTCTTTTTTTAGCTTAAAAAAATGAATTCGAAAATATTTTTAAAATTTTTAAGGAATAATATATTTTCCATTAAAATATATTTTTTTTATATAAAAACTCATTTTTACAATATTTAATGCTTTAAAGAGTTAAATAAAGAGATGTCACAAACTTTAAGATATCTAATTTTTCTAAATATGCTAAATTTAGTAAAAACATCATTAGCTATTATATACACTTACAAATATGCATATTAAAGAAATTAATTTCAATTAAAGTTCAAAATTTTAATGCGTTCACTATTCTTAAGGTAATCCCTATTATAACAAAGGACACATACACATATAATGAAACAATAATATAAAAAACGGTGGTAATATGGAAAGAGGGATAATTCCAGATAAACTATAATGTTAATTTAGTGATAGTATTGTCAATGTAGTCCCATTGCGTTGTGTACTATATAAAATCTTTAAAAGTAATTGTTGTTTATAATTCCATTTGAATAAAACACATTGAGATCACTACGGTGTAAAAAACATCTTTTGAGTTACTATGTACTTCAAGATTTTATAGTTTAAGGCAAAAATTTCAAATATAAAAAGATTTTTACTGTATGAATTCTTTAAATAAAAAACCGATTACTAAAATGACAAATTTGTAATATGATTACAGATTTTTAAAATCATAGTAAACAAGAAAAGGAGAATAAGAGAGTAGAGAGATGATTTTGAAACACATATATGAATAGATACTTCAAAGTTGAATCATAAAATGGTATATTTTTGTCTATAATATTATTTCACTGTAGATTCGTATCTTTATCATCAGTATTAAGATAAATTGAGGAGTAAGTATATCATAACAAAAGATAATCATGCTGTTAATCCATTATCCCAGTATCTCGCTAACGGTAATTAACATTGTTTTTGATAAACTGATTATTCATCAACAAAGTGGTTGTTCTGTCATTAATCTTATTAGTACAAATATTTTAAAAGCTTCAATTCAAAACTTCCAACATTTACTATTGTTATTTAAAATAATCAAATTTATAAGTAAAAATATTTCCGCTTATTTTCGATAATAAAATCTAGTACTTAAAAACAAGTAAGAAAAATTATTGGTATTCTTAGTTTTGTTTTTATATTTTTGAGAATTTCCGTTATAAATTCAACACATGAAGATAAATTTTTGTACTGCAGTTTCCTGAAGTGGTTCTTTTTTTAAATTTTGAAATACATAAAAGGGCAATTTTAGAATACAGGATATATAATATAAATATCTCTATTATGCAAATATTCAAAATAAAAGTTTATAAAAGAATTATAAATGTTATTTTTCTATTTACTTTGCAATTATCACCAATTAAGAAAACATCGATAATCTATTTTTATAATATATATAAAATGGTTATTTTTAAAATATAATGAAAATAATAATTACTTTCTATCTATTTTTATTATTTTTAGAAAACAATGATATTTACTACAGGTATAATACACTATCTTGTAAAGATTATCTTGTCTCTAATTTTTATTAACGAATGTACTCTTTTTAAAAAAATTTATCCAATTTTTTATAATTACTGTCATTATTACTATTTTTGTAAAGTATAGGCTACGAATATAAAAACAAGTTTGAGATTTGCAATTAAGTTAAGTGCGATAGCATACAAAAAAAGTTAATTTCTAGATCCAATTTATAAGTTGTACTTAAAAAGGGTTGTTAATTTCTATAAAACAATTAGCATTACAAAAATAAAAAGAAATAATCCTTTTCTAGAAATAGAATGATTTTTTGTAGATTCATATTACGACAAGGCTATAAGAAAATAGTATTTTTTGGTATTGAAATTATGTTTCAATTAATTTTTTATTAAAAAGCAGAAAATTTATTAATCTTTTAAACCTTTTTAATTTTTATTTTAGAAGAGAGATATGCTAAAATGTCGCACAGTATCCACACGTAGAAATTACTTTCTTTGTTTATTTATTGGTAAATAAATTCGTTTTTAATTTTCTAATAGGTATACTTTTAGCCGTTTTTCATTTTTTTTACTTGATGCTATTCCACATCCTCTTAATTTTTTATATGTAACTCCATATTCAAAGTCTACAAAATATATTTATTGTTAACTTTAAAATGAACGAAATCACGAGCTTAAGATCGAATGATCTTGCAAGACTTCCAACAATAAGCATATACATGGATTGTCCCAAAAGCGATGGGAATGATTTTGTTATATTCCTCAGAGGCAGTAAGTTAAAAAGGTAAGGAAGAGGTTTTGTAGAGAAAATTATCGTCTACAAAATAGCATATATCTCATTAAAATCCGAAACTTACAAAATATTTTATGTTAAAAACAGTGGACCTATGTTTTGCACTCTTGTCACACGTAAAAGTATTATTATTTTAGGTGGCAAAAAGATTTTAAAAATAAAGACAAAACGTCAAAGATAAAAAATCTACAGGCTAATTACTATAATTATACTTTAATCATTCATCATTGTCTGGTGGAGAGTTTTTATTTTCGAAAATTATTCTCGCTTTGCCTCTTACCTCCTATAGTATCAACCTATAACATGTAACTTCTATCTACTTTTCAAAATTAAAGACTATCTAAAAGGACATCACTTTGGGAATTTAGAAAATATGCGATTAGCTTTGACGAATGCTCTAAACAGTCTTACACGTGAAGAATTTGGACTAATGACAAAAATTTTCTTTTATATATTGTATCCGTATTTTCTAAATTTCTGTAGCAATTTTTTTTATGTTTTGTACAAAATTCAATTGCTCAACGTTGTTTGACACTCTTTTGCATGTTCATTATTAAAGAAACTAAAAAAATTTTTGCTGTAACTTGAATGAATTTTTAGGCACGACGAGAGAGCAAAACAAGGGTCTACTTTTTTTAACATAAAAAGTTTTGTAGAGCATGGATTCAAATGGGGTGTATGCCATTTTGTAGAAGAGAGTTTTTCTACAAACCCCCATACTCACCTTTTTAATTGAATGCCTGTTAGGGTCGTAACAAGATCATTATCATTACTTTTGGGACAGACATTGTATTACCGAATTTTTCTTAACAAGTTTTTTAATAACAATCATCATTTTCTTCAAAACTTTAGATATTACTATAGTGCAAAATAATTTACTAGTTTCACGACACAGCCCATAAAATATTTATAGATAGCTAATTTTAGGTAATATAAATTAGCATTACACAATTAAAATAATTTATCATTTAATTATTCATCAAAATAATTATATATTTTTAAAATTGTTTCATAATATCAGTGAGAAATTATGGTATTCTCGTTTAATAATACTTTATTTTATCATAAGTTTATTTTTTTCTCTTTAAAAATTAAATCTAAAAATACCAATCTTCAAATAGAAAATATTTTGCCTGTTTATGTTAACCCTTTTTTTAAATTACTAATTTAAAATACCAATAGATTAATTTTAAGTTATAAGAGATTGTTTTTTGTATTTGTTTTATTAGAATTAATTCTTTTTTGTACTTGACTGATAAAATTACTTTTAGTTTAAATAGTTTCTAAAAATCCACTAAAAAAGTTTCCTTGAACTACTTATAAGATCTATCAACAAATATGAACGACATAATCTTTGTTTCCGAAGTAATTCAACTCATTTACAAATTACCAACAATTTTTTTAATGATCTTAGCAATATGTGTTATAATAAAAGAAATCAAGAAAAAGAATGTTTATTTTAACAAACAATTTTATTTTATAATTGTATGCAAATTGATTAATGACATTAATTACATTTTAACTAACACAATATTTTTTAAATTACCTAAATTGGGGTTTTATGTCAAATTTTTGGAGAATAATAATTGGTTAACAGAAACTTTCTATATTTTAACAGCACAACAAGCAGCTTTTATGTTCCTTATAACATTTTTGATAAGTGTAAATAGATATGTAGCTGTTAATTTTATTACAATGTATAACCTTTACTTTTCAAAATCAAATATGATTAAAATATTACTATTTTTTATTCTATTTTCAACACTAGTTGGAATTGGAAATTATTTTTTTCATCCATTGTACAAAATTGATTATTTTTTCCGAATTTTTATGCCAAATTTTACTTCTAGAAGTATAACTTACTACCAAATATTTTATACAATCGGTTTATTTGGAACTCTTTCAGTTGCAACATGTATCTTCAATGTAAAAGCAATTTTAAAATTAAAGAAACATAATCAAGTAGGTAGTACATACAAAAGAGAATTATTCAATATTATATATTCAATTTTTATTTTTATAACATTATCATGTGTTGAAGCTTTTTATGTTTGTAGAATTATTGTTGTACAGTATGAAATTAACTTACTTGCTCCAATACCCTATTTTCTTCATATTTTGGCATTTGACTTAACGTCTGTTGGAGATTTTTATTTTCTTATTTACTCAAAGTAAGTGTAGATTTTTTATATTTGTACTTAAGTAAAATTAAATTTTTAGTATTGAACTTAGGAATGAAATGAAAAATGTATTTAGATGTTCCAAAAAATTAACAGCTAAAGTCAACGTCAATGTAGTTCGTATAAATTAATTTTTGTTAATTGTAAAGGTAAAATTTAATAATACAAAATGACTAAGTTACAATTTATTATTGAATTAAAACAAAAATTTTCTCAACTATTATATTATTTATTTATAACAAAATTAGCATTATTCTTATAATTTTTATATATTATATGTATTGCTTTTATAATTTTTCCAACAGCAATTTTAATAAAATGATTTTTGCTTCATGAATATGATAAATTTTTACTAAAATTATTCATGATCAAAGAATATTTTAAAATATTTTATTTAAAAAAAATTAAGAAAATGTTTAATTTTAAATGTTTTTATACAATTATTAAAAGCTTTTTTTCTGTATCTATATTCAATTTTAACAGCTATAAAAATTTTTGATATCTAGAATTGTTACATTTGCTTTTTATAAAATGAAAATTTTGTATATTATTTTCACCTTTGCTGTTCTTAATGTTAACGTTTTTTGTGGCAAACTACTTGTTAAGGTAATACCAGTACAATTTGAACATTGTAATTGGAAAATGTGCAATAACATATGCTCTTCTCACGGTTTAAGTGGAAAATGTCACCTTTATGAAAATGTGTTGGTTTTTATTAAACTTAGTGAATGCCAATGTTATGAAATTCTCATGAAAAATTAAGTTAACATTTTTACTGTGATTACAATGTTCTGTAGAAAGGGAAGGAAATATTTTGTTAAACTATTTATCAATGTTAAATAAATTAATAACTTTAAAAATAGTGAAAATATAATGAAATTTAAACAGTGCTGTCTACAACAATGTCACAAAAAATAGTTATATAAGGTATTTATTCTTCCCATACTATATGATAGTATATTTATTCAATTGTATCATCTTCATTTATCAATAAAGACTTTATATTTATAAAAGTTATGATTCTTATGTTAAAGAACATCAACCATTAAGTAAAACTTATAAATTATGGAATTTTAATACGAACATATCCTTTTTTCATCAAACTTCAATAGTCTTTATTTTTTTCAAGCATTATATATTCATGAAAACATTAATTTTTTTTTAGTATAAATAATGATTTTTGTGAGTAATGTCATATTATGATTTGTGCTATTTAAATTTTTTAATTAAAAATTATTTTTAAATTTATCAATTTCTAAATGCTGATATATCATATTAAAATAGGAAATTATATAAAAATATATTTAAAAGTAACATGCATCGACGGGTAAATTTACCCGGCAAAGAAAAAAAATTGGAATTTTTTTTTTCAACCCGGCATAAGTTAATTTTTTTGATGGGTTGACTTTTTTATTTTTTCACACGAATTACAGGGAAACTTTTATAGAGAATTGAATTATTTATACCATAATGTTTTTTGTCCTAGATTTTAGTAACCACTAAAGCTAAAAGAGTAGGTTAGTACTTTATAAATGATTAAATATCATTAATGTATTTGGAATAACTAGCTGTGAAAAATTTTGCATGTGAAGCTATAAGTTTATCTTTTAAACGTTAAATTCATTTTTTAAAAGAAGATTATTATCTAGACCATGACTATTAAACAACCAATTACATTCTGAAACTCTTGTATCACGAAATATTTTCTAATTATACTTAAATTCTTTTGTATTATTGTAAAACAAACTCATTTAAATTATTTGTTGAAAAATTACATACATTTAAGTTTTTTTATATTATTTTAACATAAATTCTATTAAATAATTTGTTAAAAAAGTACATATAGTTAAGTTTAGTTAGCAATAAATATTTCAGGAAAAACATTTTTTTTTTGGCCCAGCACCCGACCCGGCACTAAAATTTTTCATTTTGATGCATTCTATTTAAAAGTTACAGTAATATATTTTATACTTTTAAATCTATTTAAGCCAATCAATAATAAAAAATTATTAGCAGGGTAAAATGCTCTTGTCTGTAGTTCAATAAATATGATTATTTTAAGCATAAATTTAAAATCAACTTGATCATATAATTCTTTGTATTCAGCATGAAGTAGTAGTAACCCATCAATTGGTTTACCATCTTTAAACTTTGCCATAATTTTGTTTACAAATTCACCTATTTTTTGAGAATACTTTTCAGTAACCTTTGGATCACTTAAGTCCATAATTTCATGGCATGGATTATTATTACACTCTTTTATTGATTTTTTACTCATTTGAAATCAATTGTGATCCACTACTAAGTAATGTAAATGTATATTCTCCTTTTGATTCAAACAAATTAAGAGGAACTGAATTTACTACATTATTAAGTACTTTTAATGGAAAATCTGGCTCAGCTGTAGCTGGTCTTCCAAGACCAATACTGTCTGTAGAACCATAATTAATACTTGAAACCATTCCTTCAACTGTTCTGAAACCTCCGGTTATGTAGATTTTAGCATAATTAACATTTTCCTTTATAGATTTAGAAAAAAATTCAAAATATTCTTCTCTTGTTGAATCTGGTGGACTTTCCATAACCCTTTTTTATATGTACCGCCACTTAACTCAATAAAATCAAAACCAATTTCATCCAATTTTTTGCAATATGTACTGCTTCTTTAGTTTTTAAACCATTATTTTGAAATTCAACTGAATTTTATTTAATTCCAATTACAAAACCTTTACCAATTGGAATTCTTCATCTAATTTCACTATAAGTTTCAACAACAACTCTCATTTTATTATCGATGCTACCACCATATTCGTCGACTCTATTGTTAGTGTTATTTGATAAAAACTGAGCTAGCAAATAACCATGAGCAGAATGAAGTTCAATACCATCGAAACCACATTTGTAACAATATTCTGCAGCATAGCCAAACCTTTTAATGATATCTCTTTCAATTTCATCTTTGGTTAATGATAGTGGTTTTCCAAAATTCATCCATGGTTTTGGACAACTTGTTAGTTGAATAACACTACATGAATATGGAGTTTCATTAACTGACAATTGTGTTTGCCTTCCCGCATGTTATAACTGAGCAATCATTAAAGCGCCACCACTTTTACCCGCCTTCGTTAATTTTTTAAACATCTCTCTTTTTTTTCAGTGTCAAGATGTTCCCCAATAGTCATATTACCAGGAGACTCCAAATGATTTTCATTAACATGAATATTCCCAGTTAAAATCACTCAAAAACGACAATTTCCGCATTTTTGATATACATTAACAAACTTGTCATTAGGTATTCCCGTATCAATATCATTAGGAGACCATTTTGCTAATTTTTCCGTTATTGCGGCCTTAAAAACTGAATTAAAATAAATTTATGACGGAAAATAATTACATTTAAAATCTGTTTTTAACAATTTTTTTTAGATGTAGGGAAAATCAATGATTCACCTAAAATGGCTGATGATACAATTTTTTTTGACGCAATTCTTTGAAGTACCATACTATATTAGTAAAATAATCCTATTAATCAAAATAAAGATCAATAAAATACAGTTTTGTTCTGATAAGGAGATAGTACACTAAACTAAGGTTATCTATCGTTATTAAGAAACATGTAAAAACATTTTTTTTATAAAAATAATGTTCTAAAATAGAAATGATTTTGCAAAATGTCACATTATTAAATCGTAAATAATATTTTAATGAAGAATAAACGTTATACTCGTAATCAGGATAAAAATACAAATTAATCCTTTCAGCCCTAAACTTGAATTGAATGTAACAGCATAAATTCTAATTAAAATATTACTTTTTAAAAACGAATATAGTAAAAAAAGATGGCGAAACTGAATGAAATATTTAAAATTGTAGTAAAATAAAATCTATCTATTGAATAATAGCATCAAAGTTAGCATAGTTATATACATTTAGTAAGTAAAAAAAAAAGTTAATTCTGTTGTAAGAGTTGGACCTTTTACCTATATCTGATAATAATCGTGGGAAACTCTAAAGTATTTCTATTGTTTCTGGTAGACTTTTGCAATCATCAACTTTATGAAACATATATAATAAAAAAAATTTTTTCATTTCAACCATTTATTTAAAATTTACTATTCCTTATAAAAATATCTAAAAAAAAATATCGCAAGAGTCGAATACTTATCAATATAAAATTTAAAAAAGTTATTATAATACTGTTTTTTTATTGTTTAACTATATGCATATATTTTAAAAATTTGACATTTTAAATTCTTTACTAAATTAGTCATTTTACCTCTACTTTCAATAACTACTGTATTTTAATATTAAGTGGCGCCATATTCAATTTAATGTAGGAGTTTTTCGCCAACACTGCTCTATCAAATGAGTATAAAATCATTTCATTATCTTTAAAATTGACAAAGTTATGTTTCTTATAAGTTTGGGGCTGAAAGAGTTAAGTGATTTCAAAAATGTTCAAAGAAATTTTACTATATTTAATAAGTATAAAAAATATATAAAGTCTTTATTAACAACAAGTGACATACAGTTAATAAAGATATTATTAAAGTATTATATGCTTGACTGAATTATTTCACATTAAAAATTGTTTTTATAGTTTTAAAATGTTTGCCTAAATATTTATTTCATTTCAATGTCTACTTTTTAATTATGTGTATTGAGTTTCTTTTTGTTTTATTATTTTTCTCGGTCATCGAGATGCTATTCTGTTGGAAATAGTAAAAAATGTTTTTTTTTTAGAAATTTTTTATGTTCTCCAAATAAAATTTTTTACTTAAATTACATTTAAAAATTATTTTACAACATTTCTTTTTAAAATGATCAATTTCGACAAAATAATATTGTAGTACATGGATACTTAGAAACCTATTAGATAAGTTTTAGTTGATACATCATAGAGTCTAAGGCAATAATTTATTAATAGTTGAAAATGTGTAATAATAAAATGAAGAGAAATACAAAAAAAATGAAAAACAATTCTGTTTATTTGTAATATATAAAAAAAACTCATATTTAATGAAATAATTGTTAGAATCACGTGAATTTGTAAATATTATTTCATGAAATTTTCCCTCAAGTAGCTAAACATAATTTAGAAATTATAGTGTTAAAGCCTTGAGAAAGTAATAAAGTTATTTAAATAATTTGTTTTCACTATACTAATTTTTTCAGCTGAAAATATTCATATCACAAAAGATAGCCTTCAGAATTACAAAAATTTCATTTATTAATAATTATGGAGTTTCATAGTAGAATTCATCAACATATATTTATGTGTAATACAAAATTCTTGATACATGATTCAAAAATAATATATATCTTTAAAATGATAATATCTCAAGAAGAAGCCATTGGAACCTTCCATATATAATTGCGGCAGATAGTTAATAGTGTTTTACATTAAGACACCAACAACATTATATGTGTATATAATGCAAAAAGTGCTTCATATCTCACGAATCTTTAAGCGATCATTTGTGAATTTAGTTTCTCTCAATAGAGCATAAAAACCACATCAGAATCACTCGTTTATTTCATTAAATATGAGTTTTTTTTTATATGTATTACAAATAAACAAAATTGTTTTTCATTATTTTATGTATTTTTTTCATTTTAATATTACACATTTGCAACTATTAATAAGTTATTGTCTTAGACTCTATGATGTATAAACTAAAACTATTTTAAAAAATTGCAAGCATTTCTATAGAGGATGCGGTCAATTTTTTAAACAGTTATTATGAAATAATTAAATTATGTTTAATTTTTTATATTAGTTTTTAAACGTTTGGATTAAATCTCTTGGATTTATAAGGAATTCTAATATTATCCTATTAAATATAGATAGTGTAGTTCTATTTTTGGAAGATTTAAAAAATAAGCAAAAAAAGTATTTATTTTTGATGTTTATAAAAATCAAAATTGATTCAAAATTATAAAAGAGCGATTTAGCTACCAATTTTCAAATAAGATATAATACATCATTTAGCTTTATTTAAATTCAAACGTTTTTATTCAAAAAAGATTCCTAATTGTCACGATTTAAATATGATTAAAATTTTTACAGACATTTTATTTTAAACAACATTAAATTCATAATTTCGAATTCAACATAATTCATATTATCATATCATTATACAGTTTTCAATTGTGTTTTATAATTATATATTCTTTTTTAAGGACAATAAAAAATTTTACAGTGTCTAGAACTTATTAGCATTTATTTTGAAGAAATGAGAACTGTTTATATTATCTTTTTCTTTGATTTTTTTAAAACTTGTGAATCATATGAAACAACGCTCAGTCATATAACTAATAAGTGTGATCAAGAGGTATGCAAATATAAGTGCAAGAAAGAAATTTAACTCGGCCATTATAAACTTAATAAACAGAAACGCAATTTTGGGTATCACTATTCAAATTTGAGAGGTGAATGTAGAAGTATTATTGATAAATTAACTAAAATGTCTAAGAAAGGCGTAGTTTCTGATAAAGTTTAATTTTTGTTTTTTCAAAAAATTTACTCAATCGGTTTAAAGTTTATTATAGAAAAAAAATTTTAGTTGTTCAATATATTGGTTACGATTATATGGAAATATAGTTAAAGCTTAAAAGTATTTATTTTTTTATAATTTAATTTTTTTTTATATCTTATATAATTATTCCTTTTGAAAATAATTTATTCAAAAAAATAATTGTATTGAGTTGAAAAACATACTATTATGATAAGTTAAAATTATTTAAATAAAAACACGTTTAAAAGAAATAACCAACTCTTTTCAATTTTCTTTTTATATATAATTATGCTTCATCAAATGATTTATAAGTTTTTTTTCGTTACAAACTTATTTGTATAATACAGAATATGATAAAACCAATCCGTTAGTTTGATTCTTCCCTAATCAGAAGAATTTTTTAATATTTTATGCATAAAAATATGGAGAATTTAAAATTATAATTAACCATTTTTATATTATTTTATAATTTTAATTCTTTTTTTCTAATTATATTGTCAATTTTAAAACACTTAAGAAAGTTTACAATGTCTCAAAACCATTGTCGTCATTTTTTAAGAAATGAAAATCACTTACACTATTTTTTTCCTTGCTATTCTAAGTGGAACTGGATTTGGTTCTATGCATCTTGAATATCTTTTCAGAAAATACTGTGATGAAACTAACTGTGAATTACATTGCAAAAAAGAGAGTAAAATTGGAGAATGTAAACCAGTTGATAAAGATATTAAAAAAATGGACGGTCGCGATCGTGTTATGAGTGAATGTATTTGCAAACTTTCTCATTGATCCGATAGAGAAGTTTACTGATATAAATAGTACATAGAAGTAAAAAAAGAACAGATATTTATTTAAAGTTGAAATACTGTTAATTTGAAAAAAATGAAAAATATAAATTATTACTTATAAAATAATCATTTACCATTATTTGAAATTACTTCTATAGTATAAAATTATTTGCTTTTAATAATATTTCTTTGTAATTTCTTCATTCTTTTCTTTTTATTTATAATTAAAGAAAATTCCATATATAATAAAATGAATCATTTAATTCTTCTTGATATGAGTGCTTCTAAATTTAAAGAATAGCTTAAGTATCACAATTCAAAAAGAATCAGATTTTTTAAAACATTTCAATAAACAATAAAAAATTTTTATTTTATTTTTATTCAATTTTTCAATATTATTATACAATTTTTAATGACTTTTTTTATATTATGTATTTTATTATTAAGTATATAAAAACCTGTAAAAGTTTTAAAAATATTACCACCATTTTTTAGAAAATGAAATCTATTTATAGCATTTTCAACATTGCTTATCTTAGTATTAGTTCTTTTTGGCAAAATAACATTGGTAATATCCCTAAAAAGTACTGTAATTAAAAAGGCTGTAAAAAATATGTAATCAATAAATAAAGTTTGAAACTTTGTATTGATGCTGACAGAATAAAGGCAATTTCCGTGCACTTAACTAGAATGCTTTTGTCAAAATTTTGTAGGCAGAATAAAATTGGTCATATATGGGCACAATAATGGATGGAAAAGAGAAACCGAATGAAATTTTTTTCTAAATATTTGATTAATTAAACCGAAATGCAATCAAAAAATAAATAAACTGATTTAAACATTATTAATGACGAATTTTTAATTAGTATATGTTGGATTACATTAATAATCTTAACCATTTTACTTTTTGTGATAATTCATAGTGTTTTATGTAATATTTTCAATATTTAAAAAAAACCATTTAAACGTTACCTTTTAAAATAGAATTTTATTATTTTAAAATATTGTAAATATACAATAAGAATTTTTTTATTATTCGTATTTAATTTTATTTAAAAAAATAAAATTTTTATATAAAATCACTTATAATAAAAACATTTATAAATATTTTTTTTATTATTAGATTCAAAATTTCGAAGTCAACATCATTAATATTATCATATCATTATATAATTTTCAATTATGCTTTTCTAATTATATATTCATTTTTAAGAACAATAAAAAATTTTCCAATATTAAAGAATTATCGATATTTCTTTTCAAAAAATTAAAACTATTTATATTACTTTTTTTAACACTTGTGATTGTTATGGGATCTTCATCACCTCTTTTATTTGTAGTAAAAAAATGTGAAGATGGATACATGAAAGAATATAAGCTCGGGATTTGTAAAATGCGTCGAAAAAAGGAAAATTTGATATTACAATTATTATGATAGGTGTATATGTAAAGTAATTTTAGATAAATTAAACGTTTTAATGGTATAGCATCTGATAAAGTTTAAATTTTTGTTTGCTTCAAAAAGTTTGCTGACAATTTTGAAATTTATTGCAGAAAAAGTAAAAAGAAATTTTTTTCTGTTAAAAGTATTTTTTTCTACTATATGGAAATAATCTTGAAATTTAAAAATATTCTTTTTTTTGATAATTTATTTTTTTTATATTTCATACAACTGTTCCTTCTAAAAATAAATCACTTTAAAAAATATTGTATTGAATTAAAATGTACCAATGTCACAATTTAAAATTATTTAAATGAAAACATTTTTAAAAGAAATAATCAATTCTCTTTTTATATACATTATAGATGGCTATGCTTCATCAAATGATTTAGACAAAATTTTATTCGTTACAAACTTATTTGTATAATACAGAATTTGATAAAAGAATCTGTTAATTTGATTTTTCGTTAATCAAAAGATTTTCTAATATTTTATGTTAAATAGAATGATGAAAATTAACTTTAATATTGTTTATCAATGAATATCATTATACAATTTTTAATAAGCTCTTCTAATTATATATTCAATCTATAAACATATAAAAATCTACAAATTTATCAAAAATATTATCAACATTTTTTGAAAAATGAAAATTATTTATAGTATTCTTATCATTGGTGTTCTCAGTGCTACTGGCCTTTGTCACTTACTCAGTGAAATGCTTCTTAGATACGACTGTGTTAAAAAGAATTGCGAAGAGAAGTGCAAGAAAGACAATAAAGAAGGACGTTGTTACAATGTTGACAAAAAAGTTGATAAACTTCATATTCTTAGCGAATGTAGATGTGAAACACCTAAAGAGAAAATGGTGTTGACATACATAAATAATGTTATTGTATAGAAGGAGACGGATGAATCTTTGTTCAAGTAATTCGAAATATAATAAAAGAAGTAAATAAATTGAAGTCAACACAATTATCGATAGAGCATTTATTTGTCATCAATTGCAAATTAACTTTAAAATTTATATACTTTTTATAATACTTCATTTGCTAATTCTTTCAGTATATTTTTTCAAATAAAAGTTATTAAAAACATATTTTTAAATATAAAAAGTATTTCGATTACAGTTCTTCTTATCTATAAAAAAAGAAACAAGAAAAAAAATTTTGTCTCTCTCATAACTTTCTTAAATTCAACCGATTTTTATGAGTAAATTGCCAAAAGATGTATTTTTTTAAACATAGAAGGAAAATGTGTCTTAAATTTCTTGAACCATAAATGGTCAGGTCATCATTAAAAACACCTTTTTTAAGACCTTTTTTACATAGTTTTGTTATTCCATTAACTCTCCTAGAAGTTAACGAAATAAAGTGTTATATTTCTCATTCGAAGGTATAGTTCCTGAATAGTGCAAAGACGTAGCAATATTAGGATTGATAAATAATTAACCTAGTCAAAAGTCAGTGAATGGTGATCTTTTTTAAAGACGTAAAAAGCTATTACATAATGAAAACTTGAAAAAATTTAGAAGGCATGTAATTTTTTTATGTAGATTTAAGTGCAACTTAAAAAATAAAAATAATGTGAAGTTTATAGCTTATCATTAAATTGATTTATACTAATTTTAGTGAAAATTTTTTCACATTTTTTTCTTTTTTTACACAAAAATCAGTTATGTTTTCAGCAAACCTTTTTTAAATTTGATTAATTTTTATGTTTAAAAAGTCAATAAATGTATTTTCTTCTAATTTGAGGGAGAAAATAGCTTCAAAACCTCTTAACCAAAACTGGAAAAGTTATCTTTTAAAAACACATTTTTTTAACACCTTTTTGTATTGGTTGTTCCAGAAATATTTCTTTTTAAAGTCAATAAAATTTTTTGCTTAATGACTCATTTAGAATGCATGAGTATGAAATGAGAAGAAAATTTAATATTAAAGGGATTAATAAAAAATTAGTCAATTTATGGACCAAAAAGTGACGACTACTTTTTTAAAAAAAATTAAAAATTTTTATTGCTATAACTTCATGAAAAGTTATTTAAAGTAAATAAAACTAAATTTAATACACATATTAAAAGTCTGACTTAAAATATGAAACTTAAACGATGTTTGCAGCTTAAAAACAAGGGAAGTTATTTTAGGTATTTATTCTTATGCTATTTCTCATTTATACATATGTAAAATCAAGGTAAATATGTAGAAATGGATGAATGATACTAAATTAATTATACCAATTTTAAACATATAACGGAAATTTACTTAAATAGTTACTTGGAATGATTCAAATGTTTATTTTTATTCATCTTTTGAATATGAGTAAAATTCTTCTCGCTAAATGAATTTTTTATTTAACTAAACAGTTACAGTAAATTTATACGATATAAAATAGCTCTCACACTCAGAAATATTTCATATATTATTATTTTATAACAATACATTTTTGGTTATTTTACTTTTTCATAAATATGTAATTAAATAAAACAATTTTTTTATATAAATATTTTAATTAATAATTTAATATAAAAGTACTTTTATAAAAAATAAGATCTGTGGACCAGTCGTGACCTGCGGAAAACAGGTCTATGACTGAATTATAAATTAAATCAAATAATTTTTTTTGTTTGAATTCTTCATAATCAAAAATATTTAAAGCTAAGTTATGTTAGATTCAAAATTTAGAATTCAACATCATTATATTATTGTATCATTATACAAATTTCAATTTTACTTTTATAATTATATATTAATTTTTAAGGACTACAAAAAATGTTTCAGTGTTTTAAAATTATTCTTATTATTTCTCAAAGAATGGAGAAAATTTATATTATGTTTATCATTTTTATTTCTAGCACTTGCGGATCTACAGAATCATTCAGTCTATCTGGTTATTCTAAAAGTAATAAAAAAGAATGTGAAGATAAATGCAAGGAATAATATAAGCTTGGTTATTGAATATCTTAGTAGGGAGAAGGATTACTTCCAATTTTTGCTAGAAGGTTTGAATGCAAAAGTATCTTTGATGTAATAGACAAGAATTTAAAAAAAGAAGACACTACCAGAAAATAATAAATAATCATTTTGTTCAAAAGTATTGAAGAAATTCTTAACATTTTAGAAACAATGTTGCTACTAATACGTTTCATAAAAAAATGCTGTATTTCAAAATCATTTACTCTTATAATAATTTGTTTATTTTTACCACTTCATCAAATTTTACTTTAAATAAAAAATATTTCTACATATAACTGATTTGTTAATAACATTTAAAAAATATTAGAATAAAATGCTGCAGCTTTTAAAAATGTCTATTGGTTGTTCAATGACTTTGATTATTTTAACTCCAACAATAAAAAACATATTGTTAGAACATTAGATATTGTTTTCGATATCGTAAAATTTAGTTTTATGAATATCCAATAATATCTGCTTGGGAATTAGAAAAGTAAATAATCAATAATTATATCATAACAACTGATAATAAATAGTAAAATATCTTACATTTTATTGAAGTGTAATTGATCAAAAATCGTTTACCTCCTTAAGGTATACTACCCCTTCTTGTTGTCTTACTGGCGATCATGACTTTTAATGTCATCATTTATATATTATATAAACTAGAAATATGTGGAATAATTGTAGTAATGATTGAAGAACGTTTCTAACTTTATAATTTTAGGTTTTATACTACTATATTATTAGTTGCTACATTGTAAACCTGTAAAGAAATATAAGTTGGTTCTCACAGGGTAACTTCATATATTATTTATATTTGTTTTTATATAGCTTTTAGTTTTTTTGTGTAATAAAATTATATTATTTATCTTGTGTGCACTTTATTCTTAACAAGAAGTCGCCCGTAAAACTTAAAATTTCTACTAAAGTTAAGAATGAATTTGCTCGAGAGTTTTGCACATGTGTACTTTATAAAACAATATAAATCATTTCATCAATATTATCAGAATTCCCTGAAAGAGTAGGTTTTTAATAATTCAGTTGAGTTTTGTTACTTTTATATTTTTTAATTCTTCAAGTCATTTTTTCTAGTCAAATGAAAGTGAGTACTAGATAATAACAACATTCTATAATTAGCTTAAATATTGGATGCTAAAAAATAAAACTTAAAATTATATAAAAGTGAATCGACGAAATTATATAATAAACTTATAAAATATATTTTTTCTTAACATATTTTAAAAAAACAGAAAAAAATGACGAATAAATTTTTAGATTAATGACAAAAAAGTTTTTAAATTATATGATTGCTAAAGATTTACTCTATTCATAACCATCCTCCTCATTTTCATCGTAGTAGTCATCTTCTTCATCATTTTCGTTCTCTTACATGTACACATCTTCACTTTCACCTTCTTCATTCACTTCAACTTTTTCTTTTGGTGTTACTTTATGGATTGTTTCTGGTGTTGGTTTTTTATGTGCTGATTTTGGTGTAATCTTTCTACGACTATTTCCTTTTTTATTATTCTTTTTAGGTAATTTTTCCATTGGTTTCTTTTAATAAGTGGTCGTCTCTTATTTTGTATTTTTGTCTTTTTTTTGCATTGGTTTCTTTGGTACTTTCTTTTTTTGTTTCTTATGAAGAGTAGTTTTTTCATGTGGTTTTTTCAATCTGTGAACAAATGGTTTATAGATAAAATCGTGTGAGTTAAATGCATTAACTACAGGTTTTGCTGTTGTCTTTTTAATTAAATCATTTTGAATAAAGTGATCTCTTCCTGATCTGTATTGAATGTAATTAGCTGCAGTAATATCAAAAATCAAGAAAAAATCAAAAACTCCTAAGTTTCTATAAATCATTATTGGAATATTAGTACTTAAAGTAATGATATTATATGGTGAATGGTATAATATTTTATATCATATTGTATTTACCAATTACACATTCAATATAAATAACGAGTAGTATTTAAAAACAACATTAAATTATATTTAAACTTAATATAACTAAAATGTACGTTTTATATTTAGAATTATCAATATAAAAATAGTAAAATTTACAGACATTTATTTATATGTATTTATGCATTTATTTGTAGCAAAAGGTAAGCTGTTTTGACAAATAAAAAAAGATATATAAATAATAATGGATTGTATATTGCTGCTTTTTAATGAGTTGGTAGAAAGATATTAGGTTTATTATAAAAGTGTATGAATAAAAATTTTGGATGTGTGAAATAAAAATATACTTTATTTAGTGGTATCTTTTAATTTCAATAAAAATAGGAAGTTTTAGACGATGCGAAATAAGTAATAAAGTTTTTGCTATATTTTTTTAAATAATACTCTTTAGAAAGTTTGAAAAGCGAATTAACTTTCTTTCAATGAAACAATAATTACTTTATACCGTTTTAAAGTATAAAAACTATTTAAAATTCCAACAAACACGATATGAAATTTTTATTAGAGTTTTATATACCAATTCATTAAACTACAACATGATAATTTTGCAGAGAGTCTTTTTTTTATATCACTCACATTTAAAATTACCAAAAAAGTACCAATACTATTATACTCTACAAGTTTCAGGCTTCTTGGTACAATTTTTCTATTGATGTTCATATACTAATATTTTTAATGTGAATTGTGATAATATGGCACTCTTTTTTTAGAAATTGTACTTCTATAAGAAGTCTTTTGAACTAAAGTTTTATAGTTACATTGATAGCTGATTTTAATATAAATGAATCATTAATTGTTGTAATGC
The DNA here is from genome assembly GCA_005656395.1 of Strongyloides papillosus. Lineage (NCBI taxonomy): Eukaryota > Metazoa > Nematoda > Chromadorea > Rhabditida > Strongyloididae > Strongyloides > Strongyloides papillosus. Next base: position 696,147 of record SRSI01000044.1, read on the forward strand.
TTTTATCAGTACTTTTTATGCTTTTAAATTAAAACGAAGACTCGAAAGTCGTTACTAGATATATTTTATTCTTATAATAATAATATCTTCTAAATTGAAGACGAAGAAAAATAATATGTTGTTAATAATAAAACTCAATGTGCTCTCCATGATAGCATATACTTTCTAACAGTTGATTTAAATGTAAATAAGTTACAGAAACTCATGAAAAGTAGTATTATTACAACATTAAGCCTATTATTCAAATCAAAAACAACGATAACGTCAATAATTAGAATGTTCATACATAAAGTTATCTAGCGGATAATTAAATTTTACTTTTCTCTCAAATAACATAACAACAAGACAAAAAAGATATTAATGAAAACCTCAAATAAAACGAAATACTCTTAATTAAGGTTTTCTATAAATTTTAAATCCCTTAAAAACGAAAATAGATTATATTTTTTTCAACCATCTCTATCCAACTTTATTATTATTCATATTTAATTACCCTTATCTTATCACAAAAAAAACCCCGCACTAAAATTAAATTTAAAATATACTTAAAATAAATGTATATTCTAATAATAGATTTATATACTGTATATTGTCCTTTCCTCAATTATCATTTTGACCTTTAGCATCATTGATTAAAAACCAAAAATTACATTCACATATTTTAATTAATTTTAATTAAAGATAAAACAAAAAAAAAAGTTATATTTTCTATTATACAATGTTACATAAATGATTTTCTTCAACTTTATGATACCTTTTATAAGTACTATCAAAAAGATGTATTTTATAAAAAAGTCTTCTTAAAGTATCAAAGCATTAAAACAATTTTTATTTATGATTTTAGAATCTAAAAAAATATTTTTTTATCTTCCGAGAAATTAATGGAAGAATCATTATAAAATTATACTACATTATCTATTAGTGATAATATAAATTGAGAGGAAAAATTAGGGGAAAACAAAAATAATGAAAAAAGCATATAATTCTTTTAGTAAAGAAACCTTCTTAAAATATATATCTTTCATCTGAAACTCTCTTTGAATATATACATTTTGAATATCCTTGAGGATTATACAAAGGAAAGTTGCGAGGCGTTGACATATTTGATGAATTAAAACTACCATATCCCATTGTTTGATTAAAAAAACCGGTCGAATTTTGGAGACCTGATGGATTCATGAGAGATCTATAATTAGCTGCTGTTGTCCAGGATGTATTCATAAAATCTTGTTGAATACGAGAGTTTGCCGTATTAAACATATCTGATGGTCCAGCATGTGATGTTTGGGGTTGAAGTGCCTGTGCTATACCTTGAAAATCAAATTTATAGGCATATCTTTTACCATGAACTTTACACATGATATTCTTATCATAATAATACCTTAATGCTCTACTCATTTTATCATAATTCATATTAGGTTTTGACTTTCTTTCACCCCATCTCCTAGCAACATCATCTGGATCAACGAGTTTAAATTCACCTTGTGTTCCTTCCCATGTAATGGAATCAGCATTGCGACTATCCGACAACAACTCTAACAAAAATTGCCACAATTGTATTTGTCCAGAACCAGCTGAAGCTAATCTTGAACTTGTTGGTCCCAAGATTTGATAGGGATCTAAAAATATATTATAAAAAGATTTGGAATCATTAAAATATATTGTTTTATAAAATTATTTTTAAAACATCTTTAACAGGTGCATGGGAGTAATAATTTTACTTAATTAAAGACTATTCATAAAATCTGTAAAACAGTTCCTTCAAAAAAAATTGAGATAAACATTAAGAAATGACTATTTATTTGTGTATGTCTTTATTTGCATATTAATAATAGATGTCCATTTGATTTAACTATAACAATTACCAACTGGCGTTAATTTATATAGTAAAAGTTAAAGACATCTTAAACTAATTACTCTTTTAAAACAATAGTAGGATAATAAAGTCAAACCAAATAAGGTGCCAACATTACAAATCAAACTAAATTAACTACCAATTATTTAATTTTTGACTTCCTCTAATAAATTATACTTCAAAAAGAAGAAATCAATAAAGTACACACGCATATATCTACCATAAATTACTTATCACCAAATAAAACATAATTTTTTTCACTCTTCGCAAAACTTTTCTTTTCTCTATCTCTTCTTCCTAATTATATATTACTTGATTATACTCTAATTTTATTCTTTTCAATTTCCGTGCTCCAAATAAAATTAAATTTTGAAAACAAAATTAATGTGAATAGAACAAAATTAAGAGTATTGATAAAAAATATATAAAACTCTTTTTTTTGTTCTATTTATCATTTGATTTCCGTTTATTTTTGGTTTCTTATATTTCAAGTTAAATATATACATATATATACAGTGACACTATATCATTTATCATCATATTTTTACTAAAAATTTGAAACCGGAAATTTATAAAGAATAATTGGGTAAATTTTCTCTATTTCTTATTATTTATGCTTAGTTATAAAACGATATACACATATGACCATATAATGATAGGTACTATTAACAAAAATTTTTACCTCAATTTTACTTATTTTCGGTAAGTAAATCCATCTAACTAAACATCATTATTCCTTCTATTTATATAAAAATGAATAATCTTTTTTTAAAATTATCATTCTATAGTATGGTAAACTAAGTAATAGAGTATATAAATTTAACTATCCTAATAATTTATACTGATATTATTATTACTTTCTAATAATAATATTTTGACCAAAAATTATATAAATATACCATAAAAGGCAAACAATTATAAGCTTTAATATGATTGGAATAAAGAAAAATACTTAAAAAGTGAAACAGGTATGTGATAGATATAAATGATAATTGCCATTTAAATTGACAATCCCCAAAAATACCTACCTGGTTGGTTAAGTGTATTTGATTGGCATGAAGAGATACGAAGTGGATGACATGGAAAACATGAGTTTAATGTCCCAGTATTATCCATATTGATACCAATATTATCATCCTTCAATAACAATGTCTGTCCAGATGATGTTGTCAATGATCCTTGATTAGATGTACTTGTCATAGAATTTAACAAGGTATTTGTAGAATTATTACTTGTTGATGATTGTAACAATGAATGTTGTAAACTCAAATTAACTCCTAAACAAAAAAGTATATGTTATTTATGATAATAAGAGAATGATAAAGAGAGAGAGAAATAGTAAAAGAAAAATTAAGGAGGAGGATGATTAAAACGGATGAGAATATGGTTGTTAAATTAATTAGTTGGACTCTATATAAGACAACTTATTAAACTTAAGTATGTGATTTGTTGTTGATTAATGAATCAAATTACAAAGATGCTCCTCCAAATGCTAACAATAAAATGCCTTATATACTTTATTTATGCCTATATTTCTAAGTTTTGATAAAAATTAGAATAATGAGGAAATAAGAATAAATTGGCATGGTAAAATAAAGAAATAGAATGTTATGGTAATGAATTGAAAAAATAATTTTATTCTGGGAGTATGAATTAACATTGATTGTTTCCTATTTCTATAAACTTTTCATTCTATGTAATTATAAAATATTTTTGATAATCTCATACCATAAATAATAAAAATACAAATATGGAGACATTATCTTAATTCTTGTTTATTATAGTAATTTATAATAGTTTGTAACAAAGTATATATAATTAGAAAATCCTCTTTTTACTATATAAAAGACATTATTTATCAATTCAATTATTTATAACAAAATATCTTTTTTTCTCTCAAACTATTTTAATGTACATATATGTACATACACTATTGTGTAATACCATTTCATAATATTTACATATATAAAATTAGAATATACATGTTTATGTACCATTTATTACCATAAATAAATGATAGAAATTTCTTAGAATTATTATGGTAGTCGACATCATACACAAAAATATTATGGTAATATTTTTGGAAATGATAAAATTTATATCAGATAAATAAATATATAATCTATTGCGATTATATGATATTCAATTGAAAAAATATACATTAAATTGAAAAAAAAATTAGCGCAGAAAAATTAGTCATATCAATGTTAATACATTGAAGGAGAAAGTTAATAAAAATAAATAAAAATTTTAAATATATATAAAAAATATATACTTACTGCAATTGTTGAGATACTCAAACATACCTTCATTCTGTTGTTGTCCCATTGAAAATTCACTAGCTTTTAGTGGAGTAATACCTTGAGTATCATAAAATGGATTTCTTCCAATACCACCAGATGAAGTAAGATTTTGGACTTGAGAATTATACATAATACCATTTTGGAACGTTGGTAGGTTAAATTGTGTCAAATCAAAGGTGTTTTGATGTAAACCTCCATTTGACAGTTGTTCATTGATATTTGATAAAATTTTCTTATTTTGAAGAGATGAATCTAAATAGAATAAGGGTATTAATTAAAAATCCTATTATTTTTATATATATTTATAAATATAAATAAATGATTTTAATAGATGGCAAAAACTTACTATTGATGTTATCACCAGTTATAACTGAAAGGTTTTCTTGCTTTATGTCCATTTCAATTTAAATATCACTTTCCTTAAAACTTCCTTCCTATTTTCTTTATATTTTCCTCCTGTAATTGAAAAAAAATATTTTTAATGGTGAATAATATTTCTTAATCCTACAAATTTTCCACTCTTCTTGTTTTACTAATAATATTCCTATATTAAAAATAAATTAAAAGTAATATAAGTGCAAAAATATATATGTAAAAAGTAATATTTTATATAGGAAGCATAAACAAAAAATTGTAATACTAAAAGATTATGATAATATAATAGGATAGGAAGAATAATTATTTTTTTACCATAAAAGGAATGAAAATTTTTATAATTACTTGATGATAAAGAACTGATGTGGATATGTAAACTCTGGTTTCCTGAGTTAGGTAATTGTGTATATAAATAATAAAAAAAATTATATTTAAAGTATCTCAATACACTAATATTAGGGTAAAGAAAAAAAAAAAAGTAACCTTAGGAAAAGAGGAATATGTATGAAAGTTAAATGGATATGATAATATAGCTTATGACGGAAAAATGATTCAAGAGAAAGGAAGTTCCTAGATATCCACAAGAAATGGTATTTTTGTTTCTAGGAAGGATATAAGGAAAACATTCCGTAAAAATTTACTCATTTCTTTTATGATATTCTTTCCGAATATATCTATCAAAAATATAATATAATAAGGACAAACTATTAAATGATCACATTCATTTATTTGTGGTGGTGTAACATCGCACTCAAGAAGGCTATGAACATCAAGTATAACTGTTTCCTTTTTCAAAATATAATACCGCCCTATCTCTTATTATGGTGCCCCTTTATAAAGACATAGCTAATGTTTGTTTGTATTTTCAATTTCCCACCAACTCCACCCATCACTAAAACAGTTACAGTCTTCCTATTGGAGGAAATATTTCCGTTAATTATAATCCTTTTCTTTTATCCATAACTTTCAAAATAAATCAAATTTGAATTAAATATATCTCATTAAAATGAAAATAAAAAAAAGTTTTTTTGTAAAATAACATCAAAAACTATCACATTCTTTTTAATTAAATATTATTAAAATAAAAATAAGTTACAAATAGATGTAATTAATTTTTTAAAATACTAATCATCCAATTAATAATTCATATTTTTCTTAGATAATTAGAATTACTTTTTACAAAATATGAGATTAGATAGATGTAGGTGTATCTTTAATAATATCAAATAATCATTTATAATGGATAAAAAAATTTTTTTATATTCTTTAATATAAAAATAATCCTTTATCGTTTATCATTTTCTCTATATACTTTTTTATAAAATTTTAATAAAATATAAACTAAAAAAGAGGTAAATAAACTTTGCAAAACATAGGGATGAGGTAATAAGACTTTCGGAAGTCTGTCAGGTTAACATTTCATGGCGTGATTATTTATACAAGTTTGGAGAGATATGGAGCATACTCCTTTTTATGTAATAATAATAAAAACAGTGTTAATATCAAAGTTTTTTCTTGAAATAATACATGCGAATGCCGCTTATGAAAACAGAAGGAAGAATAAATATTGTACGAGAGTGATGGTTACAAGTGTCACTACCGGAGATTTCTTTTAATAAATAAAATTAAATAAATATAATCTCTAAAAGGTAATTGTGATTTATGGATAAATTTCTTGATAAAACATTGAAAAGCGACACTCTCTTTTTATTTTTCTTGACATCATCATAATGATGAAGTAGAAATTTAACTGTTAGCATTTTTAGTTTTATTTGATAAGACAATAGAAAAGTCTTATTTAGATGAAGAAACTTTTAAAAGCATAAGGCGTGTGTTACTACTATTATTTTAATAAATCTTTTAACTTTAATATCATCATTTTATAAGTATACAAAATTTTAAAAAGAAAAATCTTCTAATTCAAACATTTCCATATGGAAGAAATATAGATATAACCATCTTAACTCTTTAGTAATATAACTTTTGAAGTCAACAACAAAAATATAGTATATTATATCTTCTCTACAATACAGTCTTGAAATTGGAGATTCCATCTAGAATAAACATCCTTTCGCAATTTCTTTTTTACTTTTATCATTTACCAAAATTTATAAACTTCTATCTACATTTATATTATTATAGTAATCTTTGTTTGTTAAAAAAATAAAAATACTTTTACTATGGTATTAATTTATATAACAAATATTTTATAATATTCTATCAAACGTACATATAACAAACCATTTAAAATATAAATTTTTTATTTTAAAATAAAATTATAATAAAAAAGATTTTATTTTTTTATAATAAGTGAAAAAAAGAAAAGTGTAAACAATAAATTTGTATTTAAAATTGTTCAAATAATATTTTGGAAGAATGTTAAAGAAAATTTTATATATAAATACTATAAGAGAAAAATTTATTTGAATAGAGAATCATTTCTTAAAAATCACGATTTGTTTCCGGCAATTTTGCCTTTTTGTGACATAAACTCATTCTTGTTAAAATTTTCATTAACATACATTTGAAAGTATATTATTATATATGTAGGAAGGGTACGATAAGTTGATAAATACAAGAAAAACTGTCTTCATACATATACACAAATTCTTTACATCTCTCATTATCAACACTTAATGTTTCTTACAATTATTAAGTCAAACCAAAAATAATAATAAATAGAATTCATATATATTATATGGAGGAGAGAACAGTATTTTTAACTTCATTCCTCAGTAACAAATAGTAGTAATAAAATAAAGAATTAGTCTTTTATATAATATAGGAAGTTTGTTGATGACTTTTTAGAAACCACAACAGAACATGCATCTCTTTTTTTATATCCATCATCTCTTCTATACTTGAATATTTAAATTCATTAGTTTTCATATAATTTTAATGTTTATTTTCTTTCTAAACTATCCTTTTCAATGCCATACAAAAATCTTTTTCTCATATCATCTAATATTCAAAGTGATAAATAAAAATTCAAGTAAAATTGAGTATTCTCCTTTGATTCACAACAATTTATTTTATCATTATTATCAAAAATAAAATTTCTAATTGATGTGTTTAACATGAGTGAATATTTTCTTTTTATATCCATTACTAGTAATTATGTTCTACAAAGACATGACACTCAAAAAGTAAAAGAACTCATCAATTCATTTACCCTTTTGATATGTAATATATTATGAGTCAAGGCAGAGATTTTCGTTTGCTACAGTTATATATATTTAAATTACTTGTATTTTAGACAACTCGGCTTCTTTTGTCGGCAGCTGTAAACAGTATACTGAGTAATTATAAAACTGTTTTAAGTTTAACCAACTTGAATATTACATAAGATATCTATTTAAGTTATACCGATAATCGCTCTCATATCACTTTATAAGGTACCATGAAGAAAACGATTATTTTATTTGAAAGAAGATTTAAGGGATATCTATATCACTCCAAATCATATACATTTAATATATATGTTGTGCAACAAAACTGATAAAAACCAATTATAATAAACACTTTCATAAAGTGTATGTGTATGACAATTATTAATATTCTCTGTAACCCATATATAATTATATTATTACATCATTTAATTCTTCTATCAACATAGCACATATATATGAATATATTATCCATTAAAATAAAGATAACATAAACATACAGCTTTATTTTACATTTTTTTTGTAATGATCTAAAACCAATTTATAATATACACACATTTATAATACTAATATACATTTAAAGCTTTTAAAAAAACGAAAAGTACATTAAGATTTATCATTATCCACATTTTTATACATTAATATTTTCACTTAAAAATATACTTAAATTTAATAAAATATATTTATTTAAACAACAAGTATGATTTTTGTTATGACTATAAATTATATCACTTTATTTTTCTTCAGAACAAAAATTAAAATAAATTGCAGGAAATGACAAAAAAAAATTGAAAAGAAGAAATATCTTTTAAATATTATGATAAATTATTTTTCCTTGTAAATATGAAAGATAGATAGGTCCATACAAATTTTCTTAGTACACGTTAACTTTCAAATGAAATTTTGTATATATAAATTAATATAATAACTGTAATTAATAAGATCTCATTAATTTATCTCTTTGGGCAAAGATGTCAGCACGTAGACATTGTGCAAATAATATACCCATTATTTGGGTTACTGATATTATGACAAGAAAAGTTCCAGAATATATAAAATTATTAGCTAACCATAACTGTAATTTTGGTAGACAACCCTCAATATATATTGCTTTAACAAGATTCTGTTTATTTAATCTTGCACCATGTCCACAGGCGTAATTTGTTAAACCATGATCGGATGAATGTACACAACATGAAAATGGTACACCACCAGCTTCTTCCGATTTTAAATTTGTCGCTGAAGCATTAAAGTATATATTTAAATCCCAATCATCAGCACCATTAATACCACAACATTGAAAATCTTGTTGCATCCAATCTATAACTGTTTGTAAATCTGGATCATCTCTATACATTTTTATCATATCATCTAACTTTAGTTTATACTCTCCCTCAATATAATCTCTTGATACATACACAAACATTGCTAAACTTAATTCGGCAATTAATATTAATCCCAGTATTGTTGAGTACAATGCCAAAAGACAGGTATTCTCTCTTAATGCTCCAACACAACCACTGAATCCTATTAAAAATATTATCGCTCCGACAATTATTAAAATCATTGATGGATCAAGGTAGAATTTTGATAATCTATTTAATTGAGTATACGGATTTGTTTTTTCTATTTGTGCCCATATTCCAATTGCTAGGAGTGCAAAACCCAGTATCCAAAATGAGACATTAAAGCCAAAGACTGAATATTTCATACAACAACTTATTTCTGTTTCATGATAAGGATAATACCTGTAATGATGTCTATATCTTTCTTCTCTGGACTGTTAGAAAGATAGAATTGTGGTGAAAAAATTTACTATTAACTTACTGGTATATTATTTGATGACAATGGATGCCTACTACTATTTGTAGGTTGTCTTCTAGGTTGATTTGGCATTATCAATAATTTTATGCAAATAAATATATCTTTTATCAATAAATTTTTATTAAATAGCCATAAAATTAAGAAAACAAAATACAAGATAAATGTATTTCTTTTGGGAAGGAAGATTTTATATAAAATATTTTAGTTGCAAAAAATAATACTTTAAGGTGTCTATTTTATCAGGTATATATATCGTTGAAAGTATCTCTAACTGATGAGTAATGTAAAAGTATATGTCAAAGATTGTATATACTATTCACTTTATATATAGAGTAATAATTTATCTTAACATATATACCAACACAACACTTTATTTACTAAAATATAAAAATATAACTAAAACAATTCAAAATGTTTATAATAGTAATATATGAAATGTAAAATAAAAAAAAAGCAGTTTAACTGTCGTGGTTAATATATCTCCAATCTACTCTTCCTCCTAAGACTTTTATCATGCTGTTTATGAAGGTACTATGTGTACATTTTGTATAGGAGTCCGTGACTTTACAAGTTAAACGAGGTCATTATATAAAGGCAAAACGTTGCCTCCATCTATCAAAGAGTTGATGTTTAATTTGATTTTTGAAGAGCTTTAAGATTGTGTGATTTGAAAATTTAATTGTTATTGACAAATAACATAATAGGTAACTTCAATTTTATCTATTAAAAAAGAAATGAAGAGAAAAAACTAGTGAACCTTGCGATGTATTTCGATACAAAATATTAATATTGTGAGGAAACATGTTTTACTTGTTAATCTTGTGTAATGATATTGTTTGACAAAAAAATAATATACCCATAAAGAGTTGTTTAGTTAGATAGGAAAAGGTGGAGAGAAGAGGGGAATAGGTAAAAATTGATGAGGAGTGTTGTTAGATTATATTTTATTAATACAAAATCTACAAGATTGTCATATTATTATTGTTGTACAATAAATAAGTGATAAATATCATATTATATTTTATTTATATACATTGGTGCATATTTGTTAAAAGAAACATAAAGCACAATAATAATATACACTATTATAAAGAGACATGATCTATTGATAAGGAAAAATATAGTAAATGGTGTTAATGGTTGTTTAAAATCAAAAATCATTAAATGTATACTTTCTATGCTGTAGTTTTCCTCACATTAGGAATTATTGGATTCCTTATATCATTATTCATATTATTTATTCATCTCTACTCTAATCAATTATCCCAAGATTATGTTGCTGTTGTTTCAAGACTCGTTGTTGATGTTATAATTCATGGAATATTAATAACTTCTGGTATCCTGATAACACTAAATTATACTTGTATATCTTTTATAACATTATTACCGGTCATAATATTACAAGTAAGTGGACCACTGAATATTTATGTAATATATAGAAAATTTAATTATATCCTTTAGATATGTTTTTCATTAAATAATAATATTTACATATTGTTAGCAGTTCAATATCCTGTTAAACTTTTAGAGCTGCCCTTAAGAAGAAGATATTTGTTAATGTTTATATGGTTGATTATTAGTCTCCTTGTAATAATTCCATTTGTTATTGTCAAAAATGTGACGATATGTGATTTAAAAGACTCATATAGAATTATTTATATTATTATTGGAGTATTTGCTGTTCTCTCAAATATAATAATTATTATTTCAATTTGTTGTGTTCAAAACTCAAAAACAAAAAGAGAATTGGCAAATGAAGCTAAAATAAGTATCCTAGCTACATTGTTACCTTCAGTTGGTTGTATAGCCGCTTCATGGTATGATATAACGGAAGAAGCTAAGGATATGGTTTATGCCTTGTGTTATTGTTTAATTGGTCTTTATATTATAAGTAATAATGTCTTTACTTTATTAAATGATGACGTACAGGTAATGTTTACATGTCGATAGATGAAATACGATAACAATTACTTTTAGAAAGCAATAAAAGGAATCTCCCGACGTTTACGGCCCCAAAATTTTAATAACATATAAAAAACCAAAAGTTTTACTCCCAAAGTGATGTTTTTTTATTATCATAAAAAATAAAAATACATAAAATGTTCTCATTAATAAACAAACGGATGCCAATAGAAAAATAATCATCTACAGACTTCCGGCAACAAAATTTCACGTACTTTTATTAAATAAAAATAATCATAAATTACATCACTTTTTTATATAATAAACTAATTTTATGGATATATCTATTTTATTCATGGTAAAATTAAATATCATTTAAAACATCTTTATCAACAATGTACATATATATTATTTAAGTGGTTGTTGAATATTTGTTTATTAGTAAATAAGTGAAAATTTAATAAGAATTTCTTCTTTTATGACTCTTTTTGAATATATATCACTACTAAATAGTGATGATATCTATATATTTATTATATATCTATATGTATAAATATCCATTCAACGGTTTTTATTTAAAAATACATTCATTTAATTTAACATACTATTTATATATATTGTCATTTTATCCATATTTTTATGATTTGGTTATGTTATTTGGAACTAAATAAAAAATTATTTGTTACAAATTTTTACATACTATATAATAATAAATCTTCCCATAAAATAGACTCTTTACTAACATTCATTTTTTTGTAAAAATTATATCATTTATGGTGTTAATAAATGCTAATGATATATTTAATGTTAAATTTAGTAATGTGTAGCGCGCAATTTAAAAAAGAAGATAAATTATTGAAATAACTACAAATTTTGTTTTTAATTTACAACATAGTGAGGAGAGTTAAGTTTATTTGTTTTTTGAACATAGATCATTATGTTATTAAAAGCAGCATTTTTATCATACCATTTACGGGAATTATCAATTATTTTTTCTACCAAAAAAATGTTATGTAGTAATTATATATTATAAAGTGATCATTTTTACTTTAGATTGTCCAGTTTCCTCAAGATACCCCACAGGTTATTATTTCGAAAATAATTATTTATAAATACATGCATAAATTGAAGTATATATTTTTGGGGTTTAATTTAAATACTTTTTTTGCTATTCTTTTAACTCTATATATCTAAAATGGTAAAAAAAGAAAATTAATAAACTAAAAAGTTGCTTTTAAAGATAATTTTTCAAAAAACTTTAAACTAATATCGTTTTATTTTAAAATATATGTATATATTTATATAATGCAGATAAAGGAGTTATTTAGATTTAAAGTTTCTGATATGGTTGAAACATTGTTTGGTATTTTTATAAGAAAAAGTGAAAAGATGTCCCAAAGGTACAAATAATATTTTAGAAATTTGAAAGTTGTATTGTAGCTACTATAAATGGCACTTCCTTTTAAATATGATACTATAGACATATTATTTCTTGTTTGTTAATTTTAAAAAGTTTATACTTCTTATCTTTTTGTTTACAATGTATTATATTGATAATTGTTTATAAGAAGTGATTTAACGGAAAAGAAAAAAAACTTTTTCAAACATATTTTAGGAAACTATTAATCCTCCGGTAATGGGTGAATGACCAATTGAATGAAAATTTTCTACTATACAATTGCTAAATATTTTTATTTTGATTTATTTTACTAACAATTTATCATTTAAACGAATTATTTTTATAAAAATTAAAAGATGGGGAAAACTTCAACAACCAGATTACTGAGTAAGTTTATAATTATTTTTTTTTACATTTTTACAAAATATTAAATAAATATATGTAGTAAAAACAAATTTTTAAACAATTTTTTTAAGTATTTAAGGAATGTTTTTAGATAAATAAGCTAATATATATTATTTTAATGATTTGATTACCATCAGTAACCATTTAAAAATATATATTTTATGGTTCATTACTCTTTACTCTTTATTTTCACACTAAAATTGGCATTTAAAACTTTTTACTATTAGATATATAAAATGATTCTTTACTCCTTAACAATAACAAGATTTATAAATATATGTTTATATAAATCTGTTGTATTTTATCTTTTGCATATTTTTTGTAAAAATTACACATATGAATCTATATATATATTATAAATCCCGTTTAACCGTCTTTCACATTTTTTATTATATCAAGGCACAATATACATATATTTATAAATGTAACTACACTAAATATAAGTTTTATATATAATTAGATATCCTCAATATAAATTTGATAAATATGCACATGTTAACTTAATTGCTCAAGAACAATATTTAACAACTTTTTTAGTTCACAAGTTTATTTTAAAAAAACAATTAAGGTTAAATATTTTAAAATATAATTTTCCTTACTTAGTATCATAGTATTCCTTTAAATTATATTAGTTTTTTTAAACAATTCAATTTTACTCATAAAAAAGATTACTATAAATAAACTTTTCTAAAACGAAATATAATGTCTCTTAATTGTTCTTAACAAAACTTTATTTGAATAAATTTGTGCATCAGTTTTAAATTTTTATCAGTTAAATAAAAGTTGTCATGCCTTTTTCGATATAAAGTTAAATTATATATAAAATAGTTTAATATACTCAATAATATAACACTCCCAATGCTATGATGATTGATATTGCCAAGTTTTTTGATGACAACATGTATAATTTTTTATGCAGACTTCCTAATTGGGAATGTTAAATTTTCATTAAATATCTCCTCAAATTTTTTTCCTTCTTCTCATTTTTTTAAAGTTTATTTTTTCTCTTCTCTTATTGCATATCAATTACCATAATTTTATTTATTTTTTAATATTTTTAGTGGCTAAAGCTGCTGTTATTAGTGGGGCAATGATTGCCAGTAAAACTTCAGAATCTGGTATATCCAATCCATCGGAGATGGTTAAAAAAATAAGTACAAATGAAAATTACATAACGAATAAAACTTCAAAAGATATTCAGGGACCACAACACCATACCTCATTCCGTCCCAAAGAATCACTAACAACATTTGCAGATCTCCTTAATGCCTCATCTGCATTAACAAAAAAGCGTCTGAGAACAGGTATGATAATAATTTTATTATAATTATTCTACTACAAGATCACCTTTTCTAGAATTTCTTGAAAAAAAATCATTCATTAATTTATTAAAATTGGCCTGTGTATTTGACTTATTTACAGTTTCGTTAAATACCCCAAAAACACTAGAATTATGGTCACCCCTATTATATATTATTTTTGTCGTTGATACATTTACAACAATAACATTTCTTGTTGAAAATATTATTAAAATTAAATACTATGGCTTTATAAAAAGAACAAATTCATATTTTCGTCAACGATGGCTACAATTTGACTTTATATTAATGCTCTCCCAAATATCTTCATGGATTTTAGAAGTTTATTTATTAATAACAATACATATGCCTTTCTTAAATTTAACTTATCGACCAATCTGGACAATGATAAGATGTGTAAGACCATTAGTTATAATAAGATTAATACGACTTACTGTTAATTTTAATCTGCCGCAAAATAGAATACAACAATTATTAAGGAGATCCAGTCAACAAGTGCAAAATGTTACTGTTTTCTTTGTCTTTTTTATGGCACTCTATGCCATATTGGGTATACAATTATTTGGAAGATTGGATTACCATTGTGTCCTACCAGGAACAGATCCATCTAATGTTACAATCCATGATCTTGCCATCCCTGACACTATGTGTTCAAAAAAGGGTGGTGGTGGTTATGAGTGTCCAGATAATTTAGAATGTATGAAATTAGATTTAAACGCTAAAGCAGAAGGTTTTTATGGGATGTTTGATAATTTCGGTGCTAGTGTATTTACTGTTTATATGGCAGCATCAGAAGAAGGATGGGTATATGTTTTGTATGATTGTATGGATTCATTACCATCACATTTAGCATTCATCTACTTCCTTACATTAATATTTTTTTTAGCATGGCTAGTTAAAAATGTTTTTATAGCTGTGATAACAGAGACATTTGCTGAGATTCGTGTGCAATTTTCTGAGATGTGGCAAAAAAACGATGTCTCAATAGAGGAGGAATTTAAAAGTAAAATAGAAAAAGGGGTAAATGGATGGAATTTAGTCAAATTAGATCTCGATAATAAAATAGTAACAGGGAAATATCAAATATTATCAACAATTCTTCATTCCGTCTTCTTTCAAGCATTCGTTATAACATTTGTACTTACTAATGCTTTCGTAAATGCCTCATTTTTTTGGGCACATAATGAAAGTGATATAAAAAGGAAAGAGTTATATTATAAAATTGAGTGTGTCTTTACAATTATTTTTAATATTGAATGCCTTGTAAAAATAATGTGTTTTGGTTTTAAGCAATACTGGAAGAGGAATGTTTTTAAATTCGAACTTATCTTAGCAATTGGAAGTACCTTAAATATTTTACCAATATTTTATGATAAAAATATATTTACATATTTTCAAGTTTTTCGTTTACTACGCCTTATCAAAGCAAGTCCAATACTAGAGGAATTTGTATGGAAAATATTTAGTCCAGGGAAAAAATTAGGTGGTTTGGTAATATTTACAGTAACATTTATTATTATTGCATCAACGGTCTCATTGCAACTATTTCTCCATGTTCCAGATTTACATCATTTTCAAACATTTCCTCAAGCTTTTATGGCCATGTTTCAAATAATAACACAAGAAGGATGGACAGATTTTGTTGTGGAAGTATTACGAATGATTAATGATGAATGGACTCCCTTTGTTGCTATATATTTTGTTGCATATCATCTCTTTGTAACATTAATTGTTCTTAGTTTATTTGTTGCTGTCATTCTTGATAACTTAGAGATGGATGAAGAGTTAAAAAAAATGAAACAATTGAAGGCTAAAGAACAAACTACCTCAATGCGCTTAACTTTACCATGGAGGTTAAGAATATTTGAAAAATTTCCCACTCGTCCACAAATGGTAAAACTTAAAAAAATAACTAGTGATTTCCCTACTCCGAAAATGCGTGACTCCTTTACACATCAATTTGTTATTAATGGAGAAGCTGATACAGAGGACCATTTTGAGGACAGTGCAGCAAATAGTCATAAAAAATTACTAACATCTAATAATAAGATCTTCTCAAAAATGAAAACAATTTCATTAAGACATTCAGGTTTTTCAACTATGGGAAATATGATAAAAAAATTGTTTACCAAAAATAGACATCATCAGGCTAATTATTTTAATAACAAAAATTTAGATGCGACACAAAAAATAATTGAACAACTTAATGAGAATGGTGACTTTGGTAGATTTAATGAATACCCAAATGAGGAGCTTAAAAAAGATTCAAAAAGTGGTGGTGGTATTGATATTAAAGCATTCCAACAAAAAAGACTTTTAGCAGAATTTACAAGGAGCAGGATAGAGGAAGAGATGAGAGAAAATCACCCATATTTTGATTCACCACTATTTCTATTTGGTAGAGATTCGAAATTTCGCAAATTTTGTGAGTATGTCGTTAATGCACAATATAATTATTTAAATCATATGACTGACAATAATGTTATGTCGAAATATTCTAGAAATTATAAACAAATACGTTCTATTATTGGTCTATTACCATACCTTGATTGGTTTATGGTATTTGTTACATCAATAAGTTGTATATCAATGATTTTTGAGAGTCCCTGGCCAACGACAGGTGAAAATTTAGTTATGTTTAATTTTTACCTACAAATATGTGACTATATATTTGTCTTAGCCATGACAATTGAATTAACTATGAAGATTGTTGCAAATGGTCTATTTTTTACACCAAAAGCATTTTGTAAAGATTTAGGTGCTTTTATGACTTTATTTATATATATAACAAGTTTAATATTTTTATTAACTATGAAAAAAAAAGTTGAAATTAATTCAAAGGAGCAATTATTAATGATATGTAGAGCTATGCGTCCTCTTAGGATATACACATTAGTACCACATATTAGAAGGGTTGTTGTTGAATTATTTAGAGGATTTAAAGAAATATTACTTGTAACAATATTAATGATTGTTGTTATGTTTATGTTTGCTAGTTTTGGTGTGCAAACTGTTGGTGGGAGGTTAGCTGCATGCAATGACCCAACAATAACGACAAGAGAAAATTGTACTGGTGTATTTTGGCAAAAAATTTTTGTTACTAGACTTGAAGTTCACGGAAAAAATGATGAAGATATACATCCAAAGATCCTAGTACCGAGAGTATGGACAAATCCAAGAAATTTTAATTTCGATCATATCGGTAATTCAATGTTAGCGTTATTTGAAACGTTATCATACAAAGGTTGGAATGTTATAAGAGATATATTAATGAAACGTCAGGGCCCATGGGCTGTTGTATTTATACATATTTATGTTTTCATTGGTTGTATGATTGGTTTAACATTATTTGTTGGTGTTATCATTGCTAATTACACACAAAATCGTGGTACAGCTCTTTTAACGGTAGATCAAAGAAGGTGGCACGATTTAAAAGCAAGATTAAAGATGGCACAACCATTACATGTACCACCAAAACCAAGAGATTCTGCAAAATTTAGGAAACGTGTATATGACTGGACAATGTCAAAAACTTTTAATAATTTCTTTTTTTATATGGTAATTTTTAATTCAGCAACACTCCTAGTCCCATGGAGTGTTGAGGAGGAAAAAGAATTATCGAAATTTCTATATTTTGTTACATTTTTATCAGCAATAGCTAATGTAGCATTTGCAATAGAAGTTATATTAAAAATTATTGCCTATACAATTAATGGATTCTGGCAAAGTAGGAGAAATAAAATAGATTTACTAATTACAGCATTTGGTATCATATGGATATTTTTACATTTTTTTGTAGCACTACCAGCATCTGTTGTTGGTGGTGCAGTTAGTTTAAAAAGGTATACATATACATTTGGATATGTTGTGGTTGTTGCAAGATTTTTTACAATAGCTGGAAGGAATACAATATTAAAAATGTTAATGTTAACAGTTGTTATGTCAATGTATCGGAGTTTTTTTATTATTTTAGCAATGTTTTTACTTGTTCTTTTTTATGCATATACTGGTGTAATATTATTTGGTATGGTAAAATATGGGCAAGCTGTATCAAAACACGTTAATTTTAGATCAGGTTCAGAGGCATTAGTTGTTTTATTTAGATCAGTTACCGGTGAAGATTGGAATGATATATTTCACGACTCCTCAATTAGTCCACCATTTTGTTATTGGAAAGAAGGCTTAAATTACTGGGAGACTGATTGTGGTAATTATTATGGTGCAATTATTTATTTTTGTTCATTTTATTTAATTATAACATATATTGTAAGAAATTTACTTGTAGCTGTAATTATGGAAAATTTTTCACTCTTTTACTCTTCTGAGGAAGATGCTTTATTAAGTTATGCTGATATTAAAAATTTTCAATTAATATGGAATATGTTAGATACAGAACAAAAAGGTTCTATTCCAGTTAGAAGAGTTAAATTTCTCTTACGCCTCCTTAAAGGAAGACTAGAAGTTGATGTTAATAAAGACAGACTTCTTTTTAAACATATGTGTTATGAGATGGAAAAAATTCATAACGGTGATGATGTGACATTTCATGATGTTTTGTATATGTTAAGTTATAGAAGTGTAGATATAAGGAAGTCTCTTGAACTTGAGGAACTCCTTCAAAGAGAAGAATTAGAATATATTATTGAAGAGGAAGTTGCTAAACAAACTATCAAAATGTGGCTTGAAAAATGTTTGAGAAAAAATAGAAATTTAACTGTGCATAAAGAGACTGTTATACATCCAACTTCTTTTTACCATTCAATGGTTCATTCTACAGACGATGATGAAGAGTATCCTAAATTTATACCATTAGGAAATAAACAAGTATCTGGTGTACTGAATCGTTCTGAAATATCATCATCGGATAAGTTAACATCAATATATAGTAAAACATCGGTAAAAGCAGATTTGTATCATTCAAGATCAACAGATGTAATACAACCTGACAATATTTCAACAGACATACCAACACCTAAATTAACAAAACACATTGGAAAAGTAAAAGAGAGAAGAAAGTCAATATCAGATGTCAATGAAACAAAAAAATTTATCAATGATGCAGCTAAAAAATTTTTAAACTCTTCAAATGTTCGCAAAATTTCAATGATAGGTAAAAAATTATCCTCCTCTTCAACAACATCCTCCTCTCCCCATGACCAACAACAAAATATACCACTAACAAGCGTCAGATTATCAAAACATCTACACCATCAATTGTCAGCACATAATCTTGATCAGATAGAGGAATGGGAAACTGATGATGGTGATATTCATAATTCAACACATTTTATAACACAAAAATTGAGTTTACCATCATCAAAAACTACAATTGATTGTTCAAATTTTACATTATCACATCTAAATGCGATAAATACACATAGTCGAAGTTACACTATTAGGAGAGCTAGAACAATATCACCAACATATCATAATTATACTTTAAGAGAGGAAGATACTGTATCAACTGATATTGAGATTTCTTCTATCAATGAGGATATTGAAAAATGGTGGGATTCTATTAAATAATTTTATTTTTAATTTATTTTTTTTTGTAAAATGGTCAAAAGGCTTTATTTTCTAAAAATTTAATAAACATATTAGAGAAGACTATATGATTATGCATACAAATAAAAAGGGACATTAATAAGTGCAAAATGTAGTGAATTTGTCCCACCTAGTAAATTTTAAATTTTTTTGGTTTGCGAGAATAATCTTATCGCAGTTATTTGACATTTAAAAATTAAAACAATATTTATAAAATTATTAAATACCTTGCTATCTTTTAATGATATGATTTCCATTTTAAAACAAGTTGTTTTATACAATATAATTCAAAATATAAAATTAGATCTTAATTTTATGTAAGATTGAAAATACCTTTTTTAAAAAAAGCATTTATGGACATATACAGTATCTTTTTTAACGTGCTTCATTGTTCAAATTAATATAAATTATAATTTCGTATGAAATTATACTCATATGAGGACCAAATTTTTTTGTGCTGTCTTTAAAGATAACTTTTATGAACATCTATTAAACATTATACACGCGATTTACTTTTCCTGGTTTAAAAGACCTAATTTAACAAATATATTTATGTTTTAATTGTTTAGTAAATAAAACGGTAGAAAAATAAATAAGCTTATCTTCTAAAAAATTAATAAAGTAATATTTTTAGTAATTTTAAACAATTAATTAACTTTAATTTCTGAGTAAATTAATAGCTTTAAATAATCGAAAGATAAAAAAACTCAATAACATCAATTATATTTATATCTATGGTTTTTTTCAAATACTAATTTGTTTATACGCTAATATGATTATATTATTGTAATTTCATATTACCACTTTTTTTATATTATCATTAGTTTAATAGTTCAATTTGGTTAATTTGACTAAAATTTCATGCAATGAATGTTTGTAATATACCAACTGTTTACAAATTTAAAGTATGTATTTACTATAGAATATATATATTAACAATTTGAGTGATTTAATACTTCAAAATATTAAAATCTTGAAATGTTAAATTATTAATTTATGTGTAACAAATAAAACTTATATTTAAAGTGCAAATAGTAGCAGTATCTAAATATTCTAATTATATATAATTTTTTATGTCGGCCAAAAATTTGCCTCTTCATGGCTTTGTTTAACCTTTCAACGTGTTCTACTTAAAAATTTTTTAAATAAAACTATTTACTATTCTCTTGTCCATACAATGATTAGTTGTTAATATATTTTTTATAAAATTAAGTTTCCCTCTTATTCTGGTGTCGAATTTTTCAAATAAGTTATAAATTATTCTATTTTTTAACTTTTTGAAATGATATCTAAAAGACGAAACTATAAAAAAAGTATTTCTAAAAAAGATGTTTTTTAAAAATGATTTGATTTGGTATATTCAAAACGTTTTGATACTCGTTCTCAAAATTAAATAAAAAAAATACATTTATTGAATATTTAATCGTAAAAATCAGTTTTTTTAAAAAGAGTTATGGCAAAGAGGCAATTAATCTTCTTATTTTTTTGTTTTAGACATGCTATTTGAACTTTAAAATAATGCATATTTTAATTACAAAATTATTTTATCAGTAATTTAAACTTTATTTATTTGGATTTAAATCTTTAAAATTCTTATATCGCATATTAATTAATAAACTAACATTTCAATATATTAGTATTTCAATATTGCAAAATGCTTATCATTTATGTTGTTGATATACATACTCTACAATGTTTACATACTTCAAATTTGTAAACAGTTGGTAATACTACAAACATTCGTTGCATGAAATTTTAGTCAAACTAATCAACTTGAATGATTGAACTTTTAAAACTATTTAAATAATAATTATATAACAAATTGGTAACATAGAATTACAACAATAAAATTTTATTAACATATAAATAAATTAGTATACAAAAAAACAAGAATATATATAATTAATATTTTCAGCTTTTTTATTTATTTGATTATTTTAGAAATATTAATTTTTTAGAAATTAAAGTAAATTGATTGTTTCAAATTATTAAAAATATTACTTTTTTTAATTTTCTAGAAGATAAGCTTATTTATTTTTTTAACGTTTTATTTACTAAACAATTAAAACATAAACATATTTGTTGAATTAGATCTTTTGAATCAGGAAAAGTAAATCGCGTGTATATTTTTGTAAAAAAACGAGGAAATTTATGTGACAACCAAACATTTTTCGTCATTTAAAACATTTTTACTGTTGCTTTATATTTTCGAAATTGGAATAAAAATAATTTTTTTGAAAATGGGACATTTTATTGCATTTTATCAGATTCATCCTTTGTTGTGTGATTACTTTTACTATTAACTTTAAATTAAAAACCACACGAACATTTTTTTTCATAAGTATGATAAAAAAATTTTTTTAATTTTTCATGATCAAGAAATATTTTATATTAAAAAAGCTGAAAAATATTTAAATCAATGTTGTATATACTGTAAATGTTAGTTATACAATCCTTAATAGCTTTTTTTTATTACATATTCAATTTTAATGGTTTCTAAAAAATTTCCAATTTTTAAAATTATTACATTTTCTTTTTTATAAAATGAAGATTATTTATATTATTTTGACAGTTACTGCAATTAATATCAATGTTTTTTGCGATAAAGTAATTGTTAAAACAATACCAATCGAGCCTCAATATTGTAATTTGATAAGTTGTGATGGTGAATGCTATGCGTATAATTAAAGTGGATATTGCAACAAGCGGCCATATTCATTCTCTTATGAGATAATTAGCGAATGTCATTGTTATGAAGTTTAAGAAATAAACTAATATTTAAAACAAGAACTTCACACAAGGACAATTACATAAATGTTCATCCTTATCTTTAAATTTTTTCTTCAAATCATGGATTTTCATCTTTATAATGAACTGCAATAGACGTAAATTTATTACTTTCGTTTTCGATTTCTTTGAAACAATGTTAACTCTTTATTTAGAAATTATTATAATGACATCTAAATATTAAAATTAAAAAAATTATTATACTAGAACAGACAAAAAGCGTACATCACTAAAAGCAAAATTTAGGTATTCTCTGTTAAAAGTTGTTTTTTTTAACTCCTATAGCACATGAAGTTAAAAATTTGAATTTTATTGGGTGTGTTTCATGATACAATCAAATATACTAAGTTGATTGTTTGTCATGGTTTTTTATGTATAAATGCCAACAAAAAAATAATCTCATCTTCTCTTAGTCAACTAACATTAACCTCCTCATAGCGCAATGAGGATGAATTTTTCTTTTTTAAATTATTAATTTATTATTTAGTTTTTCTTCCTTATTTTGTGAAAATAAATTATCAATTTAATCTCTTATTCTGAAACAGCGTGATACAAGTTTATTAAATTTTACGCAAACCTGTGTCCCTTTTTTGTGTGTATTAAAAAGTATTATTTGTAAGTTATTGAAAACGTAGGCTTCCGATCAATCAGATATCAAGTTGTATCTGTAATAGAAATCTTTTTAGAGATGGTTTAAATATTTTGTTTATTAAGTAACATATAATTAATATTAATAAATTGCAATTTTAGCCATGTGCGTGTAAAATATCGTCTCAATTCTTATTTACTAACTTTTGAAAAAATATAATTTTATGATAAATTAACCCAAAATAAATAAGTATTTAAAATTGTGATTATGCTTTTCAATAAAAGATGTAGTAAAAAAACTGATTTCTACAGTTTAACAGAAAACATTAAACTTTATTTCGAAAACCAATTCTCTAATTTGATATATGGATAAAATAAAATGACTATAATTTATTAAGAAATGATAAAATATTAGAATTTTACATAAAGACTACCAAGTTATATATCTTATGACTTATGTTATTGTATTTTAAATTAATTTAAAACAAATTGCTTGACAAAGATTGTTTTTTATGTATAGTAGACGTAAAATTATAATATTCAACATCAAATCATTTTACATCATAGCGTTTATGACCATATTATTTTAAAAGTTTTTTAGTCTAATTTTCCAATTAGACTCTTTCCAAGTTTACCCATATGTCTTCCTACTTTTTTGCCGATGAAACCGCTCTAAAAAAATTAAAAATATTTTATTATAACTTACAGCTTTTGAGAGAAGTGATCTCTTTTTTCTATTATTTTCTTTTGCTGTTAAATAAGATTTTTTTCTTTTAAGTAATCTTTTAACAGTGTCTTTACCTTTTCTTTCAAGTCTTTTTAATGCTTTTTCGCTTTTGGTAATTACACTTTTTATTTTATCCTCTGTTTTTTTCTAAGAAAGAATTAATAAAAAACTTATTAACATACCAAATTTTTCATGGTACCATCTTTACTGAAATTAGTTTTAAAAAAACTTTTTATTTTTTCATTCACATTTTTAGTTCCTTGTTTTAAATGATTTAAAACGCTTTTTTCGCCTTGTTCTCCAATAACTGATGGTAAATTTCTATTCCATTCTCCCACTTTTAAAGAATCAACTCCAACAGTATCGGTTTCAGAGAATGAAGATTCTTGTAAACTGTATTCCACAGTCAAAAGTAGAAAGATAGCTAAATAATTTACAAAATGCATTTTGTTCACATTGTGTATTTCGATTTATTTCATTATTTATACCTATTTTAGTATTTAATTAAATGAAAAAACTTCCATAGCTAGATTCTAAATATTAGAAATTATTAAAAACGAAAACCTACCAATTTTTTTGCGTTTTATTACATCATTTTATATTTAACATATGTTTTTTATTAATAGGAATGTTTATTTTTCATATTTATTTTCTTTTTAATCAAATTTTTTTATAAGTATTTGAAATTTTTAATATGTTTTAAAAATTGGATAAATATTTAAAATACTCACAATATACAAATAATGTTATAGTTTCAATTTAATAGTGTAATATTTAAGTAGACACATTCTAATCCATAATTTTTAAGTTGCTATTAATGGGTGTTGAATATGATGATCTTTTGCAACATATTTTAAATTATAATAGAAAAGGTTGTTTACTATCAATAATTGTGAATTTTAATAACGAGTATATACGTAGTGCATGATAGATGCATTCTTAAATAGGATCAACAAAAAATTGAAAAATCTGTAATACATTGGGTATTTATGGGTTTATAAATGACACTGAAGCGGAATTTTGGTAACATTCTAATATTTAGAGTCATAAAAAAGAAAATTTCCGTAATTATTTTATTAAACATTTATGAACGACTGATTTCACATAGAAGAGTTGGAAGTCGACGTTGTGAAGAAAAAAGTTTTTGTAGGATTTTGTTAAAAATTTATATTAATTATTTAAGATTTTTTTATATTTTATTACAAAGTATTTTTAAACTCAAAAATAAACTTTTAGTGTAATCTTTTGGCTTATTAATGAAAACATATTCAATTTTATAACTATGATTAATTAAAGAAATGATTAATTATTAATATTTTATATAAATATAATAAAATTGAATATTTTGAAGTTAATGTGTTAATATTTTTAGCTTATTTAAAAAAAGTTTTATTAATTAAAGCATTTATTATACGATGGTCATTCAATAAGTAAAGAGACAAATGATCATAACTCAAAAATTTATTATTGTATAAATCCCAAATTTTACTAATTTTTCGACATAATCTCCTGCTACATTTATACACTTGTCCGATCTTTCCACGGGCTTTCTAATGTCGATGGCAAAGAAATTTCTACCCTGAGATCTTAGCCATTTTCTATATTTTTTCCTTTACTCCTCATTATCGTTAAATTTTACTCAACGAAAAAAATCTTTAAGAAGCCCAAACAAAATAAAAATCTGATTATTCACGGTCTGGACTGTACTGTGAATGTGACAAAATCTCCCAACCAAGCCTTTTCGTACCTTTTTTTACGATATTTCAGTTTACTTTGAATTAGCGAATAAACTGTGCTTAAACTTGTACCACATTTTTTCAGAAATTTGCACGATTTATACAGCTTCTACCATATTGCTTAAGCATCCGGGAATAGATTTTGTAAATTTTAACCTTGTTTAAGACATGGAATCTTATTACAAAATGTTTTTTCTCTTAATTACAATTTTTGAGTGTGGATACCATTATTATATAGTTAAATATAGTTTATTTATAACGAAAAATTTTTTTTGCAAATTATGTAAAAATGATAAAAACAGTTCTTATTTCATGATTTACTTTTTATCATCGTTCTTATTTTGCTTTTTTTTACCTATGGTCATTTGTCTCTTTACTTATTGAATGACCCTCGTACATATTACTAGATGTAAAATTTTAATATTCATCATAATGTCAAATCATTGAGAGAATTTTTATTCTTTGTATTTTAGAAATTTTTTGCGATATTTTTAAATCTTTAATCAAAGTCACTTCCAAGTCTTTTTGCTAAAAAAAATTAAAATTATTCTATTATAACTTACGGCTTGAACAAGAACTTATCTTTTTACTTTACCGTTATCATCAATTGAGGCTAAATCTTTATAATGTTTTTTTCCAAGCAATCTACAAAGTTTTCTTGTAAGTGCATCCTTAAACTCATTTAGTTTTGTTCTGCCCTTTTTTAAGAAACCCAATAATCCATCTTTTGTTTTTCTCTAAAAATAATGGAATTTAACGATTTAATGATCTACCAATCAATCGGTAAATCTATTTGCACGAACACGGGAAACTGAATTCATCCCATTTTCTTTGGTAAAATTAGGATCGGTTTTTTCAATAAGCTTCAAAATATCTTCTGATTCTCGAACAATTTGTGATAACTCATTAGGTAAATTATTTTTTTCATCATTGCTAAGTTCTTCATCATAATATGTATCAGGTTCTTTAATGATTTCTAGAACATCAGGTGATTCTGATTCAACTTGTGGTAACTCTTCCGTTCGGTCACTTTCTTCCTCATTATAAACAACTTTTTCAGAATTTTGATCAAATCGTTCAACGGATTCTTTAACTTCTGATATTTTTTGCTCAACATTTAGTGAGCTTTCAAGTACATTTTCCTCATCAACATCCATTCCTTCATGAGAACCTGAATAGGGAAGCTCCTCAGTTTCTGACTCTTCAGTACCCAATTCTTGTAATGGATTAGGTTACGTTGATTTCTTTTTATTACTAGATTTTTTTTAATTCCTCTGTAAGTGAGGAAAGGTTTTTAAATGAAAATAGAACCTCAGGAGAATAAGGGGTTTCAAGAGAAAGATTATTTTCAGAAGAATTTTCTTGGAAACTATATTGAACAACCAAAAGTATAAAGATAGATAAGTACTTTATAAAGCGCACTTTGCTGATACATTTCCGAATCACTCAATTATTTTTATACCACTATAAATATATTTAATTAAAAAATAACTATTTTATATCTATATTCAAATATTATAATTTAAGAGAAAAAATAAGTAATTTTTATCACGATTATTTATATTATGTTAATGTTAAAATATAATTTTTAACTCGTATATTTGTAAACATAGCTTAAAATAACAAAGTTTTTTTATATATGTCATTCCATAAACGAAATATTGTTGTTAAATATTAACAAAGCAAAATATATTTTTTAAAGTGGCATAAATAATTAGAATAAATTAAAATATTATGATTTAAAAGCTGTATAAATATTTTTAGTCAAATATTGAAATATTGTCAAATTTTCAGCGACCATCATTTTTAAATATTGTTGATATATTCTTATGTTATATTTTATTCTAATTATCAGTAAATTCACTGTATGTAATCAATTTTAAAGATATTTAGAATTGTCTCGAACTATTTATTAATCCATAATTTATGAATATTAAAAGTACTGTAGAAAAAGCTATAAATTTTTAGTTAAGATCCATAAATTGTGTCAACTAAAAATTCTTTGACGACAGTATATGAGAAAAAATTATAAATATTCATTTACTAAATTTGATGTTACTATGCTTATATTTCTAATAAAAAATTAATTGTATTATTTACATACTTTTTAGAAAAATTCCTCTATTGGTATTAATATTGAACACAAATATAAAGTGTATATCAAGTCTTTTACAACTACACTTTGTAGTAAAACAATTTCTATGAAGGTGTTCATATCGTAGAACATTAAACAAACTTTTTGTATTTAAGAAGTTTTAATTTCTTAAAATTTTTATTTTAACATTAAAATTTGTTACAGACTTACATTTATAGTATTAATGTTTTGTTTAAATAATGTAAATTCACTCATTTTTCTAAACTTATGCTGATTAGTGTGACAATTAGTTATTTTAATGTAAATAATAGTTATTAAGAAGTACATAGAAAATTAACTATTTCAACCTTTAAAATTGCATTAACCTAAAGAAATTAATAGATTGATATGCATGATAATGGAATTAGATATCTAATTTTGTTATTTTAACAATAAAGATATAAAATTTAATGACTATATTTTATTGAAAAAAAAACTTATATTTTACACTAACATAATATAATTATATATCTTATATTTTGATATTTTTAATTAATTTAAAGACAAGTTTCTTGTTAAAAGACTATATTATGCATGATATTGATATAAAACAAAAATATTTGCTTCAAAAAAAATCCAGTAAAATAATTTTAAAACTCTACTATTTTTTATAATCTTTTTTAAAATAATTTGTTTAATAATTTGGTTTTAGCTTTACCAACTAGACCTTTTGCTGCACTTTTACCTACATTCATCTAAAAAAATTTAATAATACTTAATTAGAACTTACAAGTTTTGATATTAATGATCTCTTTTTCCAGTAACAGATTCTGCTGGTGGTCCTTGAGTTGTAACTACACTACCAAATAATGTAGTCGTTCTAGGAGTGCTTAGAGGTGTTATTCCATCAACAGGAGAATATTGAAAACTGTATTGAACAACCAAAAGTATAAGAATAGTAAAATATTTAATAAATTTCGTTTTAATGATATTTTTCATTCTAAATCATTTCTTATTTATACTTATTTAAAAATGTCTTCCTCTATGAAAAAACTATTAAATATTTAGTATCTAAATATGATATCTTAACAATTGAAAAATCTAATCATTTTTTAAAAGTAATCGTGTTACTCAATTTCGTTTTTACGTTGTTTATCTTGTAAAATATAATTTGAATGTATATAAAAGTCAATTTATGATAATTTGAATTTAAATTTAAGTTTTCATAAAATAATATGTATTAATAAGATAAATATTTTATAAAAATTACAATACCATAATTAAACAAGCTTTGCAAATATTTTTAAACAAATAAAGTAGCTATTTTTTCAGTAAATTTTAAATATCTTTATTTTATTATTTTAGACAATTTAAATGTTGTATTTTTTTCACTTTTTTTGTAATACAAATTGGAAATCACTAACCACTAAAAAGTTTCCAAATGTTAAGAACTATTGATTTATTTTGTTGGTAACATTTATTAGATAAAATTCTAATCGAATTAATGAAGATAGCCCTTAAAGCATAGTAATAGGCAGAAATCACTAACCTTTTATAATTTCTTTCCAACTTATTATGATAAGTGATTGTTAAATTATTAAATAATAAACTATAAAAAAGTATAATTTTTGACATTTCTTAACTAATTTGTCTAAAGAAAAATAAATTAAGAAATGTGCACATATTGAGGTGATATCTTGTCAAATAAAAAACTTATTCTTACATATCTAACGTTGTATTTATTTCATCTACGTCTTCAACAAAGGTAATAAAAATAAGTGTTTTTTGAATGTTCATCCTAATATTGATAACTTCATTAGTCATTTTGTGACTAAAAATATAAAAGAATTATTGGAAATTTGAAAACAATGACACTACGATTTTTTTTTACTTTCTTAGCAATCAGATATTTAATTTCTGTACTAGAATTTAGCAGTTTTTAATTTTATTATATTATCGAATGAAAAATTTTATAATACATTTGTAAGCTTCAATCATGAAATTTTTTTAAAATTACGAATAAAATGTAAATTTGACGAAAATTTAGTAAAAAGTTTAAAGCTTTGTGAATAATATTGCCCATATGTTTTTTAAAATATAATTTTAATAAAATTCAAATTTTATTTAAATTGCCTAATATTTCTCAAGTGATTTTGAATGAACTATTGCATTATTTTTATCTAAAAAATTTGTTTAATTTTCAATAAAATACCAAAATTATATTACCAAAGTTATTAATTAAACGAAAAATATTATATTTTTGCAATTACATCAATAAAACCATATATTTTATTGTTTTTTTTATATTTTTTAATTAATCTAAAAATTGTTTTCTGGACAAATGATTATATAATGTAATGTGTTCAATGCAAAATGATGATATTTACCGTAAAACAAATCTAGTAAAATAATATTAGAACTCCAACTCTTTTAGAATCTTTTTTAAAATAATTTTCTTATCAATTTTTGTCCGACATTTTTAGCCATTTTCTTCGCTGCCTTTCCTCCAAAACTACTCTAAAGACAATTAATTACACTTTATTAGAACTTACAAGTTTTGACATTAATGATCTCTTTTTTCTAGTAACAGATTCTGTTGCTGGTTCTTGAGTTGTAACTACACTACCAAGTAATGTAGTCGTTCTAGGAGTGCTAAGAGTTGTAGTTTCACCAAAGGAAAATAACGAAAATTGGAAACTGTATTGGACAGCCAGGAATATTGGAACAGCAAAGTATATTATGAAATGCACTTCGCTGGTATCATGCATTCTAAGTCATTCTTTATTTATACCTAGTTCAAGTTATTTAATTAAATCCTGTTTTTGTGAGTCAAACAGACATTGTGGGCACAACTAAAAATTCTACCTTCTATTTTTATTTCATTACACACAAACGATTTTTTTCTCAAAACAAGGACCAATTATCAAAATAAGGACCACTCTATCAAAAAAAAGACCACTCCATTATTTTCCGGACTAATTTATTAAATTTGAATAATTCAATTAAATTTTTACTATTTTATTGTCTTTTTTGTATTAGATATTATTAAATAAAGTTTTTTTATTTTATTTGTGTGTTTTTTTAAAGGGAACAAAAAATAAATTACATAAAAATTTAATTATAATGTTTTTACTTGTTTGTTAAAAAAAGTTTTTTTATCTAATTATTTTGATTCGAAGTAAAAAAAATATTATAATAATATTTTATTATATAAAAAGGTACAAAATATAGAAATATCAACTTCTTAATGATAATTAT
The DNA here is from genome assembly GCA_005656395.1 of Strongyloides papillosus. Lineage (NCBI taxonomy): Eukaryota > Metazoa > Nematoda > Chromadorea > Rhabditida > Strongyloididae > Strongyloides > Strongyloides papillosus. The sequence continues at coordinate 727,410 of SRSI01000044.1, forward strand.
GAAATATCCGTGTTGAATTATGAAGCATTAATCTTGATAACATTAAACTAAAAATTTATATTTTATTGTGTCAAAACTATCTTAAATTTAAAATTGAATATGTTTCGAACTAATTTATCCTCGTGATTTTTACAAACGTCTAAAATTTTTTTTATTGTAAAAAATGATCTTTTGACCTATTATAAAACTTTTTAAAGATTATAAAAATTATTTAAACATTTAAGATCATTTTCACATTATTTAATACTTAGTAGAAAATAAAAAATTTTTGCTGACATGCTTGGTAATTTATTTTTACCATATTTTACTAGTAGTTAAGTGATGCTTTACAATATTTTTTTTCAAATTAAGTTTTTGATTAACGAATTTATTTATTTTTCTATATTATTTGCTTTACTAGATTATTTAATTAACATTTGTGATAATTTTTTTTCATTTTTATGGCATAAGAATTGATAAAGTGGTCAAGGGATGAATACAATAGTGCAGTTTTAATGAAAAGAACTGTTTAAGTGTAATAAGTTCTGAAATATTAAAAAAACATTATTAAAACTATTGCAATATTGGTAAAACTAAAAAAATTATAATTACCATAAAATTTAAATATAATTTTAAAATGGTCCTTTTTTGATAAAAATAGTCCTTAAAATGAGGAAAAAATCTTTTGTGTGAACGTTCCCCCAATTAATTATCATCTTATATTTTTATACTGTCAATATATTATATTCTATAATAAATTCCTGCTAACAATAATTATAATTTATTGAGTAAATGACAGAATTCTAATATTTTATAAAAGTATAAAAACGTCGGCTTACGATATATTATATAGTTTTTTATTTTTATTTGATTAAAAAATAAACATTATAATAAATGATTATATTATTATAGTGTGTGGTGCAAAATAATAATATTCATCGTTAATTCAATCAAGTTCAAAATTTTTACATTAAAAATATTTTTTGGTAATTTTTTATTTTGTCATTTGCATACATTTCCACCATGTCATTAATCAAGATCAATTGCATTTTGTCTTTCTAATTTCCAATTCTAAAAAAAATTAGATTTTTTTTATTCTAACTTACAGGATTTCTGTTTAATGACTCATCATATCTATTACCACTATCATCATCATTACTATTATCAATATTATAATCATTAATATTATAGTCATATCCATTTTTTCTGGAATAATAATCTTCCAAATCTTTTAATTCTTTTCTATATAATCCGTTTGCCCAATTTCTGCCGCTTTGTGCGTCCTCTAATAATCCTGCAATTAATTCTTTTCTATATGATCCTTCACTACCTTCAGGTAATGTTGAGCCTTCAGTAGAGCTAATTTCGAGTGATTCTTCTTCAAAAGATGAATCTTGGAAACTGTGGTGCATAGCTAAAAAGATGACGATAGCACAAATTTTTATAAAATACATTTTATAAATATTTTTGAATCTAGATCATTCCTTATTTATATTAATATCAACGAACAACACACAAAAAAAAAAATGGGACAAATTTTGACATTATTACATAAAATGCAATAAAATGTCCCACCACTTTGAAATGTCAAAATTTATTCAAATTTTAAAAATATCAGGCGACAACAAAAATGTTTTAAATGACGCAAAATGTTAGATTTTCGCATAAATTTGGTCGTTTTTTTATAAAAATATATACTTTTAATATTTTGAAGTAATGAAACATTTATTTAATCTTAGAAATTTTAAAAATATTACACCTATTTTAGAATCTAATTTGTTTTTATAATATATTATGAAGTGAGTTATCAGAAGTCAATTTCGTGTAAAGTTGTTAACGTTTTAACAAAAATCATTCTTTTAAACAACCCGTTAACACCAGTAAATTTAAAAAATTAGAATTTTTACAACAACAATAAGAAAGAGTAATAATTATCTAACCATACAAAGTAATGTTTATTGAAAATATTATCTTAGTACTTGCTATTTTTCTTATTTAAATTAAAATATTTAAAAATTTTTTTACTATGAATAAAATGTATAATGTTTTAAAACTTTTAAACAGTTTGACTTTTAAAGATGATCTTGAAAAACAATATAAAAAGTTGAGTCATTAGATGAATATAACTTTTTATAAAAATCTTATTTATACACAGAAAAAAAAATGGGAAAAATTTTGACAAATCTATCTGAAATGCAAAAAAATTTCCCACCTATTAAAAAAATCAACATTTATTCAAATTTTAAAATTATCGAGCGACAGCAAAAATTTTTATACAACGCAAAATATTAGGTTGTCGCTTACTTTTTGCCGTTTTTTTACAAAGATATATATGTTTGACTTTTAAATTAATGTGAATTTTTTTAATTTTGATATTTTTTATGACATTATTCTCATTTAGATCTTAACTTGTTTTTTTATTTTATAAAATATGATATTAAAAGTCAATTTCGTGTAAAATTATTGATGTTTAAATAAAGATCATTATTCTAAACAATCTACTAACAACAAAAAGTTTAAAAATTTCATAGAAATAACAATGAAAAAAAATATTTATTTACTCACACAAAGTATTATTAATTAAAAAGCATTATTTTAGTATTCGTTCTTATTTTAAATTAAAATATGTAAAATTTATTTTTTTACTAGAAATAAAAATCCATATTATTTTATAACTTTTAATAAGTTTGATTTTTAAAGATGATTTTTAAAAGACATTATGGAAAAAATTTAGAGAATCAAATGTGAAAATTTCATGAAATACAATTTATAATAATTTAAACTATTTCAAAAATATTAAAAAAATGTGCTGTAATATGTTAAAAATGTTTTTTATAAAAGTTTTTGTAATTTTACATAAAATTAAATTCTAATCATGTATTTTAAAATAGATTGTAGAAAACAACTTGTATTCTAAAATAAAAATAGTATACTATAAAAATAGAAACTTATTTTAATAATTCCCTAACTATTGTTTTAATTTTTATAAACGAAATAATTGCGATAAAATTAGTCGTAAATTAAGAAAATTCAAATTTTTTTAGGTGGGACAAATTGTTACATTTTATGCAAACCTGTGTCCTTTTTATTTTTTGTGTGTAGACATGACAAAATCATTTATCTTATAGCTAATAATTTCTATTATTTATATAGTATGTTGTGCAAAATATTAATACTCATTATAAATTTAATTAAACGTTTCGAATTTTGTATATTTTGGAAATTTTTCTTATTGGCTTTACATTTGTTTTTTTCACACCTGTATTCAAGATCAATTGCTTTTTGTTCTTCTAATATCGAACTCTAAAAAAATACAGAAATCGTTTTATTAAAACCCACAGAATTTTCAGAGAGTGATTTTTTATTTGTATTTCACTCATTATTTATTTTAAATTCCTTTAACAAAAAGTAATAATCGCTCAAACTCTCTTCAACTTCTTCCATTAGTTTTTTAATCTTTTCTTTCTTTAATTCTCTTCTCTAATGCTTTAATTAGTCTCGCTCTTTCTGTTATTGGGCCATGTGATACAGGACTTTTGAATATAGTTGGCTCTCTTGGAAAACTAACTTTATTTTGACTCTCTTCAGAAGAAGAGGAAGATGAAGAGGAATCTTGAAAACTGTATTGGACAATCAAAAGGGCTAGAATAGAAAAATATTATATAAAATACATTTTGCTGATATTTTTCAATTCATTTCACATATATACCCAATTCAAGTTATTTTATTAAAAACAAAAAATAATTTCTATTTACTATGTAAATGTTTTAATTTAGAAAAAAAACTTAAGCTCCTTATATATCAGAAGTTTCTGTCTGACTGTACAAATATTTTTTTTGCCATGTTTATATATTAAACATATTTTAAATTATAAAAATTCTATTTTTTGGTGCTTTTATTATATTGTAAAAAAAAATTTAATATTGGCTTTTGCACTCACAGAAAAAAGGACAAATTTCGATAATACATCATGAAATGCAATTAATTGTCCCACCTATTTAAAAATTAAATTTTATTGAAATTTTAAAAATATCTAGCACCAACAAAAATGTTTTAAACGACGCAAAATACTACGTTGTAAAATGAATTTTGTCTTCTTTTACAAAAATATATATGCTTGACATTTTGAATAAATGTAACTTTTAGTTAATCCTGATATTCTTTATGATATTAAGCTAATCTTAGAATTTAGCTTGTTTTTTATAATATATTTTGAGATATGTTGATGCAAATCAATTTCGTGTAGAATTGTTACTATTTTAACGAAAATCATTATTTTAAAAAATCTACTAACAAAAATAAGTTTAAAAATTCTATAACAATAATAGCGAAAACGAAAATATTTAACCACGCAGATTATTATCAAATAAAAATATTAATTTAGTAATTTCTTTTTCTATAAATTAAAATATTAATTTAGTAATTTCTTTTTCTATAAATTAAAATATTAATTTCACCATGAACAAAATTCGTTATGTATTTATAACCTTTCATAAGCTTAATTTTAAAGATAATCTTTAAAGACAGTACAAAAAAAGTTGAACTATTTAAAGAATAAAATTTCATAAAAAAATATAATTAATAGTACTTCTAACAATTAGAACATATTAAAAAAGATACTGTGGTATGCTAATAATTATTTCTATGAAAGCAATTTTATTTTTACTTAGAATTAAATCGTAGTCTTGTATTTTGGAATGTATTGAAAAACAAATTAAGTTTTAAGATAAAAATAATATCATACAAAAACAACTTATTTTTATATATTTTTTAATTACAGTTTTAATTTTCATAGGAGAAATATTTGCTATAAAATTAATCGCCTATCAAGAAAATTCAAATTTCGTTAAGTTGGAGCGATTTATTACACTTTACGCGAACATATGTCCCTTTTTTTCATTTGTAATATTGAAAAAAAATTACTAACTGATTTTTCTTTTATGTATTTCTTTAAACGAAAGTAAATGTTGTGATATAATCCCAATTTGAAATGTTTTACATACAATTAATTAATCCGTTATAAAAAAAATTTGATTTTATTTAAATAAAAATAATGACTAAGTAAACATGATTTATTTTGTAGTTGATAAAACATTAATATTTTAAAAACCTAAAGTAAAATCATGCATTTTAAATCTTTTATTTTTTTATTTTTAATTAGATTTAAAAAATTTATTTTGATAAAAAATTTATTACATGTTGTTTTGGATGTAAAGTTATTATATTCATCACTAAATGAATTTCCTTATTAAATTAAAGTTTTAAATATTCTAAGAACTATTTTTATTATGTTTATTCTTTTGACTTATCCATTTACTTAATGACGTCTAATTGCACTTATTCTTTTTAGTTTCGATTTCTAGGAAAATGTTAAAAATGTAAAATTTTACAACTTACATTTTCGCTAGAATTGTTTTTGTTTTTTTTCTTTAACATTTTGCTGAAAAAACCTTTAGCTTTACTTGATAATTTTTTTATATTTTTTGAACCTTTTATCATTGTTTTGCCTATTTTATTTTTTACATCATTCTAAAAAAATAAAAATTATTGATTATTAATTACACACCAATTTTTGACCAAGCCTTTTTTTACCAACTGAAGAATCTGGAAAGTCTGATGAATCAGAGGAATCTAAAGAATCGTTGTTATCTTTATTTTGATATAAATAAAGTATTGCTGGAGGACTTGCATCATTAGACATTTCTGTTCCATTTAGTAGTGAATATGGAGATGATGCTGTTTTTTCTGCCGAGTCACTTTCCAATAGTTCTTCTTCAGATAATGAAACACTTTCAAGAAAAGGAGATCCATTAGAAAGATCTTGGAAACTGTATTGAACAACCAAAATTGAAAAGATACCAAAATACTTCATAAATTGCATTTTACTAATATTTTCAAATTAATATCGTTTCATATTTATACCTATTTTATGTTATTTGATTAGTAGAAAATGATCGTACATATTTGAATTCTAAATATTATTAATTTACACAAAAAAAAATTATTCTATTTTATTATCAATTGTATATATTTAATATATATTTAACCCCAAATATATGACATTTACAATGTTATTTATTAAACAACATTTTGCCCATCAAAAAGTTTTTTTATTATTTTCTTTTAAAAGTAAAAATTTCATTATAAGTAATCAAAAAATAAATTATATTAACAAAGTTAAATAAATAATTAAAATAAATTTAAATATTGTAATCTTTTTTTTTACAAACTCATTTAATCAAATAAAAGAACAAATTGATAACATCTTTTCAAATATCTTTTTTTGTTGTTACGGTTAACTGTATAAGAAATATTTTATGCTTTTTTATTTTAAAATGCTAATTTCAACGTAGTTTATGGTATTTATTTTACGTGAATAATATTGTACAAAAAATTTTTATTATTTTTTAAATAAAATTTTCATAGTAAAAAAATCTTTATTATCCTTGTAATCTTATTGTTGTGATAAAGCATTAATATTAGTAAATTATATTATGAATTATATATACAGTATTTCTTTTTATATGTTTGATTATTTAATATGTCTCTTGTTAAGTCATCAAACTTCTATAACTAAAAATTTCATATTAAAAATTACAACATAATATAATCAGATTTGAATATTTATACTTAATTTTGTTTAAAAATCACATTAATTAAACAAAAAGCCTTTTTTATTGGTTATACCAAAAAAATTACTAGCCTACTTATTTTCATGTTTTTTTAACACAAAAAAATTGCCTAATTTCAGGTAAATTTTAGATTTTTTAAAAACATTTAATGAAATATAAAAGTTAAATTTAATTTCATTGTAATTAAAAAGCACAATGATTAAATGAATATGATTTACTAAATAAATGATATAATGCTTATATTTTACAAGGTTAAAATAAAATCATATATCTCTAATTTTATGTCTCGGTAATTTTAATTAATTTAAAAACAGATATGTTATATAATATTATATTATCTATTTTGTTCAATGTAAAATTATAGAATTTACCATTTAATTAATCCATTTACTAAATGATGAAATTTAAATATTTTTCAAAATAATTTTGAATTTTTTTATTTTTTAATGTTAAGTCATTAATAGTATCTATTTGGATACACTCTCTGTAGATACTATTCAAAAATGAGTTGGAAAATGTCACATTACAATTTACATTTCCACTATATCTAAGTAATACATTACTCAAAGCTCTATCAAAAGCATTTCCAGTATTTGTTTGAATTTTTTCATATTCTTTATCACTTTCTCCCAATACATTATTCTAAAAAACTAGAAAAAATGAACTAACTACATACTCATTGTTTTAAAAAGTCATCAATACTATTTGAAGAATCGTCATAGTCTTTTTTAAGATCTTTAACGCTCACTTCATTAGGATTTGGATCTGTTAGTATATCTGTATCTACTCGGAATAGGTACGAGGATGGCGTTGTTTCTTCTGTGACGTCATTTTTCAATTGTTCTTCCACATTATAACGATGTTGGGAACTGTATTGAATAGTCAAAAATACGAAGATTGTAAAATATTTAGTAAATTGCATTTTACTGATGCTTATTCAATTAATAATATACCACATTTATATTTATTTCGGGTTATTTAATTTAAAAATTATATTTCATATTTATATTTAAACAATGGGAATTCAACATAAATAGAAACTAGAAAATTTTATTATCAAATGTAATTATTTTATGATAAATATGCATTCTATTAGTATAATTTTCCATTAAAAGTGATTTTACACTAAAAAAATCTATTTTTTATTACTTTTTTTTATTATGATATAATTTATTAAAAAAAAGATAAAAAATTAAAATTTACATATTTCCAAAAGCTTACAATTATTTCTTTAACAAAATTTATAACAATAGATCTATGTCATTAATAATGCTTTAAGGAATACAAAATTAAAATTAGGCACAAAGTAAAATTAATATTAAGAAAAATATTTACTACAAAATTAATTAGACAATTAACATAAAAAAAATTAATAAAGAATTTTAAAAAATATTTTATTGTTTTTCTTCTTCTCCTTTATTCATATCCAAATATTAAAAGTACCTTTATTCTAAAGAAAAATTAATTAAACGGTTAACTTTTTTACTAACTGTATCTGTTTGCTTGGACTTATCTTCAATACATTAAAATCATTTATTAATAGAGTTATTCCAATACAACAAAAAATATTTTCACTATCGTAGGACCTCTATGCGCATCTTTTCTTGGATTCCTGAGTTCTTTCTAAAACTTTTTTTATATTTATAGAGAAATATTTCGTAACACACCTATTTTAAGTCATTTTCCGTTAGTTGACAACTGTTTAATGATAAACAACTTAGGAGTCCCCATAAATATTACCTTTGTTTTTTCTAAACCTAAATTAATAAATTAGTAGTTCCTTTTAGAATAAAACTTACCCTTAATGTAGTAGTATTAACTTAACACTATATGAACTCAGAATACAATAATATAATATTTCTACCGCACTTCTGCTTGGGACTTCATACCATCACCACCCTTTAGAGCATACCAATAATAAATTTAAATACTTTTATAACTATGAAAAATTATAGAAGGCGCACTCAATGTACAAAAAAGATAATGAAGCATTTATAATAATCAATTACAGCTATTAAAATTCTTAACGACGTATATATACCAATTAATTAGCTTGCAAATTTTTATAGAAACAATGTACGAATTCTTTAGAAAAAGTATAGACTATTCTAGAATCAAAATTCAACACTTTGTAAAACGTTAAAAGTTATTAGCTAAGTGCATATAGGTGGTAAATAATAGAATATATAGATTTTTATGGTATTTTTAACTCTTTTAATATGCCAATAGATTTAAATAAAATTATTTTTATCAAACTTACAAATGAAAATATAAACAAAAAATAATTATTCTTTAAAAGTTTATTGAATAATAAAGTACTCAAAAGATTTACAAACATAGTAATTAAAAAAAATAATAAAAATTTAAAAAAAGTTTCAATCTCCATACTTTCACCGTCCATTACAAAACTTAAACTCCTCAACACAATGATTATGATGTTTAAATAAATCTTTTGTGACTTGAAACTTCTTTTTAAGGCTTCAAATAAGTGCAACAAGTTTGCTTAACAAACAAGGATATCTCTTTTTCTTTCAATTTAATAATAAAAATAATTATATTATTATGTATTTAAAAAGTTGTATAATAAGTGCATGTGTTTATGATTAATAATGATGAACCTAGAGAAATATTTCTGAAGTATTGATTTACACATGTGTAGAAACTCTACTAACAGGACTATCTCTTGAATTACCATTGTTATCAACACAAGCATTTAATAACGGGGTACCACTTTCATTATCTGGTGTTATTATTTCTCTTAATGGTTCCATTGTCATAAAATCGTTCCTATCACCGCCACAAAATGTTGTTGTATTATTACCATAGCCATCATACCTTAAAACAGTTGTTGCCTGACTTGAATTTGAATCTGTTGTTATAAATGTTACTGGATATCCAGTTTGATATGAACCCTTATCGTAACTAGCATTATAATCTAAATCTGGATTATTTTGATTTATTGATTCATAAACTTTATTGTAAATTAATCCACCATTTGAATTACTTCTTTCATTATGTAATAACTCCACAGAAGCAAAATTAACATCATCTATTGCTGCACATTCCACTTGTATATCACCAATATGTTTCTTACTTCCTAAACGATATACTGATTTTCTTTTCTTATATCTATTATTATAAAAACAATATAACATCCCAAGAATACATGGTAAAAGAATTCCACAAACTAAGATTATCAAAAGTGTCAATAATATATCTGAATCAATTTTCTTTATCAATCCAGATACTTTATAAATAACACTATGTGAACGAAGTGACATAGTTGCTGAGATTGTTGCGTACATTGTTGATGCTGTACAATTATAATTACCTAAATCTTTTCCTTCAACATCATAAATAACCAATTTACTCTCAACGCCATAATTTTTCTCAACCTGTACAACATTAAATCTTTTACTTGGCCTTCCAGTAACTATATTTTGTCCATTCAATGTCCATATAATATCTCTAGGTTTTGGGTAACCGTGAAATTCACATGATAATGTACCAGTTGACTCAGAATCAACGTATACAGTTTCATTTGCACGTACCTGTAGATCACCCTCAATAAATAAATTATGTGATAATATTACAGGATCAAAACCCTTATTCATTGCAACACACTCATATTCACCTGTCTGCCATTTCTGTACATCATTTATTGTAAAATTTACGCCTTCATATATTATTTGCCCATCACCAGATTTCCTCCAAAATACTTTTGGTTGTGGATTACCATGTGTTTCACATGAAAATGTTGCCTGGTCATTTTGATGTACAATCATTACCTGTGATGTACTAATAAATTTTGGCTCATATAAAACATTCAATTGGATTGTACCAGAACCTAAACCAAGTGCATTACTTGTACGACATGTAAAACGTGAATTATGATCATCGGGTATAAGATGCTCAATGTATAAAACTTTTTTTGTTGCTTTTTTTAATAATTCATTATTATGATACCATGTATATTTACCATCTGATTCTGGTTTTGCATTGACATTACATATAAGTCTAATCTCATCACCTTGTTTTAATGATTCATTTTCACTATCAATCGTTACTGACACTATTGGTTTATATAAAAGATTTAAGGTAACTGATGATAATTGTGGTTCATTGTATGTTTGGTGAATAATAATGCAAGATAATTTCATACCATCATATTTTGGATCAATCATTGTTGTAACCTTTGCTAAACTGTTGTGAATTGTTTCATTCTATCGAATGTTGAATTTCCTTTAATTGTTCCACTTTGAAATGGTATTGTCGAATTTCTAAAATATTTGTCATATATTACATCTGGTACCTCATCACCAATCCATGAAAGAATACTATTAAGTGTTCCTGATTTTGTTATCGCCCAATACAATTTTGGTGGTGGATGAGATTTTTCTACAAAGCATGTCTCCTCCAAAGGAATTCCTTCTTTAGTGAAAACAAAATCTCCATTTTTATGTTTTTTACCTGGATTTTGTTTATCATAAATACCATAATCATCCGGAGTTTTAAGAACTTCTAAATAAGCTGGTTTTGTTTTCTCAAAATTGTCACTATCCTTTGATGAAGTAACCTGACATTCATAAAAACCATCCTCCCATCCTGTTACATTTGTTATCAATAAATCGTACTCTCCACTCATTGGACTTCCAACCATTTTAAATTGTTTAAACATTGGTAGCTCTCTTTCTGTCCCTAAACCAAATCCTTCAAGAAGCCATTGAACAGTTCCTTCCTAAAAATTAAAATTTTAATTAAAAAAAGCGATAATGAAAACTTACTTGATTTTCAACACGACACTTTAGAGAAACAGTGTCACCAACAGTAAACAGTTGTATTTACAGGTCCTTCAACAATTCTCTGGACCTTTCTAGATTCACGAACATTTCCATGTGATGTATTAACAAGATATAATATTATAAATAAAAATGAATATATAATTTTTATTCTTGTGAATTTAATCATCTTCACCAACAAAAATACGAAGCAGGATAAATAAAAAAAAGTAGAAAATATTAATGACTTAATTTATAATTATTTTTAAAGGTATATCTAAAAATAAGTAAAAAAAATGAAGATAAGAGTAAATTTAAAAAGATAATACGGAAATAAAGTAAAAGTTTAAAAAAACAACTTGTTAAAGTTGTAAAGGAAACTTTTCTATCCAGTTCATCTTATTGAAGTACATTTATCATACTTCTACAACTAACTATCATTGATACAACAAATATATATACTCTAATAAAATGCCGCGAACAGAGGTTATAAAAATTAAATTATTAATAGATCATTTAATAAGAATAAACTTAAATATACATTCCATAACATCTCATATATATACGTTAAATAAATTACTTTACAGTTATTAACATAAAATTTGAACAGACGTTTTTATAAATATATTACTATTAATGTTTTAATCAGTTATAGAGATGTATAAATTTATATGGTCTTTAAAATAATATGTGTTCTATATAAATTAATAAGCTTTCACTCAATTACAACAAAAACAGAAAACATTATTTTTATTTAGTAATACTATGTAATACACATAAGATAAAACATCTAATAGGTTTTGTTTTTAAATTTACATTACTTACAATAGAAATGTTTTGTTATTGTATCAAAATGTTTATAAAATATTCTAACAAAAAAAATGAATAATTGATGGAATAAAATTAAAAATATATTATAAGTTAAATGCTGGTATATTAAAGAATATATCGCAATGCTATAAAAATAACCTTATTATTTTTTTTTTTCTAAAAATTTCTCCTCAACCACAATACTGTAGTAAAAAGGATAAAAATAATCTTATACAAGGAGAGAATTATATTAAAGCAATTGTAAAATTTCGTTAAAAGTGTATAACAATATATTTTAATATAACAAACAATAAATAATAAATCTTCTTCATTTGCCTTATCAAACTTTCATCATCTCCCCTTTTTAGGAGACCTTCTTATAATATATATACATATATTCCTTAACATATAGAAGATTAAAAAGCTTTTCATAAATTGCTTTATGAAATGGTTGAATTTTGAAAAATGAAATATTTTACATATTAAGTTATCATTAGAAAAAAAGAAAGTTAAAAGTGTTATGAATAAAGAATTTTAAAAGGATAAATACTCTTTATATTTGAAGGATATATCTTTTTATATAAAGATATTTATTCATATATAAGATAATATAATAATGATAAAAAATATATGCAATTTTGAAACTTTTATCATTCCTAATCATGTACTTCCTTTTCATCACATCCTCCCCTCAATCTTTTCATATTCTCTCCGCTCTTTATCTTACACTCTTTTAATAAAGACATCTATCATTCAAGATACGATTTTAAAAAAGGTAGTGTTAAAAATATTAATAATTATTTTTTAAACCATCCATTATTATATTACAATTCTACTCCCATTTATCAAATTTTTTTCTTCCAACCACCATCGTAATAAAAGTGATAAAAATTTAAGATTGTTTAACAAAACTTTAATAAATTGTTATTTGCTATGTAATATAAATGAAATATGAGATATTTAATAAATATTTGTGATTAAAAATATTCCATTATTAATGTTCACTTAATTATAGCAAAAAGGTGTTGGTAAATAAATATAAACTTTGTCATAACTTATGTCATTCTAGAATGCCAACTGGTACCTAATTATGAGAAAAAGAATGTTTCCAACAAACTTTTTGGTACCCACAATAAGTGGATCCCCTAATTATGTTTATTTAATCTTTATGCATCCCCATTCAATAATAATTCTCCAAATGTAGATTATTCATATCTGGTGATTCATTTTAATGAGACAGTTAGGTAATACTTTAATGAGTATGAGGTTTTGGATAATTAGAAATGTACTAAAATATGATTATAAGAAGTAAACATTTAAGGATAATATTTTTAATAATAGTCATTATATTATTTATTTGTTTTAAAGAAGTATGACTAAGGATAAATAAAGAAATTGGGAGAAGAAAACTTGACAGGTATTATTTATACAACATTGATAAAAATCACTTAGTATTAAATCTTTTAAGTTTCCAACAACTAAATTATCATTTAAATATACTTTTGATAGAACAAAACAAATCTCAAGAAAATATTCTCATAATATAAAAAAGACAAAATTTCTCATTAAACAAATTTTTTTCTTATCATATTTCTTTCAAGGTTAAAAGAAATTTAATCAAGTAGTAAATATTTATTTTTTGATAAATATTAAGCCATACTATTAAAATACCCTCCAAAAAGTTATAACTTTAATTAAACTGAATCATTAGAAATTTTTAAAACCATATTTGAAAGCGTAATATTTTTTATTTTTACACATACCTTGAGGATATAACGCTTGAGAAAATTTCTTAAATATTTCGAAAGATATCTAAAAGAATTTAACCATTCCTTAAAAATATCATCTGTAGGGAGGGTAATAAATAATAAAAAATTTCTATTAAAAATAATAATTTTAATTATTTAAGGTGAACATATAAAAATTGAAATAAATTTTTTTTTATGCATATTTATAATCTGAAAATATTTTATATTAAGGCTTGCTTTTAAAGCGTTAAAATTATAATTAACAAAACAATATATAAATGATTCAGTAAAATTTAGAATAAACTTATGTACATCTTTAAAATATCTCATTCACTGATATTTAATTTTAAAAAAGTGCAAAAGTAAAATCTTCGATTAATTATCACTAAAAAATAATATATAATTTAATAATATAGGTAAAATTCCTACTTTCCAAGAAATATATCAAATCCAAGACATTTTAAATTTAAAAAATAAAAAAAGAAGTGTGATAATAAAGAGAAATAAAAGAAATGAAAAGGAGAAATTTATTCTATTCATTAACTTGACTTTTTGTATAATACCAAAATAATAAATTAAGTTATAAGAAAGTTAAAAATTCTTTTTATAGTAATATAATAAATACGAAAAGAAGGCATGATAATAAAAAAAAGTTAAAAATTTATATATTAAGATATTTGATTATATATAAATCATATTGAGTCAAGATATTTTATAAATTAGCAATATTAGTATTATAAAATCACATCATTATTATTTAGTCTTAAGAAGTTTAACAACATCATAAAATTATAAAGATAATATTGCCCATTTCCATTGATAAGAAATATTTTGGCATATTTTGCAAATATAAAATATATCATTAAAATGTAAATCAAAACTATTTTAATAATGATATCAATATTGTGGCTAACAAAAGAATGGAACAAACTAAAATTAACTAGTATTGTGGTTTTACAATATTTTATCTATAAACTCATAATTGGTGTAATTTTTCTTATTCATAACAAACTAATAACATTCTTATTAACATAAAATGTATGATAAAATTTCTATAATTATAAGATAATTAAAAAAATAATCTAAATTTAATAATATTAATAGATAAAGTATTACACTATTAGATACTTAAAAAGTAAAAATAACATACCTTTCTTTTTCATAAATAACAATAATGTTGAAAACAAATTATAATACAATGAAGTTTTATTTTGTAATTGTTATTTTTGTTTATAAGTATAAAATTAATGAAAAAACATTGTTATTTTATAAAATGCTTTTTAAGAATTTTAACATAAAAAAAGAGGAAGAATTTGTAATATTATAGTAAAAGTTATTAACCAAGTACTTTAACAATCTTAGAATATAATATAAAAAAGGAATACAGTTAAGGGGATGAAAATGAAATTATGATGATGTTAAATCCTTTTACAATTAAATAATCACTATCTCTAATTTGTTACTAGTTAATATAAATTTAAAAGTTAATGCAATCAAATGTTAATTTGTCCACTCTCTCTTCCCTATCTCTCCTTTATTTCAATGAGGATTGGCAAAACAAAGAGGAAAGAGTTAATGAATTGATGTGATAGAAATCAGTACTTAAGGAAGTTAAGTTATATATAATGATGTTTTTCTGACTATATAGTTAGGAATGAATCTTACTCCTTAAGAGGTTAACATCCAACAACTTACTCCTCTCTCTCATTATTTTTATTTTCAAGTTTGATTACGTAATCAGGATATATATGTTCTGAGGAGGGAGATTATTTTGTATTAATAACAAATATTAACAATAAGTTTGCTGAATGTTAAAAATGAAAGAAAAATAAATCTATAATATTTTGGATATTATTTTTTTTATTGAATATACATATTTTTATTTTAGTTGTAGACAAAATAAAAAGGTTAAAATAATTGAAATTAATAAAACAAAAACATTGCAACATTTTTGTTTAATTTAAAAATAATAACTAATATAACAAATAGAAAACATTAGTTGAAAAAGGTCAAATGACAAATTATGAATGGAAATTTTTGTTTATACAACATAATATTTGATTACATGGTACAAAGAAATTTAATTTCAATTAAAAGTAATTAAAAATTATAAAAATCAAAGTCTCTTTGTTTAACAATATATTTTTTATACAATATAATATCTACATACATTCATTCGGCTCTTTTTTTATCATATCACTATCATAAAAGGTACCGAATATCTTTTAAAATGAGACACAAAAGTGTATGAATAGAAAATTACAGTAATCATTCATAAAAAGGCAAAAGTACTTTTTCTTTTTTCCCCATAATTTTAATATATAAACAAATTACATCTATTAGTATAATTTACATATTAAAATAAAAGAAATGCTACGTTTAAATTAAATAGTATTTGTAAAAAAAAAGTATAAGGATAATAAAAACACATTAGTAGTTTTGTCTTTATAATAGATATAATAATGATCAGTATAAAAATGATAAAATATTTAGGATAATGTTAAAAGTGAAGAAAAATCGCTATATATTATCAGATGATATGTTTTAAGAAGTAGGGATATCAAAATATAAAGGGCATCATTTACCACCAGGAGGAGAATGATAATGTTATCGCTAGGAGACTCACTTATCACTTGTAATAACTCTTAATAATATATGAACTATAGGAGAACAATTATCATTTAACAGATTACCTGACAATAATCCTATCTATTAATTTGTGTTTAGGTACAAGAAACCTTTTTACAAAATGACCAGAGGTAAGAAGAATTGTTGATTTGATTTTAGACAAATTCTTTTATCTTCTTCAAACTAATTAATATCTAGATGATAAGCGAAAGATATATGACATTTATAAAGAATTGTGAAGATAATAATTTGGTAGGTTTAAATTCATATAATTATCATTTCTCTTAAACGGTTACTCGATTTTTGATAAACTTTCCTCAATAGTATAATTAAAAAGATATATGGATAGTTAATTAATAGAGTAGTAGTAGATAAACATTAAACATGAGGTAAAATATGAGTATAATAAAATAAAATAGGAATGAAACAAGAACAGGGTAGAATTATTGGTAATCATAAAATAAATTAGATTTATAGCTTATAATTATCATCTTATCTTTACATTTGGTAAACAGATACTTTATACTTGTCAAAATAAAACATCCCAAAAGATTATTATAATGATTTTTAGTGCCATTTTAAAAATTTAATATAATGATCTATTAGATTGATTTTTTTACCATCCTAACATCTTTTAAATATATTAAAACTTTTAGAAATATAAAAAGTTGGTTAAATTTCAAAATATAAAATAAATTTCACTCTTTTTACCTAAGTATAAACCTTTATTACAATAAAATATTTATTATCATTCTCAATAACTTACCTGAATCTTAGATCAAAATAAAAAAGATTTATGATACTAATTTTGGCTATTGGCTTAAGAGTTTTCAGTTGATTAATGATTATAATATTTAAATTATACTTTTATTCTGAAGTATCTATATTCATTCAAAAATATTACAAATAAATATATTAAATATTTTTAATAAAATATATAATTATCACACCCTTTGTGTTGGAATAATAAAATAAGAATAATTTATATCTTTTTTATTATTTTCAATACTTGACAAAAGATATCTTTACTGAAGATAGAAAAAAATGTAATTATTATAAAAAATTGCTTTTTACTATTACACATAATATTATTACTATATCATCTCCCTCTATAATGAGACTAACCATAAAAACATATAGATAAAACAATAGAATGTAGATAATGGTTTAAAAGAGTCAAAATTTATCATTCCCCAAAAATATATTTTATGATGGGAAAAAATATATAGATATAAGTTATTGGAATAGATTTATAGTTCTTCTTTCACTTTTTTTACGTCATACTTTAAAATGCCTTTCTATATAATTATGACAATCATATTTGTTGTAATTAAGTTTTATTTTTAATTAACAAATCCTACAATTACCCTTACACATCTCAATAATCATTAATCATTTTTCAACCACAAAAAAATATATTAGATATAATAGTTAAAATTTTATATCATTCTACATGTAATCCAATATTATATCTTAAGGCATCACTTAAAGGTGTGAAAAGATACCACCATCAAAAAAGATAAAATTTTTTTATATTAATATTCAAGAAAATATTATATAAAAGTACAAGATGATATTATTTTCATAATATTTTTACTTTCGATAATTTTATAGTCAAAATATATACCATTAAATATAGATATTTAAAGTATCACCCTCTCTCTCAAATAACAACATTTTCTACATGCTATCTAATCATTTATAAAAAGACAAAACTTTCTAGAAAGAAGACCCAATATGGGTAGAGGATTACAGGTCACCATAATGAGGACTTAAATTTTTCTACAAACACCCTTGTAAATATATCATCTTCAGTTAGTATATTATTAAAAGATGATGTATGAGGATTGTGGAGAAAAAAGGAGGAGGTGAATTGTGGATGTTGTTGGTTGCCTTAAATAACTATTATACCAGGAAATGAATTATTAAATATTAATTAGATGACTTTGACTAAAAAATATTTAAATACATAAACAGCGTCACAAATTTAAGATAATTAATCAAATATTTGTATTAAATTTCCTTCATTCCTAAAAAATCAACATTTTTAGAAAGGTTTTATAGGAAAATTTCAATAAATAACATGGATATCTTATCTCTTTAACTAATCTTCTAGAAAATTGAACTATAATTAGCATATAATTATAATATAAAAAAAAAGTTTTTTGCATACGAAGTCTTAAACTTTTTTTAAAATAAATAAAAGTTTTAAATATAATGTACATATTGCACTCTTATACATTAAAATACAATGAATTAGAAGGAAGAGTGTAAAAAAAGTTAATTGATGATAGATATTTAACATCTCATTTTTGTTTTAACTTCGAATAAAAATATGATAGTTTTATAAAAAATCACACATTTACAAATAAAATTAAACAAGAAAGTTACAAGAAAAGGGTAAATTAAGTAAACATGTGATTATAACCTGGTTCTCACCCTTTTCACTGTCAATTTCACAGATAACATTCAACAAAAATTAGAATGTCCTAAGAGAAAGGAAAAGAATAAATATAATCTGATAAAGATAAATGAAATAAAAAATAATATAAATAAAGTTAATTTTATAAATATCAAGCATATTTTCTTATATAACAAAATTATTTAGATATCTTCTTACTTTTTCTATTCTTTTTTATATAAGACCATATTTTCAGGACCTATTTCTCTCCTGTGTTCATGCACACTCAATCTACAAAATATATCGTTTCTAACAGTTTCTAAAAAGTTATCCTCTAGAGATATGTTATGTTTAGGTCACACAAAATCTTCTATTGTATCTTCTTTTTGATACATATACACATCTACATAAATATATATCCTTTTATTTTGATATAGAAAAGTTTACATAAAATAATATATGTATAAATATAATAATACAATAAAAAGATAAATATTTTAAAGACTGTCTTTTTAATTCTAAATACATAGTTAAAAGGATAAAAATATTCTCACTATTATCTTATTATCATCGTTTAGTAATGACAATAATAATAATAACTCCTTACTTTTATCAATTATTTTTACCATTTATAAATAAAATAGATAGTATTAGTTAATAACTTTAATAGATACAATTTTTAATATAAATTTTATAAGCTTATGAAAATAGTAAAATTTTAAAGTGGTTAGGTTAAATAAACTTTTCCCAAAACATTATTGTATAATAGTATTTTTGAAAAATTTTGTATTTATATAATAAACATATTTTATGTTGTTAATGGTATTATAACAGATGGTATTGAAGTACAGAAGGTTCCTTGACAAATATAAAATATAACTATTCTAGGATTTTATAAATGCAAAAATATTACTGATTCATCATATTTTATGTTAATTTTCATAAAATTCTTATCACAAAATATATCACAATAATAAACTTTACACTCCACTAATTTCTCTTATTTTTTACCCCTATTTCAAAATACATTTATATTTTCAAATTTAAAAATAAATTCTTAACTTTATAATACCAAATAAACAAAATAAAAATTAAAAAATTCCTTTTCTTTTAAAAGGAGAAAAATAAAAATAATTTACTTGATAGTTGCCTTTTATAATTGAAAAAAAATTTAATAAACATAATAAATATATACATATTTTGTTTTTGATGCCGTTAAAAGTAGTAAATTTGTTCCACACAAACAACATCTGTTTCACAACCTAAATAAGATTATGCGCAATCGTTTATAAATCCTTAGTAATTGTTACCTTAAAATATCTTTAAATTAACATAAAACAGTATTTGCAATATTTAGAAGACGTTAAATCTATAGAAGATTAGATTATGGTAAAGTATTTTCTAATAATAATAAAATATTTTATAAAGGTAAACTAGATAATATGATTTTTTTCAAGCTAATATCCATTAATCATACTTTCATCATCAAAACATAAATATTCATGTTGTCGTGTTATCAAAAAAGCTTAAGATATATAATATGATGTAACAATCTCTCAAGTATTTCTTTCATCTGTCATTTTCATCTTCAAGGATATGAAAATATTAAAATTAAAGAAGGGACAAGGGAAGAGGGGAAGGATAAAGAAATGAGATAATGGTAAAGGTACTTGAAAACTGATTCAGGATATCTTAAAATTATATACTTCATCTTACACCACCATCCATAAACATAAATAAAAGAAACGCACACACGCTAACATGATATGCAGATCTATTAATATATATATATATGTGTTTAATAATTTTTATGGAACTTTAAATAGCTTAAAAAGTTAATTTACTGGAAAATCAAGTCAAAATTGTTAGTTGGTGTGTATAATAAAAATAATAAAAGCGCTATTTATATTTATTGCTACAGAACCTCTATATAAAGATTCATGTTCAAGATGGATGTAAACATTTAACAAACAAATCTTTGTTTATATCAAATCATTTATTTACTTTTACATTAACAGAACAAATTAATTGAATGTACCAATTAGGATTAAAAGTATTGTGCCATCAAATAAATATAAAAACTGTGAGTAGGAGAAAGTAATAATATAATAATAAATTAACATTATGATTTTAATTAAAAGCCGACAATCTAACTTTTACTTACTTACAAAAACCTGTCATACATTTTAAGGTACGAAAGTTTTATCATTTAAAATATAATTTATGAGGCCTTTTAATGAATTGTTTTTATAATCAGGGACTTGAATAGAATACTTAATATATATATATATATATATATATATTATTATTAAGAAGTAAGTTATCAGTTATGGTTTAAAAGAAGTTAAGAATACAATTCTTTATACTTCTATCATTAACTTTTAATTACAATCTTTCCTTCCACCATAGACAAAAGTTGCATAACTGCCAATCATAATTAAAATTTAGTGGTAGGAGGATAAAAAGTTTATCATCTTTCTTTAAATTTAATATTTATCACTTAATTATTTAATTATAACCTTATATTGTTAGTTATAATAAAATCACCAAACTAATTCTTTGTTAATAAATTTATGCATTTTGCTGCCTACTTCTTAACGTTTTATTATAAAAATCTCAAGACAAAGAGATTTATAAAAATAAAAAGCATAAATTACGATAGGATTTTCGACGACATACTGTCCAAAATATCACTATTGATCATTGGTAGATAAGGATATTTAGAAAATTTTTATCATATATCATTATCTAATAAAAATATTTTGTTTTAAAAATGTCATTTCAATGTTATAGATATATTTTATGTTAAAAGAGTTAAGTGGATTACAATTTTTTACCAAAATATTAATTTTTATACAAAAAGTATCTTGAAATATTTTTAAAAAATATGACATCCAATTCCAATGATACCGATTTTATTCCAGTTTATTTTTTCTATAATTGATAATGTGTGATGTCTACGGATTTCTTTTATTTCAAGAGCGTTTTCAAGGAGTTTTGTTGCTAGTGAATCATCGGTACAGTTGAGGAAAAAGGTGACATCAGCTATGTCATCCAATTTTGGAAGAATATTTTTTATTAAATTCCTGAAAAAAAAAATTATTTTCCAAATATTTTTTCAATCAAAAATATACATTTGAATATTTTTGTCATCTCCATAACATCCTAAAATATGATTATTCATTATTAAAATATATCCAATAGCATCTTTTTTATCATCAACTTGAACTAATCCATTAACCTACAATTTTGTAGAAGTTATATTTTTAAAAATTTAAAAAATTTACATTTCCAAGTTTAAAAAGATGCTCTAGAAAATCCTTTCTATTGATTCCAATAACAAAATTATCATATTCAATTACCATACCTAAATTATCTTTTCCAATTACAAGGCATTCTCCAATATAATTAAACACATTTTCTGTAGAAATTTTTAAACTTTCCAAAGTATGAGTACATTTTTGAAAGTACATTTTATCGACAACATTAAATCCGATACCATTCATTACCATCAATTCCTCCTCCCTACCTCTATATCAAAAACAATTAAAATCATTAATTTACAAAAAAAAAACATACATCTTATTGCTATCATACATAAAATCAATTGTCATATTTTTATTAAGATAAAAATTGTCATTAATATCAAACTTCTTAATAGTCTCATCAAACAAAATCTCCATCACCGATTTAACATCACTATCCCCAAATACTGTATTGTAAGGTAACAAATAGGTGGAGATAGGTGATTTTATAATATTATGGTTATTGAAAATATTATAAATATTATCTATTGAAAGAATTGATAAATTTTTATGATTAAAGCTTTTAAAATATGTTTGGTTGTCGTTAATGGAAACATATTTATTTAAATAATTCCCATTAATAACATTCATCATGACATAGTACTGTAATGTTAAAACTATTATTAAAGATGTAGTTTTATACCTGATTGTTAGTAATCTTTTGTGTTACTCCATATCCTATAGGTACTTTTTTTCCATTTTCATCCTCTCTTATTATCATAACTGCTATGATGTTATCATAATCTAGGAAACTAGGATTGTTATTGATAGGTAAATAAGAATAAGACAAAGTCTCATTTGATAATGAATTTCTAAATAAATTCTCAATATCTTGAATAGCCAACATAATAAGTAAAGTTGATAAATAATCGTAAATTTAGAATACTATCATATTTATATACAAAATCAAGGAGGAAGATAAAACTAAAAATATTTAATTTTATCAAAATTTTATCTTAATTTTTTTATCATAACTAATCATACATTAAAAACCTTCAAATCAATAACCTTGGCATGATATGCTATATACATTATCATAATTTTAAATCATCCTTAAACTCTACCATTTAAATTATGTCAATACTATATTATTTTTCAAAAACTTTACTTTTTTATTTTATTTTTATCTATCCTCACATAAACTTGACATCCTTTTTTCCTAAAATCTTAATTTTATCAAGATGTCTTTGATAATTAGATTTTTCTACCCTAATGGTTCCCTTGGCAAATATAAATATTATTATTCCATTTTTAGATTGTTTTTAACAAAAAAAGGAAAAAATATACTTATTGTAACTAATTATTTCTTTACAATAAAAAACGAGATATGCTATCAATTTTAAATCATAGTAAAAACAAGTAAAAAAAATTTTTTCGCACAAATATTAAATTTTATCTCCTAGTAATAATTTAAGTAAAAATATTCTTCTTTAATATATAACAACATCTGGAACCTCCGAATCAACAGTCCTATAATCCATTTGACTTTGATAAAATATACTACCACGTTTTTTAGTCAAATCAATAGGTTGTGGAAGAAACGTTTTAGTAAACTGTGGTCCTTCAAGTGATTTTATAGCCAATATTGCATCATGAATCGTTGGGTAAAAAAATGATTTTGGGACTTTTTTATAAAAACCACACTTCTCAAATTGATCTCTTATCGGCGCTTTTGCACCAGCAAAATATATTGTAATATTTTTCTTACCAAACTGGTGAAATAAATCCATTAATGCTGTAGTACTTGAGTAATCGACTACAGTGAAACCAGAACAATCAATCACTAGATGTTTACAAATTCTGTCATCTATTTTTTTACTACTCAGTACACCAATCTTTTCAAGTATTGATTTATTAACCATCTGTGATGTTATTGTTGTTTCATTATTATTATTTGGGCAACATTCACAATCCACACTACTCCTCTTCTCTCTCTCTTCATCATCATCCTCCTCCACATTTTTTAATGCCTTCTCAATTGACTTTCCAAAATGATCAACATTTATAAATAATAACGGTGCATCAAATCTAAAGACAATAACATTATCAATCCTTTCATTTTGTGCATATCTTCCAGCATCACGATACTCCTCTGTCTCCCCTAATCTTGATAAACCATGCCATTTTGGCCATTGCATTCTAATGATAACCGTTGCCAATGCAAAACCTATTGATATCAATAATCCTTGCATAACATTAAATGCCGTTGTTGCTGTAAAACTAACGATCCAAATTAAAAAATCAATCTTTGATATCCTCCACAATGACTTTAACTCTTTCATTTTCAAGAAAATTGATTTCATAGAAAAGATAATAATAACAGCAAGTGTGCACATTGGTAATGATGCCAACAAGGGTCCAAGGAATAGGATAACTAAAAGAAGAACGAGTGCTGTAAAAAATCCGGCAAATTGAGTTGATGCCCCACACTCAACATTTAACATCGACCTTCCAAGTGCTGATGATACAGGATAAACTTGAAAGAATGATGATAGTAAAGCAGTAAAACCGATAGCATAAAGTTCTTGATTATTATCAGTTTTAGTTCCCATCTTACTATTAAAAATTTTACACATAGATAAGTGTATAGCTATAACAACAATTGCTATCTCAGCCATTTCTGATAACATGTATGGAAATAAGTCAAGTCTAGGTAAGGTTGGATATTTTAATCCTCTCGGGACATCATTAACAATTTTAACATCAAATTTTTCATTAAGTTGAAAAAGATATGATCCATATGTTGTTACTAGAACTAACAAAAAGTCAAATGGTATTGGTAATAGTAAATGTTTTTTATAATATATGTTTATAAAATCTTTACCAAAGTATAAGAAGATAAATCCAAATAAAGATATTAATGTTGATGGTATATTCATGTAACTAAGCCTCCCACATACATCGATAAATTGCTATAAAAATAATAATAAATTATAATATTTTAATACTGTCATGTAGAATGTATATTTGTGGAATGTAATATTATGTAAACATATATGATTTTTCTTCTAAATGAATTTTTTCAATGCCATCTGGTTTAATAACTAATAAGTTTTTAGACAGGATAATTAAATATGCTTTTTAAAAAAAATAGTTACGCAACTAAATTTTATAAGAGATGTATTACCTTAATTATATAACCAATACCACTAAAGGATTTTGAATCTAATTGAAATAATTTATTGAATTGTACCACACAAACATGGACAGCAGCACCAACAGCAAATCCAGAGACAACCTGATCAGAGAGATATGATGCAAGGAAGTCAAAATGGAATATTCCTAATGCAATCTAAAATGAAAGGGAAACAAAAAAAAAGGATAAGAAAATTTGTATTAAAACATACTTGAACTAAGCCAACGAAAAAAGTTAATGTTGTGACAAGTGTTATTCTGTCTAAATCTTTAAATTCATTTGATGTTATTTCCGTCAAATTATTTATATCAATTTGTTCACCAGTATGTTTTTCTAAATAATGAACTTGTTCAGTTAATGCCTCTTTTTCTAATCTCCTCATAACATTATTTGCTGCAACTCCCGTCATTAGGGATACAATGGCAAATGAACCAATTGAGACATATTTTGATGTACCAAATATCATATAAAAGATAATAGCAAAGAATGATGAGTATAGACCATAGATAGGATCAACACCTGTTAAGAGAGCATAAGCTATACCTTGTGGTACTTGTACTATTCCAATTGTTAGACCAGCCATTACATCACCAGATAGTGAATTTTTTATTGAATATGTTGGGAGCCATTGGAGGATTGGGATGAATGAGATAATAAAGTGAAGAAATTTGGAGATTGAGGTAAATGGTTTTATAAGAAAATGTATGAAATTTTTAATTAATGATGATTTTGGTGGTGGTAAAAATTGATGAATATTATCAAATTGTTCCTATATTGATTTATTATTAATTTTAAAATGTTTTATTAATAGTGATATAATTTTTTAAAAACTCACTTGTGTAAGGAATGTCCTCTGATGGTTAGAAATTTCTTCTTCATGAAGTACCTCCATAATATTATCGATAAAAAAATAAGTGGATTCTTTAAATTATATATTAGATAAGATAAATTTTTTTATAAAATGTTAGGAAAGAAAAATTAATAAATATAATTCCGTCTATAGGAGTGAAAGATAAAAAGTTAACAACTTAAAGGAATAATATAAGGAGAATCTTTGTGGAATTAACTTTTTACAAATATAAAAATATCCATCAAGGCATTTAGTAGGATAGAAGTTTAATAAATTTAAATATGACTATATATAATATTATTTATATATAGGAATAGTTTAACAAGTACCTAAAAAATTTTTAACTCTAAAATATATAAATATTTAAATGATAAAAGGTAAGTAGTAGTTAAAATTTTTGTGAATGATAAGGAAAAGATAATCATTGTAACTATTTTATTCCTATTTATTCATCTCTTGATAACAAGAGTTCATCTCTCTTGAGAATGGAAGGTAGAAACAAATATTTTTGTATACACTCATGTAAACAAATTATATATATGTATTTGTATAAATACTTATATACAATAATATTTTTTTTTGTAATTTTGGGGGAAAAAAGTAAGTTTTATAAATTGATTATTTCAGTCTCTTATTTATGGTAAGAGTTTTCATGGCATTCCTAGAATAAAAGTTTAAAAAAATTATAGAATTACATTTACTTATCTATTGATATAATATATTACATTTTAACAGATGTTTTTTAATGATTAAGATTATCCTTATCATTAAAAGAACATTTTTATTAGTTAAAAAACTTATTACGAAATAAAAGAGTGATCAGTATTATTTAATAGTAATAATACAAATATTAAAATATAAAGTGTATTTAGATGATTAACTTTAAATTCTCATCTAAAAAATAATACATAAAAAAAGTTTATTTTAAAATTTTAAAGTAAAGAACAATTCTCCTATCTACAAGAATGTTAGATTAATTTTACAATTAATTAATAAAATGTATTATATCAGAAGTGCAATGTTATAAAAACACTTATTTTAAGAGTCTTACAAAAATGTTTCCATGGCATCTGACAAATTTATTAGTCAAATTAAATTCTCCATTTTTTTGTAGTATCATTAACTTATTTTTTATATAAAAACTTATTTTTTATATTCATAGTACTTTTTATCACTTCTTGAGAACATATTTAAATATGTAAATATATTTAAAATTAATTAATCAGAAATTATTATGTAATAAGTACACATAGGTTAACTTTATTAATTTTTCCCTTCACATTAACTACGCCACACACGCTACATCCATATATATTACTTTCGTTATCTTTAACAACTATTATTTAATATTAATTTTCTATACTTTTACGTATGATAGTTTTTGTAATCTACTTAAAAATATTGCTTAATAAATATTTTTGTATATTAAATCACATAAGAAATAAAAATGCAACTTAATTTTCTATTTCTGCATTTAAGTAAAAATGTATTTTTATGCTTTAGTCCTATTTTTATTTAAAAAAAATAAATATAAAAGATCTCTCCTCACCATCATTAATAATTTTTTCCATTCCATTTTCCCCCTTTTTCTTATGGTAATTTCACAACATAAAATTTCCTCCCAAATCTATGTCTACAAATAATACACATCTATTTCCAAAAATTATTCTTTTATTCCTTCATTATCATATAAAAATTTTATATTAATGATTAATGAAGAAAACAATAGAGATATATAGTGGTGACGAGAATTTTATAGATTGATAATTAGTCCTATTGACAAATTTTTAATATATAATTATTATATACATATTATTTCATTATATACCTCATTAGTTCATCATTTTTCATAGTACCTCTCCTTGATATATCATCAATTTTTACATCATAACTTTAGTTCCAAGATATATGTTACTTTCAATATTTCTTTATTTCTACTCCATATATGTGTATATATATAAATGTATACATTCTTATTTTAGATAAACTTTATAGAGAAAATATATATACTTACATATAACTATAAACTTCTTTTGCTTTTCTTAATTAACCAATTTTTGTCCTTTTATGTGAAAATGATTTTTATTTTCTCATAACTTTAATAATAAATAAATTATTGTATTTAGTAATATGCTATCAAAAATTATATCATTCCAAAAATATTTATATATATGTTACATCTAGAAGCAAAGAATTACTATTAACAATTACAATTCCTTAAATTTTATAATATATTTATCGATAGTTAGCTAAAATTATGAGATAGATATGCCCTTTCACTCTTTAAAAATATATATATATTGTATATAGGAAAGCTATTTATATAATATTTCTTTTTCATTGATTTTTCCTCTTTGGTTCCTTTTTGTTTATCAATTTGTTAAACTATAATAAATTTTTCTATATATATACCTTTTTGTAGATAAATATATTTGCCCTCCTGTAATTTTTGTTATCATATTTATTGCCTTCTTTTATCATTAATATCTTACTATTTTTGTTACTTTTTTAGTAAAATGCCTCGTACCTGTAGGAGATATTTTGATGGACTCCGTAAAAAGAAAGATTTCGAGCACGGAATCCTTAAAAATATGGATAATGGAAAAATTTACGAGGATGCACCATTACTTTCTCAAAAACATCCTGTTCGTAAGTATTGCATTATTTCACAAAAAAAAATCTAAATTTATATAACCTTTGTTTTTGCATCAAATAATTTTCATTTATTTATTTCTAGCTCTTCAAGTATATTACAATAAATACACAAAGAAAGGAAAAAAAAGTAATATCTCAAAGTCAAAAAAAGTTAAACCATGGTATGGAATCAAACATAAAATATACTATACTGGTGAAACTGTCCTCTCTTTCTTCCATTTCGATTGGGCTGAGATGTTTAGTCGCCTTAGACATGAGAAATGTGAACTTTTTAAGGAACTTGGTGTAATGAGTTTTAAAAATCCAAGAGTACCATACCTTCCAACAATTTATGAGATTGACGAGGATATTTATAGCGAATTTTAAGGTATAATAAAATAAATGGC
Organism: Strongyloides papillosus; assembly: GCA_005656395.1. NCBI lineage: Eukaryota > Metazoa > Nematoda > Chromadorea > Rhabditida > Strongyloididae > Strongyloides > Strongyloides papillosus. The sequence continues at coordinate 756,718 of SRSI01000044.1, forward strand.
CGAATGGAATGTATTAATATAGCAAGGTTCTTTTTTTAGAGAAAAAACGAGATAACAAACAAAACCAATTGTAATATTTTGTTAAACTAATGTATTTTTAATATATTAAAATATGTTTTCGTTAATTAGAATAGTTTACTTTTTATAGAAAATATATTTTTTTGTTAAAAGAGAATATTTTGTAAATATTTTTTGTTTGTTTTTTTTAGCATCTTGATTATTTAATATCATATAACAAAATCATATGATCATTTTCAATTTTTATCATTATTTAGAAAAAAATTAAAACATATTTTTTTATTGTTAATAATTTTATATTATTTATAAACTTTTATAAATATCTTTCAACGAAATCCTATAATGAAAAATATATTGTAATTTTGTGTGAAGATGATGTGTAATAACGGATCAAAAAAGATAAACAAAGACAATTGATAAACATCTCTATCTAAAATATATATATATACTGAAAGTATAATTTTAATGATAATTCATTATTATTCAAATAACGTTATCCATCGTTTGTATTTGTTTTAGATGTGTACGTATATTTAAATATAAACATATAGTTCAAGAGGACTTTTTTTTTAATTAATTTTAATAATAGCTTTATATTTAAAAAACGTGTGTAAATTAAGATTGTTTAAGAAAGATAAAAGTTTATTACTCAATTCATTGAACCTCATGAAAGTGTTTTTGATAAAAGGACAAACGAATTGAAAGATTTTCGCTGGAAACAATATTTAGTGATGTGATAAGCATTACTGATGGCAAAACTTGTCTATCAATTTTTATATGTATATGTTATGAAAAAGATAGAGAGAAATATACTTCTAGAAAATTTTATTCAACTTTGCAGGTTGGTAACATTTTAAATATCAAACTATCTCAAAATTCCTGTACTTGGACTTTATCCTTTAATTTTACAAAAATTTTACTAATGTTTTCAATATTTCCAAATTCCAAAAAAATTTTGAATGAAACATTTATATCCTTGCGAATATATGTAAAAAATAGTATTTCCGTTGTTAATTAGAAAAAATGTTGTTTTTCATCAAAGAAACTATTACAATTTAACAGCTGGAGATGTTTTGATAGTTATAAAAATGGTCTATTGGTTAAATATAAAAATAATATTGAATTTATCATTTTTTGTGTTGGTTATCTATATCCAAGGGACGATATTTAACTTACCACCAATAAACTTCGTCTTTAGACGCATTTCTTATGTTTGTTTTTGGTGATAAATTTTGCAAAACTTTTTTACTCAAATTTGAAGAGAATTACATATTCAAAGTAAAATGATTAATAAATGTGAAGAACTAAAAGAGAAAGATTAATTGATAATAATATATATGTTACTTTATAAGGTCATAACATTTCTTATTTTCTTAAAATAAAACTTCAAACTTTTATTTTCTTATGAATTTTATAAACTTCAATCTGTTAAAGATTCATCGAAACAATTTTTCTATTACGTTTCTAAAATGTTTAAAAGCTTTTCTTATAAAAACTTAAAAAAGACTCCCTTATCGTTCGGTAATTTACGAAATTTAAATAAATAAATTAAATTTATATTTACAGTACACATTAAAGATAATAACGCTTGATAAAAGTTCATTAACCTTTTAGCAATAGTTAAAAAAAACTTCTTATTTAAAATATCTTCTTATTAAGATTATATGGATTAAGTCACATTTTGAATAGGCAAAAGATAAATCAAAATCATTCATCTCCATATATATCAAAACATTTTTTAAATTACTTATTTTCTCCTTTAAACTTTTACTCTATCATTAGTACACTAAAATAGAGTTTATTCATTAAGCAAAATAATTTCGAATGATATATTTGTACATACTATCATATTTTCTACATATTTTTCAATGATAATCTTTTAATTCTCATATTTCATGTGAATATTTTTAAATGGTAAGCATAAAAAATTTTTTATGAAATTGATACATTTCTTAAAAGTTGGACGGCATAAAATATTTGGAATTTTTAATCTATTCGTTATGAAATTGTATTAATGTAATTAATGGTTATATTTAATTTTTAAATGGTTTTAAAAAAGAAATTGAGATAAAATAACAAAATACTTTTTTTACATTAAAAATATTAATGTTATTGAACAATAAATGTCAACTTAATGCCAAATAAGTTAAAAATGATATTATTGGCGAAAATTATATTTTTTTTAAAGATGAACTATTCAGATAATCTAAGTATCAACAAAATGTTAATAGTACATTGACTCTATTTCTAAAAAAAACTACGGTTTTTATAACTAAAATATCAGATAAGGACCATCTCAGATCGACTGAATTAGTAAGTGATTTTGTTCTTTAATCTTGTTTAAGGATTGAACAGATTTTTTATGTTTGTCGTAAAGGATCTACTATTTATTTAATGTTATAGTTTTGTTCAAAAAATGAGTCAGTGGTATTCCACAAAATCAATGAAGGAGGAGCTTTTACACGCTTTAAACATTAGTCAGGAGTTAAGTTTAAGATATGAATGAAACCATCATTGTTTTGTAACAGTGACCAAAAATGCGTTATTTTATATTATATTTAATATATATATTTTTCTTAATTTTCATTTTATTTGCATTAGATGATTCTCTTTTTTTTAAATACCTATACATCTATTGCGAGATCTTTTATACTAAAACTATAAACCCCTTTTCAAAATAGCTTTCGGACAAAAAAAGATTAATTTTCTCATTAATTTTAGCTACAATATATCCAAACAGAAAAATATAAAATAATGACTCGAAAATCAGTTATCGTCACAGTTTCCTTTTGAATAACAGCACCTTTTTGAAATCGAAGATTGTGAAAAGCAAACTAGTGATAAATATAGGATTTAAATTCTTTTACAAAATAAAATATGTCTTCGAAAAATAAGTATACATAAATAAAAAAAACAAGCATTTTAAAAGTTTGTTCCTAAAACTAATATCTATTCTTTAAATAACCTAATATTTACTACTATAGTAAACTTCCTTTCATTAGATATGATAAAACTGACTAATCCGCTATTATTAAGTTTGTCATAAAACAATCTTTAAAGTAATTAAAGAATATTTAATAAAAACACTATTTTTCATAATTACAGATATCGTATTAATAATTGATATTATATATTCATTAGTATAGTAAATTAACTTTTATAAATAAATCAAACCTCTATCGGGGATATTTGGAAATAAATAAATGCAAAATATCAAATTATTTTTTGAAAAGGACAAAAGAAATGAAAATTAATTAAATATTTATACCATATCACTGCATTTACTTGGAAAATTAATGGAATGTTTTCATTTTTACAAAATAAGAGATTATTTAAAAGAAACTTCATCAAAAACCCATTAATTTTAAATATCAATGAGATCAAAATGGGTTATGATTTACTGTAATGTTTAATTACTAGTTTTTTCATATTATTAAAACATTTATTATTAACGTGAATTATCAACAAGAAAATAAACTTTTTTATGTATAATTTTTCTTATGAAACGTATATTATGAGGGAGATGAAATTTTATCATGTCATCATTTTATATTATATTTATAAAGGTATAAATGAATAAGTATTTTTTTTAAAATGTTTTCTCTATTTATCATAAATTAAAAAAAACATATCTTGAAGATTATGATAATAAAACAAATAGCTAATAATATATTGATTAAACATATTATTTATAAAAAATTTTATTTAACAGAATATCTATGTATTTCAAAACTTTCTTTGTTAAAATCAACAAAATTGTTTTAAATATATGATTAAAAGATATTCTGGTATTAAAGAACCAAAAATCATCCTCCTTAAACAATTAATATCTCCTTATTTTCTTCATCACAAGGTTCAATTCTAATGTAGAGTGTCTTGATAGTGATGTAAGCAATAACAAAGCAATTGCAAACAGTTAAAATAAATAAAAAAAAGTAAAAAAAAACGAATGCAATACGAATGTTCATTGATACAGCATCCATAATGTTGAAATTCTCGCTCTCAGGTCCGTATGGGAGTGAACCTAACTCCGAAAAAGCAAGTAACATTCTCAACTTTTTAACTACAAATAAACATATTATTTACATAAACTCATAAAAAAACTGATGATAAAATTTAGTTATCTATATCATTGTTAATATAATAATTACAACACTTTTTAAAAAGAATAAAAAAAATTTTTATTTCAGAAATACGTATTTTATATATAATATACATCTATGAATTTTATTTGCGAAAAAAAATAGGATTAAAAATATCTTCTTAAATTACAGTTGTACTATATTAAACTTAACATTTATAGTAGTTGTAATTAATATTAGATGAAATTTCAATTACATTTATTTTATACCTAATATCAATAAACTAATGAAAATCATTTTTATATAAACAAACTTTTTAAAATTTTACAGCCAAATATATAGATGAAAAAAATGGGAATAATGTTTAACTTTTTTTTGTACTTTTTATTTGAAAAACAAAATAAAATGTGATTATTATCTGTTTTATTATTTTGTTTTATATTTATATATGGTATAACAAGAACAACAAGATGTGGTATCTATACTTATTATTGAAAAATAAATCTACTTTTAATTTAAATGAGATAAATGATAGGTAATAATTTATGGTAAATAGAGGTAAAAAAATAATTTTTTTTTGTGAAACACATATAGGGAAAAATATTTTTCTGGAGGTCATTTCTATAGTAAAAATTATGAATAAATGGTGATATAAACAACTTTCTTTGTTATCAAAAACTTTAACAGAAAAAGTTTTCTTCTAGGAATCTTTTTTTAAAAGAAGTTTAAAAGAAAAAAGCTTATTCTATGATTAACAATTTTATTAATTTCAATTAAATAAAAAAAATTAAAGAAAATTTTTACATAATTGGATTTAAAAATTAATAATCTCTGTATCGTTATGATCGAAATCTAAGGCTTGACTTAAAATGAAAACATAAATTTGATAATAGTAGCAGGCAATTTGAAGGAAGAGAAATAAGACAAGAAATCCAATAAATGCAAAAAGAAGTTTATTGCTTGACACAGAATCATCATCACAATCAATGTCACGATCAAGTATAGGATGCTCTTCAGGTTTCATTATCTAAAATTAAAAAATTATTAAATTTAGTGAGAAAACTTCAAATTAAAAAGTTAATTGATATTTACTAAAAAAAGTAAATCATTTATTTACTCAAAAATGCATTATCTAAATCTTTTGTAATTATAATTAACCTTATTAACACTGGCTAAAAGAGTACCATATCTACATTCATCTCCCTTCAGTCTGGTTGGGGGTGAATATTAAATTTATAACTCCATGTAAGAATAAAATATACAATATTTATAAACTCATTAAAAATTTAAAACAATTTGTTACTCTACTTTAAAGATAATATAACTTTAATATTAATGGAAAAAAAATATCTATTTCTAACTTAAAAAACCTAGATTTGAACAAAAATTAACCAATAAGAGATGAGAAAGTTTGAAAAATTGTTTTTTCCGATAAAATAAAACAATTATTAATCTAACTACCTTTGTGGATTTTGGTTTATTAAAGTTGAGAAAAAAACCAAAAAATATTCTGTTTCCTTTATATAATATTTTATAAACAAAAAATTAAAATATCCAACATCCTTAGGTTATAAAATTTTTATCTATACGAGAAAATTGACGTCAAGGTTGTTTGGATTTCAAAAAATTTATTGGAATAAATAGAATTTTGCTTTTTCAAATTGAAATGTTAATTAAGAAAAGATTTTTTATAATTTTTTTCTACCAAATTTATCTTTCTCAATTAGTATAAAGAAAAAAAAAGAACTTTAGGAATGACAATTAAGTTATGTCATTTTTAAATGAATCTCTTTACAAATTACCACAAATTATTTTCACCAATAAATTACCCATAATTCATAGAAAACATCATCATTTTTAGAATATTCTATTACTGTATCATTAAAATTTTGATTATCTTAAGAATACACTAAAAAATACCACTAATGAAATATCTTTTTCTTATACACTTTACTTCCTTCTTAATCCTCTTCATAACATCATCATCCCTTAATTTTAAAATTGTACCAAAATCCAAAAATAGGGATTTTTCGAAATTTTTATCTAAAAAGATTTCTGTGGATTTTGTAGAGAAGATAATGATAATTTTCTATTTAATCACAAAAATTTTCCCAATATGTGTATTGTGTGATTGAAAAGAAATTCCTTGGATTAGTAAATTTAAAGCTCATTCATCATCATTTGATGTATCTTTGATACTCTTAACAAACTGTCAAGTTCAAATTCTTCTTTTTTATTCAAATTCATCTCTCTATCTCAATTCATTCTTTTTACCCCCTCCAATCATTCTTTAGACAAATATAGTACACATGTAAATTTAGACAATTATCAATCTAAATATGTATTACTAAGAATTATGATAAAGGTATTAAAATATTAAAAATAAAATTAATCTCCACAAAATGTATTATCTTCCCTATTATAACATATAAGTATATAGAGTTAAATTTATTAATACGTATACCTAATATTCTTGACTTTTGTATTTTGACATTGCTATCTTCAAGTACACAAAAAGACAAAACTCTCACTTGATGATAAATATATTTTACAAATAATTGTCTGATGATTGTACCTTAACACTTGAGGTGATGATATTTTATATACATATAATAAGGGTGATATTGTGTTACTATATATCATGAATCAAAGAATGCAATTTATCATTTAAAAGTTTACTTCTTTTTTATATCTAAAAATACATCAAAAAGACTTATAGGAACACTTTTTAATTTTTAATATATATTTATAGAACTTTTGTTAAATTTTTGTTATTGACAGTGTCATTATATATTTAGCTTATTTTTAGTTATATTTTAAGATACTAGTCATATTAATTATTTAAATGTAGACTAACTTTTCTAACTACTTTCAATTCTTTACTTGATACATTTTCACAATTATCCTTTTTATGCTTCAATTCACATTTAATATATATTATATATATAATATATAAATACAATATATATCCATATATTTATATATTACATACATCTATGTCTATATATATATTTTGAACTATCATCATGGAGAGATTTGTAATTAATCTTTATACATCATAACCACTTCATAATTTATCTAAATACTAACTAAATAATGGCACTCTTACTTTCTAAAAACTTTTAAAAACTTTCTACTTTAATTATTTATCCATTTAATAATATAATTTGTTAAGATAAATTTTATATTTATTTACTAAAGATCATCTATCAATTCTTATTTATATTTATCTCTTCAGTAAGTAAACATTTTTTTATTAACTATAAAATTGTTATAATCTGTTGTCATGTTATCTCTTACTCCACAGGATACTTTTTACGTAATAATTAAACAAATTTTATTCTCAAGCTTATAATTTAACATCATCTCCCTCCTTTAACCCCCCTCCTTTCCTCCTCATCCTTTTACATAATCAAAAAAATATATAACAAAAAAAATTAACTTCTGATTAGGTTAAATTACCCTTTTACCACATCTAACAATTGCTAATCTACTCTAACAGTTGTATAATAATTTCTACCTTTCGATTGACCCTGTCATTTAAATTGATGTCTACCGTGAACAAATGTCATGATTTCAACAGAAGATAAGGTATTTTTTTAACTTATACCTTTTCTATTTCCATATTACTATTAGTTATGGCATTCCTTTGTAGTGAACAAACAATAAATCATTTTATAATCACTTTACTAACAATTACCCCTTCTACTTCCGTATGGCTAATTTTTTTACTATATACTACCCCCTCTAACTTTCACAAGACATATCTCCTTCTCCATTTCCTGAAGGATGATTTTTAGATACCCCTTTAAGGAATTTGATACATACATATGATTTCCTGATGTGTGGTTATGTCATATATTGTAAAAATAATTTGTCAGGGTCCTGTCAAAAAGCTAAGAATATAAAATGATTTTCTCTTCATCAAAACTTAATTTAATTTCTCATCTTTCCTTTTCTCACTCTTCTTCCCTATAATTTTACAAATAATAAAAATTATATAAAATAACTATAACACAAATTTCATGGTATATATAATTTATTTATTTTCAACAAATAATAAAAATATATTCCGTTAATTTTAAAAATTTTTCATCTTACATGATAATTGCTAACAAAAAGAATGATATATACATATGTTAGTTAAAGTTATAGTATTTTGAGATTAACCAAATAAGTCTATTAAATTTTGTTAATTTTTATGTCAAGTTTATCAATCTTTCCCTATGGTTCTTTTTGACAGCTCCTCATAAAGCTAAAATCTGTACTTCTTATTATTTTCAAAACTACTGGCCACTTATTATTTATCTTTCTCCTTTTTGACCAGTCCTCCTCTCTTTTTCAATTTATACTTCTATATATATATGTATATATCTTAAACTTATAATGTCACTTTCTCGATTATGATGAGTAAATAGACTTATTATTAATAATAATAATGTATGCCATTTTTATTGTCAGGAATTTGTAGTACTTCAAAAAGTTGAAACAACAGAAACAGATATTATGTTTCAACTTATTAAAAAAAGAAACCTTATAAATCAATCTGTTGTTTTTTAGTGATTTATCTACTACCGTGTCATTTGTAATTTTAAATTATTACTACTTTGTGGCAATCATCATAATCATCCTCTGGTTGTGATTTCTTCACTCTTTATACCTTTTTACTTTCTTTTACCTTTATTTTTTATACTTCTCTCTCTCCCCACATAATAATAATCTTTTTTATATCCATAGTTACTAACATTTATAATAATAATCATCATCACTTCATTATCCACCCCAACATTCGTCATATCAAATATAGAGCTATTTGTCAAGTAACAGCTCGTAAATTAATATTCTCACCTGTTGAAAGTATATATCAAAAGTTGGAAGTTTGTAATATAAAAGTATAATTAATGATTATCACAACTTTTATTTAATAAAAATATACATCCATTAATATTTCTGATATAATAATATACATCAATACGGCATAACTTTAATATTGTTTATAAATAATTTATCTATTTTAATATTCATTAACATTCTCATATAATGATAAACAAAAATTTTGATACATTTCCATCTTTTCTTTTAATTTACATCTCCTATCCTCTCTTTCTCCTCCATTATTCCTTTATCATCATCTTGTAAATTAATATGTTTGATAAAATTTTTCAACAATTATCATTAGAAACTCTCCGGACATATGTACTTTATTTTTATTACTAAATATATAATTATCTCTTCCTTCCATCTTCAGAATGTTTTAATAATTTGTTTAATCATATCTAAATCATCATAATTATTGGATGATTTTTTCCCTCTCCATCTTTGTTAATACCACTTTTTGACATCTCTCATCAAAATGTACTATTATTTTTTTTGTTCTCATTCGTTATTATTATTACTCTTCTTCCTTACAATAATCTTTGATATATAATATTATATTCATCAAATAAGAACAAAAAGAATATAACTTTTCTATCTCCTTTAATCTTCAATTACTATCTTAAAAGAGGAAAAAAACCTTTTAATTTGTAACAAAAATAAAAAGTTATCGATGATTATGTTTCTATTCAAAAATGTGATTCTTCAATAAAGTTTGTAAATAGAAAGATTAAATGGATGATGGACAAAAATTTATAATCTACTTTCTTTCTTATCTTTTTAATAATTATTAAGATAAAGCATAGATATTATTTTTCTATGATATCTGAAACTCATCTTCGTTGTTTTGTTTTAGCATCTTTTTTAGTTAGTTTTTTATTGTAAACATACACCATCATCCATTATTTTGATACATCTTAAGCTTCCTCCAAACCATCAATATATCTTTTTTAACATCATTTTTTTGTTTTATATAACAAAAATTTTTTTATATTTTTTAATTATATTTATAATACAAATATTTGTTATATTTTTTGAGAAAAAACATATCATTGATTTTTTTACAATTCTCTCAATAGGTGGTCTTACTTCATTATTTAAATATACACATATAACTGTTTTTATTTTGTTTAATTTGTTTTACAATGCCTACCATTTAAAGTAGTCTCTTTTTAGCTACTATCCATAATTATACCACTTCTAAGCGGTTAATTGAGTGCAATCGTCAAAAGTTAGGATCAAATAAAATACCGAATCTTTTCCTTTTTATCTTTTCATCTTATTTTATAAAAACATTCTACTCTATATAGAAGTAGGGGTTCTTACAATTGTCAAAAAGGTTTTTCCTCATTCTATGATCTACTCTTTATCTAATTACATCATATCTTTACATATGTAAATATAGAAACTTTTTGACAAAAAAAAAAGAAGATCCGATAATATTAATGTATTCTTTTGAAAATAAATATGCATTAGGAGGTACCTTTTTTTTGTTTTAACATTAACTATCAAGAAAACTACTTTATTATCTTTGCCAATTTTATTATAATAGAATACATATACAAAATATACATTTTTGTTAATGAATGATGTAAAAATTGTACTTTTTTACCTTCTATCAATAAATGTTAAATATTTTGATTAATCATGTAATATCTTATAACATTTTACTTTGAAAAGTTAAAACATTTTATGTACCATATTGATGAATGAATAAGAATTTTTTATCAAATACATAAACATATTCTAGTAAGGTCCTCATGTAAATATTTTTATAATGCCTTCTTGTGCCTCTATACACCTTCCTAATGTAATCACCTATCTACATTTAATCATCCATTTACCCTTCAATATCATTCGTTTTCTACATTAGCTAAACTTTTGGTATTTTAAAATAATTTACTATTATACCCATTTGTCAATCATTTTTTTGTATTAGGTAATCTTTTCTTACATGAAAAAGGAAGAGGAAAAATACCTTTTATCTTGCTATTTTTTTATAAAATTATATCATTTAATAAATGGTAATTAATTTTGTCACATCTAATTATACCATCATTAATAAACACCTTTAATACTACTTTTATAAAGTGGACCATATGAACGCCAGGTTTTTTCTCTTTTAAGTATCCTCCATTTTTAAATATGCTAATTGGCTGATTTCATGTTAATTACAAGCTTATAAAAAAGATTTGTCTCCACCCTCCTCATGTGAAGGATCCATCTCTCCTCCGTTACAGGAGGTTTTTAATTAAAATGTAGTTGTTATTGAGAATGTATATATAAAATAAAGCATATTGTAAATATCAAAAGATATATGTATATTAATAAGACAATTAATCATTTATTAATATATTGTCATTCATCAACTACATTTTTCCTTTTACTCCCCCTATTTATTATAATTTTTCGTTACATCTCAATATTAATTATATTTTTGTTTGTTAATTATTAACAATATTAAAAAATAATAATAATAATTTTCATACTTTATTTTTACAGTAAAAGTAACCAGTTAAAAGAAATTACCTTGTTTTATTAGAAATATAATAATTTACCTACTTTTATGGAATATTTTTAATTATTGGAGCTAATATATTTTATAGTCCTTTTATGGTTCAATGATGGGTATCACAAAAAAAGTTATATGCTTTTTTATCTTTATATCATTGTTTTTATCACTTCAAGGAATTTCTCCTGATTCAAGAGGTTAGTTTATTTTTTTTAAAACAAATAATTAAATGTAAATAAAGGAAACAGTGTAAACATTGTTTTAAATAGACTCATCTAATAAAAAGTACCACATTTTTAATTAAAAGAAATAATTAACAAAAGTTAAAATTATTTAATTATCTCTAAAAGGGTAAGATATATAAACTATTTAATTAGAAAAATTTTTAACTCCCATTATAATAGATAATTATTGAAATTTTCAAAAAGTATATTCATATACTCATCTAATGATTGACAATTTTCTTCCCCTTCAAATATTCACTAAAACTTTCTCTTGAATAAATTTAAATCAAATGATGTTTTTATTTAATAAGGTGATTGATAAGTTTATCTAATGTATATAAAATTTTTGACAGCTGACTAACAGCTGATTAACAGTTTAGGATGTTCAATTGTATATTAGAATTAAAGTAGTAGTCCATTTTAATGCTTATGGATTAAGAGGCTTTTCATTATAGTTATTCAAAAATTTGAAGTATCCATTGTTATGGGTCATGTTTTTCCGTAAATAAAAACCATATACATATAGAGATATATTCTCAAGTCATTTAAAAATGTTTGATTAAGTAAGAAATGACATGTCTTGAGAGAATGGAGATGAGAAGGATATAAGCTTAAATAGATCAGTAAATATAAGTTTTACTTCTTACCCATACAAAAAGATTATAAATAATGTCAAGTATCTCAAAATGTTTGTTTATTTGTTTTATAATTTTTTTTATAGTTCCACCAAAACTTTATAAGGATATTAAATCAGTATTTAAAGTTCCACAGTCTCTTAAAACATTTAAGTTTACTTGTCCATTAGTAAATACTGATGATCGTTCTGTAATTATACAATGGATTAAAGATGAAGAGGTAATTGAACCAAGTTATAATAGCAGATATAAAACTATAAGAAATGGAAAAGAATTAAAAATTAAGGATATTGAATTAAGTGATACTGGACATTATCAATGTATTGCAATTAATGGTTTTGGCAATGCTAAAAGTAACTTTACATTAATTGTTTTTGGTATGTTTTAATAAAATCCAAATTATAATATATATAATAAACATATTTAAGATGATGAAGATGAATATATACCAAAAGATGAATCATTAGTCCTATCCATAGATGAACAAAAACCATCATGGACATATCAAGATTATATTAATAAACACACTATAGATTTTATAACACCAAAAATCAATGGGGATTTACAATTAAATTGTGCTAGTAAAGGAAACCCTTTGCCAGAAATTAATTGGTATAAAAATGGACAAAAAATTGATTTAGATCAAGCACATCAAAGTATATTATCAGCCAAATTTCTCCTTCATAATGTTCAAAAATCTGATTCTGGTATATACAGTTGTATGGTTTTTAATAAATATGGTAGTATAAATGCAACATTTAGAGTTGTTGTTGGAAGGAATTCTGATGAATTTTCAAGAAATTTTGATTTTAATATTATTGATGATGAGGATGGAGATGTTTTGGCTAATTTACAAACTTCAAAAAGTACACAAATAGAAGTACCATCAAATAAATCAGTTCATTTGGGTGCTGATGCAGAGTTTGAATGTAAAATAAAATGGTCCGAAACTATGCCATTGATTAGATGGTTCAAAAAAGTTGATAGAAACAACGTTGATAAAAAAGACATCGACTCAATTATCAATATTAATCATATGGATTTAATTCTAGTTGATAGTTACGGAGCAGAAAATATTATAACACAAAATGGACAAAAAATGTTTATTAAAAAATTAACAATAAAAGACGTTAATCTAGAAGATGAAGGGACATATGTTTGTGTTGTGTCAAATGCAGGTGATATAATTCAAAGATCCGTTACATTAAATGTCTTTGGTGAACAAAAAAAATCAATATTAGAGGATGATTTAATGTCATACTTTAAATATGGTCTTATTATATTTCTATTTTTTGTATTATTATGCATTGGAGCTGTAATATATCTATACAGGAATACAAATGATTGTAAAGAGGAGGAAAGATTGACAGTATCACCATTATTAATAGCACCAGTTATTAGACCACCACCACCAAAAATGCCACCACCAAAGACACCAAATTTTAATAGTAGTGGGAAATTTTTTAATGGTACATTAAATACCTGTACCACAAATACCTACTCACCAATTGTTTATGATATACCATGGGAGAATAGTGTAAATGTTGCTGTTTTAAAACAATTATCACCAGGAAATGTTCCAATACCAATACATAGGACAATTGCTGAGGATACTTTAAGTCATATTTATGATGAAACAGCTAGCCAAATATGTAATGGTCCATATTGGAGTCAAACATTACCATATCAATATAAGAATTATAACAAAAATCATGTTTAACAAGATACTTTAGAGAATGCATTGAGAATCATAGAATTATTCTTGCATATTTATAAATCAAACAATTGTATCACAATAATGGCATACACTTTTTTTCCTCCATCAATCTCAATGAATAATTGAGTTATGAATTGGTAATAGATGAAGAATAAACAAAAATTTAACAAAACAATCGGGTATTTCTTTATCTCAATGGTGATTAAGAAGCAATACATTAACGAGACATAAAAATTGACAACATTCCAAAATGATATTGTGAAATTTTTTTATAGGCAATGGGTGTGTAATTTTTTTTGAAAAAAGAATTTATGGAAAGAACTAACTGTTTAAAAAACATATATATTAGAAATAATGAAAACTACTAAAGTATTCTTAATATATTAATGAATTATAATTAAATAGTTACAATTTCTGTGCCATAAACAAAAAATATATAGTATTTCAAACATTTCTCCTATTAAAACTATCTGGAATAGGAAATGAGTAATTAGAGAATAATGGTTATATTACTAATGAAAAAGAATAGAAAAATTATTAAATATTATACTCATTATCACAAAATAATTAATTAAAGAAAAAGTATTGTAACAAATTTTTTCAAAAATCTTCCTATCTTACTCTTTCAATCCCGATTTCATGCAAGTCCCACATTTTTTATATTAAAGATAATATATAATATTAAACAATAATTATATATATACATATTAAAAAAGTGAATATAATTAACAGTTATTGACCATTTTTTTACCAATCGAGCTTATTTGTTAAATATTATAATTATTTATAGATAATAAAAAATTATAAATAAGCAATCTATTTTTTACATTATTTATCTTTTTTTCCTTTTGTATGAAGTAAAAATTTACCTTTAAATAGAGTCATAATTATATTTATAAATATAACTTCCTTCTAACAATAATTTTCTAATTTAAAAATTCTTTTATGATTAAAAAACTTTTCTATTAAAGATTTTATTGTCACAATTAAAATTATTAATATTATTTTTTGACATGCTTGAATATTTTTTTATTTTATTGAATGTCAAAAACGTTTAAAAAATGATGTATACTTGAATAGTTTTTTTAAAATATTTTTGAAGTTTTTAATCATTATTTTGTCAATATGTCATATAAATGAAGTTTTTTAAAAAAATATCTCATTTTTATGATTTTTTTTATGTATCTCTTCCTTTTACAAGATATTAATATTAACGTTTTTTTTTAATATCATCATAAATAATTTTTATATTACTTAATAGTCATAAAAGGATAAAAAATTATGATAAAACATCTAATATATAATTTTACCGTCATTGTTCTATCTCACTCAGCATTGTTATATTCCTTTTTTATATCTATAAAAAAATTTTTATTATATGAGATTTGTAAAATAACAAAAGTTTCAGTGTAAAAAAATTATAACAAACCAAAAATAATATAAATCCAGTACTTTATAGTATATTATTATTTCTATTTCCTTTAAATATAACAATCCAATTTTATTATCATTCCTAATTTTATGTACCAATTTTTATTTCTACAACAAATCTTTAAAAATAATTATCACTAACTTTATATAGAGTAAAAAGAATAAATTTAGGAAATATATTTTAAGTGAAAGAAATCTTATATGATAAATAGAGAGGATGATGTAATTTATGAGTTAATTAGTTACAATATATATATTAAATTTTTTAGCCAAACCCCCAAAATTATGTTTATAAACTCAATATACATGTGGTTCAACACTAATTTTTGGGTTAGGAACAAAATATATAAAATGTTTTAAATTTTTAAATATTTCCTTAGTTTGTTATTTATAAATTTATACTTTTTTTCTAATTTCTAAACATTTATAGATTTTATTTAATAAGTTCTTACTTTAAAATACTGTACTTTTTTTAGATATGAAGTAGTTTATGGAAGAGAAAAAATGATTTTTGATGAAAACTTTATAAACTTATACTTTTGTTTCTTTTATTTTTACATACGTATTCCATAATTCATGTAAACTTACATTTTAATGAATGAGGAAGACAAAATTTATTTAAAAATCATATGTTAAAATATTTTTTTATGGTTAAATGATAATTATTTATAATTTTTTATTTCCATAAACTTTTATGTCAAACAAAAAAAAAATAAAAAGGAATAAATAAAAGTAGAAAAAAAAATATAATTAGATATAATTTTTCTTTTTAAACTTTGAACCAGTAAAAAATATTTATTATACTTTAACCATACATAAAAACAAGTGCATTTTAAGAAGATTAATAAATTATTTTTCCCTTAACGATTAAAAATGTTTATCTTCCAAAAATGCTATATAATATCAGATAAATTACAACACACACAAAATACTTTTGTCCACTTTGCATTCATATTTTTCTAAGAATAAATTTTTTAAATAAATAACTATTTTAGATATATATTTAATTTCGTTGATTATCTTAATTAAACAGACTAAAATTATCTATAAAAAGTAAGAGAGAGAGTGATAGAAAATAGAGAAGTAAGAAGAAAGAGAGATGGAGTGATGTGTTGTAATTACAACTCCTACCACACATTTTAAAACAATTATCATATTAAAAATATTAGATTACAGTATCATTCATATGTATAAAATAAAAGTTAAACGTTGGATAATTTTACATTTATAGGAGTTTTTTGCTTTGTAAAGTTATTAGTGTAAGTAGGTTGTCTAATGCTATTTCTACTTGAATGGAGGAAAAAGTTATATTTTTATGGGTAAATGAAAATATTCAATAAGATATTTATTTATTGATATAATTAATTAATGACAACAAATAAATAATGATGGTTCTGAGATAGTTTGAGAGGTGCTAACTTATTTTTTTTCTATATTTTTTGAGGAACATTATTTTTTATTTTAAATAACGGAGTTGAAATATTTCTATTAAAAAGATTTAAAATCACTTTCAATTAACATTCTTTTATCATTATGGTTAAAAAATAAACTTTATTATATTAGTTTTATAGAAAATTCCATTTGTTGACTGGTTAAATTATATATATATGACATCATAAAATTCCCATAATTGGTAGTCCTTTTTTTTCCTCCTTATATTTCATAAACTCAATGAATATAAATGATAAGTCTACTTGTTGTTTTTTCCCTCCCTTAAACCATCATACTACAAAATAAGATTTTCCTATCTATATAAATTAATCTCTCATTTAATTTATTAATTTTGATAGTTAAGCTTTATAAATCTACCATTGACAATTTTGGGGATTTTTAGATTTGTCAACAGGAGAAGAGGAAAAAAAGAAGTAGGCTATTTGATAAGGTAATTCCCATATCACTTTTATATAATTGACTCTGTAGTCGTTTTAAAACAATTTTATTTTAAACATAATATATATGCCCAATTCATTTAACTTAAAAATTTAATTCTTTTTAAAGTATTTTTATTTATTCACATATATGAGGGTATATTATAGTAAATTTTAAAATTTTGTCATTCAAAATCACTTTTTCCTACTATTTAAATATATTTAACTTAGATATTCAAATTGCTTTCCTGTCCTTAGATGGTTTTAAAATATTATTAAGATGTTTTATGATCTTTTTTGGTTCCTGAAATGTATATATTTATTTTATTTATCATTATTTGGATATTTGTTATATTAAATTTCTTATATATCATTTTTAAGAAATATTCTATCAATAATACGTGTTTAAAAAATAATCATAAACAATAGGTAGATTATTTACATTCTCCTAAATATAGAATTTTATTTTTAATGTCACATAAAATGAAAACCCAATTTTACATCATTTAATTATATATTTTAAATGTAAACTTAAAATTTGATTACAAACAAATATTTAAGTATCTAATAATTATGGCTAATAAATATAATTTTTATTTCCCTAATTATGTTTTTTTAATTTTAGAATATGCATATAACTTCAGTACCACTCTTTAAGATGTATATACAAAGCTTTGTATTTTTCATCTGCTTAACTGTAATGACATTGGAGAGTAAGGCAAGCTCATCATCAGTATGTTTCTATTTATTATTTATCATAAATTTTTTGACAAAAAAACCATTTTTTATTATCGTATTTTTTAATTACAGGTTCCTGGAAAACAATGTTTTAGAGCACATGAATGTTGGGGTACTGAACCAATGGACTCCGATGGATTACCTTTAAGTATAAACACAAGAATTTCCAAACGTTTAATTATTGGCACTAATAGTAGAGGAGTCAAATGTCGATGCCGTCTTGGAATGTGTCAATATTACTCATTATTACAATCTACCTTCTATTCTTGTGATGAATTCTAAATAACCAAAACAATCTAAACGAATTATTATTTAATATCAAATTTCCTACTCCATTGGCAACATAATTAAGATCTCTGGTGAAGAATAGATTGAACATCTCGACACACTCACAAAAAAATAACAAACAACAACACACTCTCATCAATAAAAATATATTTAATCATTAAAAAAAACTTTTTTAATATTATATAAATAATCAATCTTCAAAAAAGAACAAAAAAAAATATCTTAATTCTAATAGTATTACACATTAACTTAATTATACATTCAGATAAAATTTCATTTTGCAAATTAAATTGTTTCACTTATTATTTTGGAAGGGAAAAAAATTATCTAATGTTTATTCTTATTCATTGATCTCTCTCTTATTTCTGTAATGTATTTTAAAGTAATATTATAAATGAATAACAAGAAAAATATTTTTTTTGATTATTTTTAATGATAAACTTTTAATAACCATAAGAATACTTAATCAAAAAAAGAGAGAAACATCAAAAGTAAAATATTTTAAGTTTCAAGTGTAATTAATAAATAAATACCGATACTTTATGTTAATTAATTATTTCAAAAATACATTTATCACATTTTCATTGGCAAATAGAGAATCTCTAAATACATACATTTTTATCATCCTTTTTAGTACTCCTACCAAAATAGTTATAATATTGAAGCATCACCTATAAGTATCATATATTACCAATATATACTTAATAAAACTATTGTATGTACTAATAAATGAAAAGAATTTTATTGTTCAATTACGACATTGAAAATGATAATAACATACAATATAATGAGTAGTTGGAATGACATGAAGTTGTGTTCCAAAAGTTTTTATACTATACTACTATTTTATAGTTCACAAAAGTTTTATCATCATCATATTAATTTGTAGTTTCTTTAATCATACTTTAACCTTGTTTCATACTCTCCTCGTATTTGTCATTTATTTTTATTATAATCTACCATCTTCAAATTGTAAATGTTTTATTTTTTTTACCTATTTATTGAATTATGATTGTATAATGTAAATTGTTAGTTTTTATATAAGCCTATATTTAGTTACATAATAAATACTATCAAAATCATTGAAAGAATATAATTTTCAATTCAATATAAGTGCCAGTTTATTAAAGATTGAGATAACAATCGTCCCTGTAAAATCAGTAGGTATTAAACTGTATCAAAATGATAGATGAAAAGTTCCGTTAAATCGAAAGATTATTGTGTTGTTTATTAAGGAGAGAGAAAAAGATAGGAAAAGACCATTAATAATATTCCTTTTTTGCGCAGTTCATTTAACTTATACAATAAATACTTTTGATATCCTTGAAAGGATGATATTTTTATCGTGAGAATATATAAAAAAGTTTTTATTACTTTATCAAATAATCTCTTTTGTACTGTTAGCTTAGTAATCTTTTTATGTCAATTTGTTAGTAAATTCTGGTTTTTTAATTCAATTACTTAAATTTTTCTTATTCAATACTTTTTCTCATAACATTTTCTTTATTTTTTGTTAATCTCCTTTGAAATGTTTAGAATACCTTATAAGTTATATAAATAAATACTGTATGTTTATTTAAACAAGAAGGTAATGAAAAAAATTTTTAATTGACTTTTAATATGTTTATTATTTTATATATATGCAATTTTAAGATGTTGAAATACTTCCCAAAACTTTTCTATAATAATATATTTTATGATATTAATTAATTACCATTAATAAAACTTTGAAATAGATCTTTGTTACATACATAATCTACTGCTCATTAAAATAATCAAAATTGCTGGTCATTACTAAAGCGCTTTTAATTTTCTATTTAAAATTATTACATTTAGTTGAAATATTGTAAATGATTATATAATTTGCATGGAATATAAGAGGTACAAATAAACTTTTTAATTTATTACTACTTAAAATTAATATTACAGAAATGAAGTAATTTTACCTTTTACAATCCTTCAGACATTTGTAATATTTAAATAAAGATGGACGTCTTAATTGGATAAATAATAATTATAAATATATATAAGTAATCACTTTTTAATTGTATAAATTTTAACAATTACAATGAAAAATTATTAATTACCTTAACTAAGTACCAATAATTTACTTTAGGTATTATTATTTAAAACTTTAAATATAAAATTTTAAGATACAAAGAAATTATATGAATTTACTGGATTATTTATTAATATTCCAACAACTACGGTAAATGAGTTAATTGTTTAATAACATAATCTAGATTATTATCATATTCTAAACTTTATTCTCCTGGTTTTAAATAATTCTATTGTTAATATTAATGTTTCCAGAAAACAATCCTGTTTTACAATATAATTTGACTTTTTTATACCTCTACTCATTACTTTTTATTTATGTAAGAATTTTCATGTTGAAATTATTTTATATAATACTTTATTTACTTCTCCATCATCCCATACAATTAAACTTTTATGTTTGTATATTTTTTATATAATTTACTATCTTTTACCATATTAAAATTTACTCATTTAAATATACATGAATTTACAACAACTTTACATATCTTAAAAGTTTTTGTAATATATTTTATATATTTAAATTTTCAATAATTCAAGCTATGGTACACATAAAAAGTAACCTGTTTATATCATACCTATTCCATTTTGACCATATGATACATTTTGATAATAATCTGAATGTCATTACCTTGTAGAGCCGTTTAATTAGAAATATTTCTACAATTTTGTTAATCATATAATGATATTTATTTTAAATTAATATATGGGTTTTTCTTTTTTATTTGAATAAATTAATACTTATACATAGAAATTCAATGATTCTTTTCATGTATAAATGTATAAAAACCTTGAGTTTTTAGTTTGTTTTTATGGATTAACATATTTAATTTATTACAAAAGTAATGTTCCATCTTCTTTTTACACATATTTTTTGTACCTTGTCAACAAATCTTCAAGTACAGGTAGAAAACAAAATAAATAGTTATCATGAATAATAATTATAACTTTTTGTATAGATCATTGAATTTTAAAATAACAAACATTTATCTTCATTCATCCTCCTTCTAGAGACTCGTTCTTCCCCTTTAATCTACACTATCTATCCATAACACCATTTACATATTACTACATATTTTCATCTCAACCGATTAATGGAATACACACCACTATAATATATTAAATGTCCTTCTTTTGGAACAATCACTAGAAAGAAATACATAAAAGGAACTTTTAAATATAAAATATTTTTAGACAATCCCTTCATCAATTGTTTAAAATTCCTTAAAAGTTAAATACCCTTGCTATTAATGTAGGGTATATTCCATAAATCTTTTATATTTTTATAATATACCTTATTAATAGTATAGAAGACTCCATCATCTTCATCAATTATATATTATTTTTTTCAATATAATATACCATTTTTATTTGTTATACATTATATCAATCAATTTCTCCTATAACATATTCATTTTTTAAAAAAAGTATTAACCTTGTTTATAGATGGAAAACATTTTTAAATGTACTTTTTTCCTTGAATTACTGATATAAATATTTAAATTAAAGAAATTTCTAAATATTCCAAAAGTTTTGCAGTTTTTATCAATATTTAGTTATCATACCATAACTATTACAAATAAAATGTACATCCGATAATAACTTCTTTGTATTTTTAGCAACCTGCAGTGAATTCTTTCCCCATTAATATCTTTTATTATTACTTAAATATCATTCCTAAAATAGTCATTAATATTCTACACATCATTCTCACATAAATCTCATTAATTTATTAAATTTCAAGTTATAGTACCTATTATTGACAGGATTACAATTAATTAAATAACTAGGTAAAATTGAAACATATGTTGATTATCACATTAATACTTATTTTATCTTTTAGTCATAACACATAAGATAATATTTTGTTTTTTTCGAACTACTAAGATGAGGTAATATGTTTTCATTTTATAAGGTTACTACATCATATGTGTCTATGAACTTTCATTGATAATTATCTTTCATTGTAATAAATATACAATACAATACAAAAATTTTAATTTATCAATTATTTTTCTTGACCATTTTATTATTAATAATAATTAATAGTATGTATGCATATATTGCACCTATAAAATTTATATACCCCCATCATCAACTCCATTATCATTATACTACGTTTTACATCTATTTAATCATTAAATTACACTAAAAACATCAATACACCCAAACAGTAGCACATATATTTATTTTACCTATTTTTTTCTAATTCAAAATTTTCTAAATTTTTTTCCTTCCAATTTTTTACATTTCTATAGATTGATGAGTCATTAAATAACATGTTATGTCAATTACCCTAAATCATCCACCTCCTGTCATCTTCATTTTTATACTTTATAATTAAAAAGGTAACTATAGGTATATATGGGATTTTTTTAAAGTTAAAATACACTTTCCTTCATTTTATGAAAAATTTTTTGGCGCCTCATTGAGATTTTATAGGTAGGTACATTATATTTCCTTACCTTTTTATAATTAATCCACCACCCACAGTGGAATTTTTTTCCCTAACATAGATGAAAGGAAAAATAATAAAAAATATTTTACACTTTAATTAAAAATATCCTTTTGTGTTAGATTCATTATGAAATTTACGTGCGTTATATAAAATTCTTAAAGTATATTCTTTTTCTTGTTAGTATTTGTTCTGTAATTTAACTGACAAAAAATTATGTGATTATTAATGATATAAATGTTATTGCTTCATTTCATCTTTCTTTTCAAATTTTAATGTTTTTCCTTGATCTAATATAAATAAATAATTTATTTATTATATCATATACGTGTTATATATCGTTAAAAAATTATTTTGCTTGAGATGTTTTAACAAATAACTTTATGATTTATTATTAATTTTACTTTAAAGTTTGTTTTTTGTTGATATTTTTTAAAAATTTCTTAATACGTTTAAATTTATTAATAATTTTAGGTATTAGATAATAATATTTAGACAAAATAACGAAAGATTCAAGATGTCATCAACAACAGGAGATTTTGGTCGTAAAATTTCCATATTTATTTCAATAGCCCTAACAGTTATCGGAATGGGTCTTTCAATTGGAGCTATAATGACTCCATCTTGGCAGGTTGTTAATTTAAGAGAATATAACAGTATTCATGAACACGGTCTTTGGTTGGATTGTACTAGACATTCAAGAGATGGAAGTCCTATATTAAGAAGGTAATTATTTTTTATACATATCTAGTTTAACAAATAAATACCAATTATTTAATTTTTTTAAGATATGCCACAGTTACGGAGCCATTACATTGTGTCTATAAATTTGACTATGACAAGTATTCTGGAACTTTTGACTTAGAGGATGATAATAGTCCAGTAGGAGAGGTGAATCGTCATAAATTTTATGGTCAGTTAACTTTTAATATCTTTATCGTTTATTTATTGCTCTTTTTTAACTTTTATGTAATTGAGGGAAAAATTTTTTTATTACACTTAAATATATGTTATGTGTAATTTAAAAGATTTCATTAGTAATGAAAAATATTTTTATATTAATGATAGTATGAATATTTTATATATATTATTTCATAAAGACAATCATTATATTGACATTAATTTATTACAGGTTGGCACACAGCAACCTTGATATTATTAGGTTTGGCATTGTTAACCTCCTTCCTATCTGTATGTATTGGATTTTGTTCGTGTTGTTATAGAAGTTTAGCTTTGGTTTTTACTATTATTACCGTCATAACACGTAAGTTTTTTTTACTATTAAGAATCAAAAATCATCTTGGTAAAAAATCTTTTTTTTACAGTTCTTACATCTTTCATTGCTGAAGCACTCTTCTTCTTCTACTCCCATAGAGCAGACAATCGTTTTATCAAGGGTATCGTTGGAACATATGAGGTTGGTTTGGTAAAAATTTTTTAATATGTAAACATTAAATAAAATATTATTTTTTATTTATCATCAAATAAAACTCTATTAATAACGTTAATTTTATTTATTTTTTAGCAACGTGTTGGATTGGCTTTCTTCCTTCAATTAGCAGCATGTTTCTGCCACTTCTTTTCTTTACTAGCTGCTATGGTATTTTCCTACTTCTCATTATCCGGAAAATCAACAGGATCTGATGTCTTTTCAGTTAACAGAAGTTCACGTACCAATGTAACAAATATTGGAAGATCAATGGAATTTGAACCACAGTTAATGTATAATTATCAACAAAATCAAAGTACCCCACTTCGACCAGTTATGTATCAAACAAAGAATGATGAATTTGATAGGACTGTTGCTGAAAGTATGCCAGAATTAGCTGGATCAAGACAATTCACAGGAGAACTTTTACAACCAAGAATTAGAAGGAAATCAGAGACATGTGTTTAAATTATTGATACATACTAAAGCTAAAATTATCTTTAAAGTCACTTTATATCATAAACATCTCATTATGAAATCATTGTAGCATTAAATAAGAAAATCCTCTTCAGTAATTGTACATGGAAAGAAATATATACTTATGTGAAAATTTGTGACAATGCGCAAAAATAGACAAAAAATATATTGTTTAGATATGCCTTCATATGAAATTTTTAATTTTCTTGTCTGCTACAATCATTATTTTTTATATATATATAATATTGTTTCCTTTATATGCATAATAAATTAAATCAAATAAATGTATCAAATAATAAAATTTTTTAAAATTTATGTCAATAAAATTGTTAGTGTATTTTTAAATATCAAGATAATTTAGAAATGATTAGACATATGGAGAATAAATTTATGAGTGAGTCATAAAAATAGTTTGCTTATATTGTTGAAAATGTATTTGTGTATTGTGAATAAATATTTAAATTGACTCATTATTTCAAAATTTTATTATCGTATTTTTTAGACATATATTAAAATTAGTTTTTTGATATAAAAAACGATTTTCACGTTTTGTATTTGGAGAGAGATAAAATATTTTATTTGATGAGAAAACATTTAATAAAAGAATTTCATCATTTTAAAACTTTACGTCAATATATTTTTATCATTAATCAGTTATATATTTGGGTATAAAAAGGTGAAAAGTTAGGAAAGATTTTTAAAATATAATTAGGTACCTCATTTTATAATAGTAAATTGTTGCAAAAAATGTTTTTCATTCTAAAAATTGAATTTTCTCTAAAGGTATAATAGAAAGTGTTTATTTTAATTGAAAGTAAGTTTCAATATTATATAAAGATATAATTTGGTAGCATTTTTAACAATTTCCTATTATAATATTTAATTCAATGCTTAGTAATTTAAAAAATAATTATTTGTATTCAAAATCTGATTAATATGTTTGCAATTATTTTTGATTAATTGAAATTTATGATGTCAATTATATTTCAAATTTACTCAAGCAATTATATTCCTTTTTACCTGAAATGAGTCATATATTTATTTACGACCTTATATCAATAGGAAAATTTAATTTAGTATTTAAATTTCTTATGAGGTCCTGAGTTACCTCTCTCCATTTTTGCCGATCTAGAGCAATTGACCATGAATTCTATTCCTCCTATTCGTTTGTCAGCTTTACTCATGTAGCGATGGTACAAATCATCAAATATAAAAGTTTCTTCCATATTACACTTTTTTTACGTTTGCCCAAAATCATCAATTTATATCTTTGTTATTTCATCTATTAATGTTTCTAGATCTGAATTAAGCCTCATAGTTCGACCATTTTTGGAGTTAAAGTTAACTGTGACTTTACTAATAGATTCTCCGGTTAGCATCCTCAGGTAGAACCGGAAACTCACAGTATAGTGTCAATAATTAATGAAATTTTAAGAAAATATTTAGAAATAATGGCAAAATATTGTTAAAGCGGCTATCGCCGAATAGATAATTGTGAGAGTCCAAATGAGTCATATATATGACATATAATTACAGAAAGATAAATATGCAATTTATCCTCTAAAATTCAAACAGTATCTTTGATATTTTGTTTTTGCTCTTCGTATTCTTGTTTATATTGAATTTAAAATATATTGCCATAACCAATTCTATAAGTTCTCGATAAATTTTGTAGCTATTTATCATTGTTCTCAAAATTACTAAAAAATATTTTATAAGGCTGTTCCAAAAAAACTGTAATATTTAAAAAATAACCTTCATGCTTCACTTGTTATTATAGACGTGGTTAAGGCTTGCTTGCTCCATCTGTTAATAATCTATCCTCTCAAGGGTCTTAAAACCCCAAAGCAATAGATTTATATCAACTATGTTAATAAAGGTTTTGTGTTCTGGAGAACACTTTATATTGATGAATAGATGATAGTATAAAAGAGCTTTGTCTGGGAGAATATGATGCATGAGAAGAATTTTACATCTAAGGGCACATAACACGCTTCTAAAAATTAAAGTTTTATCAATAGTTATCATACACTTATTGAGATACTTATTATTTCAATTGAGTTAGATGAACAGTTTTAATATTAATGTTTTTTTCCCACCAAGTTTTTTAAATTGATACCGTATGATGTTTGTATTAGTTAAACTTGGTACAAATGTTTCAATTGATTCTTAATATTTTAAGACGAATTTTCTAATTTTGCACTCATGTAAAACAACGACTTGAGAATTATTTTTAGGGTAATAAAAACTTTTAGATAAATTGTTGTGAAAAATAAATAAGTTTTAAAGATCAAACTCATCTGGCGCTACGAAATTGTACGTAATAATGTAACAAAGCCTACGTATAAATAAATCACTGTTATTTAAAGATTATTAATATAAAAGCCGAAATTTATTTTTGAAGAACATATAAATTAATTATTTTCGTACATAAAATAGTCAATTACTATTGATATGGTTTCTTATGATTATATAAATAAAATAAGTAATTTGTTTAATTTAAAAAAGTAAATTTATCATATTATATAGTCAACAAAAAGATATTGGTTTAAAAATTAAGTAACATAAAAATTTCTAATTTGATTAAGATAAATTAGAAATTACATTTTTGCAAATTTTATTTATAAAAGTAGAAAAACTAATTTATAATAAAATGTTTACTTTTCTTCAAGCTACAAATTTAATCAATTAAAGTAAATTTTTGTTTTTTTTGCTAAACAATTCATTCCACTTAACTATTATTTGATTTTTTTTCTACAAACAACACATAAAACTAGTTTCTCTACCTGAAAAATCAATTAAACTCTTATAATAATACAATAAACTTTAAAATGGCAGTTAGGAATTTGTAAACGTATTTTATAATTAATTCGCTTTCGTTATTTATTAATTTATAATAATAAAAAGACTCTTGAAAGTTGTCATAGAAATAAATTTTAGATAGTTTGATTTATATAGAATGAATAATTATAATAGACATATCGTAAAATTTTTAGTTGTTCTATTAAGCATAAATTTTTTTTATTGACATGATATTTTAATGGTATCTTTTTAGTTTTCGTTGTTATTAGGAGAAACATCTTGAAGATTTTTTGTTTAATTGAATAAATTGTAAATTTAAATGAATAATATTAATTATTTTTAAAGGTTTGACTTTTATTATACTTAAAGAATGTACATATTTTTTGAGTTTTTAAATTTATTGTTCACATTTTGTATTTGAGTTATCAATATTTGATCGGGGATTATCTGGAATATTCATATTATGTGCATTATTGTTTGATTAAATTTCTAATAAAAAATCATTCTTTCATGTGGCATTTTTTAAGTAAATACAAAAATAAATATTAATCATAATCTAGAATTTGGATATTACCCTATAAATAATTACACTAACTTTTATAAAAACAACTTCAAAAAGTTTCAGAAAAAAATAATTTCTATTGTATCCCTACGTTTTAAACCATGAAAGTGTATCTATAAAATGAAATTTTGATTAAATTTTAACTGTTTACAAAGTTATTTGATAGCAATGATAAAATATTCCATTATTCCTTCAAAACATTCAAAATGGAATATGATAACAATTTAAAAGATTCTAATCACAATTTCTATAATAATAAACAAATATTATTTTTACCGAAAATAGGATTTTTTTGCACTTTTAAAATTTATTACTTTAATCATATATACATGAGAAGAATGTAAGTTTTCATATTTGTAATCAAAAATATTATTAAACCTTTTTAATATTAACAAAGTTAGTCGTTCATCAATGTACAAACAAAACTACCTCATTAATCTTTTTGAAAACAAATTCTTTCTATTGAAATTAAAAGCAAAATTGTTATCTGTTTAAGAAGTTTGATAACTAAAATTATATTACTCTATCATGGTGATGAGTGAAGAGTTTATGAAGATGTTCTTAACAAAAAAACGTTAATGAATTAGAAAACAGAAAATTTTAAAAAAACAAAACACATTTAATTAAATGACGATAAAAAAATGTTTTTTTTTATTTTTTTATAACATTTTAAACTAATTAAATAACATTCCTCTTCATGTTTACCTTCTTTAAGCCTATCAAAAGTACAAAACCTTTAGGATAAGAGGATACTCATATTTGTTACAAGATAATAATAATATGTCTATTATCTCATTAAATTATACTATTTCATCTCTAACAGATTATAAACAAAAATTTATAAAAGAAGATTATCATAAGTTTGTTTTTCCAATCTAAAACTATAACCAATGAAATATATATATTTTTTATCCAAAAAATTTACCGAATAATATCACCACGTATCGTGTACCCTTTGGTGACAAGAACCATGGATACATATAATATTTATTCACTCACTTAAAATAATAATAATCATGAACTTAATTATTGCTCATAATAAAGGATAACTTAATACTTCACTTAATAAAACACCACAATTTTTATTTATCAATTAATAATTGACTTTGTAATATTTTGAAATGATATTATGGACCGATAAGGTGATTCAGTAGATAAATATGGACGCAATAAAATACCTTCATTGATAAATACTCACACCCTAAAAAGTGCTCGAGTATTTAAGGAGTATAAATTTTTAAATTAATGCTATTTTATAAATTTTAATAATTTTTTTAACCAATAAATATGTTAAAATTCATTTTATTCTTATTTTTTGTTCCCTTAACAAGAACAATCCACTCAAATAACAATCTTAAACCTTATGGAAATTATAATAGTAATGGACAATATCCATGTGTTATATGTAGATCACCTGGTGTTGAAAATTATCCGGAGCTATTTTTACTTCCAAAAAATCAAATAATGAACTTGCCACTCCTTGATAATTGTGATAATCCTTCATCTTTACCAAATGCAAGTTTTTCTGTCAATTGTGATAAATACTGTACAAATATAGCTATTGAATGTCCAGACTCCACAACATGTACAAACAAATATTTATACATTAGAGGTTGCCAAAATATATTGACACAAAATATACAACCATCCATAACTGATAATGATTTGGATAAAAATAACCAATATTGTGAGTATGATAATAACTTCCTTGCTTTCAAATCAAACGGAAATCCAGTGAACTTGGAATATATAGCATCTTTATGTTTATCAAATATTCAAGATCCTAATGACAAAACACCTTGTAATGATTACCTTTCTAATGGTAGTAAATATTCAATAACACAATTGAAAAATTCCTGTAATGTCCTAAGGCCATCCGGAAATTGTAAGTTTATAAATGTTTCCATAACTTATCTTATAAAAACATTTTTTTCTAGTTGGTTGTTATAAATGCCAAGAAGAGGAAAGAAATTGTCATACAGGAAGTGATGGCTCTCAAGCATATTGTTTCAAAAGGTATATGAAAGTTGGTGATAATAAATATTATGTAGCAAAAGGATCATCAAATGTTAATCCATATTTTACAAATTCGTCATGTTACGATGATTCAACATCATACTCATTATCACCATTCATTAATGTTCAGGCACGAAGCGGAGTTTGTTTTTGTTCTGATAGAAATTATTGCAACAGTAGTGATAATATAAAAAATACCTTTTTACAAGTCACAATTTTTATTATTTTCTCCCTTCTCTTCTAATTTAACAAAGAAAAATTTATACACCCTCAACTTTTAACTTACTTCTCTATTTGTACTTCATTAATAAACAATTATAATAAAAATAAACAAAATTTTGGATGGATTATGTTATAATTTGATGTGATTGATAAACCATATAAATCATTCAACTTTTACTTTTGTCATATCTGACCTTCTTACATTTAATATCTATATAAAAAGATTAAAAGAAAAAATCTGTAACAGTGTATAACAAAATCTTCATTGATTTAAGTAAATTATGCCATCATATTCATTATCTACTTCCTATTATATCTCTATTAAGACTTTTATACTATACAAAGACCATCATGTTAAAGCATTTTAATAATTTCTCTTCTCAAGATTAAAAAGAAAATAGCATTTGCTAATGTAACAGTTTTTTCATAAAAAGTACATGAATATATTTCACGTTTATAATGTTATAATATCTAGAGAAAGAAAAAAAGTAAAAATAAAAATCTTATATATTTTTTTGTTCACTAATATTTTGCTATTTTTAAATGTGTAAAATTAAAGTTATTCATTTTCCTTTTAAAAAAGAAATCTTTACAAGTAATGTTAATTGAAATTTTACTATGTTAAAGTGTTTTGTTCTCATTCTAAATATCTATTGAGTTGTTGTTGAAATGATTTAAAATTTAAACTTCTAGACACTAGTTTTTGTAGAAACTTTCAACAATCACTGCTGATTGTGATACACATATTACATATTCTCCTTTTCTTTTTTATTTTTTATAATAAATAATTTTTTCTTTTATACCTGTTTATTAACATTTAAAGTCAATAATATTTTAAAGAGAGAATTATACAAATATATATATGTATATTCAAGGTGATCCCTTGACATAAATATATTTGGAAAAAAAATAAGAATCTTATGAGTCATTATATTAAGTATGTTATCAATAAAAAACTAAATATGATACACGTTTAGTATACGTTGAAATTTTCAAATATATAAAAGGTTAAAAAATATTTGTATCTATGTAGATTTACATTTTTGTAAAATAAATATTTCATAATAATTTTATAATAACGTAATTCTTTCATTCTCTCGCTCATTTGTCTCCAAACAAATATCTTTATGTTTTTTTATTTCTATTTACCAGAAACTTTTATTAATATTATAATTCTTCAATATTAAATACATTTCTTTTTTATAGATCATTAATTTTACTCCCAATCTACCTCTTCTGTATTTAACCTTCTTATTTCATTTATAACAATCTTAAAGTTCCAATCACTTAAACATATAGAATCTACTGTGTGATTTATGTACATAAAACAACATTATGAAATGCTCAACTCTTCTTCTTTGACATATTACTTATAATAGCCTTCTTTTGTCGTTTTCATTTAATACTAAAACAATTCCACATAAGTTAAATGCTATTCTTGTTCTTGTATCATAAAATATCACTATTACTATCAATCTTCAACAATCAAACCACACGTATATATATATAACTATCAGTATATTTCATTGTCATCTACCTATCAACATTAGTAATAATAGTTTGTTCTATCATCTCAATTTATATATATATTTAAATGTTTACCTGGTAACTATATATATGTACCAATTATTAAATATATCGTTTTCGGATGTATCAGAAATTTTTTTGTATCATTTTATACAAAAATTTTAACCTAAATTCTAATGTTAATATTAAGTATAAATATTTATAATTAAAATAATATTGCATATATAAATTATAAAAATAACTTTTCAATATAAAAAGAACATATATATTTTAATGTTATATAACTTTTCAAGATCGATCTTAATATAAACACATGTACATTTTACATTCTAAATATTTGCCTTTAACATCCCTATCATTTCATTTATATTCTCTTTACAAAAAAAAACAAAATAAATAAAAATATTCTAATTCCTTTTTGTAATTTATGGACAAATGTTTTTAATTTAACTTTCTATATATATTATGTATTTAATCAAATTTAAATAATAATATATTACTTTATCATTAAAGTATTATACTTTCTCACTTACCCCAATTTATTATTATATCACTTTTCTCAATCTCCCATAGACATCTGTTTAGTATTAGGATCCTGAAAAGCAACTCAAATTAATAAAAAGAACTCTTATCATTTGATATTGAACAGCTTTTTATAATCTATATCACACTTCATCAAAAACTGTGATAGGCCTATAAAATTTTATGTCCTATCATATTAGATACATATATATATATAATATATATTATTGATACATTTCTCCTCCCTTTATTGAAGTTTAAAATAATCAACTATGGGAATAGTTATATTTTTTCTCATTACTTAAATCTTTTATCTTTCTTTTTCTCAATCTTACCAATTATTATCTTTATTTCTAAAAAAATATCCCACTAAACTTCTAGAACAATGATATTCTTGAAGTATTTTATATAAATTTTTTCTATTTCAAGTGACACTTCACTTAAAGTATATTTTTAAAATAAAAATCAATAGATTATTTGGAACAAAAGAAAATGATAAAAATAAAAAATAATATTTATGATTGATTAATAAAAATTTTAGTATTTTTTAAATTTATTGAATAATAATTTATATTTACAATTAATCTATTATTTATAAGAGGATGATTAAACAATTTATTATTCTAGTTAATTAAAACATTTAAAGTTGTCACTAATATATTTATATATATATTTAAATTCCCAATAATTTATGAGTAAAAATAATGGTAAAAATTGCCCTTTCCTAAAATAATAGTAAAGAAAGGAAAAGGAAAAATATTAATTTTTTACTTTTTCTTTCTCTTTTTATCTAGTAATAAAAATTATTAACAAAGTATGGAAAGGACAAGTGTTCTAAGATGCACCATTTTTATTATTTAATATTCACATCTTTTTAACAATCTTTAGAAAAAATTAAATAATACAGTCAAGGTAATGTGGTACTTTATAATATTGTTTATAATATTATGTAGACATTTTTCAATTAATATCCATTACTTATTCTTATCTATTAAACTAACCTTGAGAAAGACTTTTACTACCAAGGTAGCCTATTTCTAGCCCATTCCAACAAATTTTTGTAATACTTTTTATATACTAACTGTTCATGTATATATATAATATTATAGAAAAGTTAAACACTTATATTTGATAGCTAAAACTGGTGTATCTTTTAACATTTACATCTATCACCTACAAACTATAATTATTTTTATATATATGAGGCTTTATTTGATGGAGTATATATATATATAGTGAGAGAGATAAGTATTATTTATTGACGTGTACAATTTTTTTTATTTTTCAAATATTGTTTTTTTCCACATTTCTAATCATTACCTCTACTTTTATTCATTCTAGACTCATGTATTGAACCCAAAATTTGGGAACAACAAAACAAGTATAAAAAAAGAAATATATATTTATATATAAAATTTTATTATATTTTTTTTAATTTAACTAACCAATAAAAAAAATCAAAAAAAGGATGGAAAAAGAATTAGAATCACTACGTGCTGAGCATGCCCGTCTCTCAGCCGCTCTAAAAGAAGCAACAGCTGAAAAAATCCAGGCAGCACAAGTTGGTTTAAAGACAGTTGAGGAGAAGGAGAAAGTTGAGTTAAAATTAACCCAACTCGAGGAGAGACACCAGTTAACTGTCATGGAACTTGAAAATACCAAACAACAATTACAAAATTTTAGGGAAGAAAGGAGTCGTGCTGCATTGTCCGGTATTAGTGAGGAAGAATCATTATTAAAAGAAACCTCCTCCAGAGAGTCTCATCTTAAAGAAACAATTGCCAATCTTGAGAATGAGAAGAAAAATTTAGTTATTGAGATTAAAAATTTAACCGACGAAAATAAAAGATTAAATCAATTATATACTGAATCCATTGAGAAATGTGATCAATTGGAGGCACAAAAAAAGAAATACCATAATGAGTTAAAGGAAGTTAAAATTCGTGAACAACAGTTATCAGCTGATGTCAATGAATTGGAAGAGGAAAATATTTCACTTCAAAAACAAATATCATTCCTTAAACTTAGTCAAGTTGGTTTTGAATCAGCAAAGATGGAGGTTAAACGCCTTGCTGAGGAGGTTGAAGATTATCAAATGGCTATTGAGGAGGCCAATAATCTTCATACATTAGTTCAGAAACAATTAGAAGAAGCCCTACAACAAGCGCAACAGGAACGTGAGCAAAAATTAAGTTACAAGAATGAATTAGAGTTTCTAAAGATGTCTGAACATAAAAATCACTTAGATATGTTATTGGAGATGCATGATCAACCAGGTAATAATGTATCTGCATTAAATAGATTTGAATTATCATATACCGAAGGTAGTGGTGACGATAGTTTGGGAAGGCAACTAATGGGTACTGGTAATGATTTATTTAGTGAAATTAGTAATGATGCTAATAAAAAAGTTCAACAACTTGAAACAAAATTGGAGGAACAAAAAAAATCTATTAACGACATGAAAAAGGCATATGTCAGAGCCATATTGCCTGTTCTTAAAGAATTAAATGTTTCAAGTGCCTCAGAGAATATTGATTTAGATTATTTACAAGAGTTATGTAATAATGCTGTTAGTCGATTAAATGAAGTAAATACGGCTAAAAGTGTTGAAAAAGAATTGGAGAAGAAGGTTGAACAAATTAAAAATAACGTTAGGGAAGTTATATTATTTGGTGGTAAGAAATATGCTGAATGTGTTGTGGCAAAAGATTTATTGATTTCTTTTGGTAAACAAATGAATTCACTTTATAAAAATCTTGTTGGTGACCAAGAATTAGAATCAAATAGACATGTCCAAGAGATAACTAATAAACTTTCTAGTCTTGGTGTTTATGATTTTACAGAGAATGGCAAAGAGGAAAGTAAAGTAAAGGAAGTTAAGGAAGGTGAGGAGGAAGAAGAACAAGTAGTTCAAACTGAGGAACAAACCCAAATTGTTAAACCATTAAAATCAAAACTTTACCTTCAAGAGGTTGAAAAGGTTCTTGGTGGAAAGGAACAATTAGCAACATTTATTAATGAGAAAGACTGTCAAGAAGATTTTGTCTTTGGAACAGATGAATCGTTCTCTAAGGTTATGGAGTATACACAAGATTTAGTTAAAATAACAACTAGAACAGCTCTTAATGCCGTTAATTCTAAGACCAAAATTGAGGATACAGATGTGAAAGAGATTATCTCTCAAAATATGAAATTAAAATCTCAATTGGCAACAAAACGAGAACAAATCGTAACATTAAGAACAGTTCTAAAGTCAAATAAAACAACTGCTGAATCAGCGATAGCTTCATTAAAAGAGAAATATGATACTGAAAAGGCAATATCTCATGAAATAATCAACAGACTTCGTAAGGAGCTTAAAATATTAAAGGAAGAAGCTGCTACATTTGCATCACATCGTGCCATGTTCCATTCTAAGAATGAGGAGTTGAAGGAGGAATTAAAAAGTGCAAAAGAAATGCAAAGAATGGCTGAGGAGGAAAAGAAAACTGTTAGTGCATTATTACGTATGGCTATAACACAAAAATTAGAAGCTAAACAACGCCTTGAAAATATGGAAATTGATAGGGAAAGGCAATCATTTAAAAGGGAGAGAGGTAACAAGTCATTTAAATCGCCAAATACAGGTGGTCAGGAGAGTAAAGAAGTTAAAACTGTTAGATACCCAACCTCTAACAACTCAACACCAAAAAGTGGAAATAAATAAATATTCTTTTATATGATACAAACACGCACACATAAAGTTCACATATACACATCGGCATATATAAATACATCAAAGTACAAAAAGAATGTGATATATGATATGGAGAATTATTTTTTTTAACAATGAAGGAATAAAAAAAATATGAAAACTGATATATTTATAATCACAAATTTTAACATTACCAACACTTACTAAAACAAATTATATACTATAGAAGAAAATGTAATACTATTATTAAGAAATATTTTTAAATTATTTTTGCTTGTTACCTATGAATATATACTAAAAAACATATATATTTATAACTTCTACATGTACCAATTGATTTGCAAAAAAAAGTACTATTGAAGTAGAATTACATTATTTTTATGACTTTAAACATTTATTATAAATAAAAAAGAAAACAAATTGAGAGTTGTTGAGGCGATAAAAAAACATAAAAGAATTGATTATTTTATATACAATTATTTTCAAATAAGGGGAAATATATGTACAAGGGCATCCTTTTCCATTTAAATAATAATAACAATAATAAACCTAATACAATATTGGATATATTCTATATTTTTTTTATCTAATAAAGATTAGAATAATAAAATATATTGTATTTTGGTATCCTTATATAATCGTTAAATAATTTAATATCAATATTAATTGCGAAATAATTAATTTGAAAACTTCTCACCTTCTATCCTGAGTGGTTAAAGTTAATATGCCTGCCTACAATGTTGATATTTATTTTAAAAACAAGCAGTTTCTTTTATCTTCACACATAGTTACATATTTAAATCTTTTTTTATACTACAATTTTATATTTTCTTTCTTCTTTTTTTTTATTGTAGTTTAAAAAAATTATATTTATTGGGTAATAAATAAATATTATATGAGATCAAAGCACCATTGATCTGTGTCTCTCAAAGATGATTCTACATTATTTATTGTGGTATACTCATCAATTTCGTTTTTTTTACTCCTATCATTGTATAGTGAATTTAGGTCTTCATAATTGTCAAAGGGTGATTGATTATTATAGGATGATATAAAATTTTCTTTATTATCATCAAAACCAAGGTCGTTCTCAAGCATTATATCATCCTGTAACTCGGAAAATGAAAAATCTCCCAGCGTATCTGACATATCATTGAAATTGTTACAGGATACAAAATAGTTATTAATTATTGAATCTTCCTCATCTGGTGTTAAACAAAATGGATCGTTTATTAGTGTTTTCCCGAAATTGTCAAATTCATTTATTCTATCCTCCAGTTTCATAGAATGTTTATCTCTTAATTCTTTATTCAAATTCGTATTTTCATCATTTATAAAACTATCAAAATTAAAGTCATCCATTTTGTTTCTTTTAATCATTGGTTCACCGGTATCATCAATATTACAAGAGTCACCGAATTTATCACTATTATTACCAAACTCACAATCTTCTTCAACACCATCTTCTTTCTTAACTCTCTTTCTCCTTCCTTTAGTTGTCTTTTTAGGAGATTTCATGAAATGTTTACTACCAAGTCTTCTCATATAATAACCATACTTTCTAATATAAGCTATATAATCATCAATCTCTTCTTCACTAACAAATTCCGGAACAATTGTCTTAAAACTATTATGAGTTAATGGAAATAATTGTAAATTTCCTTTTGTTAATGGTTCCCATAATTCTAAAAAATACAACATTTTATATAAATAAGGATTAAAGACTATATAAATACTTACGTGGAAACCTCATAGTATTCTTTATAAGCCCAACCATATTTTCATCAATTTTGTGGACTTCATTAAAATTAAATGGTTCATTATGCTTAAC
Organism: Strongyloides papillosus; assembly: GCA_005656395.1. Lineage (NCBI taxonomy): Eukaryota > Metazoa > Nematoda > Chromadorea > Rhabditida > Strongyloididae > Strongyloides > Strongyloides papillosus. Next base: position 794,704 of record SRSI01000044.1, read on the forward strand.
CATCGACCACATGCATGCTTTCCTACTCCCTATCTGTACCTTGGCCTCAACTTTCTCGTATAATTTACTCATTGATAGATTATGCCTTATACTATTTCTCCATCCTTCGTAGGCTGTCTCAAAATGTGGAAAAAGGAATATTATGCCATCATAAACTTCTGATACGCTTATTGCATAAGTATTTAAATTATTTAGTATTAATGTGACAAATGCTGCATATGGAAGTTGTGGTTTATCAAATAAAGCATGAGCAGCTAATCTATAAAAAAGGAATATTATTTAGAAAAGCTATTAAAATAATAACAACTTACTTTGCCTTAAACTCAATATCCTCATTATACCTCTTCTCAACTTGTTCTTTAGATTCATTAGGACCAACTTTTGTTGATGGTTCCTCAGTAATATAAAATGGTGCAAAATCATTCTCCATCTCATTTGGTATTGAAAATCTTGATGATGGCTCAGTGGAACATCTTGATGATGGTCCAGATGATGAGATAGTATCACTGGATTTTGGTTCAATATCTTTATAATGATTAATAAATGCTGTCTCTGTTTGAGGTATTTCGATATCAGATTTAATTACCCTAACATTAACTGTTTTTTTAGATTGATTACTTTCTGGATTGTCACAATCTAAGATTCCTCTTAAAACTGAACACCTACTACTTGTATTCTCTCCTAATGGTAGTGGAGTAATTTTCGAATTTTGATATTTGACATCTTTAGGCATATCATTCCTACTAATAATTTTTTCTTTTGACATATCTTGATTAAGAAGTTCATACATATTATTATCATTATTTATATGTTGTTGATTATCATAAACATCTATATTATCAGTTACATACATATTTGATGATGTATAACAACCATCATTAGTAAGATATCTACATTCATCATTTTGATTATCATCCTCATATTTTGGTGATGAGTAATCCTCAGTTATCATATAATTTTGGTCTAAAAATGTATCATTCTCATGGGAATCAATAACATTATACTCATTTGTTATCATTTCATCAATCTCAGCTTCTGGCGTCTGTCGACTAGAACATGATGAGATACTATTTGATGTTGGATCAACATATGTCCTTCCATCATTATTATATTGTTGGTAAATAGCGCCGAAATTTCTTGTATAATCAATGCAACCACCATGAGATGAGCTATCAGAGTGGGGTGGTGATAATTGTGATGGGAAAATATATCTATTATCATAAATATTTTGTTTCTCCGATAATTTGACGGTTTTCGTTGATCCAGGAATAATTCTATTTGGCACCATTGTATTTCTTTGTGTGCCAAGACATACAACTTTCCTTGGTTGTACTGTATAATTTGTACGTTTTTGTGGTTTATATAATTTAATAGTATTAGGTTCTAATTCTCTTTTTGTTTTGTCAGTTTTGTGACGAATCCTAAGAATTGGTGCTTTTATTCCAGTAAATGATTCTCTATTAGTATTACGGCTTGGTGGTAATGATGCGGTTGGTGTGAATGCTGTCATTGGTAATACATTTGTTGAATCAACTAGTGATAATTCTTTTTGTTTATCATTATTTTTATATGATTCAGTTTTGACACATAAATATTCATCAAGATCCTCACCGAGACGATCTGATACTGTGTAACTTATCATGTCTACAAAAAAATATATAATAAATAAATGTTAAAAAATTTTTTAAAAAATATTACAAAAATAATGGGAAGTTTAGACATTATGTTAATATCATATATGACAATTACTTGGCGCGTAAAATACATTCTATCATCTGGACGGTTAGAATAAAGGTCGACGCTACATTTTTACATCAGCCTTTTTGCTCTTAAAAACTCTACATTCACTAGATGGCAAATGTTCTACAATTGTATATATATATATATATATAATTTTATAATATATAAATATATATTTGTATAACAATGCCTATGTTTAAAAGAAAGAAAATATGTGTATATTTTTTTTCTATACAGCATATTTAGATATATCCTCAAAAAGACATAAAAAAATCAATTTATAAAATTTTTTCAAAATATAGCTAATGATAAATAATTAACCTCAAAAGAGAGTGAGATAGAGTGAAAGAGAGTTATAAAATTTGACATATAAAGAAGGGATATAAAATTAAATGCCTGCCTTTTACCAGAAAGTAGGAAGATATGCAATAATAATTTATTACATAAAAGAAAATAGTTATGTATATGATCATTAAAGTCCACAATAATATAGCATAAAAAAATTTTATTAAAAGATTATAGTTAAAGTATAAATGACAAAAGTTAAAATTAAAATTTGATTTATCTATAACTATAATAAGTAGATTATAATTTTTTCTTTTCAATAAAATTAACAAAAGTATTATTATTACACTAAATACCGCTGCCATAAAATGGAGATTATTAAAATAAAACCTTTCATTTTTTTTAATGTAAATAGTTGTATAATATATAAAATACCTAACACCTCCTTCTAATTAAAACAATCAAGATGATTTTATCGGATTGGTTAGCTCAACGTGAAGCTTTCAATCATCCTTTTGTGTGCCATGTTTGATAAAGCTATTTATTTGTCACTTAGGCACTGTAGGGGGTTAAAAACGACAGCTATATTAGTAATAATTATCTTGTAACTTTTTTTTAGGCTATTAGTAAAAAGAGAAAAAAAATTTAAAAATGTTGAGAGTGATGAATAAATATATATAGATATATAAAAGAATGATGAGAAATGTGAAAATGAATATTTTATACTTATAAAAAGAGTGTAACCCTGAAATCATTGTGAGGTAATACAATAAATTGTATTGTAAATCTATTTTTTTATAACAACTAAAATAGGAAAATATAGAGGAAGAAAAAGTAGAAGAGAATTGATAATAATATATAATCTAAAATACTCTTTGTTAGTATACGACTTATCTAATATTATAATTATCTTCCCTTTTTTAACAAAAAAGAACCTAAGAAGTAATATCATTGGTCGTTAATCGAAAATGGGAAGAACCTTATGAATTAATTTATTATAGGAAACAGTAATTATAAGTGCATAGAGATAAGTTAAATAAATATTATACTATTATGTGTTATAAATAATTATTATCAAATAAATCATATGTTATCGTGTTAAATTAACATACTAATTAGATAATAAAAGGAAAAAAAAAGTAGTGTAACAAAAAATAGACAATTTATTATATAAATTATAAATTTATATATTTATATAATATAATAATTAAGATGTTTAATAATATTCACAAAAAAGAAAGAAATTAAATGCGTTTAATGTTAGTAAATAGATAAATGAACCAAAAATTAATGGGTGAATATTCAAAAAGTGAACATAATAACATTATATCTAAATATATTTAGTCAACAACGAGAGAAGTATGTATATAATTTTTCTTTTTGTTAAATTATCACTTCTGCAATATAAGATAAATAATCCTTATCAGATGCACAAAAAATAATAATTAAAATTTAATAAATTCATATTGAAAAGATTACAAATTAACTGTATTACTGATAAAAAATTATTTTAAATGCAACTTTTGTTAACAATAAAGGAAATATGGAACATTTTTTTGACAATAAATATTTCAATCCATTACCTTACAATACAAATAATGCAAAAATATATTTTTTTTCTTTTATTATATCACTCCACACCAAAGTAAAAATAAAATCATTCACATATATAATTAGTATCTTAAAAGTGCAAAGAAATTATAATAAAAAAGTGTATAGAAATACAAATATACATAAATTTTAAAAAATATTTTAAATAACCAATACATTTATAAAATTTTATCTCATTTTTTATTATATATGTTGAATAACCTCACTTATTATTACAATCATAAATTGATAGATACTTAGTTTTAAAAGAATGGTGCATGTAAATGTATGATGGTTGTCCATAGCAACATGTAAATATGATAGCTTAGGATAATACGTCACTTTATACTTAAATCTCACAATAAAATTTCTCATTATTCTTGATTATTTACCTATTTTTTTATTACTCTTCTCCTCTTTTCTACATCACAATGCGTCCTGTGCTTAATTGGATTGATAAAATTTCTGACGAAAATGATTTTGAACTTGGGTAAGTTTTTTTATATAATACACTGTCAAAAGATGTATTTAAATATGTACTATTTTTGTGTTCAGTGTAAATACATTAACTTTTTATTTATAAAAATGAAAATTAAATTTAAATTATGCGATCTTATCTTTTAACTGTCCTTGATTATTTTAAAAAGTGTGTGTTGTTGATACTTTATAGTCTTTGTAACATTTTATCTTTTTTTGACGTTGTCTGTACCAATTAGTGTTTTTTTTTGGTTTATATCTCTATTTACCAAAACGTAAAAAATCTGGTTGTTGACGGTAATTACGATCAAAAACATCATTAAAAAGGAGGGTTCCTGGTGAACGACCAAAACGTAAGAAGTTAGTATTTGTGGTACCTCTTTTTCCGAAACGTAAAAAGTTTGGTTTTCTGTATTCACGATTAAATTGTTCCTCAACTAAATTTCTTCCGAATCTTAAAAAGTTATTTCTTTTACCAAATCTTAAAAAATTCGGCTCCTTTCCTACTTCGATGTTTCTTTTTCCAAATCGTAAAAAATCAGGTGAATTACCTTTACCAAATCTAAGGAAATTAGCATCATCAATTCCTAAGGTACGACCAAATCTTAAGAAGTTTTGATGATCAGATCTTCCAAATCTTAAGAAATTTGGATCAGCGGCTTTCTTATCCATTGCTGGCGTTACTACACCACCTGTACTTCTTCCATATCTAATAAAGTTAGGTTTACGTTTTTCAGGTGTTGCATGTGTTACAATTTGACATTGATCATCAAGTACATCATTATCCTTAATTGATGCTTGTTCTTGTAATGATAATTTGTCAAACTCTAAACATATTTGAGCATTTGGATTTGCCTTACAACAATCAGGAAATGCCTATAAAAAATTTAAAACACCTTTGAAAATCTTTTTTAAAAAATCTTACTTTAGCAACAATGGAGTAATAAAATACAGTGAGTAGTATTAAAAAAATAATCTTTCGGAAGTATTTTTTCATTATCTCACTTTAGAAAGTGTGATTGAAGAGGGTTTGCGTGAAATAACACTATATCTCTATTTATATACCATAATATGTGTAAAATGACGATGATTTTAATCAAATTATTTAATATGCCACAATTTCTTTGAAATAACATAATTTATTAAATTTTTAAACCATATGAGATCGTCCAAAATGATTATATTATTGTAAATATTTGTATTCAAATATTAGTAATATTTTTAAGCTAATAATAATTTTTTTTTAAATACATCCACATTTCCTTATTATTGATAATTATGATGAGAAATTTATTTTGTAAGTAAACTAATAATATTAAGATGAAATGGTGTCATTTAATTATGCAACATAATAAATGCTATTAATTGACATCTAATTACATAGATCCCCTTTTTGATAGTTTTTATCTTTTTTACAGAAGCACAATATATGACATTGCTTTTAAACCAGATGGAACAGAATTAATAGCAGCAGCTGATTGTAAAGTACTAGTTTATGATGCCAGTGACGGTACTTTATTAAAGTCTCTTAAAGGACATAAAGATATTGTTTATGCCGTGACATACTCACATACAGGTGAACTAATTGCTAGTGGGTCTGCTGACAAATCTGTTATAATATGGAATGATATACATGAGGGAACTTTAAAATATTCACATAATGAATCAATTCAATGTATCGCATTTAATCCTTTCTCAAATACTCTTATAAGTTGTTCTATAAGTGATTTTGGTTTATGGCAACAAGAGGATAAAAATGTAAGTAAGTATAAAGTTTTTAGTAGATGTTGTGCATGTGCATGGAATAGTACTGGAGAAATTTTTGCTATTGGAATGTTTGATGGGACTGTATCACTTAGATCAGAGACAGATGGTGAATTATTACATACAATTGTAAGGCCAGGTGGAGAACCTGTCTGGGCATTAACATTTGCCTCCCCTCGTTTAGATTACACTCAACCATCAAAAGGAAAAATTAATTATGCTCCAATTTATTATCCAGGGGAGATGTTAGTTGTTACAGATTGGGCAAGAAAGATATCATTTTACAATATAGAGGGTCAAAATGTTCCACCAAATGAAAAAGAACTTGAATTTGATGTATTTTCAATAGCCTACATGTGTAATGGTAATTTTCTTATAATAGGAGGAATGGATAGGAATATTTTATTATATACAAGAGAGGGAACATGTTTAGGATGTGTTGCGATAATGGACAGCTGGGTAACAGTAATAAAAGTGAGACCAAAGACTAATACTATAGTCGTTGGATGTGTCGATGGAGGAATTGCATGTTATCAATTGATGTTTTCAACAGTTCATGGTTTACATAAAGATAAATATGCATATCGTCTAAATATGACGGATGTTATTATACAACATCTTAGTAAACAAATAAATACAAGAATTAACTGTGGAGATTTAGTCAAAAAAGTTGCTGTATATAACCAAAAACTCGCAATACAATTAACAGACAAAGTTAATATTTACAATCAAGTAACTGGAGACAAAGAAAATGAACCTCTAGATTATCGGTTAGTTGAAAGGATAAATCAAAATTTCGAGTGTTCTTTATTAGTAATTTGTGCACAACATCTTATTTTATGTCAAGAGAAGCGTTTACAATGTTACGATTTCAAAGGTCTCCGTCAAAGAGAATGGATAATGGATTCATTGATAAGATATATAAAGGTTATTGGTGGACCACCTGGAAGAGAAGCAATTTTATTAGGATTAAGAAATGGTCTAATATGTAAAATTTTCGTAGACAATCCATTTCCACTAATAATATATCAACTTAAAAATGCTGTAAGGTGTTTAGATATTTCTCAGGAGAAAAAAAAATTAGCAACAGTTGATGAGAATGGAGTATGCACAACTGTTTCCTTGCAAACAAAAGAAGTGTTGTTTTCTGAACCAAATAGTTCTAGTGTTGCTTTTAATACAGAAAATGAAAATTTATTATGTTATAGTGGCAATAATATTTTAAATGTTAAAGCATATGATTTTACACCTAATAGTCAAAAAATGCAGGGATTTGTTGTTGGATTTAGTGGTAAAAAAGTTTTTTCACTCCATTTATATCAAATGTCAACAATAGAGGTACCTTTAACGAATCATCTGTATCAATATTTAGAAAAACATATGTATAAAGAGGCTTATGATATTGCGATATTAGGCGTAACAGAAAATGATTGGGCAATTTTGGCAAATGATGCATTAGAAAATTTAGAATTTGATATCGCTAAAAAAGCTTTTTGTAAAATTAAAGACTGTCGATCGTTGATGTTGATATATGAAGTTGAGGATATGCTTAATAAAGGACATTCAAAACCAGAACTCTTAGGGTACATTCTTGCCCACCAAGGACGTTTTAGAGAAGCTGCAACAGTTTACCAACAAAATAATCTTGAAATGAATGCCTTAGATATGTTTTCTGAATTGAGGATGTTTGATGAGGCACAGGAGTACATGTTAAAGGCATCTGTCGACACACAAAAAGCAATAATAAGAAAAAAAGCTGAATGGGCGAAATTATCAAATAATATGGCTATAGCAGCTCAAATGCTAGTTGATTCAGAGGATTATGATAAAGCAATACAGATTATGATTGATAATGATTGGTTAGATATGATACTTCAAACATTACGTAAGGTAGATAAAGGTAATACAGAATTATTAAAAACAATTGGATATTATTTGATCAAGAGGGAGGAATTTAGTGTTGCAACATCAATATTTACATCAATAAATGATGTAAGAAGTCTCCTTAATATGCATATTGTAGCAAGGCAATGGGACGATGCATTTGCTATTTGTCAACACAATCCTCAATATACAGATATTGTTTGTTTACCATATGCTAGATGGTTAGCAGAAGAAGGACGATTTGATGAAGCACAGGAAGCATATAAAAAAAGTGGTAACATATCAGAAGCATTCAGTGTTCTAAATACTTTAGCGATTAATGCATTAAAAGAGAAAAGATATATGGATGCATCATATTATCATTGGAAATTAGCAACAACATACCTTGTAAAATCTCAAACATCACCAAAATATATTGAAAAATTTTATGAATACCTTAGGAATGCTGATATATATTATGCTTATGACACCGTTTACAAATGTACAACGGAACCATTTACATCAGTAAGAAAAGAAAATTTATTTAATTGTCTACGTTACCTGATCCTTAATTATGAGGATACTCCATACATCTCTCGTTTTGCCATATTATTTTCATTTACAGAATTATGTAAAGAATTCAAAGCATACAAGACAACCAGACTTGCCTTAGATCAATTAACACAATTAAATTATCCATTACATTATGAATCACAAATACACTACTCATTCATCGATATTAGAGCTGCCCCATTTACAGATAATGAAGATTTATTACCTTTATGTTTCAAGTGTGGCCTTCACAATCCATTGTTAGGAAAGAAATCATGTGCGCAATGTAAAACAGAATTTTTGTATTCATTTTTTAGTTTTGGTAGGCATTTTATATATAATATAACAAATTTATATTTTTGCACTTTCTATTTACAGACATATTACCATTGGTTGAGATAAAAATTAGTGATGACATAACAGATGAGGAGGCAGTTGATTTAATATCAAAGGAGGCAGGTGATAGTGGAGTTAATACATCATCAATTGTTCATAGTCAGGAAAAGACAAAAGATATTATACTAACGAGGGAACAATTGTTAATATTAGATAAGACAAATTGTTTCATTCAAAAATGGCCAAAACCGTTGAGATATCGGTATTTTGTTAATGTTTTACAGGAAATTAATATTACACAATGTGATGAATGTTTTAAGTTTTTTTTACTTGATGATTATGAAGAAGCTATTCTTGAGAATGAATGTTGTCCTTTTTGTAGGAAAAAAATTGCCATTTTTAACGATAATGATAAAATTTTGTAACTGTTTTTTTTAAAGTTTAGTTTTTTTTCTAAAGATGAGATGAAACAAATTGAAAATAAAATGATATACTTTAAGTTTGTTAAAATTTTTAGAATAACTTCTAATTACACATATTATAATGACAAAAAAATATTGGTCATTTTTCAAGCGAATAATTTCACGTTCAAAAATTTATATAATGCTTTTATTTGAAGAACAACCTTTATAATTTTATTGTATATTTTTATAATTGAGTATCATACATAAGTAAATTTTTAATAAATTTATGTTCATTATAAAAAATGCTTTTAAGAGGAAAGTTACTTGTCATTCTAATACACTGTAGAAAGTTTTATGGAAAAACAAAAAGATCTAACGGAATTTAAAAAAAAAATATATAGAGAAGAGATTATTTCGAAGCTAAAAAAGAAAATATTGTTTAGAAAATTTCTTTTGAGATGATTTGAATAATGATAATCATAAAATTTTAGTGGTCTACTGTTTCAATTATTCACATCGACATTTTTATCATTTGATGAAATTATTAAATCTGAGGAATATTGCTTGAAAATTACTAAAGGTAGCTAAACGTTAGAACGTATTTGTCCATAATTGATTAATTGATAAGAGAAAACATTGTTTAATAAAAATTTTAAATTGAATAGTAACAAATTTTACATTAAAAAATAAACAAATTAAATGCACACTTTTCGTTGTCCCTTATATTTATTAGATATACTTCTAACAGACTACCATATTTTTAAAAATTCAGGTAAATTTTAGGGAATAAAATTATTAAAAGTAGATAAAAAATATCAAATATTTTATACACTCACAAATTATTGTATCGTTTTCCGTCTCATTTTATCATTTTGCTCTTTTTTGACTCTGTTAGATGTTAATAAATAAGACAATTATACAATGACAAATATGCTATATTATATATACTCTTAGATAGTCATCGTTTATTCCCTAACAGACTCATTTTACATTTTGGTCGATACAATTTTTAGATTCAATTTTTTTCATAATTCTTTTCACCGCTTAGAGTTATAATGTCGTCAAATTATCGCATATACAAAAAATATATTCGATAAAATTATAAGATGATGTTGAATGTATGTTAAATAAATTCATTTTTTGATAAATATATTTAATTAATATATCATAAATATAACATATTTACTAGTACCTTTCAAGTACAAAATTTATTACTTTAAAAAATCAATTAAAATTTTTTGAAACTTTTAATTTGGTAGTAAAAAAATATATTCATTACAATGCCATTGTAGAAATTAGATAGCAAATATTTTTGACTCGCTTTTAAGTATAATAAAACGTATAATTCTTATTTTTTTCTCTTACGTAAACTAAATTCAATCTCAAATGCCTTTAATTCATATAAAATCTCTAACTTATTGTAACTTTTGTATTTATAATATATTTTATCAATAAATATGAATGATTTTCACAAATTTTTCTTGTTAATTTCATTTACTTAAAATGGGTGAGTGCTTTTTAAGTTATTTCATTTTCCTCCAAAAATAAAAAAAAACTCAGATGAGGATGAAACCATAAAAAATCAAATTTTATTATAGTTCAATTCAAACAATTTTAAATTTAATATATCACAAAAAATAACTTTATGGCGCCAATGTACGCACATACGTAAAAATATATGCAAAAATAATTAAATATTGCATCGTCTCATTCTAGAGAATGGTCCGTGTATTTCGATATAATAATTTGTAAGTGTAGGATTTATCCATAGATTTTTAAACACCAGAACTTTATAAAACTAAACTAAAGTAACTTAAGTACTGTTATCAGAGTATATTAATTAAGGTGACAAATAAAAATTACTCTAGACTAAATAATAGTTTCTTAATTTAGATCATTGTTATTTCAACAACGTTATTATTAAATACAAAGAATGTCAACGAAATCGCCATAAAAATTTATAAGAATGTTACTTTTTTAATGTTGACATAGCTTTATGATTCCATATCTTTCTAAAAGCCTAAAATTACATTTAAAAAACGCTTAAGATGAATGAAATCTTCAGTATATAATTGTCAATATTGTCTCTATTTTTTTGAAGAATTTTTAGATTTCTTAATTTTTCAAAATAATATAATTTTTTTTTAAAACATGATATTTTTTACATTATTATAAACTTCTAATAGCCAAACTTCATTTCTACAACACAAATCAAGATTCGTTAATGAATGTTGATTTTGTGTGAAGTTATGATAACTTTCATTAGAAATATTTTTAAGCCATTTTCTAACAAACAAGTTTTAATAATGAAAAACATTCATGATAATGAAGAGCAGTAAATACTTAATCATATAAAACTCTAGTAATTTAAGGTAACACTTGAATATTTGCTCTTGGTTTTTTTATAAAAATGGTTAAAAGTAATAAAAAGGTTATTTTCACTATGGTGAAAATTGGCAATTTTTTATCCTTTATTACTTTACCTTAAATCAATATTTAAAATTGAATCTTGGAATATTTTGTAAAAAAACATTTGACTGTAAGATAGACAGAATACTCTAGAAAATATTATGTTTTGAAAAACTATAAAATTCTTGAAAAAAAATCACATAAATAAGGATAACTATATAATAAATTAGCATTTTTTCATCCATATTCAAATATTTTTTAGTTATATTGCAAGTTTTCAAATGAATATAAGATCATAAAAATACGTTAAGATTGAAAAAAGTTATATCATTCAAATTCTTATGGTTACATCTTTGAAACAATGTATTAGGTTGTCGCAAAAGTTCGTGCGTATTTTTCAAAATGATTTTTATCATCAAAAAAATGTGATCACAAATGATTTGGAATTAAGGTATGATGATAGATAGTACAACTTCTCAGCTTTCAAATTCGTATAATCACGATTTCTCATATCAATTATGCCAAATTTTCTATTGCTAAACATAGATGTGATCAGAAGTCATTTTTGACACCGTTTTTCCAAAGTGCTCTAGCTAAAACAAATGACAACTGATGCTTTTAAAAATTTATGTGCAGCATTGGGAGGAGATGTAGTAGATGTTAGAACTATGTAATGATTGTTCTCGAAGTTTCAAGAAAGAGAAATGAATCTTGAAAGTGAAGCATGCATTGGTATGGCTTCAGCTTCCAATGAAGATTTTTTTAGATTCTATCAATTTTAAATTACTTTTAAAAATTTCTAATGTAAAATGGTATCAAAATTAGACAAGAAAAGTCTAAAAAAATTACGAAATTCAGAAAATAACAAAAATGTTGTTCTTCAATATGACGACATGCGACATTGAAGACTCGAAAAAATCCGGATAAGAGAAGTTATAAATTTCCCTCGTACACAACATACTTCCTAGATGTTTCTCTATCTAATCACTACTAACTCTTATCTCTACACAGCTTCTAGGACAGTAGATATTTCAGTTAAGTTGGTAAGGCAAATATTGGTTTTTTTAAAACTTTCTCCAAAAAGGATAAGAAATTCTTCGAATCTGGAATCGATAAGCTATCCGATAAATGGAGACAAATAGTCGGTAATAGCGGACAATATATCATTAATTAAATAAATTCCTAATTAAAATTATATTGTTCTGAAGTGTCTATATAAAATACGCATGTAGTTTTGCGACAACCTAATATTTAATAGTTAAACTTTTTATGAAGTGAAAACTACAAAATTAAAATGCTTTTTAAAATCTACAGCACTACTTTGAAATTTCTCATGTCAATTGACCATTGTGCATTTAAAAATAGCTCTTTGCCCCATGTTTTAACTATATTATTATGTTCCTACTCTTGTGTCTATCAAGTTTCAACTCGTATAAATTTACAGCACGCAATTCCTGTTTTGATAACATTTATAAAGATAGACTTAGCTATATTAAAATTTATTTTTAAAAGTAGGTTTATACATGAAAATATTACTAGATGGATTATTCCAACATTTCTATTTTTATAAATGGCTCACTATAGTTATATTTATTTAAATTTTTAGTTCTTAAAATATTAAGAAAATATTTCTAGCCATTAATTTCCTTACAACATAATAAAAGAACGTTTAAGTTAAGTTCTGAAAAAGTGTTCTGAGATAATAAAAAATTCAAATTGGTAGAAGATATTCAGAAAATTGATAGATACTCATATTATATACTGTTTATTTTCTTAAATTGTGGAAATTATATATTAATGTATTTCCAAGAAATAACTAACATTTGGTTTTTAAAAAATATACTGATTGAAGAAGAGGTTTATAGATAAAATAAAAAAAAACAATACTTATTTATTTCGTGCTCTATCAATTTATAACTTTCAAATTTTAGACCATTAATTTACAATTTAATTACTAACTTTTAAACCGCTGGTAAAAAGAGATGGTATGTGATTCTTCATTCTAATTTCCAATCATATACCATTAAATCTTCTAAATATATTGCAAATAAGAGAAAATTGATAAAATTTGTTTTATAAATATATTATTTCATTATATTTTTAACCCATATACTAAGAAGTAAAAATTTTAAAGTTGTTTTCCTTCTCGATCGTAAGAAGACTTTTTAAAGGATAAAAAGAAATAAAAAAATCAATTAAAATATATTGCATATCTCAATATAAATATTATGTTTGCATATATCTAAATTAAATCATTAACATCCTCATTTTTTTCAAAATTATTATATCATGATAATTTTTACTTTCTCAAAATTTGTATAAAGAAATGTTTCAAAAACGTTTCATTATTAATTGTTTCAAGAATATTCTTTTATAGAGTTAAACAATACGTTTATCTAGAAATATAAAATATTAGACATAAGAAAGTAAGTACGAATTTATGTAAGAAATGTAGTAATTTGTCACACATGGTAAAATTCAAATTTTTTTGACTTACGACAAATTTGATAGCAAGTATTTTACTTATAAAAATCAAAGCAATTATTGGAAAGTTAGTAAAAAAAATGGCTATTTTTTATGACATTATTTTCATCTTAAAGCTTAAATTGTTTTTTACAATATATTTCAAAGTACTAGATTAGAATTAGTTTTAAGTAAAATTATAAATAATTTAAAAAAGAACATTTATTAACATATCACAATATTTTTATTTAAAACGTTCCAATAGTTTGAAATATTATGAATTCTATTTTCTTATGAAATTATACTCATGTGTAACACTATTTCTTTTATACTGTCTTTCAAAATCACCTTTTAAAATCAAACTTATGAAAAGTCATAAAATAATATGCATTTTTGTTCAAAGTAAAAGATAACTTTTAAATATTTTAATTTAAAATAAGATAATATACCAAAATAATATTTTTAACTAGTCATATTTTTAGGAATAAGTAATTATTACTTTTCATTATATAGTTTTAAAATTATTATTATTAGTAGATTGTTTAAGAGAATGGTTTTTTTTTTTAATTTTACAACTTTACATGAAATTGATTTTTTAAAATGTGTCTCATAATCTATTGTAGAAAACAAGTTAGATTCTAAGACGAGCATAATATCAAGAATAAGCAAAAGATTTTACATTAAATCAAAATATATATACATGGCTTGTCCCAAAAGTAATGAGAATGATTTCGTTACGACGCTCACAGGCATCGTATTAAAAAGATGAGGATACTGTTTTGTATAGAAAATTCTTCTCTACAAAATGACATATATCGCATCTAAATCCAAGCACTACAAAATGTTTTGTATTTAAAAAAGTAGACTCATGTTTGGTACCCTCGTCACGCGAAAAAATATCATTCACGTGCAAACAAAAAATTTTTTAATTTCATTAAAAATTAACATGCAAAAGAGTGTCAAACAGCGTTAGGCATTTAACTTTTGTACAAAACATGAAAAAAATACTACAAAAACTTAGAAAATGCGAAAGCAAAATAAAAAAAAACATTTTTGTCATCAATCCAAATTCTTGATTTATACGACTGTTAACAGCACTCGTTGAAGCTAATCATACATTTTCTTAATTCTTAAAGTATTATCATTTTGAATAGTTTTTAATTTTGAAGAATAGAAAGAAGTTACACGTTGTAGGTTGTCTATAGAGGACAAGAGGTAAAATGAGAATAATTGCCGAACATTAAAACTCTTCAACAGGCAATGATGAGGGACTCAATGTATAATAAATAATTGGCCTGTAGGATTTTTATCTTCGACGTCTTGTTTTTATTTTTTGAAATATTTTTGCCACCTAAAATAATGATATTTTTTCGCGTGACGAGGGTACCAAATATGAGTCTACTTTTTTTAACATAACAAATTTTGTTGAGCTTGGAATCAGATGAAATATATGCCATTTTGTAGAGGAGAATTTTCTCTACAGAACGGTATCCTCACCTTTTTAATACCATGCCTGTGAGCGTCGTAACGAAATCATTTTCATTACTTTTGGGATAAACCACGTATTTTTATACAAAAAGAACAAAAATTAAACGATAATATAATATTTTCAACATTTAGAACATTTGTGTTGTCTGTTGATATTTTTAAAATTTGAATAAAATTTAATTTTTCTAACAAATGAAAGATTTAACTACACTTTATCAAAATTAGGTAAAATTTGTCATTTTTTAGCGTTTTGTTGATAATTTATTTTTAGTATAAATTAATAACAATGTTACACAATATTTTAAAAGCATACATAATTGGTAATTTATTTTTATATAAATGTTATTAATGGCCCACATCATTGAATAAATTACTTTGTAAAAAATTAGTAATAACACAGACATTATATTGAAATTGTTGCAAAAGTTGCATAAAAAACAAGTATCATTAAAATAGTAATTATTTTCTTCATATGTTTAAACATATCTACCCAAAAATCTTATCATATCAGTAATGAAAGTATTTTTTGAAAATTATTCAGCTTATAATATTTATATTCCATTGTATAATTTTGGAATGTTTTGTTAGAATCTTGAGTTATATCATTTCTCATAAACACAAGCAGTTTAATAGGTGAATGTCAAATTGTAGATTAAAAAATTTCAATGTAATTAATCAATACATTGAATAATATAATAAATTCTATACTATAAAATGCACATCTTACCCAACGAATTTTTTGATATTTATAGTAGAAAATTAATCAACGATATCAAGTTATATAGTCTGTTTTAACAAGGCTTGACAAATATTAATATATTTGAATTCATAATTAAATAATAGAAATATTTTTCTTTAATATAAAAAAATATATCAATCTTTACAATTATTTTAAAGTAATTAAATATTTAGTGATAAATTAGATTAGTTTTTTTAGTTTAAATAATATTTGGAGAATTTTTTTTATTATCTACATTCGTCTATTAGATTTTCTAAAAAAGGTGACTTATATTAATCAAAATTAATTACTAGAATATTATAAAAAAATATTTTTTATGCTTAAAGTTTTTCTACGTTCGTAGAAAATTTTTCAAAAAGCTAGGTAAATAGATATGAATTAATTAAGGAGAAATTCTATTTTGTTCATTTATAAAATTCTTAAGTAAAATGTTTAAAAAAATCATAAAAATAAAGATAATTGATTATCTGAATTCTACATCATTTCTCTGTTTTATTAAATAAGTATTGCAAATTAACAAAAATCATAAGATTTTTAAATTATATCATTAAATTCGTCTTTTTTTACTTTTATTTTCATTAAGAAGGACATGTCCTTGTGTGTGTAAATTTTTTAATAAACAAAAACTTTTATAATCTTTCCTTCAGTCCATATAAATTTACATTGTTTATTTAAAAAATTGTTTTGAGGGTTTTCATTAAAATAAAATATACTAACTTGAATCACATTTGATTCGAGAAATACAAAACCAAAAAAACATTAACACTGACTTATAGAGCAAATGCAACAAAGTTATTACATTAGTCGTAATCTGACATACTACAAAAAAGATGTATATGATTATTTTATTTAATTCTATTCACAAATCTTCTATTTATTTTGTATAAAAAAAGTTGCTCTTTAAAGAAAATATCTAAAAAGTATTTGTATTATAATATCTACTCTTTAAAGCTTTTCGAAAAACATAAAAACGAGTGTTTAGTTATATAATTAATTCAAATTTGCCCTCGTTCTTAACAGTTTTAAACTATTTTCAAAAACATTTTTTTCCATCTAAAATTAAAATAAAAACTTAATTCAACATTCAATTTGAATTACCATTAGAACGTAATTTTTTTTAATTGGAAAAAATAACAACTACTTTTTAATTTTATTTTAACGGATTCTTTATTTTTTCTACAAAAGTGAAACATTATTTTACAATAATTAAAAGTTATATTAGTAACTATAATAATTATAATTTATACTCTTTTATTTTTAATGCCTTATATATTAGTTGCTTTTTTAATGTTAAATAAATAAACTTTGGATTATACCAATATTTTTAAATAGTAATAACATTTTAGTATATTAAATGTAATTTTAATTGTTTGAAGAGAATCAATATTTTAGTTCTTTAAAACATTTATATTTTTAATGAAATAATAACCGTAATTTTATTTTTTGATTTTATAAAAAAGTATAGCATTTGGATAAAAATTTAATTTGAATAACACTATTAAAAGACATTGAATAAAATTATTTGTTATTCGAATATCATTAAATATTGATTACCATTTTATTATGTTAGCATTAAAAATTTTCAGCCAGCTTTAATCGATAAGTATATAAATAAACCTATGTGAAAAAAATTTGTATACTGAATCATTTAAAGCATTTTATACAATAATTCCTTTTTTTAAAAATTGTTTCAAACTTTTTATGATGATAATGATGACAATTAATAGATTAAGTTTACTATATAAACTTAAAAAGAAGGTCTTATTTGTCATTAAAAGTTAGTTTTAATTTATAAAATTATACTTTATTTTGTACTAATTTTTATATCGTTATTATAGAGTCAACAATCTAATAAAGATACTACTTTTCTTAATACTTAACACGTATATTTAACAGTATACTAAAGTTTAATTTAAAATTTTATTCTTGGACTTTGTTATTTTATTCTATGTTCATAGATCAATTATTTGTCAAAAGCCTTAACAATATTAAGAGTTTTTGTTATTATTTATGAATACCATGCTTTTAAGATATTGATTAAATATATAGTGCTCTTTAAATGACACAAAAGAGCAGTAATATACAGGGTGGGCCAAAAGTCACATCACAGTTGAATGAAACACTTTATAACTGTAATAACTTTTTTTGCAGTTGATATATTGTTATGATATTATATGCGTTTTTTAGACAATAATTTATAGAATAATATACCACAAGGTCGTTCTCAAGAATGATCTTATCGAAAAATTACATTAATTTAAATCAAAATGTATAAATTTTTGTTTTAAAGATATGTCTCATATTAATTTAATTAATTAAAAAATAAATATTAGATGTTAAAAAAGTTAGTTTAAAGCATATTTCTTCATAAAATGTATCATTTTTACAATATTACTTTTTTTTATATATTTTCTACTGTTGCTACCTCAGTAGAAAAATATTCTAATGGGAAAAAGTTAAGAATAGTTTGTTATTATTATACCAACAAATGTTCAATTGCTAAACCTAAAATTAATTGGATCCCTTTCAATGTGACCCAAGCTGTATCAAAACGCGCAATATTATATATGGCGAACAATTTCAAAAGATCCGATGAAACCATTTTAAAAAGATTAGTAAATAATGCTTTAGAAATAGCAACTTTTGTGCAAACAATCAAGTGGTGGTCAACAAAAAGATATCATTTTTCACACATAATTGTATGAAATATTGTTCTTTTACGAAATGTATTCATGCATTTTAAACTTTCAAATAAGTTTAAATTAGATAAAATTAAAAATATTTTTTTAAATGTCAAATATTAAAAAAATTATGTAACTTTTTTTTATGTCCATTCTTGAGAACAATCTTGTTATATATTATTCTCTAGCACATTCTCTACAAAATGCGTGTAATACCATAGAAGAATGTCGTCTTAAAAAAGCTATAAAGTGTTTTATTGCAACTATGATGTGACTTTTGGTCCACCCTGTATATTCGAGTATCACTAAAATCTCTAACTATATGTTACAAGATTAGTTGTAATAGTATTAACATAAGCTAAGTTATTTCTTTCTTTAAATCACTAAGAAAGCAAACTCGTTCTGAAATTAGAACAGAAAATAAACAAATGACATTCAAATTAGTTTATATTTCCCTACAGAAAACCAATTTAAAATGCAACTTTAAAGCATTCTGACAAGAATTCCAAAATGTAAAATATTGTAGTGACAAGTAATTATTATAAAAATATAAATATGAAATGTACATTTCATGCTTATGGTCTTGATTGTGAACACACAGATCTAATAAAAATAATAATAATGATTATATAAAACTTAGTTTTTTTAATCCAAATGCACAAAGACACAGAAAGATTTATCGATACGTAACAAAGACATGATTTCAATCTAAGTTATGCGTTAAACGGAATATAAAAATCAATATATTCGAGTAACAACTCTATTGAAAAATCAATATCATTGTGTTAGCAGATAAAATTTTTAATTCTAATCTCACATATAAAGATGCCAATGCTATGAAATAATATTTTATGGAAACGTTTGTAAAAAGAAACTTAAATGTAAGAATTGTGAATGTAGAAATTAATTGAAATGTAGTGAGTGTAGACATCCATGGAATTATGTTGCTAAATGTTGTATTTCTCAACTACTTGAACTTATGTCATCAATTAAATTATTATACCTACTATTATTGTAAAGCATAATGTTCATATTTAATTATATTAAAAGCTTAATAAAAAAATAAATATTTTTCTTAATAATTTAGATCCAAAATATAGAAGAAACTTATCAATAATATCATCTTTAATCATTTCATTTTTGATGTATATGCAATATTTCAACTTTTTTTTACATATACATTATTTATAGAATTATTTTAAAATTTAATTTATCAGATGTTTTAAATATTTACTATTTCAATTGACTCAGTAAAAACATTAAAATTTATGATTTATAAAAATCATATATGATAAAACTTTTTAATTTATTCAAATTTAGGTGTTTTCGTAAAAATTTCTTTATTAATAAATAGTGTCACCACATAATGGTTACTAGTTAACTTATGTAATAACAAAATTTTAAAATATAAGTAAAATAATTGCATTTGTTAAATTATATAGAAATAATTTGTTTTCTAAGCCTATACTTCAATATAAAGGTAAATAGAAATTTTCAAAATAAATTTATATTTAAAGAAATTAATATTTTTCTATAAAGTGATTAATTCTTATAATATCTTTTATTAGAGCATAGTATTAAAAATATCAAAATAACATTAATATAATATCTAATCTACAATCCCAAAAGAAAAAAAGGTGACGACCCCGGTGGGACTTGAACCCACAATCTTCTGCTTAGGAGACAGACGCCTTAGCCATTAGGCCACGGGGCCGTTGGGGGTGGTGCTTCAAAATCAGCTGTAAAGTATAACTAATTGAAAAAATTTAAAAATTTTTATTTTTTATCTATTTTAACTAGAGCAGAAATTTTAATTCCAGATAAAAATTCCCACAACAATAACTATTATTTACTACGATGACAAAATGTATATTAATTTCATTATTACAAATAATATGAATAAACAAATAATTTAAAAATTTTTTATTAATAATAAAAATATTAATTAATTGAGATAAAGTGTAATTTTGTTATGTAGATTATTGTATGTGAGAGAATCTAGTTCTTCTGTTTTTAAGTTAAAATAAATATCGAATAATAATTAAAATAAAAAATTTAAAATATTGAAGAGTAGTACGCAAAGATCAAACTTATATTTAATAACCAACTAATAAAATAATATGCATAAATAACCTACAAAGGTTTTTGAAGAGAAAAAAGTTTAACATCTATTCTATCATATTGAAAAAAAAACATAGACGTTTATCACTTAGAATTTTGTTAAAACATTCTTGGTATATATTTATACATAATATACTCAAACTTAAAAATTCTGTTTTATAGTAAGCGTAATGCCCGGCATTAGAAGTACTAAAAAGGTAATAATATATGTTATATATATATTTTATTTATTTTATTCGTAGAATATTCTGCAAAGGTAAATTATATTTAAACATTTTAAAGTATAAAATTGTTATTTATCTTGAGTTCTACCCTTAGAATCAAATTATATTTTTTTGTTATCACTTCAACTTTCTGAGTCTCCTTAATTAAGGTTTCAAGAATCCTTTTCCTAGGACGTTCGACTGTTCACTTTTTATCAGGAGTCCATAAGTGTATTAGTTTCATTAAATCACCATTCATAACCTTCTCTAGCAGTTTTTTCTCCTTTTCGAGAAACAAAATCATGAATATTTCCACAGAATTCTAGCAGTTGAGTTACATTCACTCTTCTTTCATTTTTTTCTGTTTCGATAGTAACTATTTTTAGTTTAAGGCATCTGCGTAGAATTCTTTTTTCTGCATTTACAATTCTTTGTAGTGATGCTTTAGTGAAATTTAGAGTTTCTATAACATTTATTAAGATTGGCTTTATGTTTTGAACATATAGAAAAGTTTTTTTTTAATGCTATTGTTCTCTGCATAAGAGGCATGATTATTTTGCAAGCTATTTCACTATTTCTGATTCTATTTGATATTTCTAAGTTTTCATGATTTTTATTGAATGATAACCATTGACCCAGATATTTTTACTGCTGGGTTACTTGATAAATAAGATTAATAGTATCACTGTTTGTTAAGGTTTCCGTCTTAAGCCTGTTTAGTTGCAAACCAGCTTTTTTGAATGCTTTTCTAAGCTACTAGCTAAAAATTCGGAAGTACTTTGGCTAGTGCTGAAGATAGCTATATCATCTGCGTATTCTAAGTAGAACAGTTGCGTAAAATTATCATTGTCGGTGTTTTTTATTCTTAAGGCAACATTTAAATGACTTGATTTTAAGCCATTCTTCACACTACTAATGATTGCTTGTAAAGCAACTATAAACAGTACAAAACTGAGAGAATCTCCCTGTTTTACATCTTTTGAAAAGAAAATTTGAATTGGCGAAGATCTCAAGAATGGAATTAACATTCTACTATCTTTATAAAGTTCCTGTATTATTTTTATTTCATGTAGACTCAGGCCAATTTCTCCAAGCGTAGAAAATAAATATGAGTGTTCTATGCTGTCAAAAGCTTTTTTAAAATCAATGAATATTATGAATAGTGGTATCTTGAATTCGGTAGTTTTCTGCATAATTGTTTTCAAGATAAAAGTATTAGTGATAGTATTTTTTCTTTGCCTAAATCCTGCTTGTTCTCTGTCTAAATTACACTCAATTTTATTTCTGAACTTATCAAGTAGCATTGATGTAAACAACTTGTAGTCGCCTTGTAACATTGCTATAGGACGAGTATTAGTAATTAATTTTGCACTTCCTGGTTTCTTTAAAGAATTAAAGGTGCTTCTTTAAATAGACTAGGAAAGCCTTTATGAATTTATGTATTAAACTATTAAAGCAAAGCAGTTGGAAGTACATTAGACGCAAGTTTGTAATGAGCAAAAGACATACCATCAGTGCCTGGAGCTTTTTTCTTTATCTTTTTTATTTTTTCATTGATTTCTCCCGGTCATTTGATAGTGGTAAACCTGTGTAGAGGTCTTTGTAATGTCTTTTTGTTTCCTCATTCAATTCATCAATAGTTGCTGTCATACTACCATCTGGTTTTAGTAGAGATAAATTATGATAATTAAATTTTCTTTTTTCAATGTATACAAATTTCATTGCACGAATTTTCTTTAGTGCTAAATTCAAAATAGCTTGATTACGTTTTCTCTTTTCATTTCTAATTTGTAGTTGATTAATTTATTGAAATTTGTATAATTGAGTAAATTAGTAATACTTTTATCTTGGAATAAAATTGACCGGATTTTTATGAGGCCAGAAATTTCATCAGTAATTATACTTGGTCTCTTTATCTTTTTTGGTAATATTTTCGAAAGAGATATTGAATTTTGCTTATCATAATCTTTTTTTAAATTATCTTTTAAATTAAGATGCCAATTTAAGCTAAGGGCTTTATTGTTAGTTTTATTTATGATATCTTGGCTCAATTAATCTGATGAGACCATTCTTTGTTTCTTTCTGATGCTATATTGCTTTGTGTTCAGTTTGCCAAATTTGACTTTAAGTAGCAATTGTTTGTGATCTAATTTTACATTTATTCTCTATATTACTCTTGCTTCAATAAATTATGCTTTTTTAGCATTATGTATCAGAAAGTAATCTAATTCATCTCTATTAATTTTATTTGGATCATTCTATGTAATCTAGACGACGTTTTCTTAATAACTAAGCGATTGGTTATTGAGAGATTTTCACTTTCTGTCCACAATTCAGGTTTTGTACCTCTTTCATTATTTTCTAAATGTGCACTATTGCTGAATTTACCTCTTCTTATAGTACATTTGATTTTGGCATTAAAACCTCCCCCCAATTATTATGTTATTTCTTGATAGTGGATATAGCTTTTTGAAGCCCGACATTATTTCTTTCATCTGATCATAAACTTCTTCTACTTTTGAATCTTGACTACTAGATGTCTGCATATAACAAACCATTATTAACAAATATGTGTTTTTAAGTTTTAATGTTATTGTGCTTAATCGGAATCTAATATGTTGATAAAAAACTAAATTGTTTTTATAACATAAAGGAATTATCCAACCAACACCATCACAATGTTTATCTGCTGCGCCTAATAAGTAAAGATAGTCATTCTCCGAAAATGATGATTCTTTAGCATTTCAACTCTCGGTTAACATTATTATTGCATGATTTTTAAAGTCTAGTGTTGCTTTTGTTAGTTATAGTATCTTGTTTTTGAGACTTTGAATATTTAAAGTGATAAATTGAAGAACACTTTTGAGATTCTAAGGCATTCACTCTTTTCTATGACCTGGCGACCATCTTCTGGTAAGATTACTGCCATTTTACTAATTTATAGAAAAGATAGATAATAAAAAATAATAAAACCACCTCTTTACAACTAGTAAGATGAAAGAAAAGATGTTATATATATATGAACGAATACATATAATATATATTATATTTAGAAAGAAAAGAACGGATAATCAAAAAAAGTATTATGTGCAGATTTGAATATTATTTTATCTAATATATTGTTATGTTTTAAAACATGTATGATGTGTTAGTCTTATTTTTATGATACCTTGGTATAAAAGGGTATGTTTTTTTACTGAATGGTCAGTAAATTACTAACCAATACCAAGGTAAGTTTTAGGTTGAATTGATCTATTGTATATTTTTAGGACTTGGTTTTTTTGAAAGATAAATAAATCATATATATATTTGTTGAATATAATTTAACATATATAAATCTGTACATATACTCAACAAAACATCTGGGAGAATAATAAAACATGTTCTTATTAAACTAAGAAGAAGTTTAATGAGAGAAGGAAAAGCAGTATTTAAGAAGAAAATATTTCAAGACAGATCAGTTTGGATAAGTTAAGAAAGAAAACAAAGATCAGAGGTGCTGAATAGCACCCTAGCCCGGAATGGAGGTGTTGCATAGCAGTCCATACTCCAAGCTCCGGGCAATAGTAATTTCCATATATACAGGGTGTCCCATAATTAACTTCCCACATGCGAGAGCTTATGACTTTTTTCTACGAAGAGATAAAGACGTGAAATTTTGAAAGTTAGTAAAACTAAGAAAAAATATTTTTTATTTTTTTATTTTAAAAAATTATGGTCCTATTAGGACTTATAGCCATTTAAAAAAAAATGTGTTTTTTTCGTCTTTATGAGTAAATAACTTTTTTATATGAAAAAATATTTAGATGATTCTTTTACACATTAAAAGCTTAACTTCTTTTGTACTAGAATCCTCAATATCATAAATATTGAACTTCATTAACATTGTTTAATTCTTAATTAAAACAAAAAAACTACGATTTTTGCCAAAATTTCGTAGTCTTATCAAAATTAAAGCTCATTGAGAAAATTCTCGCAAAAGCTTTATCAATATTCTAATAGAGTAAACGATGCCCTATTCAACGGTAATAATTTTGTTTCTTGGTAAAAAGTTTCAAAAAAGTTATGACAATTCAAAAATAGTCTAATTTTTTCACTTTCCTGAAAATTTAAAAATTTTAAGTGACTTTTTTTAATTTTTAACATTGATAGTGATTCTTTATTGAAAGTAGTTGAAATATTATCATATTTTGTATTGTCATTTGTTCATATTTCAAACATAAATTTTATAAGAACAAGGTCGAATATACGATATTTTTGAAAAGTACGTAAAAATGTTTTTATAGAATAATAATTATGTAAAAGAGTATGAAATACAAATAAATAATGAAAAATATTTAAAAAATTAATTTTTAACCAAATTTTAATAATAAAAATTATTAAAATTTTTTTGGCCATATATGGACAAATAAGCAATATACTGTAAATTAGCATACTTTATTGATAATAACAATGCTAATAGGTATCAAATATGTTGAAATAAATAGTGTTTATAACCTAATTTTTTACCAAAAGTACGAAATTTGTGATCTTTGCTAAATCATAACTTTTGTCAATGGTATTTGATTTTAATATCACTATACTCATTCGATAGAGCTTCGTTAACTCCATTAGAATAATGAAAAAGCTTTTGTGAGAAGTTTCTTAATAAGCTTTAATTTTGATAAAACTACAAAATTTTGGCAAAAATCGTGGTTTTTTGTTTTAATTAAAAATTAAACAATGTTAATGAAGTTCAATATTTATGATATTGAGGATTCTAGTACAAAAAAAGTTAAGCTTTCAATGTGTAAAAAAATCATCTAAATATCTCTTCATATAAAAAAGTTATTTACTCATAAAGGCGAAAAAAACACATTTTTTTTAAAAATGGCTATAAGTCCTAATGGGACCATAATTTTTTAAAAACAAAAAAAATAAAAAATATCGTCTTTTAGTTCTACTAACCCGCAAAATTTCACGTTTTTATCTTTTCATAAAAAAAAGTCATAAGCTCTCGCATGTGGGGAGTTAATTATGGGGCACCCTGTATATACATATTGTTCATTATTTTGTTAAATAAAGGGTTATATTTTTTTAAGTGTTTATATTTATTTATTTCTGATCGAGAACGCATGTTCCAACATGCTTCTTCATTAGATAAATTCTCGGCTCAGGTGATGGGAACCAGCTAGCATGTATCCGCGGAGATAAATGTAGCAGGCGGCCTCGCTACACCTATAAACGACCACGTCATCATAAGAGAACGTAAGTAGATAGACTCTTTAAGGATAGTTATATCTATGCTTTTTTTGAATACTAATTTTTTTATATGTTAATAAAATTTTATTGTTGTAATTCTATACTATTACTTTTGTATATTATTATTATTTTAATGGTTATAATAATTTAATTTGATTAATTTGACTAAAATTTCACGCAACGAATGTTTGTAATATTACCAATTGTTTACAAATTTAAAATATGTATATGTTGTAGAGTATGTATATTAACAACATAAAAGATTGAACACATTATAGTATTTAAAATATAAGTATATTGAAATATTAATTTATTAATATGAAACGTAAGAATTTTAAAACTTTAAATACAAATAAATAGACTATTGAATTACTGATAAATAAATATTTTGTAATTAAAATAAGTATTATTTTAAAATTCAAATGGCATATCTATAAAAAAAATAAAAAAATTAATTGTCTCTTCGCAATAACTCTTTTTAAAATTAATCGATTTTCATGATTAAATTTTCAATAAATGTATGTTTTTAATTTAGCGCGTCGAAAATGGGTATAAAAACGTTTTGACGGTATAAATCAATTCATTTTCAAAAAAAATCTTCTTTTGAGATACTTTTTTTATGGTTTTGTCTGTCAAATAACATTTATAAAAGTTAAAAAATAAAATAATTTATAACTTATTTGAAAACTCAATACCATATCAAGAGGAAAATTAATATTATAAAAATTAATTAATAACTAATCAATTTATAGACCAAAAAGTATTTAATATTTTTATTTAAAAAATTATAAGTAGAATATGTTGAAAGGCTAAACAAAGCCACACAGAGATAAAATCTTTTGTTGGCTTAAAAAAATTATATATAATCAAAATATTTCTGATATTGTTATTATTTAAACTTTAAATTTAAATTTCATATGTTTCATATAAATTAATAATTTAACATTTCAATATATTTATAATTTGAAATATTAAATCATTCAAGTTGTTAATATACATATTCTATAACATATACATATTTTAAATTTGTAAACAATTGGTACTATTACAAACATTCGTTGCGTGAAATTTTAGTCAAATTAATCAAATTAAATTATTATAACCACTGAAATAATAATAATATAAAAAAAAAGTAATAGTATAGAATTACAACAATAAAATTATATCAATGGATAAATAACTTGGTGCTTAAAAAAGTTATAAATATAATTGATATTATTGAGTTTTCATATTTTTTAATTATTTAAAACTGTTCACTTACTCAGAAATTAAGTGTAATTAATTGTTTTAACCCTTTCCCTGCCAGAGAATTTTTTCTTTGTATTACGCACTCAATGGTGTGTAAAATTGGAAAAGTACTTTTATATAGAAGAAAATGTTAATAAATAATTGGTAATATATTTTTTCAGTAGAAATAAAACAAATAAGCTAATGTTACAATTTTTCTTCATAATTCTGTTAAATTCAGTTTTAAATTTAAAATTAAATTGTTTTTTTTAATTTATTTTTTCTTTTCTAATTTTATTTCATATATATATATTTTTAAAAAAATAGAAAAACTTTATTCCAAAGTTTCCCACTTATAACATAAATTACCACTATAAATTAACATTTTTGTTTATGACGCGTATACGCGTCATCCGGCAGGGAAAGGGTTAAATTATTATAAATATTATTTTATTAATTTTTTAAAAGGTAAACTTATTTATTTTTTGCTGTCTGATTTACCAAAAAATAAAAATTTTAGCATATTTGTTACTTTATGTTTATTGAATTATAAAAAGTAAATTGCGTGTATTAACACATTAATTACATGAAATCTTGGTCAATATAATTTGAATAAAATACTAGAGTAACATTATAGAATTATAATATAATTATACTAACGATAAAAAATATGATAATTATTATTGTCAGCCATCAGCTCCGTAAGCTTCTGGCTCGTGGTCATATTGAAAATAAACTTATAACTTTATTATATAATAATAAGACAATCATTTTACAATTTTAACGATATATATTAAATGTTTATATTAAAATTTATATGTTATGTAAATTTTCATAGGTAGTTGATATAATGCGTCAACTGCCGACAATTATAAAAATATTAATGTAATTGAATTTTCATATCTTCTATAATTCTTATAAAATAGTTATTTTCTTCCATATTATAAAATCTGACGTATCGTTACGCACAGAAAAAAAGAGAAGTATTTTGACAATTCTATCTAAAACACAATAAAATTTCTCACCTGTTAAAAAATCAACATTTATTCGAAATTTAAAAATAGCATGTGACAGCAAAGATGTTTCAAACAATGAAAAATATTAGGCTGTCACATAAAGCTTGCTGTTTTTTTACAAAAATATGTATATTTGACGTTTTGAAATAATGTAACTTTTATTTAATATTGATACTTTTTATTATACCGGATGGTCGGCGAATTTCTTCCATTTTGATGGCATAAAATTCGTACATATTATTTCATAATTATAAACCTTGAAAGACAATATTTTTATAATAATAATTATAGTAATTAAAGAGTAATTGATAATTAAACTATCGATAATAAATAAATAAAATAAATATATCAGTAAATAGATAAACATTTTATTTTATTCTAAGATAAATTTGTTTCAAAATTATCAATTATTCAAGAATAGAAAATATGTAAACAAATTGTCATCAAAATGGAAGAAATTTGCCGGCCACCCGGTATTATGTTCATCTTTGAGTCTAACATGTTTTTACAATGTATTATGAAATGCGGTATTAAGAATCAATTTCGTGTAAAGTTCTAAACGTTTTAACGAAGATCATTTTTTAAACAATCTACAAACAACAACGGGTTTATTAATTTAAAAACTTCATAATAAAAATAACGAAAAGCAGCGTCTATTTAGGCACAAAAAGTATTATTAATTACTAAAAATATTATTTTAGCATTTGCTTTTTTCGAAATTTAAATATTTAAGAGCAATTTTTCTATATACAAAACGCATAATTTTTAAAATTTTTAATAAATTTGATCTTGAAAAGTAGTTTTGAAAAACAGTATAGAAAAAATTGAGTTATCAGATGAATATATTTTTATATAAAAATATAATTTATAGTAATTTAAAAATTGAAGAATAATTTAAAAAAACACTATCATATGCCAACAAATACTTTTTTTAAAAGCATTCATAATCATTTATAAAGTTAAATTCTAATATTGTATTTTAAAATGTATTGTAGAAAAAAACTTAAGTTCTAAAATAACAATAATATAATTAAAAAATAAAAACTTTTTTAAATTATTGCCTTAATTTTATGCACGAAATAAATGCGTTTAAACTAGTCACAAATCAAGGAAAATCAAATTTTGTTAGGTGGAGCAAGTTTTTTACATTTCATGCAAATCTGTGTGCCATTTTTCTTTGTATGTAATTGCTTTGTCTAAATTATTTTGTTTTAAAAGTATTTTTAAGAAAAAAAATTTTCAAATAATGGAAAATACATCATTACAAATTATTAAATGGAATTTTTATTTCGGTATTTTAATCGATTTAACGTATATAACTATTTTAAAAATTATATTTACTTAAATGAGAAAAAATTAAATATATTTTTTCATTAACCTTAGTTTTATCCTAAAAGATGTTCGACTAATTTCATAACAGTTTCAATTCCTCCGTTCAAAGATGTTAAATATTTGTCTATTGCTTCGAAATTTGCTTCATCATCTTCGATAAGTTTATCTACTTTTAGCTCAAGTCTAAAATTGCTCTGATCTTCTAACATTTGCATATGAACATCAGGACCTAGTTGCATGCCATATGGCATAGGTGGCAAATACGGATGTTGTAAACTAACTTCTATTCCAACAATTAAAATAACCAAAAAAATGAATAAAACTTTAATAGACAATCCTGCCATACCAAAATATTATAAAGTATAGTTAGATTGGTCCATCAATATCATTTAAATACTTTTTATTTTTTATTATAAATAGATATAATTTAAATATAATGTTTACTATTGAAACTTTGAAGTACAAATATTCAATATTTCACAATAAAGTATCTAGAACTTGTAGTAATATTTAAAAAAATAAAATAGTTATTTTTCTATTTGATTATATAGTTATCTGTTCACAGATAAACACATATCAAGAAATAAAAGTAATATAAGTTTTTTTTGGCAACAATAATAATAAAAATAATTTGTGACATTTATGCATTAATGCGTTCCCAAAATATTATTTTATTATTTTTAATTCTAATATTTCTTCAAATTAATATTTTGTTGTTATTTGTTTAATATTTTGCATCTATTAGATTATTAATATATTTAGATTTTTATATCATCTAAATTTTAAAATTTATTTGTATAGAGATTAATGAAAATTTCTTAATTTTGTTAGCAAAAAGACATTTCATAATTAAATAAATTTTTTTTATATTTTAATTTAGTTACAATAATGTAGTCTTTTTAGTTAATTTTTGAATATTCATACTTTTACAAATAACTTTAACAAAAATATAAGTTTTTATGCATTAATTTTATATAAAATTATAGTCAAATACTTTCCACAAATATTGTTTGTCATCGAAGATAAATAAATTTGTGATTTATGTTCAAAAAATGTTATTTTAAACTATTAAATTTCACTTAAACATTTCTTATGAACGTGAAATTATGCTCTTTTAAGTCAATATTTTCTTGAGAATCTAGTAAAATGATTTTGTTAATATGACAAATTTGAAGAAAAAAATTAATTTATACAATGATTAATTGTAACATATTAAAAATTGCATCAAAAATTGTATACACAAATAATATTATTATTAAAATAATAAATTTGGGTTTTAATACTTTTAACTTCGTAGTATTAAAATGTTTATTATAGTACTTTTTATAAGGAAGTAATTTTTATTTTACAAGTGTAGGCAAAAAGATCAAACTACAATTTTTAATTTTTATCAGGTTTTTTTTTACATATTTTATCTGTATAGCGTATTTTTAAAAAAAATTGTTTCATGTTTAATCTATTTAAATGTTTTAATAATAATTAAGGATGTACTGCTTTAGGAAATTTAAAATTCTTTTACGGAAAAATTAATGTGCATTACTGTTTTAATTGATAAGTCAATTTTAATTTATTTATAATACACTATTAACAATATATAATGTATAATGTTTACATAAATTTTGTTATTACATTTTCTTCTCTTTTATATTCTTTTTTAATATTATTATATTCATCCGATGTGCTAAATCCTAAACTTATTTTTTCAATAATTTCTTTATAAAAATTATATTTTTACTAGCTATTGATGTTATGATTAATAAAAGAATAAAATATCTATAAAAGATATTTAATCCAATCAGGGGTTTCTTTAAATGCTAGTATAAAGAAAGTTTATTTCTATGAAAAAAAAGTTTTCTTTTGTACGGACGCTTCTTTAAATTTAATTAGATCATTAAATATGTAGTACTTCGATTTTTTTATAGTTAAAATTCAAAATGTAAATAAGATTGTTTGATATCAAAAGTGTGATAAAAATAATAAGGTTTTTACTACTGTTTATGAATATTTTTAAGAGTTTTCAAACACTAAATAACGGCAACAAAGTAGGAACAAAAAGAATAACATAGATTAACCTAACGACAACAAGTACCATACTGTCATTCATTAACTTGATCAAACAGTTTAATTACGTTTTTAAATATTTCTAAATATGAATATCTTTGATTGTATTGGAGAAAGAAAAAATATATGGCTGTCAACAAATTGCTAAAAGTTTAGATTAACAAGGGATATTTTAAAAGCAATTTTCTTTATAAAAATGACTGATGTCGATGTTTTAGTAGCAAAAGTGCAAAAGTTATATCAGAAAACAGTAAAATTTAAAAAAATACTTTAGTGATATAAATGAAGTTAGTATTGGAGATCAAGAAAAAATAATAAAACGCAAGTCAGTAAATGGGAGAAAATTATTATAATTTTCCAGACTTAGTGAAGTTTGCTGACAGAATTATCAATACCAGTAAAAATTGGTTACTTAATAACCATTAAAGTTCACAGATTAAACAGATTGTTAATAAAAATAAATTGTCTGATTTTCTACTTAATTTTTTATCTCAGTAATTAAGAATAAGAATATATATTAATTGTAATCTTTGATTTTTTACTAACCTTCTTATGTCATCGTTTTTATACTATATAAGTCTTATACATTGTAATATTATTTCATTGCTTAACGAATAGTTTACATTGTATAAGTAAGTTAGTTATATATTTATGTTTCTTTTATAATTGTAAAATTTAAGGTGCCTACTTATAGCTAGTATAGTTAGTAATAAACGCCAATCAAATATTAGACTTACATTTTAAATATTTTACTTAAGAAATTTGTACTTTTTTCTAATTTCAGTGTGAAAATTTTCTATAAAATATTTTTGACTACTTTATAGAAGCTATAAAAATTAAAATAAGATTGTGTTATAAAAAATGAAAAATTGTGGTTTTAGAGACATATTTTTTTAGTAGTTAAATTTATTTCTTAGTATTGTTTCTTCTATGAAGTACATACATTAGTATAAATCATTCCTAATTGTAATATTTTTAACACAAGTCCAATATAGTATATGCATAGAACAAATTTATAGTAATAAAATATAAAAGGCGTAGTTTTTATCTTCAATAAGAGTGAAATTGATATATCATAACAATAATTCATAAATTTTTAGTTATCTTTATATAATATGGACTATGCAAACTGTTTTTATCAAAATTTAATATATTATATTGTAAAAAAATAAATGTTCATGTTTATTTACATGAGAATTACTTTGTATAAAAATATTCTTTTCATTCAATAATATTTTTTACTGTTGAAATCTACAAAGTAATTTAGACATAAAAAAATTTAAATGTTTTCTAAAAGAGCAATATCAGATTTGGAATATATTCAACACATAAAGAAATTAATCATTAAAATTGGTGAGATTAAAATGAAAAATATATAATTGTGCGAAATGTAATTAAAGATATTATCAATAAAATCACAAAATAATTTCAGCTATTAACTGAGTTTTCATTTATAAAAAGAATAAATCGCTTTTAAAAAACAATGTTTGCCATTTAATTTGAAATTAGTTTCCATGAATGTAATTTTACTTTAAAAGATGTATAATAGTTACAATTATACAATCTTTTATTATACTAACTAATCATAATATGCCATTAATGATTGTTCACTACAAAAAGATAAATTTTAAAATTTAATATGAACTTCAAGTAATTTTATTTTATTACTTATTTTATAAGATAATATATATTTCTTCAAGTTAATATTTTAAGATATAGTGAATGCAAATTTTTCATATCCCCTTAAATGTTATAACTTTAAATGTCAATAGTATTTTCCACTTTAATTTTTGATTATTAACAATTTAAATTTTTTTCCAAATTACAAAGCTAAAATAATTTTGTTACTCTGTGATAATTTTAAATTTTATTTTATAAATACAGGGTGGCCCACGTAAGACTCCCCAGATATTTGCATATGTAGCTCTGCGTATAGGTAAGCTACAAATATGGTATTATAATCATTTTGTAGCTGAGATACATATAAAGCTAAATATATAGATTCCACAACGAATGTGAATTCTGGGCCGAGTTATTAGCTTCCAAAATTTAGGTACGTTTTTCAACTTTCATCAACTGTAACTTTTTTATTTGAAAAGATTTGTTTATAATTGTTGCAGATTCTGAAAGTACAAAGTCTTTTGTACTAACTCCCAAAATTACGTAAAAATTGGTGCCCGGAAACTATGTTAAATTTTTAAATAAAAATTAAAAATCTTGATTTTTGCCAAAAAATCGATGTTTTTTAAGAATAAAATTTTAATCAGGTAATTTGTAAAAATTTTGTTATTAATATTCTGATAGAGTAAGCAAAGCTCTATCGAATAAGCATAGTAGCACCAAATTTTATTGAGTTTGAAGAAAGTTATGAATAGTCAAAAATTGACCATTTTTTACAAAAATTTTATAAAAAAAGAAAATATGTCAATCTTCTTCAAATTTTCGGGTACGGATTATGTATTATTTTCAAAAGTATTTGAAATATTGTTCTATTTTGATTATTATTCGCTCATATTTTAAAAATACAGGGTATGAGATTATAAGTAAATATACAAAAAATTAAAAAAAAACCATTATAATTGTTCTTACAGAGCAATATCTATACAAAATAGTATATAATGATAATAAATGGTGTAAAATATTGAAAAA
Source organism: Strongyloides papillosus (assembly GCA_005656395.1). Taxonomy (NCBI): domain Eukaryota; kingdom Metazoa; phylum Nematoda; class Chromadorea; order Rhabditida; family Strongyloididae; genus Strongyloides; species Strongyloides papillosus. The sequence goes on from SRSI01000044.1 coordinate 829,345, forward strand.
ATTATTTTTTTTTCAAATTTTAGTAATAATCAATATTCCAGTTCTTTAGACAATTTATGAACAAACAAGTAATAATCTGTAAACTAATATGAACTAGTAGTATTACTATTGCTACTAGGATACCGTAGAGATCGGGGAAAGTATTATTTGTATTTTAACTTTCAAATGAAAGTGTCAAAAAGTTGACTTTGGCAAATCATAACTTCTTTCAAAGTTAGCTGCTCAGAACGGTCATATACTCGTTCGATAGAGCTTCGCTTACTCTATCAGAATATCAATAAAACTTTTTTAAAAATTACCTGATTAAAATTTTATTCTTAAAAAACATCGATTTTTTGGCAAAAATCAAGATTTTTAATTTTTATTTAAAAATTTAACATAGTTTCCGGGCACCAATTTTTACGTAATTTTGGGAGTTAGTACAAAAGACTTTGTACTTTCAGAATCTGCAACAATTATAAACAAATCTTTTCAAATAAAAAAGTTACAGTTGATGAAAGTTGAAAAACGTACCTAAATTTTGGAAGCTAATAACTCGGCCCAGAATTCACATTCGTTGTGGAATCTATATATTTAGCTTTATATGTATCTCAGCTACAAAATGATTATAATACCATATTTGTAGCTTACCTACACGCAGAGCTACATATGTAAATATCTGGAGAGTCATACGTGGACCACCCTGTATATATAGTTCTTAATATTCTTCATTTTAGCTATGTCTATTGATCATTTTTTAATAGAATAATTTTTTCATATATATATATTTTTTTAACAACATTATCATTTTAATTACAAAGTAGTAATAAAAATTTAAAATTTCAGATTTTAAGCAGCAACAATGGTCTCACTCTTGTCTACTCCTCTAATCATAATTTTTGAAGAATGAAATCACCTATCTCATCAACTATATTTGCAGTTTGTTTTTTAACAGCATCAAGAGTAGATTTATTTTAATTTTCCCATCCATTTTTATCTATATTATGGTCTATTATAGCTTTTATTTTAGTATTTTCAATTGGTGTCATAAAACTGCAAATGCTTTTGGAACATCTGTAGGAGCAAAATTTTTAACACTTCTTTACACTTATATATTAGCATCAATTTTTGAATCATTAGGCGCTGTACTTCTTGGATATAAAGTAATCAATACAACGGAAAAAAGTAGTTAATTTTGGAGTTTATGAAGGGAAACCAACAGAATTAATGCTACGAAAATTAATGTTTTAACAGGTTGTGGTGCTTCGATACTTGTGAGAACTTTTTTAAAACTTCCCATCTCAACGACACATTCAATCGTAAGATCAACAACGCATTTCTCAATTTTTCTTTGTGGATCTGTTGGAATAAATTGGTTAAAAGTAGGAAAGATTATTTCGTTATGGTTTATTTCTCCATTTCTTTTTGGTTTTGCTTTTTTTTGTTTATTATTATCAAATATACAATATTAAAAAGGGTTGGTTTATTATGAGAAGAATATAAATTTTTATGTTTTAGAGTACTTCATTAAGAAATTTATTTATCTCACTTCCAAATTTTTAAAATTTGCTACATTGTAACTGAATGGCTTTGCTACAATCTATAAAGGGCCATCTTTTTTTTGAATTAATAAATTTTTAGCAACTAATATCATTATATACAGAATTATATTTTCATTTGTTATATGTCTTTTTGTACTTCTCACTTAAAACCATTTTTAAGAAAAAATTTTATAGTATGTTACACATATTTTTATTACTAAACTAAAATTTATTAAATCATTGGAAAGTCAACCTTGTAAAACAATTGAGGAAGATTTGACACAATGTAGTTAAGATATCAATTTTGTTTATTGTGATTCAAAAACTGTCAACAATATAAATAATTTTGGTGAAAGAAAAGCAATTGAAAATAACAATGATTACAAAGATTTAGAAGGAGTGAATAGAGTATTTTCTTCTCTTCAAGTAGTTACAACATGTTTTGGTGTCTTTGCTCGTGGTACTAATCATGTATCAAATGCTATTGGTTTACTTGTATCAATTTATTCAATTGGGTTAGAAAGATCTTTTGAGTAGTCTTTAAAACACCTATATACTTACTACTTGTTGGTGCAATGGGCATATATGGGGGTTTATGGCTTCTTGATTATTGAGTTATCCATACCGTTGGTAAAGATATTACAGAAATAACTCCTGTCCCGGTTCTTGTTATTGAATTTGAGTCTTTAGCGACAGTATTGTTTACATCAAAATTAGGCCCACCTATCTCATCAACTCAATATAAAATTGGTTCCGTAATTTTTGCTGGTTTACTCAAAAAATCACCAATCAATTCATTGAAAAAATTTCGGAGGAATTGCTTTATCTGGTTCGTAACTGATGCGATTGCTAGTATTTTTAGTATTTTTGTTACTTATTCCTTAAAGTATTTTTTCAATTAACTTCACTGAATACAAAATTTTTAGTAATTATAACAAATTTATTCAGAAAATTTCTTTTTTTTTCAACAATGATACATTATTCACAAAGCTTTGTTGTGTTTGCCTTAATACATATGTACATATAAAATGGGGATTTCCTGAACTTAGAAATAAAGAGAAATTAAATATTTAAATGAAATTTTTTTATTAATATTTTAAATATAATTATATATGGTAAAATTGCAATTTATTTATACGAATACCAAAAAAAGTACTGTTTTTAAATTTTTATAATAATTAGACCTTAGATATATTTGTACATAAAAAATAATATAAATAAAAGTCTAGCAAACAACAAACTTTTTATTAAAATTTAAATATTTAAGTTTAAAAATGAGAAAAATCGTTTAAACGTCATATTTTAGTTTTGGGATTTCGATTTTAAAATAGACAAATTATTAAACAAATTTTTAAAACGATAAATTTGATATATCTAACCAAATGTAAAAAAATGTTTAAAAAAAACCAAAGATTGCTACGTGATTTCCTCGCCTATATTAATTTAACAAATTCCTTGTTCTACTAAAGTACAATAAAAATATTTTACTATTATAAAATTATTTTCTAAAAAATAAGACAATCTAAGTCAGCTTAAAAAATAAATACTATGAAAATATTCCCTTTAAAAATAATATTTGATTGTCTAATATTTTACTTAGGCAGGTTTTAAAGTCAAGATGTCAAGATTTTTCAACAAAATTAAATATTTTGATAGATATTAAAAAAAGGAATTAATACCTTGCAGATCCCTTAATACATCAAAAATATTATAGAGTAACTTTTTAATTCTTACAAAAAAGTTATTTTCACTATCAATACTTCATAAAATGTGTTTATCTATGAACAGATAACTATAAAATCAAAATAAATAGATAAAAAGAATTTAATTTTTAAATATTACTACAAGTTTTAGATACTTTATTGCAAAGTAGTGAACATTTGTACTTCAACGTTTCAATAGTAAACTTTTTTTTTTAAATATTTATTCATAATAAAAAATAAAAAGTATTTAAATGATATTGGCGAACTAATTTAACGGTACTTTTATAATATTTGGGTATGGCAGGATTGTCTATTAAAGTTCTTTTCATTTCTTTAGTTATCTTAATTGTTGGAATAGAAGTTAGTTTACAACATCCATTTTTCCCACCTATGCCATATGGCATGCAACTAGGTCCTGATTCTCAAATGCGATGGGTACAAGATTATAGCAATTTTAGACTTGAATTAAAAATAGATAAACTTATTGAAGACGATGAAGCAAATTTCGAGGCATTAGAGAAATATATAAAATCTATAAATGGAGCAATTGAAACTCTTATAAAACTTTTTGAGCACCTTTTAAACCAAACTCAAGGTTAATGAAAAATATATTTATGTTTTTCTTATTTAAGTAAAGTATAATTATTTAAAATATTTATATACTTTAAATTGATTAGAATACGGAAATAAAAATTTCATTTAATACTTTTTAAGATTTTACATTATTTGCAAACTAAAATAACTTTAAAGAAATTAAAATGCCAGTAACATAATAAATAAATATTCACAAATTATAGTAAAAATATAATTTAAATTTTATAAAACAAAAAAGTAAAAGAATTCTTTAAATATTCCAATTAAAAACACTTCATATAATACTTTAAAAGTAATAGAAAGAGTATTAAAAGAATCTTATAAAGGAAATTGATAATTATTTTAAATCAAAATTAATATGTTATAATTTTCCTAAATTTATAAACTTCTAAAATGAATTTTAGACTTGTTAAAATATACTTACGAAAAGTTGCTTTTTAATTTCCTGTACTTTTTTCTGCTAAATCAAGATATTTTGAAAATATTAAAAAACAATATTATAGTCGTAAAAATTTACAAACAGTTTTTGTCAAAATAAGTAGCGTTAATCAATCCATGAACATTACTATATACCCGATTATTTGTTAAAACATTTTTTATTGCAATAATGTTCCATACATTATCAATAATTGTACAAATTAGAGACCATTAAAAAACTAAAGAACATATTTATTAATGCTATATTTGTTTCATAAAATAATTCATCAAATATTAAACTTGTACATAAACATTCAAAAGTAAACTTATTCTAACTAGGAAATTTACATTTACTAAAAAAAAATCAAAGTATATAAATAGTTTCCAATTATTAAATTTTTATTAGTCTTTTTAATTTTCATTTCGCATTAGAATGAAGATTTCTTATGTTAAGTTATTCCTTTATAGCTTATTTATTTTAATTGCCTGTATTTCAAATACATATCAACATCTTGAAGGATTTCCTGAAGAAATGAATGAATGGAGCTTTTTCAGCTTTAATAACTTCAGACTTCAATATAAGTTAAGACAGCTTGCATACTCTCAACAAGAGCACGCTAAGCTTCTTATAGAACACGTAAAAACAACATCGGAATTATTCCAAAGGTTAAACAATTTAATTTCTCAAGAAAAAAAATTAAAATCTTCAGGTTAATACTAAAAGAACAGTTAATAGCTTAAAAATCTATAACTAGATTGAAAATATTTAAAAAATTTTAAGAACACTTTTAGTATAAAAATAAAAAAGTTTATGAAATCAACTTTTTGTTTTTACATTAAATTTTTTGGAGCACGCCTTTGATTTAGACACTAAATTTTTTTAGTACTTTAAATAAAAAATACTCTATTTTTAATTTTTATAAAAAGTATTATAATTTTTTAGAGAAGTATTTTTTTCATAATAATTACGAATTATAAAAGTTCTAGGAAGCTTCTAGTCCTAAAGTTAGAATTTAAATTAGAAAAGAATTTTAATCAAAAATATATATATTATAATCATTTTAAAATAAAGAACTGAATATCAATTTTTCATTTGTTTAGGCTTAATAACATCTGATTTTTAAATAAAGTAAATCGATACAATTAAGTTTTTTTATTTTCGCCTTAAATGGCTTAGTAATTTTAAAACTTGAAATTTCTCAAAATTTTTTACCAAATATCAAAGGCAATTAGAAATTCTTACAATTTTCATGAAAGCAAAATATGCCATCATTGGCTTTACAGGAATAATTTAATTTTGTTGAAACATTATTTTTTTTAATTCTATTATTCGAATGTTATAAAAAATACGTTAATTAATTTCGTTGAAATTTATAAATTTCTTTAGTATTTCCACTTAACAATTAGTGTTTTATTTGTTAACGATGACATTCAATTCTGTAAAAATTAATTTTTACATTTTTTTTATTTTTTCTTTTAATTAGTGTTATTATATTGTAGTATTATTGATAATTAAAAATTCATTTCAGAAAATCAGATAAGCGGTTTTTTTGGTAACGAAGAAATTCGACCGATACTCCAATATAAAAAGTAGAAATAAAGGATCTAAAATTCATGAAAATAATAGTTTTTTTGGTCTAACTTGTAAACATCATTTCTTTTCTTCACAAAAAGAATATGGCATTAATAATAGCATATAATGATATAGTTTTCTGTTTCATTTAACTGTTTTATATAATATTTTTTAATAAATAAAAGCATTAGCAACACGGGAAAATGGTTAGAAGTGGAATATTGTTGTGACAATTTATAATTCTTTTATATTTGATCCCTAATGTTAGGTTGTTACATAAATCTGTTATTTTTTAATAAAAAATTTGGAATAGTACATGTTTAACGAAAATTTTATCCCACTATATTTGTTTATTGCTTTCTATTACTTGTCTCCATTTAGTAAACACTTTATTTATTTTAGATGCAAAACTTTTCTGTATTTTTAAAGCAAATATTCAGATAAGAATTATTATTTTTCTATCAAAATTACTAACTTTTTTGTTAAAAAAGTGCAGAAATTGTTTGATGGCTTAATATGAAGAAAATTTTAGATTTATAAATTAATTGTAGTTTTATTATTTATTTATTAAAAAAATTTCTATAACAGGTCTTTTATTTAATCCTTATTTACCGTTTTATTAGTTTAATAATAAATAAAAATGATTCATTGATTTTTTCTGCATAATTTTTATATGAATGAAAAAGTCAATATTTTTTTGAAAATATATAAAGCTTTTAAATTTATGATGAAATATTTGGTTACTTTTATGATCTAATCAATTTCTATTGCAATAACTATAAACGTAAAAAGTGCATCATTAAATGAAATGATAAATTTGTGATGAAATTCTAATTGCAATGACTATTATTGATTAAAATGTAACAAAATTATGAAAAAAGAAGAGAAATAAAAATTGTAAAAACAAATATAAGAAACAAAAAAAATAAAAAATATATTTTACTACAAGTAAATGCTTAATAATATATACTCAGCTAAAGCTTCTGTAATAAATTTTAGCTAGAATATTTAAGTATAAAGAAAATTATTTGGAATCAGTAAGAAACCAAAAAACCTCGAAAAGATAAACATAAAACAAAAATATCTAAAAAACCTTAACAGAAAGAAAGCATGCTAATTATAATAACTTAAATATGGTAATCTTAAGTGTAAAATTTAATCTTCCCATACAATTTTACGAATTTTATATTTATGACATTTGCGATATTATCAAACAATATTATTTACAATACATATCCACTTCATTAACATAAAAAAGCTTTAAAAAATAATTATAAAATTTAAGGTTAAAATTCTATTTAAATTTGGTCTTAAATCTGAAATACAAAGATATACTAATTGTCTTAAAAAAAGGTGCAATGTGAATAGAGTTAAATTAATTATATTAAAAAACTTTTAAGATGTTTATATTACAACTTTTTCTATCAGACGATATTAAATGACGAACATGTCTAACTTTAAAAAATTTTTTTAGTTTATCTCATATATTTATAATTGTTAAATTTTACTGGATAATTTAATAAACTTTACTTCGAAATTAAAAGCTGTCTTAGAAATATAACTTAGTAAGTAAATAAGCACGAAAAGAAGATGTTCCTAGATCTGTAAAAAAGCCATCTTGAGGAGATAAGATTATTTTATTTTGAGCATTCGCTTTCAACCTATATCATCGCTTATGTAGCTGATTGATTTTGTTTGAACAAGTTTTGACAAAATAGAGAAGAAGATAATCCTTGACTATAACTATTTTCCATCACATAGTTAACAGTTTCTCCAGTTATGGTTTTCGATGTCGGTAAAATGGAAGCCCTCCAGGGGGCTCGAACCCCTGACCGTTAATTAAAAGTCTAACGCTCTACCAACTGAGCTACACTCAGAGAGAAAGCATCACCTCAAGGTAATGATTTCGTCAGTTTTTGTGAATATACTAATTCATCACCTTGAGGTGATGATTTTAAAATATATACAAAAGAGATGCTTTCCCCCAATAAAATGTCTTAGAACATTTTTTTTTGATAATATCTCTATTTATAGTTATATTTACAATAAATAAACAAACAGATAAAATATTTTTATTATAAAGAAATATTATAACAATAAACATCAAATCATATAACAATTTAATAAAACTAACCTTAGTTGAGTGATTATCCATATCTAGAAGCTTGAACAGTAAAAATTGTCCATCCTATAAATAAAAACATTTATGAATGTTAATTAAAACAATGACTTACTTGTATACTTGAATATTCCTGTTAATTTTGAAATCTAAGTAACAATCTCATGCAAATGCCTAAAAAAATACCTAGATTTTAAATAAAGAAAACTTATCTTTATCTGTAGTTCATTCCATTTCTAAATAATTAGTCGGCACTCCCTAATTTACACCTAAAATAGAAATATTAACAAGTTAAAATTAGTAGAAAAGAATTAAGAAATACAATGTTTTGACAACTTGATATATATGTTTCCAATTTTTTGTTATACCTTTGTAAGACATCTTCCTGTATACTAAATTCTAAATAAAATCCTCACCTCAAGATGATGTTTTTAAAATCATCACCTTAAGGTGAGGATTCTGTTCTGAGTGTAGGAAGGCTGTGCCGGGGTACACACAAAAAATAAAAAGGACAAATTTTGACAAATCTATCTATAATGCAAAAAAATGTCCCACCATTTTAAAAAATTGAATATTATTCAAATTTTATAAATATCAAGCGGCAGCAAAAATTTTAAAACGATGCAAAATATTAGGTTGTCGCATACATTTTGCCGTTTTTTTACAAAAATATATATGTATGACTTTTTAAATTAACGTGGCTTTTTTTAATGTTGATATTTTTTATGACATTATGCTCATTTTAGATCCGAACTTGTCTTTTTTCTTTATTTTATAGAAGACGCTATTAAAGTTAATTTTGCTTGAAGTTATAAATGTTTAAATAAAAATCACTAATTTAAACGGTTTATTAACAACAATAAGTTTAAAAATTTGAAAATTTTATAACAATAATAATGAAAAGTAATAATTATTTAAACACACAAAAGATTATTAATCAAAAATATTATTTTAGTTTTCGTCTTATTTTAAATTAAAATATGTAAAACTTTTTTTTACTATAAATAAAAATCTATATTATTTATAACTTTTCATAAGTTTAATTGTAAAAGATGATCTTAAAGACATTATAAAAAAATTTAGACCATCAAATATGAAAATTTCATAATAAAAATATAATTTATAATTGCTCAAACTATTGAAACATAGAAAAAATGTACTGTAATATGTTAAAAATGTTTTTTTTATGAAAGTGTTTGTAATTTTACTTAAAATTAAATTCAAACCTTGCATTTTAAAATTTATTGTAGAAAACAACTTAAGTTTTAAAATAAAAAAAATTTACTAAAAAATAAAAATTTATTTTAACAATCCTCTAATTATTGTTTTAATTTTTAAATACGAAATAGTTGAGGAAAAATTAGTCGCAAATCAAGAAAATTCAAATTTTTTTAGGTGGGACAAATTTGTTACATTTTATGCAAACCTGTGTCCTTTTTATTTTTTGTGTGTATCTCATTTCATATTTATAAATTTTTTCTAAATATACTAATATCTATCAATTTAATTTTTTATTTTAGAATTCTTTAATATTTGTGTTTTTATAAATTAAATATATTTAACATTACATTTTATTAAGTTTACATATAACATTTTTAATGAATTTGTTATAGTTTATTACATATTGTAAAATTAGGATTTACAAAAACTTTTGGTTATTAAATATATTTGATACTTAGTAAATACAGTTGTAAAAAGGTCTTGTAATACATCTTTTTTTAAAGAAAAATCAAAAAATTAATTTGAATAAAGGTACATACCTTTTGCCCGCAGCTGCGTCGTGCAGTGGAAGCGTGCTGGGTTCATAACTCAAAGATTAGGCCGGTGGATCTTAACCACTCGCTGCTATCCTTTTAACTAAATTTCTAATTATCCTCTTAAATACTAGGTTGTCTCATATAAATTATCTGTTTTTAACCTTAACTCTTTCAGCCCCAAACTTTAATTGAATGTAACAACATAAATTCTAATTTGAATATTACTTTTTAAAACCTAATATAGTAAAAAAAAGATGGCGAAATTGAATGAAATATTTAAAATCCCAACATAATAAAATTTATCTATCAAATAATAGCATCAAAGTTAGCAATATTATATACATTTTGTAAGTAAAAAAAAAAAGTTAATTCTATTGTAAGAATTAGACCTTTTACCTATATCTACTAAATATCATAAGAAAGTCTAAAGTATCTTTATCGTTTTTAGCAAACTTTTGCAATTCTCAGCTTTATTATGCATATATGCCAAAAACATTTTTTCATATCAATTATTTATTGTAAAATTTATTATTGCTTATAAAAATGTCTAAGAATAGAATATTGTAAGAATTGAATACTTATCCTTATAAAACTCAAAAAGTTACTATAACAATGTTTGTTTTACTGTTTTATTATCTAACTATATGCATATTTATTTTATAAATTTATTATTCTAAAATTTTTACAAAATTAGTCATTTTACCTCTACTTTAAATAACTACTGTACTTTAATATTAAGTAAAACCATATTCAATTTTAGGTAGGATTATTTCGCCAACCCTTTTCTATCGAATGGGTATAAAATCATTCCATTATCTTTAAAATTGACAAAGTTATGTTTCTTACAAGTTTGGAGCTGAAAGGGTTAATTTATAAATGCGCATAACTTTATTAGAGATAAATATTTTTATTCGAAATAAAAACCATTATAATCTACACGTTGTTAGCAACAAGATACAAACCTATTTTTTCTATTTACATAAAAACCTGGGCTTCTAGTTTCAATAAAATTTCAAAAGCAGTTTTTATACCCACATTGTTCATGAACTTTTTTTCCTTAAGAAATTGTCGGGATGCTTGAAAAAGTGGAAAACTTTTGGGGGAAGATAAGTTGAGTATGCAAGATGAAGAAAAGTTTCATATCCTAATTCGTTCAATTTCTGGAGGGTCATTTTTGAAACGTGCGGTCTTGCGTTATCATAAGGAAATGTTGGTTTTTTTTTATTGATTACAGCAAGCATTTTTTGGAATAATTTTTTATGCATTTCTTCTATTGTTTGACAAAAAGATTTTGAAGTAATAGTTCCACTAGGTTTTATAAATTTATAATGGATAATTCGTATATCAGACCTTCATACAGTCGTGATAATCTTTTTTGGAAATAATTTAGATTTTGGGATGTGTTTCGGAGCTTTCTTTTTACCTTAACCATTGTCTAGTTCGTTTACGATTGTCGTAAAAATCCACTTTTTATCATAAGTAACAAAACGTCAAAGAAATAAATCATTTTTGTTTTTCAAAATGAGGGGAAAACAAACCTTATAATGACACAATTTCAGATATTCGTTTAATTCATGAGATATCCATTTTTCGAACCTCTTCGTCTTTTTTATCGCCTGCAATTGGAAAGAAATTGTTGATTTGGATACATTAAACTCTTCTACAGGCTCCCGAACAGTTATGCATGGGTTGCGTTCAACGGTTTTTCGGAATTCATTGCTATCAAGAACAGACTCAGGTCTTCCACACTCTCTGTTTTCGGGGTTCCTATTGTTTTCTATAAGTTTTTTAAACCACTTTTGTACAGTATAAACATTGACAAGATTCTTTTCGAAAAATTTACTAATTTCTTAAGTTGTTATTGCAGAACTAGTACTACATTTAAATTCATAAATTATAATGACACGAATATAACGATTTGACAACAATGTTTATTTTTGAATTAAGATGATAATAAATCGAACTCAATGCAATGTTATATATATCATCGTGTAGAAGAGATTTACGTGAATCTAACAGTTTGTTTTTTATACCGAGACAACCAATCATTTGAGAAAACGTATCAAAAAATAATCATTTTAGATGAGACAACCTAATACATTAAAAAGTTAAAAAATTAAGGTTTTTAAAACATTAGAAAATCTATTAGAAAATGTTGTTTATGAAAAGAATCATAAGGTGACCCTTGTCGCAGCCACATTGGCTCAGTGGTAGTAGCGTCGGTCTCGTAAACCGAAGGTCGCTGGTTCAAATCCAGCATGTGGCAACGTTAGCTTAGTTGTCTTGTTTGAAAATTGTTTGTTGTTCTCATTTTATTTCTTTCCGTGAGCAGGGAAATAAATAAATTTAGTTGAAGATTGTTTGTATGTTATTTTAACTGCTCAAATGAGTATTCATCATATACAAGCTTTTAAATAACGATTAATTCTCAAAATAAAATATACTATTTTTCTAAAAATTTAAACAGCATAGAAAATTCTCCACAAATAATATTATTTTTCAATGAAATCATAAAATAAGTGAATATAAATTCCTTTCTCAACAAATCCATTGATAACTTGTAAAAGTTTTTATACAGAAATTTTTGACAACTTAATAAGAATTCTACTTTATTAAGAAATTTTATAATAAAATCTGTATTAACAAAAAAAACATAAATAACGCTTATTTTGTCTTTAATTTACAAGAAGTTGTACGAAAAATATTTATTTGACAATAATAAATAATATAAAAATTAAAAAAGAACATTAAAGCAAGCTTAATACCCAGTTATGTAAATTCTCTTACTGATCACTTAATAATTTTGAGATTCATTCGAAATTCTAAAAAATATTATTATACTTAGCAATACTAATCAATCGAGATGATATAAGAAAATCAAATTATTGAATATTTATAGTAATTTTATTTTAAAATTTATTATATTTATTCAAAATTTACTAAATTTCTTTTAAAGGTATTATATTTCATAGATTTTATTTCGTTGCATTTTACTGTTGTTTTCATACAATGATAAATCATTTATAATTATAAAAAATTTATAGATTTTAAAAATTTCAAATGTAAAATAAATTTTTTGATATAAATAAAAAATACAAAAATATTTTATTAAAACTATAATATTACTACATATAATTTCGTTTAGAATACATACGTATGCTATAAAAATTGATAAATAAAAAGAAACATTCAAAAAACATTAATAAATATTAATGAAGATTAGTGAATTTTAAATAATATTTTGTGGAGAAGTATAGTGTCTTTCATTATTAAGCTTTGATGTTTAAGTGCTTAATAGGACAGACTCATAATCAGTTAAACTTTGCCTGCGTGGTTTCGAATATTATTCAAAGCGATATTGTATTATTTGTATTCACAAAAGATTGTCATTAATATGAAAACTTTTGTAATTTGTAGTTCTTTTACTAAAATGTCTTCAACTAAATATAATTACTGCTAATTTTATACAAAAAAAAATATTAAAAAATAATTATAGAGGTTTTTTGGTTAATTACTAACAAAAACTTATAGCTGTTTTCCGATTAATTTTATATAAAAAATAAGTTTAAGTTGCTTGGAAAATACATAAATTGTTGTCCTATCGTAGCATTTATTTTTAAATAAAAAATTATTAAAATACATTGCTGTGAAAGTAACCATTTAAAAAATCATTAATAAGTATTATTCTTCCAAACGGTTTAAAATCATATCATTAACTTTATTTTTTGTTTACACTAATAATATCGATTGACTTTATTTTTGCATCAAAACTTATTTTTGTATAAAGAAAATTGCCAGTAATTAGACTAAACTATAAAAATGTAAATCGAGTTTGTCTATTTTCACTATAAATTTCAAGCTAATGTAAATAGAAACATTCTTGATGAAACAATTAAATGTATAAAAACGCTGTGAAATAATTGAAATATTTTTAAATTCGTATCTTTTTAAATTTTTTTCTTTTTATAATTTTAACATCAAAAAGTTCTTCTATCTTAAAATTTTATCATATTTTTATTAAAACATTTAATCGTAACTCATTTAGATGGAAATATAGTTGAGATTTTCATTTTGTTTGGTTTATTTAAAAAGTTAAAATATACTTAAATTTTTTCAATATTGATCAATAGAAAAATTACTGTTACTTTATTACAATAATTCGGATAAATTTAATATATAAACATTAATAACACATTTCAAATATATAGATAAAATCTATATGTAATTTTATAATAAAAGACTATTATTTTTATAAAATTTTTATTAATTATTCTATGCTTTACAAAATTTTTGAAAATTAATTTAATCTTTAAATAAATATAACTCGTAAAGTTCGATTTTTTGGAAAGTGTTGACATGTATATCTGAAAAAAGTACTTTTTTTATAATTTTTTGAAATATATCTTATCAAATATTAGTTAAAGTTATTCAGTTCAGAAAAAAATTATTCTTTTGATATTTTTTACAAAAATTTACGTTAACATGTTTTAAATAGGAGATTTTGTTCCTACAGATATTAATTTTTTTAATAATTGTAAATGTATTTAACTTCTGTTGTACTCAGGTATTTGTATCAAACTATTTAAATATTTACAAAAGTTAACTCAAAAAAAGACCAACGCAATTGGTAAATTTTATTGCAAACTATAGAGATGAGAATTAACTTTTTTTAACTGTTAATAACACTGCATAATTTTTTAATTTTTAAAATAATTATAGCTTTTTTACTGATGTTAACTACGCATTGATATATTGTTAATAATAAATTTTTTATCCACTTAGGTGGAACAAATTTTTTGTATTTTAACATAATTTGCGTCAATTTTTTGTTTGTAGTCAACATACAAATTAATATTATTTACTTACAAATGCTTTAAATTCAGTGACAATATTGTAAAAATCATAAAACATTTGTTGTACCATTTTTTTTAGTTTTCAAAATGAAGAAAACTTTTTTATTATTTTGGCTAATATTCTTATCTAATATTCAAAATGTAAGTCTTTAGCATTATCAAATAATCGTTTTATAGATAATAGAAAGCAAAAGTTTTAAGAACCGTATAAAGCTTAAGCCGAAAAATTCTTTCCCTGCTTATATAAAAACACCGGGCAATATCAAAGCTTATATTTCAATCAAACTAGATAAAAATAACACAATAGCTTCACAGCTCCATAATTTTCCATATGTATCGTGTTTACGTTTTAATTTACAAAAACATCCCGTAAAACAAATGGGTATTAACTTTCTTTTATCTAAAAGTAGTAATAGAGTGCAACTATCTACTAGTTCTAAAAAGCCTACAAAAGTATTCTTGAGAAAAAATACACTTTTATATACAAAAGAATTGTTTTATTATATTGGCATCGCTCTTGGTTTGATGCCAGAAATTAAACGTTTTGATAGAGATAAATATGTGGAAGTTTTTTCCAGAAATGTTTCAAGTAAATTTCAGTCCTATTATAAAAAGGAGAAATATAATGATAAGCTTATTGCCGGTACTGGTTTTGATTTTTCCTCCGCTATGCTTGTTCCTCCTTTTTACCGGTGTAAAAGAAATAACATTGCATATAAAACTAAGTTATACCCATATTATGAGAGAACATTTAGTGTATATAAAGTCTTTTCACATAACGATTTGAAGCGCATAAACTATTTATACTGTGGCAATCGATGCAAAAAAACTAATGATTGCCAGAGAGGAGGATATTATAACTTGAAGTGTGATGCTTGTAACTGTCCAATGGGGATAACAGGAAAAAAATGTGAAGATATTGGACCTAACGATAAAAAATGCAAAAATAAGAACAAATTTGTTGCGTCTAAATATAGGAAAGAATTATTAGTAAAAAATGATAGTCGATTCTGTGTATATTCAATAAAATCTAAAAATAAAAAAGTAGAAGTTACTATTTTAGATTTAAAATTATCGATGTCTAATAAATGTGAATATGGTATTGGAATGGAAGTTAAATATGCTCGGGACAAAGGAGCATTAGGTATTTTATTGTGTCAAAATTACAAAAATATTAAATTACCAGCATTATCAAATGAAGTAATTATCATCTTCGGAAATCATAACCCCAATAATTTGTTTAAAGTATCCTATCGAGAAGTTAATTAGATTTATATAAAATAATCATAAAATATTTAATGTAAGTTTATTTTCATCTTTAAATCTATAGGGAATACTATTTAACTTTCTTGGTGCAAATTTTTTATTAATTATGAAATATAATTTTAGTGAAGTAAAGAAAATTACAAATGAATTACTTTTATTATAATTAAAAAATTAATGCTGATTTGTAATTATATTCATTTCAAGGCAAGCTATCAAGATAAATTATTCTATTGATGGAGATATTAGTTTTTTTTTAGAAATAAGTTTTTGGTTAAATAAATACGATTAAAATGTTATAATGTTATGTTAAAAATTGTTTTGTTAATGGTATCTAGCCTATCATTATATATTATCTGTTTTCAATTCAGTACCCAAGTAATCTAATTCATATGCGAAAGACTTGTAATCTTTTCTGAGACAATTTAGTAAATCGTAGCTTACTTAATCTTAACTTTTAGATTTTTTTTTATAAATAATTATAAAGTATGGTTACACATTAAAACATATATTAAATACAAAGTAAAAAGAAAAATTATATTTAATCTTACAAAAAATAATTGTGAAGAAAAATGAATATTATAGCAATAAATTAATTAAAAACAAATATTATGTATAAACAAAATCTCTAGAATGTTTGATATATTTTATACCATACACCTTTAATTCTCTTATTACATTTTTTAGTAATGTTCCACAAATTGATAATGCGTACTGCCCAGGTAATGCTTTTCAAAGCTCTGCAAAGAACGATTTATTAGAATGGTTGTTTAAAAAAAATTTGAACTCACGTAATATTTACAAATAAATAAATCTAAAAGGTATAAAGTAAACACTAATCTGTCATGATTTGCGCTGGTACAAGAGCAAACATATTTTTTATCTTCTTTTAACACAAAGTAATTTTCACAATTATCACAACCATTTATCAAAAATAAATATACAGTTTCTACTGGTCCACATAACAAACATGCTCTAATATTTTTATTGGTATTTGGAAGAATATCGATATTGTAAACTAATTCGCAATCCATAACTTAAAAAGATAATATTAATAATGAGTGAAAAAGGAAAGGTAATTAGTTAAAATAATTTCTTTATTCACTGAATTATAGAAATATTAATCAATGATAGAAAAATTTTCATAAGAGTAAATAATTTATACACACAAAAAAAAATGGGACAAATTTTGACATTATTACATAAAATGCAATAAAATGTCCCACCACTTTGAAATGTCAAAATTTATTCAAATTTTAAAAATATCAGGCGACAACAAAAATGTTTTAAATGACGCAAAATGTTAGATTTTCGCATAAATTTGGTCGTTTTTTTACAAAAATATATACTTTTAATATTTTGAAGTAATGAAACATTTATTTAATCTTAGAAATTTTAAAAATATTCACCTATTTTAGAATCTAATTTGTTTTTATAATATATTATGAAATGAGTTATCAGAAGTCAATTTCGTGTAAAGTTGTTAACGTTTTAACAAAAATCATTCTTTTAAACAACCCGTTAACACCAGTAAATTTAAAAATTTTACAACAACAATAAGAAAGGGTGATAATTATCTAACCATACAAAGTAATCTTTATTGAAAATATTATCTTAGTACTTGCTATTTTTCTTATTTAAATTAAAATATTTAGAAATTTTTTTACTATGAACAAAACGTATAATGTTTTAAAACTTTTAATCAGTTTGACTTTTAAAGATGATCTTGAAAAACAGTATAAAAAAGTTGAGTCATCAGATTAATATAACTTTTTATAAAAATCTTATTTATAGTTATTCAAACAATTAAAGAATATCTAAAAAATACTATCATATGTCGATAAATACTCTTTATAAAAGCATTTTTTAATCTTATAATAAGTTAAATTCTAATATTGTATTTTAAAGTGTATTGTAAAAAATAATTTAAGTTTTAAAATAAATACAATAAAATATAAAAATTTATTTTAATTATTGCCTTGACTTTTTGTAAAAAATAGTTGCGTTAAAATTATCGCAAATCAAGAAAATTCAAATTTTATTAGGTGGGACAAATTTATTACATTTTACGCAAATGTGTGTCCCATTTTTTTTTGTGTGTAGAGATTTATAATTAATTTAGGATACAAAATATTTAAAATGTTGTCGACTGCTTTTTAAAAGTTGAAGAATTTAAATAGTATAAAATATAATGACATAAAGCATTTCATTAAAATTTAACATTAAACAATTTTTTTCAACAAACGAAATGTTGATGTTTAAAGAATTTTCTTTATAATTGATCAAACTATTATTAATGTTTTGATAGTGCTTTTTTTATGCAATACTAATAAAATAAATGCTTTTTTCTATTCGAAATCATTACTTATAATATACGATGTTACCATATTTAAAAAAAATAACATGAATTTATTTGATTGATTTGGTTGAGAAATATTAAAATAAATTTTTCTTTTAATTTTAAATTTACTTAAAAAAATTTAAGAACCTATGAATACAAAGAGATTAGTAGCTTGTGAATTATTATTCTAGTACTAACGTGGAACATTTTTAGAAGATAAATTAAATAATATTATTATAATTTTTAAATGGTTAGATTTTGATATTTAATATCTAATAAACAATATATGTTTTCTAATAAATTAATTGTATATTAAGTAATTATTTTTTTATAGATTATGAATTTTAACATATGATGTTTAATTCTTTTTCATTAGTTCTGATTTATTGTACAAAGTAATCAATGTACATCACAATGATTTCTGGGCATTGTATCATAAATATTTAAAAATTGTTAAAAGTACGTTAAATCATTTCGTATATTGAATCAATAAATTTGATATTTTTATAAAGAAATAGTTCATTAAAACAGTTAATTTAAAAAATTGTAAAAGAATTTTTGAACAAAGTTATATTTAAGGTTGGATATGTTTATATCTAATGTTAAATAAATTAAATAAAATTTGCAGAACTATAAATAGCGAAAATAACAATACTTTACTTTTAATTGACTTCTTGATAAGAAATACTCAATTTGTTATTTGGTTTACTATCACCAAAAGTAACAAATATTTCACATGATTGTGCAGGAATCTTAATATTCTTGTAATTGTCGCATAACCTAAGACCTACTGCGCCTTTATCTCAGCTATATTTGATTTCAAGTTCAATCTCATGTGCGCAAAGGTTAACTCTTGATAATTTTAGTTCTGAAACAGTAATTCTAATTTTTTTTCCCTTTTTTCGATTTTATAGAAAAATGGCACATTCCAGCAAAATTTTTCACTAGCAATTTTTTTTCAGATCGAGATGCCCAGAGGTTTCTCTCGATACTACAATTACCTAAATTAGGATACATACTTGTACATTTTTCATCCATTAATCTGTAAGGACATTTACATACAAAACAACTTTGTTCGTGGTAACCACCATGGTCACATTTATGTGTTTTTTCACATTCATCTTTACAATATAAATAATTTATACGTTTAAGATCATTGTGAGAAAAAAACTCAAATTGACTAAATAGTTTTTCATAATAGGGATATAATTTTGACACATAAGTTCTTCCTTTGTTTTTACTCCCGTAGTAAGAATTAATAAGCATTACAGACGAAAAATCAAAACTAGTATTAGCTGAGAATTTATCAATGTATTTTTTCCTTTTATAATATTTTTTAAATGATCTGTGAATATTTTTCCATAAAATTTTTACATTTTTATCTCTGTCGTAGCGTTGAATTTCTGGACTCAAGCCAAGTGCAAGACCAACATAATATGATAATTGTCTTGTATTATTTAATACACTCTTTTTTAAATATACATCTGTAGGCTTTTTAGAATTGGTTGATAATACCACTTTGCTATATTTTTTAGAAAATAAAAAGTTAATACCTATACTTTTAATTCGAGAATTTTGCTCTTTGAATTCTAAACAAGATGTATGATTCAAATAAAAAAGTTGATTATATATTCGAACACTATCAATATCTTTTGAAATATAAAACTTGATAAATTCTGGTTTAATAGGATAAGGTGAAATTTTCTTGTGCCATTTAGTCTTTCTATGTTTTGAAAAACTTTCGCCTTTTATTGTCTAAGAAAAATTATTTTTTACCGTAAAAAAACTTACATTTTGAAGACTACACAATAAAATTATCAAACAAATTAAAAAAATATCTCTCATTATAGATAATAAAAAATCAACTTTTGAATGATAAATACATTTTTTTAATATATGACAATTAAAAACAGATTACAACAATATGCAACGTGACAAAAGAAAATAAAATTTCAACATTTTACTTTTAGTGGTTAAAAATGAAAAAATATGTCAAATTTGTTTAAACAATACTGATTACAAATTTATGTTTAAAGATTCTAAATATTAAAGAACGTTCAATTTAATTTATCAGAAATTACTTTCTATTTACTTTTTTTAAAAAAAAAATCATTCATATCGATAAAAATAATAACAATTTAAAATTAAACATTTATAGTGTTAATATAGATAATGTAGTAACTTATATTATTAGCATATTTATAAAAATTTTTAATAAATTGAGCTGTTTCATTTACATAAACATTGAATTTATAAAAAAATTACAGAGATTTTGTTCTACACATGTTTTGTATAAAATAATATATTGTTTCTTAATAATTTATAAAAGAATTATTTTCTTGTTGCAGGTTGTTAAAAAAGGTACATAAAACATTAATCAGTTTAGATAAAATTTTTTTGTTCACAATTTGATGGAAAGTTATTAAACAAAAAACATTTTCTACATTGATAATTGTAAATAAAATTTTTGTGCTATACTGTTTGCTATACACACTTTATTTATTAAATAAAATAAATTAAAAAATAGTTTAGCGATTATACTGCAATATTTAACATTGTTTTTTCTTTGATAAAACTTCATTAGCATTCAAGGCACTAAAATTTTCTTTTCCTTCATTTAATGAAATAATATTTTGGGCAATTTCTACAGCTACACGATTTTGTGCAGTAAATTTATAAAATTATTGGCGTATACTATATAGAAAGCAGATCCGTATCAGTTTATCACAAACTTTATTATCACTTAACACAAATTACATAAAATAACACAAAATGACATAAAATAACGCAAACCCCTAAAATATATAAAAAATATAGTGACATATAAAAAAGAGACAGGTGTTACAAAGAGAACATAAAATAAAATGACTTAAGTTACAAAACATCTTGGTATTTATACTAATTTAGTAGGATATATAAAATTCCAATTCGTACTTTATTTCACTCCTCTATTCTTCAGAAGTTTGTTCTCCAGAATCTTCTCCATTTCTAGGGTGTTCATTACTTGAGGTATTATCAGAAGGTGAGAAACTTTTGACCATAGACTTGTGTGCTACATATGGTCTACCACGGGAGTTAGGCTTCTTTTTATAACAAACACGATATTCATCAGATGATACAACAACATAGGGACCGTTGTACAAGAATTCAAACTTGTTCTTAGGATTAACCCGTTTGACCAAGATTAAATCACCTTTTTCATATCTTTGTGTTTCATGTGGAGGGTAGGTATGCTTGACAGATAATCTTTTGTTGACCATATTGTTAAAACTTTCAGAATAAGCACATTGAACTCTGTAAAGAAGTTCATCTAATTCAACATTCTTATCAATAGAACATGGCATAACTAATTTAATATCAGTGACCAAATTAGGTTGAGATCCAAAGAAAATATGGAAAGGACTAAATTCACCAGTATCATGAGGGGTTGTATTGTAGTTGTAACAACAATATTCCAATATGGCATCCCATTCTTTCAAGTGTATTGGTGTATCCGTATCATTTAAAAACTTTGAGATCATTGATTCAATTGTGCGGAAAGCTCTTTCAACAATTGATGAAGAAGAGTGTATGTATGGTGTACCTTTCTGATGATAGATTCCCATAGCCATGCACAGATCTGTAAACTCTTGAGTATAGTAGGCAGCACAATCAGATCTTATTACCAACGGTTTACCAAAACGATGAATTAACGTAGCTACACCTTCAGCAACACTAACACAGCTACAATCCTTCAACGGCATACCCATAAGAAAGCGGCTACATGCATCAACCATTAATAAAATGTATTTGTTACCAGATCTAGATAAGTTACTTTGATATGGTCCACTTAAATCAATGTAATAACATATTCTTGGTTCACTATATCCAATAATCTTCTCACCCCCTCTTTTAGCATAAGACAAATTTCTATATTGACATGGAACACATTTCTTGACAATAGACATTATGATTTGACTTTGTAAAGGATTATACCATCTAGGACGTAAGATTCTTAATAACTTCTGATGATTAAAATGTCCACTTTGATGTATCTTTGAAGCAACAATTTCAAATTTATCCTTAGGAAGATATGGAACCCAGGTCATTTTTCCATTAACATCAATATTCTTTCCTTTTAATCCTTGAAAATCATCTAACTCATAGTTATTCATAAGTTCATCTTCAGCTTGTATTCTTCTCAGGTCAAATTCACCAACCATGTTTCTTTCTTTAGTACCATAAAGTTGAGAGATATTATTGACAACATTAGCATCTACAGAACGACTTAATAAATCAGCTACCTTATTTAAAGATCCAGGACAATGTACAGCTTTGACATTATATTCAGTCAATTCAGATAACCATGATTCAATCATAGGAGTTAATTCAGAATGATCATCACCATTAATCATACTAACAACAGGTTTATTGTCACAATGAATAATTATATCCATACCAATAAGGCGAGCACGTTGAGATCTAAAGAATAACGTTATTGCATGAAGTTCAAGATGAGTTGAGGATCTTGTTTTAATTTTATGAGGACGTGTCTTCGACCAAAATAATATAGGAACATAACTTAACTTCTTCTTTTGATTATCATCATTGTTGTTATCATTATCCTCTTCCTGTTTGTCATTCATTTCAACTAATTGAGTCATACAAGCACCATAAGCACATTGTGAAGCATCACTAAATATGTGTACAGGTAAATCAGGATTCAAATGACCAAGTGTAGGAGATTCTAATAATCGACGTTTTGCTTCATTGAATGCCTGTCTTTCAATTTCACCAAATTTATAAACAGTATCTTTTTCTAATAATCTATATAAAGGACTTAATAATTTAGCATAGCATATAATAAAAGATTGAAAGAAAGCTAAGCATCCAAGAAATGATCGTAATTGTCTAATATTTGAAGGTTCTTGAATCTTTGAGATTGCCAGAGCAGAAGTTTTATCAACTTCTAAACCTTTTGGTGATACACAATATCCAAGAAATCGAACAGATTGAGATAAAAAGGTAGATTTAGATAAGCTTATTTTCAATCCAAATTTATGAAGTTGTTTTAGTACTTCACTGACAACATCTAAATGATGATTTTCATCTAACTTAGAATAAATAAGTCCATCATCGGCATAGAATCTAACTTTATCTTTCATTGAAGCAGTAACTTGATCCATGATTTGAGCAACAATTGAACTTGAATTAATAAATCCTTGTGGAAGTCTAGTAAATTCAAATGTTCCTTCTTCTTCAGTATATAGTCCAAATCTATGACAATCATCTTGATGTAAAACAAATTGATGATAACAAGATACTAAATCGATTTTACTAAAATATTGATATTCATGTAAATCTTCAAGCATATTCTTTATATTAGCACAGGGATATCTCCATGGGACAGTAACAGAATTCGTTTTTCTTAAATCTAAAGTAGCTCTGTATCCTTCACCACCAGGTTTCTTTACACATATTAAATTGTGTAAATATTGAGTATTTGATTTTCTTATAACACCAGATTCTTTTAATTCGTTAATTAACTGTCTGGCTAATGGTTTCAAATGATTACTCCAATTAAATTTTTTGAATTGATGAGGAAATTCACTTAAATATCTTTGCTTCGGTACAGTAATTGAGCATCTTCCAATATCAGTCTTAGATTGGGAGCACATTGATTTAAATTCAGGAAATCTTCTAACCAGTTCATCTTCAACATTCAAATTACTTTTAGACGGCTCAATTATCAATGAATTTGCACTTTTATAACTATTCTTTCCTTTGATTTCAATTTCATGCCCATTAATACAAACAACATTATTAGAGAGATTGAAAGTTATATCACCAAATTTATTGATACCAGGAGTTCCTATTAATAACTGATAAGCAGGATCAATAAGAGATTCAGGAAAAACTTGACATTCCAAAACATAAGAATTATTATTAATAGTAGCAGCAATTAAAGTTTTACCATGAGATTGACTAACATCACCAAATGTAGATCGAACAGTAGATTCATCAGGTAATATAGGAAATCCTTTCTTAGTAACAAGTTCATAACTAATAATGTTTGTATTAGCGCCGGAATCCAACAAAGCATTTACCAAAGTTTCACCAATTTTGACTTCAATGATAGGTAATACATTTGTACAGCTCAACTTCTTTTTACTATCATCAATTACCAACTTATTAGTGACTTCATTTTTCTTACTCAACGTAGGTAACAGTACAGATTGATCATCCACCTTGAAGATTTCAGTAACATTAGCGAGATATTGACTATCTTGCGCAGACACATTGTTAGCTTTAGACCATGCGCGTCTTTCTCTATTATCAAAATTCTTTACTTCACCATTATTAGCGGGAGGAGTAGACTTAACAACAATAGAGGCACCACCAGCAGGACGAGATTTACATGAAGAAGACTTGTGACCAGCTTTTCCACATGTAAAACAATTTCCATTGAATTTATCATTTTTAACCTTATCAGATTTCTCTTTTCCAAGGTGCTTTTCACGATCCAAAAGTCCTAATCTTTTTATTTTCTCAGCAGCAGCATCGATAGATCCACCATATTCATCTAAAGCAATTTGAACATGTCTTGGAGCAATATCACATAGTTTGTTTATCATATCAGTGCGTTTCTCCTCTCCTTTTCTACTAGGCCAACCGAGACCATGGATCTCCTTTATCTCCTTCACTAAACCATCAATATCATTCTTCCATTTTAAATTTCTCCATTTAGCTACAGCTGTATGTATGAAAGCATCTTCATTGTATTTACGCTCCAAATATGTACATACATTAGTAAAAGTAGGGTTTTCATCATCCATTTCATCTATACAGTCCTTGACATTCCTGGGTAGACATAACTTTAACAATTTTAACTTTCCGTCTTCTGGTTCTTCTATGGCATCCATGTATTCATCAAATTCTTTTCTCCACCGTTTGAAACTTTCTTTAGTAGGGTCAAATTTATCAATATTACTCAACATATTGATAACGGTGGCTTGAGCTTCTCTTCTAGCAGCCATCTTTAACGACACAACAAGACAATGACTTTTCCCGCAGAATTTCGCAATAATATAACCACACAAAATTTCAACACAAATAATTATCACAAGAAGTATCGCCTAATACCAGTAAATTTATAAAATTATTGGCGTATACTATATAGAAAGCAGATCCGTATCAGTTTATCACAAACTTTATTATCACTTAACACAAATTACATAAAATAACACAAAATGACATAAAATAACGCAAACCCCTAAAATATATAAAAAATATAGTGACATATAAAAAAGAGACAGGTGTTACAAAGAGAACATAAAATAAAATGACTTAAGTTACAAAACATCTTGGTATTTATACTAATTTAGTAGGATATATAAAATTCCAATTCGTACTTTATTTCACTGTGCTTCAATTGTAGAAGCACCTATATGCGGAGTAGTAATTATTTTACTGTTTTTAACAAGATCATAGTATTTTGGTGGCTCTTCAACAAAAACATCAAGAGCAGCTCCTGAAACATGGCCATTGTTAATTGCGGCCACAAGATCCTCTTCATTAACGATTCCACCTCTTGCTGCATTTATTATTTTCACACCTTTTTTGCATTTAGATAGTGTTTTTGCATTCAATAAATTTTCTGTTTCTTTTGTTAATGGAACGTGAACTGTGATATAATCAGCAAGTGGATAAATTTCTTCTAAAGAAAGCAATTCAATTCCTTTTTGTTTTGCAACTTCTTTTGAAATAAATGGGTCATATCCAATTATTTTCATGCCGAATGCTTGCATACGTGATGCAACCATCTGACCAATTCTTCCAAGTCCTACGATAGCAAGGACTTTATTTCCAACTTCTTGACCCATAAATTTCTTTCTTTCCCATTTTCCTTCTTTCATTGAAGCATCAGCTTGAGGGACATTTCGAGCTAACGACAATATAAGTGTACAGGTTAGTTCTGCTGCAGATTGACTGTTTCCAGAAGGTGTATTCATCACTAAAACACCATTTACAGTTGCAGATGAAACATCAATGTTATCAACACCGGTACCCGCACGCCCGATAACTTTCAAACACCCTTTTGCTCCTGCTTCTATTAAATCTTTGGTAATCTAAAAAAGTTATATTTATTATATCAATAAATGAATTTCAAACCTTTGTCGCTGATCTAACAATAACTGCATCATAATTAGGAATAATTTCAAGCAGCTGTTCTTTTGTTTCATTATTCCTAGTAGTAACCGAGATACCATGCTTTAAAAGTGTTTCTACGCATTCTTTCTCAATTTCATCAGCAATAAATACATTATTAATCATAGCCATTTTATAAACTTAACTTTTATAAGAATAACTATGATTTCAATAAAATTGTGAAGATATTTATATACAAAATAATTTAATAATCAAACAATCTTAGGTCATTTGAATGATGTATACAATCAAACTTTTCTCATAATATCATAAATGATTTAAAATTAATGTCATCCTGACAATCTAACTATGCCAAAAGATTTTAACGAGGGCATTAAAGTAATAGCATTATATAAAGCTTTATGATAACTATAGGCTACAAAATCCAATTATGCATCTAGAACGAATAAATTTTTTTTAAAAGTAATATCTTTCTTTTTAAAGCATTTTTAAAGGAAAATTTATGACTTTAAAAAGTTCTTATACTAGAAATTTATCAATTTTCCAAAAATTAAAATTCAATGAATTAGTGTAATGTTATCAAACATGTAAACATGTTTTTTAAATTATATATAAAGTTTTCTATTATTATTACTTTTACATATAACATTTTTTTCACACACTTTTCATAATGACAAAAAGCTTCCAAAGATTTTTTTCAAACTATAAATTAATTTACTAAAAATAAAATCTAGAGTTGACGTCTTAAATGTTATATTTCTTTATTAATATAATGTTGGACATTTTTAAATTATATTTGCAAATTATAGATTTTTTAAGATAGTAAACACTTATTTTTTTATGAAATTAGATTATTTATTAGTACTTATATCTTTATGCTTAGAATAAAATAAGTTACAATATCCATTAGAAATTATAATAATTTAATTCGTAATGTTTTTTTTCCGAAAAATTTGACTAGTATAACTTATGTCGAAGTTTTATTCCCAAAATCTAAAAGCATATAAGAAATGTTAATTTTAAATCAAGATGTTTAACTGGCTTAAAAAGTGTGTTATTAATTACCAGAAATAATGTTAATTTGCAAAGTGGTCATTTGTCTATACTTTCTAATTAATCACATTGAAAAACCTATGGATGAGTTTTATTCTTAATTTATAAACATAAATGTGGCTTCTTCGTCGTTTGAAATAACGTCTTCTTGTAGTATTTTGCCGTATTGATAGTCTCTACACCTCACCTACTTACTATCTGTGCGAACATACTGTTCAATCTACATGCTCAGTCAGCTTAAAAAACAGTTTCTGCACCATTTGAAACAACGATTTTCGTAGATTTCTACTTTTTTTGATAGGTCCTATCTACTAGCTTTTTTAAGAAACTAGGTATTCACCCACTGGTAAAAGCTAACCCAATAATTGTATATACACAACTTGTAAGGGTTTCATTTCTGAAAGCTATCCTGTAGTAGGTAACGGAATAACTGTGAATTTCGGATATCCCTATGTTAAAAGCGATTTGCACCAAACCAAAATCCTATTAAGTAGATATTTTTTTGCTATCATTTAGTTAAGTTAATTGAAATTCCGTTTTATAATACATAAATATATTTTTTAGCGACCCAAACAGAGCTCTTTTCATTCGTCTACAATTTTTATTGCATCTTATAAAACAAAAAATTTAATATTAAACTCTTTTTACTATTTGTAACAAATTTTAAATTGAAAGTAGTTAATTATATAGATGATTCTGAGGTAATTTTTTATGCTCTACCTATTGCTATCTATTGAATTCAGTTTTACTAATGAATTCATGATATTCTGAAAGTTATTTTATGGAATGTATAATCATTCACTAGCAAGTATTAAAAATAAACAGAATTTTGATTAATTTCTAGTGGATTTCTCAGACTTTTAACATTACCCTTTTATGTTATTTAAGGATTCTAATTTAAACCTTTATGCTCAATGGACTAAAATTAATTTTACAAAATTTTATTTTCATACTCGTAGGACTCTGACTATTATTTCATAAAATATATGCACTTGTCTCAAGAAATATTAAAAATAATTTTTAATGTAGTTTTCAAGAGTTTAGCATTACACTTCTTAAACTTTTAACAGATTCTAGTGTAAACCTCCATATTCTTTTTGTTGCATTTAATATAATAATTTATAACTTTTAAATAAATTTTGTCATTTTTTGATAGAAAACAAATTTTCCCTAATTTTCAAATGTTTTTAAGTTAAAATTTACTTGTTTTTTGTAAACTAAAATCAGCATATTGTAGAATTAGATACCATTGATTGATTTTGAAGATTTACAATATATTTCATCATCATGTGATAAACCCTCGTGATAATAACATGAAAAATAAAAAAAATTGTAATTTATTGAGTTGTAAAACAACTGTGATTATCTAGAAATAAATCCCAGAAATATAAATTAAAATATCAAAATAATAAATCAAGTCACTGTTTATAAAGTAAAAGTGTTTATTTTAAAGTTCAGTTTTCTCACGTTTAAAATTACATAAATATGATAAGAATATAAATTTTTAAAAAGTCACTTCTGTGATAACAATAATATTTAAATAATGGATGGTAAAAAAATTAATGTTAAGGATTAATTGTAATTGTTCAGCAAGATGATATTCTATTTGCAGTAAATGATGCATATATAATTAAATTAAAAATTATTGAAAATTTTTTTTCTAAAAAAAACACTTATTTTTAACTAACTTAATAATATAATAAAACGTTATATTTTGTAGATTTGTTATTATCAAATTACAATTGTATTATCATCCGTTTGCTAGAATTTTTATTAATCTATATTTTAAATTTACAAAGTGATATATATTTTTTATCTGGTCAAATAACACAGATAATTTTGCAAACGTTTTTATTAGCATTTGAATTATAAAAAATCTATTATTAGATTGATAAAATTTTAACTAAATTTTACAAATTATTTTTTATTTACTTTAATATTTTATTAAAATAAAACAATAATGAATGTTTTTCTATAAAGTTATCATAATTTTTGTTAAATACAAAAATTAGAAAACTAAAAAGCATTTTTTAACAAATTATATGAAATTTCTTACTTCTCTTTTTTTCTATAGTATGAATTGATATATTTTTTAATAAAAAATTGTCAGAAAATTATTATCATAAAAAATTAAACTACATAAATTAGTATTTCGTTATTTTTTGTAGTTTAAAATGTAACTATTTTAAAAAAATACATCTTCCGTTATTGTAAAGATATAAATTATATCTGTTAACTACTCTTTCAAATAATGCATTAATATAGCATTCGTTTTTGAAGCAAGTATAACCATCTGGACATTTATTGTCTAAACATGGTCCAATTTTTACATTAGTTCGATTTATAGTAATATATGGATACCATCTTCCTGGACATTTCCAATATGGATAAGGATAAAATCTTCTACCCCCATTCCAGTACCAATGTAAATGCCTTTTATATAACAATCTTTTATCTTCATACAACGTGGATAGGCATATAATAAAACACTTTAGAAAATAAAGAAATATAAATAATTTCATTATTGAATTTAAAAAAATTCCAAATTATAATTTAAATACAATGTATTTATTGACAATTATAAAAAAAATTATGCTCTTATTATACAATAATAAAAACCATATTTATATTAAAATATTTGTTTAAAGAACTTTTTTTATTGTTTGAGTTATTAAAAAAATTTTTTATTAATTTTTTTCTTTAATAATTAAAATGTTAATTTTCTAAAGTTTGATAATGTTTCCAATATATTTTTATTTTAAAATTATAATTTATTGTTGTTTGAATGAAATATGAATTATCACTAAATAAATAGTAATTTTGTTATTCTCTACATAATAACAATAATTTATATTAATGGATAATCTTAAAACTAAATAAAAATTTATCTAATTTCACTTAAAAATCATTTTTTTCTATGTTGTCAGACTTTTTTATAAAAAAAGTTTAAATATTTAAATATAAAATCAAAAAGTTTTCTGATGACAATATCTTTTTCTAGATAAATAATCGCCAGAAGTTTCTTATTTTGTGTAAAGTACGATTTAAGATCATAGTATTTAATAAATATTGGTGTCAAAAAAAGATAATGATAATAATAATAGATTTCAATATATTTAATAGTATATGATTGTTTTAATTATATTTTAAACATTTCACAATGCTTATTTTAGCTTTAAAAACTTATAGACAATCTTCATTACTACGGAGCTGCAGTTTATTTATAGAGGGTGGACCAAAAGTCACACCACAGTTGCAATAAAACACTTTATAACTTTTTTTTTAGACGACATATTTTTATGGTATTACACGCATTTTGTAGGGAATGTGCTAGGGAATAATATAAAACAAGATTGTTTCCATGAATGGACATAAAAAAAGTTACATAATTTTTTTAATATTTTGTGAACATGGGAAGCTGTGTCGGATGAAATGTATGTACATTCATATCAATAAGAACACGCCTATTCCCTCAAGGACTATATAAGGAACGGATGAAGACTATTTTATATCATAGTTAAATAATACCTTTTTCATAATATATATATATATTCACTTTATTGTTATATTCTAATTCCCCTTTGCTTAAATAAACTCTTAAACAAAGTCTCGTGTTATATTATAAAAGCCCGGGAGCCTCTACGGCTCCCGAAGAATCCACCAGGATTACAATTTGACATTTAAAAAAATATTTTTAATTTTATCGAACTTAAACTTATTTGAAAGTTTAAAATGCATGAATACATTTTGTAAAAAAACAATATTTCATACAATTATGTGTGAAAAATGATATCTTTTTGTTGACGACCACCTGATTGTTTGCACAAAAGTTGCTATTTCTAAAGCATTATTTACTAATCTTTTTAAAATGGTTTCATCGGATCTTTTGAAATTGTTCGCCATATATAATATTGCGCGTTTTGATACAGCTTGGGTCACATTGAAAGAGATCCAATTAATTTTAGGTTTAGCAATTGAACATTTGTTGGTATAATAATAACGAACTATTCTTAATCTTTCCTCAATAGAATATATTTTTCCTGAGGTATTAACAGTAGAAAATATATGAAAAAATTAATATTGTAAAAATAGGACATTTTATGAAGAAATATGTTTTTAAATAACTTTTTCAACATCTAACACTTTTAATTAATTAAAATATTATGAGATATACCTTTAAAACAAAAATTTAAAAATCTTGATCTAACTTAAAGTGAGTTTTCAAAAAAATCATTCTCGAAACGATCTTGTCATATATTATTCTATAGATCATTCTCTACAAAATGCATATAATATCATAACAATACGTCAACTAAAAAAAAGTTATAGCAATTATAAAGTGTTTCATGCAACTGTGATGTTACTTTTGGCCCACCCTGTAGTAATTTGACCTTTTTTATTAAAATAAAAGATATTGAGTTTTATTTTAAATGTAAAATGGTATATTTATTTAAAAAAATACTACTGCAGTATAATGATTTTTACATCACGTCTGGATACATCCTTCTTCGTTATATACTTCTATAATAGTTAATTAGTAAAAAGTTTGTTGATTTTTAGAATTACCAATTATATAGATACTAATAATTTATTTATCTTATGAACTAATCTGCATATGGCATTTTAATAAAAAAGTATGATAAATTGTAAATATTGTTTAATAGTTATTTTACATTTAATAATATTTAGTTATTGGTTAATAAATAACACCAGTAAAAAAGGTAAGAGTGTCTTTATTTCATAAAAAGTAAAGTATTTATACAATGAAAAAGATGATGATAAGCATACAGCTTGTAAACATATACGTACGAAACAAATATATTTGCGTTTTAATTTAAAGTTTGATATTTAAAATCAAAATATTAAATAAATTTTTACACAATAAACTTATCATCAGAATAAAATTAGAAAATAAGGTTTTCTGTATTTAATTCTTCATCGCTCAAAAATGAGCTATTTTTTTTATTTTCTGGTATTTTTCAACTATGTATTTTAATTTTTTCTCTTATATGATGTATACGGAAAGAAAAATTATGCATACAACAGATGAAATAACATAAATTAAAACAAAAAATACAAAACTATTTGTTACTAGTTTTGAATACCAGTAATATCTTTCTACTTGAACAAAACTAGAAGTAATAACTAAATTTACTTTTAAGTCAGGCATATTTTATAAGGATTACAATTAAAAGAGAAAAACTATTATTGTATGAATAAATTTAATGAAAATAATGTTTTTATAACATTTTAATCTACCTTATTATCTGTGAATAATTTCTAATTGATTTAAGAAAAATAACATTTATTATAATCGTACTAACAAAATTGATGATTAAAAAAATAAAGTTATCTAATAGGTAAAGTTTACAATACTTAATTATAAGAATATTATTCTTTCATGAAAGTTATGCATAAGGTTTAGTTTAATTACTTTGAACTTTTGCAGTAATTTTCTTGTTAAATTTAGAATTTTTTAATGATACATTTTTTTGCCTTTTTAATGATTTATACTTAAAAAAAATGATATATAAAGCTGAAGCAATCGCATACACTATAACAGAAAAAACCATTATATTTGTTGTTGGTTTCGTATACCAATAGTATTTTTCTTCATAAAAGAATATTATCATAATAAAAGTATGTAGTACAGGAGTGTATAAAAAAATTACTGGTAGCAATGAATTTACAATATGGTGTTTTAATTGAGTCGTGTAATCATTCTTAATTGATGTCGTCTTGTTGTGTTCACCTAGTTTTTTTATAAATTTAACCATCATTTTGAGAATAAAAATATAATGGATAAAAAAAATAATGTAATTAAGTGATTTAAAAAAAAGAGCGACAAATAGTATATATTGTTTTGGTCCTCCAAATGCGAACAGGGCATACTCCTCTTTTAGATATAAATTTAATTCTTCATCAGGAATATACCATAAATTTATTGCTTCTTCCCTAGATATTAAAGCATAATTAAGACAAATGAAAACTACAACAGTACTAAATACAGAGATAGAAAAACTAATAAGTTGAAATAAGTTATTTTCATGAAACTTAACTTTTCTACAAATAATGTTGTATTGACCATTAAATGCATAAACTACAGAAAATGTTTCAACAGAGATGAAGGTGATAAAAATATTCTAAAATAAATATTAATAAATAATTATTAACACATACGAGTGATACACCACATGCATAATCACCAAAGAATCTTATTATTCCATGACAAACTGCTGTTTTTCTCGGTAAAAACATACGAAATTCACCAATAGTAGAACCCAACAAATTATAGAAAATATGAATTGTTCTTATAATTGTTAGAAATTTTGTGTAATCACTTTTTGTTGTTTTCCATTCTTTTACTAACGTGTAAGCCACGATAGTTTGAAAAAATAGTGCTATCAGCGATAAAATTGTCATTAACCGGCAATAATCTTCATGTGGACATGATGAAAGTATTGTTTCAGTAAATAGATACATTATAGCAAAAGAATAAATTTATTATAATCAAAAAAATTAATTTAACTTACTTTTTTGCAGGAATAGTATTGTGGAAACTTTTTTAAAAGTTTTGACTTTATTTTATATGTATAATGATGTCAAGACAAGAATATTTTAGTAAAAAAACACATGCAAAGGTGATAAATTTAAATCACATTAATAAATGCAAATAAAATAGAATTTTTGAAATTTTTTATTTATACACCAAAGTTTAAATTTTAATTATTTATAATGAGCAAATTTTAAAAGATTCTAAAAAATAGAGACATTTTTATTACAATGTTTGGAAATATGTGGTGGATCACACAAAAAGTGTAATTATCATACTATTATAACAAAACTTTTATTTCCATTAAGATATAAAATATAAAAGACGTTTATTGGTTTAAACTTCTAGGAGTTTCGAGACAGTAGTAAATATTAAACTTTATTCTTGGATAAAGATAAGTCTACAATAAATTTTACCAAGACCTATTAGAACCTGTAGTTAAATAAATTAATATTTTAATAGATATAAAAAAACAATGATTTAAAAAAATCAATCTGAATCTTTGGATTTTCTTTTACTTAAGTCCATAAGATTACATATTAATCAAAATATATATTGAAATTTCAATTACTTTGTAATTTTACAGTAATTTTCTTATTCAACTTTCTTTTTTTAACAGATATATTCTTTTGCTTTTTTATTGACTTATATTTAAAGAAAATGATATATAATGCTGAAACAATTGCATACACTATAATAGAAAATACCATTATATTTGTTGTTGGTTTTGTATACCAATAGTATTTTTCTTCATAAAAGAATATTATAATAATAAAATCATGAAGTAATGGAAAGAATAAAAAAATTGCTGGCAACAAAGAATTTATGATATGGTGATTTAATTGAGTTGTGTAATCGTTCTTGATTGATGTTGTTTTGTTGTGTTCACGTAGTTTTTTTATAAATTCAATCATCATTTTGAAAATAATAATATAATGAATGAAACTAATAATAAAATTAAGAGATATAAAGGAAAGAGCGACAAATAGTATATATTGTTTTGGTCCTCCAAATGCTAACAAAGCATATTTTTCTTTTAGATATAAATTCAATTCTTCATCAGGAACATACCATAAATCTATTGCCTCATCCCTAGATAGTAAAGCATAGTTGAAACAAATAAAAATTGCAAAGATATTAATTATAAAAACACCAAAACTGATAAGTTGAATGAAGTTATTTTTATGAAAATTTACTTTTCTACAAATAATGTTGTATTGACCATTAAATGCATAAACTACAGAAAAGGATTCAACAGAGATGAAGGTGATAAAAATATTCTAAAATAAATATTAATAAACAATTATTAACACATACGAGTGATACACCACATGCATAATCACCAAAGAATTATTATTCCATGACAAACTGCTGTTTTTCTCGGTAAAAACATACGAAATTCACCAATAGTAGAACCCAACAAATTATAGAAAATATGAATTGTTCTTATAATTGTTAGAAATTTTGTGTAATCACTTTTTGTTGTTTTCCATTCTTTTACTAACGTATAAGCCACGATAGTTTGAAAAAATAGTGCTATCAGCGATAAAATTGTCATTAACCGGCAATAATCTTCATGTGGACATGATGAAAGTATTGTTTCAGTAAAAAGATACATTGGTTTAAATAATTATAAAGTATGAAATGAAATTTATGTTTTCATGTAATTAAATTGTTATATTTTCACTAGTTATTATTGATATTTCTAAAAATTGCTAAAAAGCAAAGACCATATATTTTGCACATATTCTAAATTTTTAGTTTATAAATTATGTAGAAAAATTTGTTTAATTTTTAATGAAAAATGCATTAAAAAATCCAATGATTTATTCTTTTTTATTTCGCTAACTTATGTAATTTATGAAAGGTGAAAATGTTAAATAAAATAATAATAATAATTTTTAAATTTAATATTTTCCCTACATTTTAAAAATGAATATTCATAAATATTTCAAAAAAATTGTGATAAAAAATTCACCGTCATCTTATCATTGTAGAATTATCACTAACATGTTTGATACTTAACCCTTAACTACCGAACAGTTAAAAATATTGCGTAAGTACCGAACTGTCCGTTCCGCGGACACATTAATTTATTGTTGTTTATCCTAAATATAATATATTATTTTTATGTTTTAAGCAGTCATTAGATAAATATAATACTGCTTAAAATTTTTTAATGAAAAAAAGTTAATATTTTTATGGTGAAATTTTGTTTTTGTATGATTAACAATAATAACATTAATAAAACTGTTTTTGGTACTTTTCGGTTATACTCCTCAGAAGATATTGACTTTAATGGCTATTTATAACAATTTTTGATTATTTATAAATAAGTAATATAAAATAAGACTTTTTAAAAATATTTATCATTATAATAAATAATTTTTATAATTCAAGGAAATTTTTTAAAAAATTAAATTTTGAAATTTTTCATTTTTGAAATTTTTAATATCATTTATGAATCACCTACTTTTAAATACCCCTTATTCATATCATAAATGGTAAGGGTATCCTCATTTATCTTTCTTTTAGTTCTTTTATTAAGATTGGGGATCTCCTATCATTCACAGACTCAAAGACTTTAAACTTTCCAGCGACATTATCATTAGTAATTTTTTTATTGACAAATCACTTTTTTAGTAACAGTTTATCAGTAACAATTTATTTATTAAATTATATGCAATAATTTATTTGGTATTAGTCCGTTTTTATATGTTTTATTTTGAGAAAGAAGGATATAACCGAAAAGTACCCTGTTTTTAAACAAATTATGCTTTTAAAATCAGATACCTCTCTCTTCAAATTATCAAATTTTGTTATTTAGTCTATTTAAATTTAAGTATTTATATGTATTTGAACATACCTTTCAATTGTAATAAATAATACATTAAATAATTATTATTTATCATGAGAAAACCCAGTTAAGATATTATACCAAAAAAAATGTGTTTTGTAAACTTGAATTTTTTCGATACCTTAAGGGGATCTAAATGCTTTGAAAAGGTAATGATAAGATAGCCAACAATTTTTTACGTAAAACCTATTTTTTTTAGAAATTTATTTCAATTTTAAACATTATTATAAACAAAAATATAAATGCACTGTCCGCAAAACGGACAGCTCGGTACTTAAGGGTTAACAAAAGTTCTTTTAATTAAAATATTTATATAACCAAAGCGTATTTCTTGAATATAAAATGCATTAAAGTAGGACAATTGCAATGTACACATTTTACATATTTTTAATAAATTTTGTTTATAATGAGAGCAATAATAAATAAATGATAAAATAATAAAGTAATGAAAATGTTATGTACGATAATAATTTAACATTTTTTAGACTAAAATTATCCGATAAACTTTATGTAATTATTTTAAAAATTTTTATATAGGTAATTTCATCTAAAGGCTTATAAATTTTCTTTAGACACTGAAATCAAGAAATGATATTATCATTTCTTGTATATGATCTGAATTAATGGTAAAAATATATACAGTTATCATATAAATACATTTTAAGAAATAATTGTACAAAAATACAAACGAATATTTAAAAAAACTTTTAAAAAGAAATTTCTAATTTGAACTTCCTGCTGCCTTTTGCTTCCCAATTCTTAATTGATTTCGAGTATATTTAATAAAAACTGAGAGTTTGTAAAATAAAATCACTATAACAATATTTCTTTAAGTATCAAAGTTTACTTAGAAGTTATTGTTTAAATTATATAAAGATTCATATTTATTACCTACTTTGATTTTTTATTTCTTGTGCTCAGGCGTTTTGAAAAGTAATTCTAACTAAGCTGTTTTTGAAGTTTTTTAAAATAGCTTGTGTATATTTGGTAATAAATAGTTAGTTAAATGCATAATTTTTTTGCTAATATTTTGTAATATATATTTTGAAATGTTTTTTTTATATAATTAATATTTACAAAACAAAATTACATTTTCTTGCACTATTAAAATTTTAAAAGACATGAACATTAAAGTTTTATTGACATTAAGAATGTATGCTTTTATTTGTAATATTCAAAAACGAATTAGTCTGGTTATAAAAAAATTATTTTAAACTATGTTGCAAATTAAATCATATTAAAATTATTTTAAAATTAGTGGTCAGTAGAGGTATAATTTTCACTTATAAAAAAACGAGGAATTTGGCATATGCCATGCCGACAGGCGTTGATGGTTAAGTGGTATAATTCTCGCCTGCCACGCGGGAGTCCCGGGTTCGATTCCCGGTCAACGCATCGTTCTCTAGCTAGTTTTTGCATTCTTGAAAAATTTAGAATACTTTATCATTACAAACTTTTATAAAAAATTTTTTTGGTTATTCTATATGATTTATTCAATTTTGCAGAAAATATACTACACTTTGGAACGATAAATTTTATAATTCATGAATGATTATTACATCATGAAAAATTTGAACTTAAATATATATTAATTTCACTTACAATCAATTTATGAATTAGATTTAATTTTAACACTTTTTAAAGTTGTTGTCAAAATTTATTTACCTTCATTATTACATCAAGAGATGAAGCTTTGTACTACAAATATTTAATGGAATGAATATAATTTAATAACATCTTAGAGACTATAGTACCCTTTATCTTTTCTATTCATCTATTGAAATATTAAATTTAAAGTAATTATTTTAACGTTGCTTTTCAATAAATTATTTAATGATTCTTGTAAGTTTATATTTTTAAAATTATGTTAAATTTATTTTAAAAGATTTTCTTTTATAACCATACATAAGGATATACAATAAAAAAATTCATTTATTTTAAAAGAGTAATCCTTTAAGTCCGCTAGTTTTATTCATCTAGAAAAATTTTTTTGTAATTTATGTAATTTATTAAAAAGCAATTATATGACTTTGTAATGTAATTAGCATCAATAAAACATTATTATTAAAACGATAATAAAAAAATATTAAAAATAATACATATTATATAATGCATTTATAATATGTTGGAAAATTGTCTTTTGACATAAGGTATAATGATCGTCAGTACAATTAATTCAATAATACTATTTATTATTATAATGTAGAAAATATTTTCTTTTCAAACAATCTTTGTTTTTTATACTAAACAATGTAACAAAACATAAATGTTTATAGAATATTATTTTAATAAATTATCCTTTTAAATTACATATAATTATAAATTAATATTATTTTAACTAACATCTAAAGTTTTATATATTTTATTTATAATTAGCTTAAAATTGATAACAGATTGTTAGTAATTATTAATAAATAAATTGTCTAAACGAATTTTTTACTAACTTCCTTAAGTTGGCAACGATACTAGAATCTTAGAAATGCTAAAATTTTTGTAATGAGATGACAAACTCAACTTCTTTTTTATGTATTATGGTTATTCAAAAGTAATTTAACTACTTGAAGTAAAGATTTATTTGGAATATATTTCATAAAACAAACTTTTAAAAAACCACTGAATAACATTATTTAACTACACAAATTTTTATAAAAAATCTTCAAGCAATCACATTGAGAAGATTTAAAAGCATGTTATACAAAATTGGTTATAGTACGGATAAAATTTTAAATTTTATAAAATCATTAAAAAATTTCTATCAGGTATTTGTTGTTGCATTTTTCTTACCATTTTTAGTAACTTTGGTAGTACAAAGTGACATTTGAGTTCTCAATGGTGTTCTAAAATATAAGCTAACGTTATCTGTTTTAACAGAACTTACGATAGTACCAAAGAAAAAAGAAATATTCCAAAAGTCATTGCATCAATAATCCATGAAAGTGACTGTAATGCCAAAGTTTCTAGAAAATAATAATTTTGAAGAATGTATGGAAGATT
This sequence comes from Strongyloides papillosus, assembly GCA_005656395.1. Taxonomy (NCBI): domain Eukaryota; kingdom Metazoa; phylum Nematoda; class Chromadorea; order Rhabditida; family Strongyloididae; genus Strongyloides; species Strongyloides papillosus. Next base: position 869,090 of record SRSI01000044.1, read on the forward strand.
TTTAAACAAAAAATATACTTCAAAAGCTACCATTACAAAGAATAACAAGGTGTTATATATTACAATTTTATAATCTTTACTAATTTTGCTTTTATTTTTTCTAGATATAAATCTGCTTTTATATATGCAACAAAAATTCAGTATCGCTGTGATTATAAGTAGTGGTAAATTAAGAAATAAAGCAACTATTGTGTGCACATATGCAGTTTTTTGATCTTGGCAGGTTGCGCTAACACGATTAATTTCAGGATAGTAGACATAACTGCATGGAAAAATAATTGCTGCTGTTCCAACAACGATTCCAAGGATTGACATAATTAAAAAATATATAAGAAGTTTCTTAGTATGAAAATATTCTTTGTATTTGAGTGGTTTTGAAATTGCTATATACCGATTAAAGCTTGTAAGAAAAGCAATTTGAAACATTATAAAATACGTTGCACTTGTAACAAAATATAGTATGTATGATAAAAATGAATTTGATAGAAAGAAAGAAGTAAGAACATGATATTTTTGTATACGAGAAGTAGTAAATTGAACAAAAAAAGTAATATTATCAATAACACCTTTGTAAAAAATAATTGGAAAAAATTCATTGTATAATACTGGTACCTTTACAAAGTAGATTTTGTATCCAAGACGTATTGTAAAATATAAATAAAATGGAAATAATATACTTATGTAAACTAATTGAAAGTAATCAAGCCAATTGTTTACCATTTTACAATGCTATAATAAAATTTAAAAATTACAAAATTTAAATTACTTATTTAAGATGTATAATTAACAATAATAAGCTATATAGTTCATTAAAAAATAAATAATTATATGTACATCTCTCTTTAAATATTTTTACATCACTTTGTAAAGTAATTTTTATATAGTTATAAATGCATTAAATTTTTTTTTCAATTCAAGTAATGCAAAAAGTATGTGATGCTGGTTTTATCTTGTAATCTTTAAGAGTTATATGTAAAATAAAGAAAAATATTAAATTTTTTTTTTTAAATAATTAAAGTTTATAATCTACTCAGAAAGGATTTGAATCATTTCCTTAAAATAAGACAGTAATATCAAAACATTGAATGTAAACTTTTCTATTAATTATAACTACTGTTATAAAAATTATTTTAATAAAATTGTTGTTATGTCACAAATAAATTTATTTTATACCGCAATTTTTTTATCAAACGAAATGGTTTTTAGTAAGCTAAAACAACCCAATTTATACAGATTTTTTCAATTTCTTTATGTTATACAGTTGTGTAACAACTGTTTATATAATGAAAATAATGATTTTCATTTATATACCACAATTATAAATAATTTTGATCTTCAATGATACATAAAATGAAAAATAGATTTTCTGAATCAGTAAATAATCAATGAATTTTTTACTTCAAAGATTTGTATAGAAATTAACAATTAGTTATTTTAAAAGTAATAAGATAACCAATTACTATAGATAATCTTGAAGATAAATGAAGCATTTATTTAATAAAAAAATAAGGAAATTTATTTTTTCTTAAGCACAACTATTTTTAAATTTAATCGATTTCTATGATTGTACGTTCAAAAAATATTTTTTATAGCCAAAATTGGCCAATTTATACTTAAAGAACACTCTTTTTTAAACCCATGTTCGTATAGTTTTGTTAGTCGTTTCAATTTGTTTGAAATTAACGGAATATGGTAGTTTATAATAGATTTAAGAAGTTGAAACTGGAATTTTAGAAAACTCGATATCATACACTTAAAAATGAAAACTGTCGTTTTGACATATGCGATATAACCCTCCGATGTAGTGATAAAAAAAAATAAAATATTCATTTAATTTATTAATAAATGTTAGTGATCTTAAATTTTCTAAGTATACTCAATTTAAAAAATTAATATATCAATTAACATAAATGTCAAATCACTTTTTTACATAATGAGGTATCATTTTCTATAAATTCATATACCTTTATTTATTATTGTCTGCGAATTTTTCAGAAAATTTATTGTATATTTTTAAAAACATATATTTATGTTGTTTTGACTGTATATAATGTCGAAAGAACTTACATACTTGTTATAATAATTTGTCATGATTTTTTTTATAAAAATGTATGACATTTCTTATAAAATGTTCATATCTTGTTAAAGCGACATTACCTATACATTTTTATAGACATGTACATACATTTTCTTATAAATTATCATACATTTTTTTAAAAGTGAATTGTTATTTTAGCATAAATGTATGATCAATTTTAAAAATTAAACTTACTTTTTTATATTATATTGACTGTACTAAACAGTAATATTATACAAGTTAAAACGACTGGCACAAAAAAAAATAATACCAAAAAATCAACATTTCAACAAAAAATGACGATTTATTATATTTTATGATAAAATATATAAAATATCATGATTTAAGAACATTAAAATAATAAAATTTATACTGTATAATTATGTTTTTAGAATTGATACTGTCTTTAAACAATATTTTTCTCTTTTTAATTATTAATGTCTCTTTTTAATTTAATTTATTCTATTTTTTAGCAAAACTATTTATAAATTAACGAAATTCGACATCTTAAATGATTTTAAAAAATTTAAAATGATTAAAATGTAATTTTTAAAACAATAAGTATTTGTTAATTCCAATAATTATAAATATTACCAAATAACTATTATTTTACATTGCGATTTAATTTTAAAATATTAAAATCATAAGCAAAATATTCGGAAAACTTATCACGAAATAAAAATGATAATTAATAATGTTTTTTTATATCACAATTTTTAACAGCGTAAAATAAAGTTTCAATTGGATCTCATATTATACACATATAAACCCTTTGATTAAATATTTATTGTTAATTCTATATGATCATAATATGCCATTTGCGTTAATTTTTCTACTTAATAAAAATTGCCTTACTTTTAGTAAATAACAACTTTTATCATGTTAATTTATCTTATTTACGCAACAAAAAAAAAATCAAAATTTCTAATATACATGTTGTTTCACAGTAAGACTTATTTTTAGAAATAAAAAATTATTTTAAATGTTTAATAACGTACTTCTTTATAAAATAAAGTTGAAATTTTATTATCAAAAAATATATTAATGTTTATTTCCAATCAAAAGAAGTAATTTTTGTCGCAAAAAAAAATATTATAAATATCATGAGATTTTCTTCTTTTTGTATATTTGACTTCCACATTATCAACAAAGAATAACATTTTTGAGCATTAGAATTATAAAGTTAGATATATTTAGTAAAAAATTGGTTACTAATTTAGTTGCTGTTTTACGTCTAAATATTACCAATATTATTGTGCATTTTATTATGTAGTTAATACAGTTATGAAGATAGCAAATTTATACAAGTGGTTTTTGCTAAAATTAGTGTATTTATCAAAAACTTTAAGTAAGATAAAAAAAATACATTGTTAATAAATTTTTACTGAGATATCTTAAATTTTTATTTAGAATAATTATTTATTTTTAATAATAATTTTGAAATTAACTGTTTTAAACAATTATTACACTAAATCAACATTTTATTTGGTTACTTTTTGTCGTTTATGAAAATTGAAAGATCCTATTAAATAGATAAAAACTATAACGATAAATTATATTTATTTAAAGATTATCTATAGTACAAGTCTAAATTAATAAGTTAAAATAAGTCATTGTTTCGTTATTTAACTTATCATATTTTTGAAAAAAGTGATTAATAAAAGATCATGAAAACACGATAATTTGCTGAAATATAACAACAATAAATTTTTTGTTCTCACACATTAAGGTAAGTAATCATATAATTTCAAATTCCCTTTAATGTTCTTCTAAAAATTATAAATTGGTTAGATAAGAAAAAACTATATGAGTATGTAATTATATAAATTCTTATTGTTTTTAAGAAAAAGTTCATAAGTCATGCTAAAACATATTTTTATGATTAGTTAAAGCAATAAAATTTCTGTAGATATAAATATATATTTTTTTTATAAAAAATTAAATTTTAAAAGTAAATACGTAAAAATATACTAAGAAATTGTTTATTATAATATGTTTTTTTAAGGTCGTGATTGGCATAAATTTATGAAATGCAGCCTAATAAAGGAACAACTTAAAAATGATCATGCTATTTCTGTAATACCTATTGATAATAATCTTATATCAAACCCTTTCCATGATCTTAACCATGGTGTTTATGTAACGTTCTTTTTGGTACAACACAAATAGTTCAAATCATTACAGATCTAACTCCATAGCAAACTTATGAAGGTATTATTAATGAATATATTCTGATGAAAAAACATGGTTGCATAAATAGTGTTATTAATGAAAACGTTTTTGCACTTCAAAGAACACAAGATACTTTGAGTAAAAAAGGACGTTACCTTCTTAATGGTAGTCAAACATTGACTGTGACAAGAGCATTCTATGAATATTTAATCAAAATAAATATTAATAATTATGAAAATGGTGTAAAAATAAAATTCAAACAAATAATCAATCTTTTAAAAGTGCTTCTAAATGTTATATATTTATGCATGGAGTTTGATATGGACATTAATGAATGTTCGAGACTGTGCGAATATAATGTTGACAAAATTTTTGAGTATCTGTATAAAGTATTTTCTTCTGATCTTAAGCTTACATTAAAAATGTATAATTTAACACATTATCCTTGGAACATACTACGACATAAACTTCTTCCAGTTAATTTTTCTTGTATTAAATTTGAAGGTAAGTCAATATTATAATTTTATAATGTTATCTTTTTATATTTGCTTTTAATCATTAAAAATTTATATAAAAATTAGATCATTAAAATATTTAATAACTAATTTTTGTTAAAAAATATATATTTTTGTATGTAAAATTTTATTAACAACAATTTTAACATCTGTAAACTTTCTTATTTAAATCTATAAAAAGTAAGATTATAAAAAATTTTTATAAATTTAATAATTATATAAGTATTTATTATTATAACTTTATATTATAGCTGCTAACATTCGTCTTAAAAATATTTTATCACGAACTAATAGCCGAATCAATCCATGCTTAACGATAGTTAAAAAAATAACTTGGAATCATTTTATTAATAGGCATAGAAAAGTTCACAATGAATCAATGGTGGAAAATAACAATTGGATATATGATCTACCTGTAATAGAATGTGATGAAGATGAACAACTTGAAGCTTCTATGGAGGAAGAAATTAAAGAATTAAGTTTTATCATATCGGAAGAATAATTTTGAATAACTTTATTATTTTACATCAGTATAACCTAGAGGAATCTTAATATAAATGATACAAATTTTTAATGACATTGATATAAATTTATTTTAAAAGTACTATAAATAGGGTTGTTGTTTATTTTTAATTTTTCCTTAGTAAATAAGGTTAAAGTAAAATGGTGTTTTTTATTTGTTTTGCCATAATATTTATAAAAATGTTTTAAAAATTTTATTTATGTACTAAATTTCATAATATAGAAATTAACATATTATCGTAATGAATTACAAGAAATACTGAAACTAAAATATATTGTTAATAAACTATATTAAACGGTACTTTAAATAATGTAATACCTTTTTTTAATAATATTAGAATTTTATCCTAATTATTATAAAATAAATAACAATTCTAAACGGTAAGATCTTTTTTAAAGTTACTAGTTTGGGCTACAATTACATATATTTTTATTGCATGTTATATCAAATTAAAAAAATAAAATACAATATATTTTATAGAATTAATTTTTTTGCTCCATCTATGAATCTTTCTGAAAAACTATTAAATTTTTATCAGAATTTTCCTCATCACTAGTATTTTTAAAAAACTTCATATACATTTCCATAAAAAATGCATACCAATTCACAAAAAAAAGTATGTATTTTGCATTGGTTATGTATAATTTTACATTAAAAAACAACCATACAATTTAAAAAATGTATAGTAAATGTCATTTAGAAATGTCTATACATTTTCTATAAAAATGTATAGCAAAAAATAAAAAAGAGTATGTATGTCATTTTGACTGTATGTACATTTCTTTAAAAATGCTATAAAGTTTAAAAAATGTATAGTACTTTTTTAAAGAAATGTATATACATTTTATATAAAAATGTATGGCAAATAATAAAGAAAAGTATGTATGTCGTTTTGACTGTATGTACATTTCTTTGAAAAATCATGCATTTTACAAAAAAGTGTAAGGCATTTTTTAAAAAATTTATATGTATTTTACGTTTATTATGTGAGCACAATTAAAAATAACTTAATTGGTAGTCGAAATAACGAAAAGTTTCTATAGTACCCGTGATTGCACAATGTCTCTCAAAACGACAGTTTTAAATTTTGAGTGTATTAGTAATTATGTAAAAAACAATTTTAGTGTCCTGCTTTTATACACTCAAAATCAAAATGTTATCTGTTGTTGACAATCTGATGTTCAGTATATTCTGCTTAATGTACTACATTCCATCCGATTTCCGAAGTGAATCTGTTGCAAGTTATTTTAGAACTTGAATGGAAGAACTATTGGCAAATTTTATTGGCATAAGCCTTTTTTATTTTTGTTTATAAATGTCTCTTTAGTAAAAAGGTAAAATTTTATTATTTTGGTGTTTATTTGATATTATATAATACATTATGTATAATTTTATCGCCATTCTCATTTACAGGGTTATTTGGAAATATGTCGCAAGTATTTAAAAATATGTCGTTTTTATTTAAAAATATATCCGTGCTATATTAAAATATATCGTCATTATTTGGAAATATATACTTAGTATTTCAAAATATATATTCAACGCTTGTTGAAAGCATTCATTTCTTAACGTGTAATACTGCTGTTTGAAGTGTGATTTTTTTTCAATAGATTTTGTACTGTCAAATAATAAAAATCATTGTCGTTTAAGGATTTTAGAATGTCATCTTGGTTTCTTTTTTCATTTATACAATATTTTGGTGAAACACCAAGTATATATAGAGGGATTTTAGCTGTATATCATCAATTTACTAAGAAAAAAATTTATGCAAGGTAAGTTAACAATATATTTATTTCACTGTATTTTATTCAACGTTATAGACTTTGTTTTTATATTTCTATAATGTCTGAAGGTGGTGCTGATTCTAGAAAACATCGAACAACTGTTACTAAAGAAAAGTTGGGGATGATCCAAAATTTATCAAAAGAAAATTTTTCTAAGAAGGATATTAGTCTCATAACTGGGCTCTCAATTTCAACAGTAAATAAGAATTTGGTCAAAATTCTTAATTGTTCTGAAAATGACCAACCAATTGAATCGGTCATTCAACAAAAAGGAAGAAAAAAAGTTGACAGGAGCCTAATTTATGACAAAATAGCAGAAATAGTTCAATGTGATAATTCATTAACACAAAGGGGAATTCAGGAAAAATTAAAGGAGGAAAACATTCATCTTGCTCAATATCAAATTAGTTTATTTTTGAAGGAGATGAAGATTACCAGAAAAAGACTTAAGAAGAAGCCCGCAACAATAGTAAGCCCTCAGTTAATTGAAGCAAGAAAAAATTATGCACGTACTGTCCGTGGGATTCCTGATCATTATTTACTATTTCTGGACGAAACTGGATTTAATTTACACACTACAAACAACTATGGCTACAGTCCTGTAAATATTGATGCTTATCGTCTTTTTCCTGCAAATAGACAAAGAAACGTTAGTCTGATGGCAATTATCAGTACAAATGGGATATTACATCATAAATGTCTTGTTGGGTCGTATAATGCAGAAAGTTTTGTCGAGTTTCTTGATGAATTTTTTACTAAGTTCAATAATGGTGAATACAACAATCATACAATTATCATGGATAATGTTAAATTTCACCATTCACAAATCATCGAAAATTATTTAAATCAAAGAAATTCACGTTATCAATTTTTACCAGCTTATAGTCCAGCTCTAAATCCTATTGAGGAAGTTTTTAGTACACTCAAAGTTCGTTATTGTTCAGTACCAGGGCGAGTAACAAATCAAGACCAAATTATTTCAAGAGTGGATCAAGTAATCGAAACAATGAACGAAGAACTTCAATTTTCTAACTACTATCAACATATGCGGGTTTTTTTGGATCAGGCATTTTCTGGAATAGCATTTATTTAAGTTTATTTTTTTTATTGTAAATAATTAATTTATTTTTTTTTAAAAAAATATAATGAAAAAAGTTAAGGATATATTAATAAATACTTGCGATATATTTTAAAATACTTGATATATATTTTTAAATAATTGCGACATATTACCAAATGGAAAATATATATTTTGAAATACTTGCTATATATTTCCAAATAACCCTGTAAAACAAAGTGAAAATTACCAAGATACTTTGCTTCAAGTGTTTCAAGGACTCGTTGTATCTTCAAAATTATGTATCTAGAAAAATAGAAATTACAAATCTTTTATAGCTCAAGTTAAAAGAGTATTAATGATGATACAGTTTAGTTCAATAACTATCTTTTTTTCTTTTATCGACAAATGATATCCATTTTATTTAATAAGTAACCATCTTTTAATATTAGCTATTAATTACGTTTCGTGAAAAAATTTTATATAGCCTTTCGTTAATTTAGTTAATAAAAAGTATCTGTAATAATAGTTTTTGTTAACATCAAATTCCAATAGTCGTATTAATAAAACTCTATTTTATTTAAAATCATAGCTATTTTCTCAAGCATAAAAATTAACTAAGGCATTTAAATGTATTTATTAGATGAAAGAAAGAAATTATTCGAAAATGTTTGGGAATTTTTTTTGAGTAGAATAATATTTTGTCTTTTTGACATGAAATCTTGAAAAAAAGGTTCGTCGCGCGTAGCCTCCGTGGCGCAATCGGTTAGCGCGTTCGGCTGTTAACCGAAAGGTTGGTGGTTCAAGCCCACCCGGGGGCGTTTATCACTTCTGTTGGTATCAGTTCCTACACAAAACAACTTTTAAATTCAAAGCAATATTTTGATATAGTAAATTTTAGATTTTAGTGGCAAGTGGATAGCTTAATTAAACTTTATTCAGAACATCAAATAAAACAAACTGTACAAAAAAAACCCCTAGAATTTACAATAATTAAATATTAGTTAGTTAATTATACAAAATGATGTCATCTATATTTTTGATTACTTAATTATAACTCTTTTTGGTGTTTCGTTTATCCCTTATATTTATACTATTCACTATATAGTGAACGGATTTGTTTTGACACAGTAGTGTTTTGTTTGACAATAAAATGCTTTGTTACATATTCATAAAGATTTAGCAACATTTTAGCAATAACTAAGCTTTCCTTTGAATTTACTTCCATACGAAGTAGTTTTTAACCGTAGCTTCAACTTTCGTTTTCTGAATTACTTAAAACATAGTGTATCTTTTAAATTTTGATAAAATGTTTATTTAAAGACAAGTGTGTTCACTATTTCAGAAAAAATTCAAAAGTAATTCATAATGTCTACTAACTAATCGTTTCCTAGTTTTTTTTAATTGTTTAATTATGCGAGATTGTAGTAATGGAAGAATACGAATATAATACTTTTGGTTTTGTAGTATCATAGATATAAAATGTGATCTTTGCCCCATACCAGGCTCGAACTGGTGATCTTGGCATTGCTTAGAACAGCTTTAACTTATAAGTACCACGCGCTAACCAACGGGTACACGTCAATCTTTCAAAAATTTTTGTCAAAAAACGCAATCTAGACGGTTGTGTGATTTTTGACAAAAAATGCAATCTAGGATTTTATATAATAGTAATATATATATACATAATATATACTACCATTATACAAAATACTAAATTTCCCCAGCCTCAGTAACTAAAACTGAAACTGGGTTTTATAAATCAACGACATAATAAAAGTACCTACCCCACACCTATTTCATTTCATTCACTTATAATTTTTATGTCACTTTAAATAAAATGAAAATGATCTAATAATGATTAATATATACATTTTTTCAATAAAATATAAAGTGATAAATTGTATAACTTATGAAAATATACTTTATTTTGATCATATTTGGTATAAAGAAAATTTTTAAAACACAAATTGTATTTAACAATAATAATTGTATTAGTGTTACATATTTTTATTTAATATGAGTATTCTATTTTCCAATGTACAAACATATCCAGTACATATATTAACAAAGAAATCGTTTTTAGAATTTTTTAACCTTAAAATTGGTGTTTCAGTCTCAAAAAGTATATATTTCACAAGGATAATAACTTTGTTATTATTACTACGATGTAGTAAAAAATCCGTACTTCAAATTGGTAAAATTTAAAGTAATTATACTTGATATTTATATTTTATTAATGACTATCTTGCAAAATATCAAAAAACATCTTTTAGATTTATGACATTACTTTTGTTAACATTATTTATGATGCAGTAAAAATCCTATGTTTTCAGAATAGTAAAAATTTAGATTAATTTTGTTGCAATGTTTAATTGAATAATAATCATCTTAAAAAGTAAAAAAATTTTTTTCTTTTCAAATATTACCATATTTTTTAGTTTAAAATAATTTGGTCAACGTTTTTCATAACATAGTAGAAATTTATACTTCAAATTTAGAAAATATACAATATTTATGTTTAAAAATTAAGTTATATAAACAATTTACTTATTAATTAATAAAAATTTATCTTATATCTTAATTATTAGTTTATACATAGATTACCAACATAATATAAAATTTTTTTTATATTCCAAATGTTACTATATGAATTTAATTTATCAATAAAACAACAATAACATAAGTAATACATTAAATCATCAAAAAAATATTAAAAATTACATGTTTTCTTTGTTTATAATAGAAGAAATTTACATTAATCTTATATTTTATAACCATAATTCTGACACGAAATATGGTAAAAAATCACTGTGTGATTTTTGGCAAAAAACGCATTGTAAGATTGACGTGCTACCCTAACCAACTGCGCCAATGGGGCTTGAAAAGAGGACGACAACTAATTGATCATTACGAATTAAAAATTTTATACATTAAAGTTAAATGTTATTCATTTAATCTAAAAAAATAAGCAATTTTGTAAATTATTAATAATCTTAATATTCAGAGATTTGATAATTCAACGAATTGGCATAAAAATCTTAGGATACTGAAAAATGCAGTTATAAATAATTTATTATTCAATTAGCCAATATTGCAAATTTTGACTTCTAAAAATGACTGTATAAAGAATTAAACGTAGTTATCAATCAGGGCCTGCCCGGATTCACAGCCACATTGGCTCAGTGGTACACTCAGAACAGAATCATCACCTCAAGGTGATGAATTTAAAAACATCACCTTGAGGTGATGATTTTATTTAGAATTTAGTATACGGAAGATGTCTTACGAAGGTGTAACACAACTTTGGAATTATATATCAAGTTATCAAAACATTGTTATTTCGTAACTTTTTTCTACTAATTTTAACTTATTAATATTTCTATTTTAGGTGTAAATTAAGGAGTGCCGACTAATTATTTATAAATAGAATGAACTACAGATAAAGATAAGTTTTTTTTTACTTAAAATCTAGGTATTTTTTAGGCAATGCATGGAATTGTTACTTATATATTAAAATCAACAGGAATATTCAAGTATTCAAGTAAGTTATTGTTTCAATTAACATTTATAATTGTTTTTAGTTTGTAGGATAGGTGAATCTTACTATTTAGCATGCAGGTACGAGTTATTGCCAATCTAGGTAAGTTTTACCACTATATTTACAATTATTATTTATTGCTTTTGTTGTCATTATCTTTGTTAAATTTAAAGTTTTAAATATTTATTAAATTGTTATATAACTTTGTATTTATTGTTATATCTTTATTTTATAATAAAAAAATCTTAATTATTACTTCTAATTGTTGAAATATAGCTATAAATAAGAACATTGCTATAAACAGATGTTCTAAGGCATTTTATTGGGGAAAGGTATCCCTTTTGTATTTTTTTAAAATCATCACCTCAAGGTGATGAATTGGCATACACACAAAAACCGACGAAATCATCACCTTGAGGTGATGCTTTCTCTCTGAGTGTAGTAGCGTCGGTCTTGTAAACCGAAGGTCGCTGGTTCAATCCCAGCATGTGGCAGTTGGTACTTTGTTATGACAACATGAAATACTATCTAAAAGTACGCTAGTGTTTATTATTTTATAAAAAGCTTAGAGAATTTATCTTAAGCTTCTATTAAATGGTTTTTTTTCAAAAGTTGAACTAAGTTTAAATAGATTTAATTAAATTGGAAAAACAGTATAAATAAAATGAAACTTTTCAAATAATTTATAAATCATCGTATCTTATGTATTTTACAGGGTTATTTGGAAATATATCGCAAGTATTTCAAAATATATATTTTCCATTTGGTAATATGTCGCAATTATTTAAAAATATATATCAAGTATTTTAAAATATATCGCAAGTATTTAATATATCCTTAACTTTTTTCATTATATTTTTTAAAAAAAATAAATTAATTATTTACAATAAAAAAAATAAACTTAAATAAATGCTATTCCAGAAAATGCCTGATCAAAAAAAACCCGCATATGTTGATAGTAGTTAGAAAATTGAAGTTCTTCGTTCATTGTTTCGATTACTTGATCCACTCTTGAAATAATTTGGTCTTGATTTGTTACTCGCCCTGGTACTGAACAATAACGGGCTTTGAGAGTACGAAAATCTTCCATAATTAGATTCAGAGCAGGACTATGTGCTGGCAAAAATTGATAGCGTGAAACTTTTGTTTAGGACATTTTTAATGATAAAACTTATCATTATCTTTGATAATCGTACGAATACTATATTTACCATCATTAAACTAGTGAAAAACTTATCAAGAAACTTAACTAAACGTTGAGAAATTACTGCTTTCAACAGCCATTGAATATATATTTTGAAATACTAAGTATATATTTCCAAATAATGACGATATATTTTAATATATCACGGATATATTTTTAAATAAAAACGACATATTTTTAAATACTTGCGACATATTTCCAAATAACCCCTGTAAAATAACGTTATTTATATGTACAGTATTAAAACATAAACGCGGATAGCAAAGATTTACAATAACTTAGATAACTAATATTAAAAAGCTTAATCAAGATGTCTAATATGATAAATAGACAAAAAATCAATAATATGAAATTAGAAGTGTATAGAAAGATTCTTTATAGTAGTTTATAAGATCTTATTTCAAATGTACAAAAGAACAAAATTTGTTCATAAAATATTACAATATCTTTTTTTTCTAAAATACTATTCATATAACACTCCAACAACTATGGTTAACTTTATAATAAAAAAAGTATTAATTCTGTCAAAATTTTAATGTTACATATAATTAAAAATTAGCAAAGTATTTTTATAAATGCACTTTTATTTCTTCTAGTATAGAAAATGAAAATCTATCGAATGACTATAGAAGATGGTAGATATTAGTTCATTGCAAAAATTCATGTTGTACGCGCCAATAATGTGCAAAATTTAAAAAGTAAAAAAGATAATTTTTTATTAACATTCAAATATAAAAATATCTATATAAATGTTTATTAAAAATAAATAAATAATTCGTAAAAATGTTTTTATCTATCTTTATACGGAAGCTAGGTTACAGCAATGCCAGTCAAAGAAAGTTCGTAGATAAGCCTTATCAATAAGTGGATAAGAATTATGTGCTTTTTTCGGAAAAAATCAAAAAAATTCACTCAAAAGAACAAATGCTGAAAATTCTTCAAAATATGTTTATTTATTATTATTTATGCTTAGGATACCTTTTATTCTAGAAAAAAATCGATCTAAATAGCAATTTTCAGCCAAACTGTTAAATCAAATACCTTCGCAATTCCTTTACTATAGAAAATTAACCAGCAAAATTAAGTAGCGGCGCGATTTGCTATATAGTTCTTAGGCTAATGCCTCTTTTCTCGACTATAGTACTATTAATTACAATTAAATTTTTAGAAAATTTTGACTAGACGAATACCGATTATTTCCTACATTGTTTTTAGTAATCATGAAATTGTGCAATGTTTTACTATATTTTTAATAATCTTAATGTTTTATTGGAAAAATTATTTACATTACAGACGAAATAATAAAAACAAATTATGAAATTCTTTTATAAAACGTAATAAAATTATTTGTAAAAAAATTAAATTTTATCAAAATTTTAATAATATCAAACGAGAAACAAAAAATGCTGTAAACAACATAAAATATTATGTTGCCAAATAAATTTTCTTGTTCTTTACAAAAATATATATGTTTGGCACTTTGAAGTGATGTAACTTTTTTATTTTTAATATTTTCTATCATATTCTGCTCATCTTAGAGTTGCTTTATTTAACATATTATGAAATATATTATGAGATATTATTTTGGTATAATACCTTTTTAAAAGTTAAAATATTTAAAAGTTTTTTACTTTGAACACGAATGCATAATGTATTACAAATTTTCATAAATCTGATTTTATGAGTGATCATGAATGATATCATAAAAAAATTTGGTTGTCAGATGAGTATAACTTTATAAAAAAATATATTTTTATTATAATTAAAATTATTAAAAGATACTCTTATGTGTTAGTAAATACTTTTTATAACAGTATTTACAATTTTTATAAAATTAAATATAATCTTGTATTTTGAAATGTATTGTAGAAAAACAGCTTAAATTATAAGATAAAGACGATGTCATAAGAAAATGACAATTGATCTTATACTTTTCTAATTGCTGATTTAATTTCTAGATGCTAAATAATTGCGAAAAAATTAGTGGTAAGTCAAAAAAATTAGATTTTTTAATAAATGTAACAAAATTACTATATTTTACAATGATTTCTGCTTTTTTTATATGTATCATATTATTATATAACTATTAGTGAGGTATTTATATTTTTTTAAACTAAGTGGAAGAGCAGTCAATATAGCTTTCTTTTATTTATTATGAAAAACATTTATTAATGTTAGTTAACTTAAAAATAAATTAGCTTACAAACAAATGGTAAACAAATGTTTTATTCTTCTTTAAATTACAACATTATTAATATATTAATTGTATTGTTGGATTAAAAAAATTAGACAATGTGTAAGAACAGAAAAATTTGGTATTTCCAAAATAACACGCGTTTATGGTGTAATGGTCAGCATGGCCGCCTTCCAAGCGGCCGATTCGGGTTCGATTCCCGATAAACGCATCTACAGGTTTTTTTTCGAGATAAAATTATGTATTTTGTTCTTTTAATCATATCTATTTCGTTGTTTTTACTATTATCAAATCATTTTATGTAACTCTTCAGTATTTAAATATATTGTTTTTGCTGCGTCAAACATGATGTTTGACACAAAAAAATAACTATTATATATATAACATGTCTTTATTGTATCTTTAGTTCTTATAATAAAATCATCTTAAGTAACTCATCTTTATTTTATAAGGTGCTTTTAACACCACATGGCGATCCTGGCATCCAAATTTTGAGAAATTACTCTGACAAATAGTTTTAGTTAGTCGTTTTTCCTCATTCCCCTCTTTATTAATTAGACACTTCATAAGTCTAAAATTTTCTTAATTTTTTATGTTATTTTGATTACATTTACGATTATAAATTTGTATTCATTATTTTATATCTTACCAATATATTTCACATATATTATCTATTGTTGTTTCGAATTGTATATAATATCTTACGCATATTCATAACAATTGTATTTCAAAAATATTTCATTGTACTAGATACAAATATCTCAAAAAAAAGTATATATACATATGTAAACATATAGTATATACTCCCTTACATTTATTTTATACTTAATTATTTTGTGCTCATCTATTATTTTGTATAACTTTCGCTAAGTTAAAACCGACATCGATTGACGTGTTCTTAAGCATTAGGAAATTATGGCAAGTAATCAGATTAAGTTAGACGCGATACCTTTAGATGAGTTTAAAGGCAATTCAAGAGAATACTTGGATTATCTAAAGAAATTCTTCATTATTAACGATATTAACGTTAAAGAAGACATTGAATATGTTAAACGTTTTTTAAGAATCCAAAGTAATTTCATCACCACTCTTTTTTTCGATATATACAAAGACATTGAGTCATGGGACAGAAAAGCTGTAGAAGAATTTTGTAGTTCCTTGATGTCAGATTTTCCCAATAGATCCACAAATGAGTTAACAGACCTAGTCACTGTATATGAGTATTACGCAATTAATGACATTGAAAAGTTAGTAGTACCATCAGACAGCAAAAATAATAACTCTTTTAAAAATAGTACTTTTCCTCCTGAGTTTAGAGAAGAAGATAAACCTGTTTCCCAGACAGCATCTTCAGAAAAGATTAAGGATAAGGTTAAAAACTCTAATATCTCTGATTTGACAGTTAAAATAGATAACATTAAGAGTCTATCAGAGACAGGTACTTCTAAAATAACCTGGAGTAATAGCAACTTCCAACCAAGTAAAACATTATTAGATAAACATTTTTCATATAGCCTTTCAATTCGTGAGAACAACTTAGATGAGTTAGATGAAAAATTTGTTGAAAGTATTAATCCTGATACCCAATTAGATAAGCTTAATAAAAAAACTGATAAAATTATCTATCCCACTATGTATGGTGGAACAATTGATAGTAGAAGAAAGACTAAATCTTCTGATTATTGTCATAATATTTCTTCACCTGTTGACAGAACTGTTGATAGTTGTCATTCGTGTTTAACGATGAGAAAATTTCCTCATAAATTGTATGCGTCATGGGTCACTGCTACACACCCTAGGCGAATTAGTTCACTTTATTCATGTTATGTTAGTAACTCAACATTAATTATGCTTGTTGATTATCTTTTTAATTTTATGTATGGTCAGGTTTTACCTGATCAATTTTCTCAAGCTATTATTAAATTTTTAAGTCCAACAATGGACGAGTATCCTCTATTTATCCTCATCTATGATGCGGAGTCTGCCCTTACTTCTAACACTTTGTCAGAGTTTTTTTCTTCATATAGAATCGGTTTCCACAGTAATTTACAACCTTCTAATACTCAGAAAATTGCATCTATAAAGTATCGCCTAAAATCAAATGGTCGAAATGAGGGTCATATAAATTCACTTCACAAAACATTTCAAAAAGCTGATCTACTGAATATTTTGCTTTCCCAAAGATTGCAATGGGCTACTATTGCATTGAATACTTCTTTATCTAGAACCAAAAATTCGAATGGTGGAAATCAGTTTCTACTACCAGCCGAAAAATACTATTTGGATTGGTCAGTTATACTACTTAAACTGCCTACTTTTGAAGAATGCGCTCCGTCTTCACTACATACATCATACACATTATCTGACTCAATACTATTGAGCAACAATAAATCAACTGTTAAAGTTCCTGAATCTTCACTAACAACTCCTCCTTTCTTCCCCCCGGAATGTCAACATGCGTTAGATGAATCTCTTGATAAAAGCTATGTTGAAATTTATCTTAATTCTCTCCAACCGTCTATTAACGTACAGAAAGTGGTAATCAACGTTGATTGTGATTATGCATCGGATACCGCTAGTTATGACTGGTATGAAAGAGAGTTTGATAAGAAAGGGAAGTATCCTCACTCTAACTTATGGAAACAAATTGCGGACCTTATGCCTTCGTCATATTGGGCTTATCATTGCATAAGAGATGTTTTTCCTCTTCACATGATAATACGGAAGAGTTTTTGAGTCTTTTGAAATAACTACCTTATCACCCTCCCCCGGATGCTGCGTCAAACATGATGTTTGAAACAAAAATATAACTATTATATATATAACATGTCCTTATTGTATCTTTAGTTCTTATAATAAAATCATCTTAAGTAACTCATCTCTATTTTATAAGGGGTTAACACCACAATTGGTTACCAATAAATGTAAAATAAGAGCATAAATTATAACAAAATATCATATTGAATGTCTCAAAAAAATTACTTGAATTTGTTGAAGGATGTATATTTAGATAACCGCATGTTTCTATAAGGAATAGATAATGATTATTTTTTAAGAATAATAATTACATTACTGTTTCTTTATTGAAAAACAGATTAAATAGTAAATATATTTAATATTGCATAAATGATTACTCTTCTATAATTCAATCTACTTTTTAAATTGAAAAGAAAGCAAATATAATAGTAGTAACAAGAAAGAGATTTATATGAATGTTTCATACAATCAATCATTGATGATAGGAAGGAAGTTCTGTAGATAAAGTATAAAATAAATCAACAAAAAAATCAGTAATAATTTATTCCATATTGTCATCAATTTAGTAGCTTTTACGGTTTTAGTCTATTAATTTACAATTTAAATTATAACTATTTAACCTCCAATAAAAATAGAGGGTAGGTGATTTTCTATATTAATCTTAAACATAATTATATAATCATAATTTTTTTTAATTTAATAAAATCATTCATCCTTGTTTAGTAATTTTTTTTAGCAATGAACAAAAAAAAGTTCTCATACCAAATAAATCATTAGTTGCGCCATAAAAACATTATAAAATACATAATAAATATAATTTTATTATATCATCTCATTTTTAAATATTTTGTTGAAAGTATTTTTGCCTAATAAAAACATATTTAAAGTTTTATAAAAAATAAATTAGCAATAAATATCTAAATGCAGAATTAATTTTTTTTTGAAATAGTTGTCATCAATATATAACATTTAAAATTCAATCCGTGCTTTCAATTTAAAATAAATTATCATAATGATTACTTTTTGATTATTGAAATAAAATCATAAACAAATAGTCAAAATATTGCTGTAATCGTAAATATTTTCTTTTCAAATTAAAACTATTGCTAATCAAATTTAGCGAATAATTTTTAAAAATAAATTGTAAATAAATCTTTAATTTATATATTTAAATGTGACTTGAATTATATTTTAGTATATAATAATTCTTTAAAGAGTATAAAAGTTATTTAAAAAGTTTTTAAATGAGAAATGTACTATAGTCTAAAAATTCTCAGTGGTATACTTTTTACATTACAACTTGTGGAGTGTCAAACTGTTACAATAAACTACTTTAAAAAAAATATAAGTAGAAGATCTTTCTATTGTTATAAAAGTGGAAGTTACTCTTCCAAAAGTGAAATGGTAGATAAAATTTTAGAAGATTACTCTAAGTATCCCATTTGTTGCTTATATATGCGAGAAGTTCAATTTACCTCACATTCAAATTTTTACATGAGACCTATATATCATTCACCTGAACAAATAATTTCTTTTAAAAATAAAGAAATGAGGAAAACACAATGCAATGTTCAGAAAAGTTGTCGTTCAAAATATAAAATTATAGTACATTATAAAGATGGATTAGTTTACTACGAATGTAATAAAGTACTGTTTCGTTCTTTATATTATGCAAAGAATTATGCAAGGGGAAAACAAAACAGACATGTAATTTTTGGTGGTAAAAAAAAAGTTATTTTTATTAATGATGATCCTCCTAATTACGTTAACAAGGTTGATAAGAAATTACGAGCACGTTCAAATTCAATTTAACAAGTTTATATAAATTTATTAATTAACTATAAATTTTATCGATTCGTTTAAATAAGTACCACATTTAATTATTTTTCAGTTAGAAAAAAGTATTTATTTATTATTTGAAAACTCATATGAATATGCAATTATTTTTTTTATATTTTAACTTAGTTTAAAATATTAATTAAATTGTTTGTGCTAGTGAATATGTAAGAACTTAAGACGAGAGTTTATCACCATAGATATTGCCATAAAAAGTGTATTATTTATATGAAACTGATTGATTTTTTGCATCAATTAGATATAATTATTTCTTTATTTTTATTAGAAAGTTCCAAAACATTCCTTTTTCTTTGTGCTTGATTTATTTTGATACTAGTAATCTGTAATTGCATATTTTTAAACGTAAATTTAAAACGTGCATATTGGGTATTCAAATAAATAGATTAAAAATATCTTTTTACTATTCTTGCTTTACTTTTATAAGATAGCTTTTATTTCTCACGTTTATTTTCGATCTATTGTTGAAATATTACTTTGAAGAAAAATTAAGAAAATGTTTAGAATAGTTTTGATATTTTATTGATTTAAGTTATTGATTTTAATTAAAAATTGTAAACTTTGATTATCTTATTGCTATAGTTGTACATAAATTTAATTTCTAAAATAAAGTTATTTAATATTATAAATATAATGACACCGAGTTATTATTTGATTCTTGATCACAAATTTAATGGACTGTTCTTTTAAAATACTCAAAAGTAAGTGTATATTACTAGAAAATTTTCTTTTTAAAGTAAAGAAAGAGTAAATAAGTTTTCTATAAGTTTGTGATAAATTAAAAATGAATAGATATCTTTTTTAAACTAGACAAGTAATTATCTAGAGATATTAACCATAATCCTAATTAATCTAAATTAAGTAATATTGGTTCATATTATACAGTTTTTTTATAAATTCTGAAAATCATATAAAAGTAAAAACATTTTTATATATGGCAAAAATGTTGGATACAAATGTTATTGTGTTACCAATGCAAATAAAATAACGAAACATAATTATAACAAAAATACTGCATTTAATAATCAAAAAATAATACATAAAAGTCGGATTTGTTGAATAATTGATATTTAGATGACTACATTTTTCTAAAGTGTTTAAAGAAAGATTAGTTCAATTGTATTAATAATTAATTACATTTTTTTCATTGAATCGAACAAACAGTGTATATATTTTAAATGATTACAATTTTATAAATAAATTTATTTTTAAAGTAAAAAAATAAATTTGATGTAGTAACAAAAAAATAGATTATATAATCAGGAAAGTTCTCATGTCCAAAAAATATTATTTTGGGATACTAAAAGATTATATAATAGTGTTATAAGTACAATTTTTCTATAATAGATCTTATTTAAAAGTATCTAGTGAAAAATAATTTTATTTAACAAATGTACGCATTTAATTTTTAAAGAAAAATAAATTAAGAAAAAAATCTCTAACTATAAAATAATATTAACTTTTTTTTAAATAATTGTCAATGAATGACTTTTGAAATATATTTCGTGGTTGGAATTCAAAATAAAATATTAAAATTTATACTTTTTGATTATAAAAATAATGTTATGAATAGATAATTAAAAAATTGATAAAATAACAGTTATTTTTTTGTTTATAATCTAATCGTTTTATGACTTTTTAATATATTCATTAAATGTTTACTTATTTTCTGAAATATTCACAATTTTCTGATTAAATAATTTAATTACTTTAAAAATTTAATAATTTTTATAATTTAAAGAACTAATTATATTTCCAATTATAATAAAAATTAATCCTTGCTTATGCCTAATTAATCTTTTTAAGCCAAAATTAAATAAGTAAATATAAATATTCAGCTAAAAGTCTTAGAAAAACAGAATAAATCGATTACATTTTAATTATTGTGCTCAGAATGTTTAAGCCACTGATGAATAAAAGTTACAAAGTATTTTTGAAAAAACCTATTGACAATATCACATTTATAGTTTTGAAATTGATTTTAATATTTTTTTAATTTATAAAGAACTTGCAAAGAAGGAACAATTAAAAAATAATAATACTACTTTTTTTCTCAAACAGCTCTATCGATTTGTATTCTATTTTATTCTGTTATCGAATTTTTTAAAAAGCTACTTCTTAATTTCTCTTTAATTTTACTTCACTGTTGGAAAAATTGTTCATCTATTGACAAACTTTACTCATATCAATCATAAAAATACATTACAATTTTTTTTGCTTTAGATATATTTTAAAAAAACAACATTTTTTAGTCGAAACTTCAGTAAAGCTCTAAGATTGACATTGATAATCATTTTTTATAATTTACAAAGATCATATTTTCAACCTCGAATTTACATTTGACTCTTTAGTATATAACACCTACTCACTTTATTTTTACAAAATTTACACATTTAATTAAAATAACATTATAAGTGTTGCAGTAATTCTCCAATAAGGCAAATGATACAATCTTTTATGATTAAAATTTAGAAATTATATACTAAATACCTAGTTAATTAGATATACAAAGTATTAAATTATAGATTTTAGTGAATATAACAATTATTTAAAGTATTTCTTTTATTTAGGTAATAAAAACTTCACGTTTTTTTATTCTAAAATCATTGTTTCAGTTTCTAACTTTTTTAACTAATAATACAAGGTATATTAGTTTAAATTTAATTAAATATATCTATTTTATTCTGATAAAAATAATATAAAAAAAATCTCAATATATAATGAAATATAATAAAAGAAAAATTAAAAATCAGTTAAAGTATAATTAACATACAAATTTAGTGTTGATATATTTGATACATTAAAAATCCATCAAATTTTTTTTCAAATAAACACCAATGTTAATTAAATCAAGCACATGATTTTGAAAAACAAATTGTAAATAAATTTTAAAATTATATATTAAAAATGAATTTATTAATCCTTTAGTATATTATAATTTCTTTATAAGAGTTTTAAAATTATTTAAAAAGTTTTTAAATTAGAGATGTATTGCATCTTAAAAATTTTCTGTTGTATAGTTTTTACAATACATCTTGTAAAATGTCAAGTTCTTTCAGTTTACTACTTTTCATATTATTATAGTTCAACGCACTTCTATAGTTATAAAACCGAAATTTATTTCACCAAAAAAGATGTGGCATATGCTATTCATAGAGACTACCGAGGTTATCCATATTGTTGCTTATATATGCAAGAAGTCAAATATGAAGCATATCTAAGGAATTATAGAAGATCTGTATGCTTCCAACCTGAAAGAGTAATTGCTGTTCGAAAGCCAGAAAAGAACAATAAACATTGTAATTCTGACAGAAGTTGCCGTGCAAAGTATAGAATTAAAGTACATCGTATACGTGGATTGTTATATTACCAATGTCATGAAAAAATGTTTCGTTCATTATACCATGCAAAACTTTATGCAAAAGGAAGAAGAGGAAGATATGTTAGATTTGGTATTGAAGATAGAATACTTTTTAAAAATGAAGATCCTCCTTGCGAAATTAGTAAAGATAAAAAATATTTTCGGGAACGCTCAAAATCTGTTGTTTAAATTTAGAAGAAATCAATGAATTTAAAAATTATAGGCTTTGTCGATAACTTTCAAAAACACTCCATTTAAATATTTTTCGAGGGAAAATATATTTATCTATTATTTGAAAGTTCTTATGAATATACAATGGTATTTATCTTATATTTTAACTCGATTAAATATGTTTATTAAATTGTTGCTATTACTGAATTTACAACACCTAATGATGAAAGTTTATCATCCTAAATATTAATATCGAGAATGTCTTTTTTGTACAAAATGGATAAAATTAATTGATAATTTCTTGAATAAGTTACAAAGTTTTTTTTCTGGTTGTAATTCACTTTCTCTTTTATCAGCAACTTTAGTTACAAATTTCCAACGTAGTTTTAAAATATACACATTGAGTATTTAAATAATAATAAATTCAAATTATCTTCTTTCCGTTTTTGCTTTTTTTTCCACTGTTATTTTTAATCTATTATGGAAATATTACTTTGAAGAAAAGTAAAGAAATTTCTCAGAACACTTTTTGATCATTATTGATTGGAATTTTTGATTTTAATTTAAATATTATAAACTTTGGTTCTCTAATTGTTTTAAATTCACATAAATTAGATCTTTAATAAAAATTACCTGTTGTTGTAACAAAATGATGTTGCGTTGTTGTTGCTTGATTCTTGGTCACAAATTTAATAGACTTTTCTTGTAAAATACACATAATTAAAGTGTGTTTAACTAATAAATTTTATTTTTAAATTGAATAAAGGATAAATAAGTATTCTTAAGAGTTTTATCATAAATGTAAAGTGAATAGATATGTTTTTTAAAAACTAACTCATTACTTATCTATAGATCGTAAACACAAACATAATATACCTAAATTACTAGGAATTGATATTAGACGGTTTTTTTATAAAATCTAGAAACCTTTTCAATATCAAAGTTCTTTTGATAGTTAAAAACAATGTTTAATGAAAATAATTTTGGGTTAACAATGTGTATAAAATTTAAAGGCACATAATTAAAATATCATAATTAGTTACGTAGAAAACAATACATGAAGTTGAAATCTTCAAATATTTAAATTGCTAGATTTTTCTATAATGTTTAAAGAAAGAATAATTAAGCTTTATTTATAGTTAAAAACTTTTATTTCATTAAAAAAAGTATAAAATAGTAGATATATTTAAAGTTGTGAAAACGATTTTTTTATAAGTTTATTTTTATAATTAAAAAACTAAATATAATTGTAGTAACAAAAAAATTAATTGTATGAGCAGGAGTGTTTACATACCAAATATATAATGTGCTTAGGCATAAAACATCATAGAATAACACAACAAATATAATTTTTTTATAACGAATTTCATTTTAAAATATCTACTAAAAAACTTTATTTATATAAAACGTAATTAAAAGTAAACATATTGTAAATTAAACAAGAAATCTTCAAATGTAAAATGAAATCAATCTTTATTAAAATAATTGTCAATAAATAACTTCTGAAATTTTATTGGTATGTGTAATCTGCAATAAACTAATATAATTAAATACTTTTTGATTACTAAAATAATATCTTAAACAAATAATCAGAAATAGGTGTAATTGCAAATATTTTTTTTTAAATTAATGATTATTGCTATTTAAATTTAACTAATGATTTTGTAAAGAAAAACGTAAATTGATTTTAGAATTATTTATTTAGATATAATTCGATGAATCCTTTGGTATATTATAATTTTATTACAAGAGCATTAAAATTATTTGGAAAATTTTTTAATGATAAATGTATTGTAGTCTAAAAATTTTCTTTTGTATACTTTTTACATTACATTTTCTAGATTGTCAAATTCTTACAATAAACTACTATATTAAGCATATTAGAAAAAGATTCTTCTTTTGCTATAATAAGGGGAATTATCCAACAAAAGAAGATATGATAGAAAAAATTTTGAAAGACTACTCTAATTATCCAATTTGTTGTTTATATATTCAAGAAGTTCGATATTCATTTTCAAAATCTTATATGAGACCTATTTATTATTCACCTGAAAAGATAGTTAATATTGAAATACAAGAAATAGGCAAAATACAATGCAATGCGAAGAAAAGTTGTCATTCAAAGTATAGAATTAGAGTACATTCTATATATGGCTTAGTATATTACCAATGTAATCAGAAATGGTTTCGTTCATTGTATCATGCACGTAATTATGCAAAGGGAAAGAAAGCGAAATTTGTAAAATTTGGTATTGAAAGTAGACTACTTTTTAAAAAAGATGAAGCTCCTACGATTATTAATAATGATAGAAAATTTTTTCGGGAACTCTCACGGTCTGTTGTATGAATTAAACAATGTCCATCAATTTATAAACTATGAATTTTGTCAATAAGTTTAAATAAACACAAGATTTAAATATTTTCTGACAGAAAAAGTAATTATTTATTATTTTAAAACTCTTTAGAATATATGATGATTTTTATCTTATATTTTAACTCAGTTAAAAATATAAATTAAATCGTAAATATTAGCAAATATATAAATAAAATGACAATAGTTTATCGTCTTATATATTCTCGCCAACAATGTGTTATTTGTATAAAGGTTATAAGTTTTTTGTATCAGTTGAATATAAATATTTTTTAAATTTTATTAATAAGTTCCAAAATTTTTTATCGTTATGTTTAATTTGCTTTGATACCAGCAATCTTTAGTTGCAGATTTAAAACGAAGAATTAAAGAACACACATTAAATATTCAAATAATATAAATTAAAAATATCTTAGTGTTATTTTTGCTTTTTTTAATTCAGCTTTACTTCTCTAACCTAATTTCAAAATATCACTTAAAAAAAACTAAGAAAAATTTCAGGAAAATTTTTACTCTTAATTTTGTTAAGATTATTGATTTCAATTTAAAATTTTATAAACTTTACTTTTTATTGTTCTATTTGCATACAAATTTTATCTATAATGTAAAATTATTTATTGTTGTAAAAAGTGATATTGGATTGATGTTTGATCCTTGATCACAAATTTAATAGATTCTTCTTGCAAAATACGCATAAATAAGTGTTTTATCATATAAAATTGCTTTTTTAAAGTGAAGAAAGGGTAAATAAATTACCTTAAGAGCTTATAGTACATTTAAAATAAATAGATATGTTTTTTAATTTATACCGTTAATTATCTGGAGATCGTTACCAAAATCGTAATATACTTGAATTGATTACTAGTAATCGTTATTATACATAATTCTATAAAACCTGAAAATCTTTTCAAAATTAAAGCACTTTTTATAATTTATAAAAACTTTAAATGTTAATTATCTTATGTTACCTATATATATGAAATACATGCACATATTTATGATAAAATATTATAATTGGTAACTAAGGAAACTTATTACCTGAAGTTTAAATTTTTAATGAGTTATATTAAAAGGTTATTTGTTTCTACAATGTTTAAAGAAAAAATAATTTAGTTTTATTTATGATTAAAACTTTTATTCATTTAAAAAAGTATAAAATATTAGATATATTAGAAATTGTAAAAATGATTTTTTTTCAGAAATAAATTTATTTATAAAATGAAAAAACCAAATATAATTGTAGTAACAAAAAAGTATATATACTGGCAGGAATGTTCTTTACCAAATAAATAATATATTAAGATATTAAAGTATCATAAAGTAATACAGTAGCTATTAATCTCTTACATAACTTTCATTTTAAAGTAATTGTCGATATATGACATCTGAAATATAATTTCTATGTGTAATTTAAAACAATTTTGTATAATTTATATTTTTGAGTATAAAAATGTTATTACAAACAAATTATCGAAAAATAGATGAAATTGCAAACATTTTTAGTTTCATAATCTAATCGTTTAATGACTTTTTCGTATATACATTATGTATTGACGTTGCTCTGAAATGTTCACACCTTTATGATTTAATGATTTAACTACTTTAAAAATTTAATAATTTTTATAATAAATTAAAGAACTAGTTATATTTTCGATTATAAAAGAATAATGTTTCTTTGTGTCATCATGATTCATGTGTATAGTGGTAATTGGTAAAATGAAGTAGAGCGTCATTAAGCATTTTAGTAAAAAATAATTAATAATTTATCTTAGGATTAGTTAGAAGCTTCTGATCTCGTCTAAAAATTAACTTAACTGAGAACCAATAACTATCTTGACTACTGAGAGTTAAGAACCAAATTTAAACCACGTTTATTTTGATTTTATAGTCTGCAGATGTGAAGGAGTTTTATATCTCGAAAAGGGTTAGGATAAAATTTAGGTTTTATGTAAAATATAAAAAATGGTTGATATATAGCAAAATTGTTGACATACAGGCATGTTTAATTACTCTACTTAAGCCAAAATTAAAAAAGTAAATGTACAGTGTGTCATCCAACTTACCGTAAAAATTTGAATGGGTGTAGCTTTTTTCAAATTTCACGTATTTTTATAATATTAAATCCAACTGAAATATTAACTTTCCACTTAAAAAATATTTCTAGATGAATGTAAAAAAGTTAATTTATAATATAGTTATGATCCTTTATAACACTTTCTTTTTTTCTATAAATTTTCACATTTTATTTTTCAAATTAACGTTAATTTTCCAAACATAATATTTTTTTATTATATAATATTCATCTGGTAGCCTACATTCCTTTCTAAAATATATTTTAAGATTTCTTATTTCATATTGATATTATGTAAAGTCATCAAGCATAAGATATTACTCATTTTTTTATAGTGAAAATAATTTTTAATTACTGTTTAATTGGTCCTCGTGACCAATTAAATTTTAATTACAAATTTATTTCACACCAAAAACCTTAATTACAATAGTAATAATAAAGACATTAACCTACCTTCTACTTCTCGTGGAGGTTTATCTAATATTAGTATGTTAGTAAACAACTTAACACCTAAGCCTAAAATTATAAATGTTAGTACAAGTTAAAAAATATCCTCATGATGACATAAGATCTCATACATTATATACTCCTATTCTTGATGACACATTTACAGCCAACGTGACAAGCACGTTTTACTAAAACAATTACTTTCAAATATTTTTATAAAAAACTAAGAGCAAATTTCCAGCTACTACGACTAATTAATAATATTTTATTAGTTTGAATATTTTTTGCTTTATATTATCATTAATATGAATATTTTTAAATACCTAAACTAAGTGTTTATAAAATTCTTTAAAAAATGTTTTTTAAAAAGTATTCACATCTTTCCTTAAAATCAATACATAATAACGAATCTTGAAATATGCTATCGAAAAAAGATAAGGCTGTCATATGCGTATAAAACTTTAAAAAGTATTAAATTTCAAAGTTACATAGTTTGGAAATATTAAAAAATCTAAAAATTCATAGGAAAAAAATAATGATATTATAAACGATCTAACAATATTATAAATTAACATTTTTTCATTTATATTAAACCACTTTTAAACTAGAATTTAAGCCTACAAATGGATACAATATTATAAAAATACGTTGTCATTAAAAAAAAGCTGTATTCATTTTAGATTTTTATAGTAACTTCGTTAATAACCTGTATATATTCTGCTGAGGATTTCATAATGACAGAACTAATTGATGAATAGCTATCGTTTGAATAAGCATGTTAAACAATTTAATGAATATAAATTACGAAAGGCTTGCGGAAAATGCCTTATTGACGATGTAAAATCTATAGTTATGAAAGTGATTTAATTTTTTTTATTTAAAAAACACTTATAAAGTAGTAACTATTATAAAATAAAATAGTAATACTGGTTATTTCAAGGAACTTCATCGATTTTTGTTCTATTACACTTTTTTAACGAATTCGATGAAAGACCGTTTTTTAGTTTGCCTTTATTCTATTTCACTATTTAAAAAAAATTTTACCTATTGACGCACATTATTCAAATCAATTAAAACATTACAGTACAATTTTTTAGCTTTTCATATATTTTGAAAGAACAACTTTTTTATGGTCAAAACTTTAATTAAAGCTCTCAGATTGACTTTTGTAATCATTTTAATTGATTTACATCGGCCACATTTATAATGTTAAATTTACATCTATATTTTTAGTATGTAACACCCACATCGTTTTATTTTTACTGAATTTAAATATTCAATTAAAATAACATTATAAGTATCATAGCAATTCTCAAGTTAAACAAACGATATAACATTATATGATCTAAATCTAAAATAAATCATGTGTATCTAATGAATTAGATATAAAAAATTTGAACTTATAGATTTCAATGATTATTGCAATTATTTCACAACATTTTCTTACCAAGGTAAAAAAAATTAAAGTTTATTTAATTTTAATCATTGTTCCATTTTCTAAATAATTTAATTAATATTACAAAGCATATTTGCTTGAATTACATAAAATATATAGCTATTTAATCTGATCAAGAATGAAATAATTTCTTATATTCGATTGTTATTTAATGAAAAAGTATTAGAAATTCTTTTAAGTACATTTAAAACACAAATTTATTGCAAGATACATTTGACAGATTAAAAAATCATTGTATCTTTTTCATTAATACACTATTAATAACCAAATTTAGCAAATATTTTTGTAGAAAAAATTGTAAATAAATTTAAAAATTGAATATTTAAATGCGATTTGATGAACCCTTTAGTATAATATAATTTTATTATAACAGCATTAAAATTATTTAGAAAGTTTTTAAATTAGAGATGTATTGTGGTTTAAAAATTTTCTGTTGTATACTTTATGTACTACATTTTGTGGAATGTCAAATAGTTACATTTTACTACACTTCTAGTCATCATAAAAGAAAACATGTCTATAAATTTAAAACAGAAACTTACTATTCCAAAAGGGCAGTTGCAATTGCTATTGTAAGAGACTCCCAAGATTATTCACCTTGTTGCTTATATATGCAAGAACTCAAATATGAAGCATTTTCAAGGACTTCTAGAAATAATAGATATCCTCAACCGGAACCAGTATTAGCTTATCAAAAACTAGAAATGTATCGAGAACGCTGCAGTTTTAAGGACAGTTGTCGTTCAAAGCACGATATTAATGTATATTATAGATCTGGATTAGTATTATACGAATGTAATGGAAGAATCTTTCGTTCATTTAATAATGCAAAACTTTATGCAAGAAGAGGAAGTAGAAGATACTATAAACAAGGCATGGACAGTAAAATATTTTTTATGAATCAGCAATATCGTTCTCTTACTAAAAATGGAAAAGTACAGTCAAAGCTCTAATTAATGAGATCAAACGAAGTAAATTTTTTAATTATATATAAATTTTGTCGATGAATTCAAATAAGTGCTAGATTTAAATATATTTATAAAAAACTATTTATATATTATTTAAGTACTTCTATAAATGTATATTTACTTGTATTTTATATTTTAATTCAGTTTAAATTATTGATTAAATTGTTAGTATTACTGAAGTCATAAACACTATAGCAAGAGTTTATCACCTTAAATATTACTATCAAACATGTTTTATTTGTATAATAGTAATTAGTTTTTATATCAGAAGGATATAATTATTTCACAATTTTTTTTGCAGAGTTTTCAAAAATATTTTTTTGGTTTTATTTCACTTGCTTTGTTACAAGCAACCTTATTTTAAAATCTTTAAATTTAGGTTTAAAATATACATATAAAGTTTTTAAGTAATATAAATTAAAAAAATCTTGTTGCCATTCCTTGTTTAATTTTTCAACTCAGCCTCACTTCTCTCGTATAATTTTAAGTTATTGTTGAAATATTGCTTAAAAGAAAGTTAACAAAAGTTCCGGAACATTTTTGTTTTTTATTGATTAAGTTTTTTGATTTTAATTTTGAATATTTAAACTTTACACCTTTATACTTCAGTTTACCCATATTAGATCTGCAATCTAAAATTATGGGATATTGTAACAAGATAATATTGCGTAGTTGTTTGATTCTTGATTAGAAATTTCATGAACTGTCCTTCTAAAATACAAATAATTAACTATTTTTAACAATAAATTTGCTTTTAAGAGCTAAGAAAAGGTAATTAACCTTTATTAAGAATTTATGATTAATGTGAATGAATAAATATATTTCTTAAAGTAGACAAATTATTATTAACGGATTATAATCATAACTTTAATGTACCCAAAGTGATTATTAATAATTGAAAATATACAGTTTCCCATAAAAGCTGAAAATCTTACTTAAATCAAAGCAGATTTGATAATTGACAAAAAAGTTAAATGAAAACGATATTAGGTTATCATTGCATATGAAATAAAAATACTTTTTTCAATCAAATATCATATTTGATGAATGAGAAAACATTACTTGAAGTTCAATTTATCTAAGAATTTTATAAAAGGGGCTGTGTGTCTCAACAATGTTTAAAATAGATTAGTTTAATTATATTCACAATAATTGTATGTTTTTTTAATGTTTAAAGTATAAAATAGTTGATATATTTGGTATTGTATGAATGACTTTTTTCCTATAAATAAATTTTTTTAAAACTAAAAAAAACTAAATATAGTAGTACTACCAAAAAATGTGATTATGTGGATAAAAAAAGATCTTACATAAAATAGTTATTGTATTGGGACTCTAAAACATCATAGAATAATCTAATAATATAATTTTTTTATCAAATCTATTTTTAAAATATCTGTAAAGAAATTAATTTTACTCAATAAAACGTACTTAAAGTTAAAAATAAACTAAAAATTCTTCAACTATAAAATCAATTTTTTTATAACAAACGTGGATAAATGACATTTGAATATAATTCGTATGTTTAATTTACAATAAACTATTTCAGTTTAATACTTTTTGATCATTAAACTAATATCATATACAAATAGTCAAAAATAGGTGTAATTGCAAATATTTTCTTTGAAATTAAAATTATTCCTAATAAATTTAGTAATTGATTTTGTAAAAAAAAAATTGTAAATAAAAATTGAAATTAAATGTTTATATGTGATTCGATTAATCTGGTTGTAGTTAGTAACCTCTTTATAGGAGTATTAAAACTATTTAGAAAATTTTTGAATGAGAAATGTATTTTAATTTTGAAATTTTCTGTTGTATACTTCTTACATTACAACTTGTGAAGTGTCAAACTATTACAATTTCCTACTTTTCTAAGTATATTAGAAAAAGGCACTTTTATATGTATAAAATGGGAAATTACCTTACCAAAAGTGATGTAGCAGACGCAATTTTAAAGGACTACGCAAATTATCCACCCTGTTGCTTATATATGCAAGAAATTAGATTTGAAAAAGATCCCAAGACTAATATGTCACCTAGATTTTTTCCACCTGAACAAATAAATGCTATTAAAAAATTAGAAATGAGCAAAACACATTGCAACTTTAAGAATAGTTCCCGTTCAAAGTATCAAATAAAAGTACATTTTTTAGCTGGATTAGTATATTACGAATGCAATCGAAAAATGTTTCGTTCATTATATAATGCGAAAAATTATGCAAGGGAGAGACAAAACAGGCATATATATTTTGGTGGTAAAAAAAGCGTCATTTTTAATAAAAATGATCCTCCTTATTATGTTAACGAAACAAATAGGAAGGTCCGAAGACGCTCAAAATCAATTTAATAGGTTTTAACAAAGCAATTTTTTTATTAACTATAAATATGGTCGATAAGTTTAAATAACCGTCATATTTAAGTTTTTCAAGCAAAAAAGTATTTATTTATTGTTTAAAAATTTTTGTAAATGCACAATGATTTTTATCTTATATTTTAGTTTAGCTAAAATGATTAAATACTTTAATTTCACAATAATGTTGTAAAATTTTAATATATTTAATAAAAAATTTTTACATATTTATTTTTCATATAACATTTTAATTCATATAAAATAGAACTTAACAGATTCCTTTACTCTGGCATTATCTAGAACCGACGAAAAAGTTGACTAATTTCTTATCAAGATACACACACACAGCTCTGACACTGAAAAACAATTCGATTTTCGGGCAGTACCTTTAGACAAAGAAATGTATGTATATCAAATAATATAATGAATAATTGCTGTAAATTATTTTGATGAATGCATTCACTTGTTAAAATGAAAAATATTATCCTAAAGCGAAAAAATTTATTTATTCGAATATAAGAAGATAAATATATTAGTATTGAAAATTAGAGCAAAACTTTTTAGCTACAATAAATATTAAAAACACCGTTATTATGAGTGAAATTGAGTAATCATGAGTGTTTTTAAATATATTTGTTAGTTTGAGATTATATAATTGTTCTTAAATGTATGTTATACATTTTTAAAAAATTCATAAATGATAATAAGTAAAATTAAATGAGTTCAATGAAGAATTATGCCTTATTTTACTATTATGTGAATAAATATTAAAAATTATTATTTTAGTAGTTCAATCATTCAATTTGATTTAAATTTATGCAATGAATGTTACGACAATATTTACTGCTCATAATTTTTAAAATCTTTTATGTCATGAAGTAAATATTTTGATCAAATACATTATTAAACTCTTTTTAATAATAATAATAACTTTTTTAAAATATCTTATTATTAATTAATAGATATCATATAAATAGAGAATTTTATAATCTAAAGTATAAATAAGTCGAACATTAAACTGTTTATAAATTAACATGCTACAATTAAAATAAATGTTGTTTTAGAAATTTGAATGGTGCATTTAGTAAAATTCATTTAATAAAAATTATGTATAATTAAATAAGTAATATATTGTTATTATTTAACTGATCACATTCTAAATTAAGTTTATGTAGTTTTTTTAAAAAATTAATAAAATGTTTATAAAATATGCTTTTCTTAAAATCGACGCTACTTGAAAATTAAATTTTAATAGTAAATAATTCTGATTTCTTAGAAATTTTTTATAATTATTTATAAACATTAAAAAAATTATTAAATAAATACAAAACGATTGATGATTAAATTATAATTTTATTTACTTCAGTAAAATTAGAAAGTAATTTCCAAATGTATACCCTTTGTTATCAGTATAATATTAAAAAAAGCATAAATATAATTGATATTTTAAATTTGCTTATTGTACGATTATTTTAAAATTATTAACTCTCTCAGAAATTAAAATCAAATAATTTTTTAAAACTATTTAAATATCACTTTTTGAATTCTCAAGAAAATAAATTGATTTATTATTTTATTTGTCTGATTCACTAAAAAGCAAAAATTTAACCTTATTTGTTATTTTAATTCTACTGAGTCATGGAAAGTAAAGCATGTGTACTCTATTTTACTATGGTTATTACCAACATTTATACTTTTAAAAACAATAAACAAATAAAAAATTCCAACAAAAATAATCAAATTCGTTATGAGAAAATAATTTCTTCTTACATGCTCAAAGTCATATTCTTTTGAATAATGTATGTAAGTAAAAGAAAAATTTATTTTTTCTTTGTCTAAAGGTACTGCCCGAAAATCGAATTGTTTTTCAGTGTCAGAGCTGTGTGTGCAATTTTAATATAATTTTTGACAAAATTCAATTTTAGAGCTTGAAGTGAAAACTTTTTTAACAGTCAATACAATTAATTTTAGTAAAATATTTTTACAACATACGGAAGAAGTTATGATGTCAATAAACATAACTTATCACTATTATTATATAATGCATAATGTTATCCTATAGATTGTGGCATTTTTTAGCATGATCATTTAATATAATTAATAAAATATGAGTACATGTGATTTTTAAATTATGTAACCATGATAATTAAATAATATCACATATCCTCTTTGTAATTTGTATAATTTCAATTTATTGCACTTTTTAGCCATAACTTTCTGATGCTAAAGCACGGAAGTAGTGTAAATACATTTATTATACTTTATGACTTCAAAAATGCTATAATGTAACTCTGTCTACCAGTAATTTATGTAATATTTTAAAAAATCGATACAAATGTTAATCGATCCAAAAATGATTTTTTTAATTAGTAAGATGGAAACATTAATAAAGATAGCGAAAAGTATGCCAATGGACATTTAAGTCATAATAAAGGTCTTTTGAGGTTTTTGCCTCGTAAATAAACACATTTATCTATTAGAGATAAATAACGAAAGACAATCACCAAGCAGCAAAATATATCATCATTTATCTAAGTTTAGATATATTTAAGAACTTAATCTATGAGTGGCTCATGGACCTTCCGAGAATCAATTAAACATTTCCTCTTTACCCAGTTACGATATAATAATAAAAGTTTTTTTTGGATTGATTAGCTGATAGAAACAGAAAGTGGATACACAAAATAATTCAGTTGAGAAAAAAATCATGTTTTTGTCGGTTTAGAAAATTCAAGTTATTACTAGGCTTAGTACTAAAAAAAATGTCTATATTTAGCATGATAAAGATGTCCTAATATATGACCATTTTTGTCATTTGATAAGAACCTCACTTTCGATTAATACCATTTGCTATAAAAAAATTAAATGAAAATATCTTGAGATAACTACCAGTTTTCTTTCATTTAATGAAATTGACATTCAACGTAATATGTTAGATACATACGTGTTTAGGATTAAAAAAATTCTGATAAAGCTAAAATATAAATTTCCCTTTTTAAGGTATATTTTATAGATATTGGTTTACCAGATTAATACAAAATTTTTCTTTTGAAATCTTTATGAATATAAAAAAATTTAACAATAACAATAAAGCAAATAATGTTACTTTTCAATGGTTTTGTCAAAGAGGTAAGAAATTTTTGTACCTGAACTGTACAAACTGTTTAACTATCAGATAACAATATAACATAAATTAATTTTTAGTTAAAACCATTGTGTTCCGAATTTTTTACAAGTACTACATAGTAAAACTAATACGACAATCTGAGGTGTTCCGTTGTGTTAAAATTTTAATAACTTACTTAAATACTAATGGGACAACATTGTTTTATTTTACAAACAAATTTTAAATTATTATAAATAATCTATAGAAATCTTAATTAAAAATTTATAGTGACTAACTTTTTAATTCCTCTTTTGAAAAAATTTAACATTCATTTTAAAGTGAATTTAATAATTCAAAAGATATAAAATATTGTAAGTTAAAATATTCAACATAAATAATAATGTGATTAATAACATTAATTTAAAACTTATGAGTTGATTGTTTAAATAAAATCCATTGTTCAATCTTATTAAAAAAGTAAAATTCATTGCTATCATTATTGAAACATTTAGTATATTTTGAGGTATAATAATCAATAACATATTTCTCCACAGGATCATCATTAGCTCCACCGTAAATATGACTATTTTTGATACCTAAAAGCTCAACAGAATTAGGAATTTCAATCATATCTTTATTATGAGTAATGTAAACTTGTAAATTTTTAAATGATAAAAGCCACTTTGCATCTCGACTTTTTACTTTATAAGTTTTGAGCACTTTTATATTTGGCATATGTTCAGATATGATATCAGATACTTCTTTAGACATATTATTAAAATACCATAATTCTAACTTCTCTATAGTTGTTGGCATCAATGAAGCAAGAAATTTAATATTATCAATAATTGTTTGTTCTACATAATCACGACCTTCGTATAGTTCACACTCCTCAGCAAAATCAATAAAAACAAGTTTTACTTCTTTTAAGTTTGTAGAATGTTTAAGAGATGGATAATTCAAACTACCCATCCTTGATTTGGAAAATGCTTTATGGATAATAAAAAAATGAAATTGCATTGATAATTTTTGTAAATTTCTAAGTGATTCTAATTGCCTGATTAGTTCAGGAAAAACTTTCGAACCTGGTGTTGAAAATTCCACAGAAGTTATTAAATCTTTCAACGAAAGATTATCTATTTCAAATGGAGAGTCAAAATTGTTCATCATTTTAAATAAAGAACAACCATTACAGGTTATTTTAATTTGATATTTTTTTGCAATTCTTAGAATTAACTTAACAATATTAGGAAAAGTTCCATAAACATAATCTGCATCGGTAAGTAATATTTTTGCGCCTTCCTTCCTTGAAAATTCTTTAAAAACATGATCCATAATATTCTCATTCATGAAATCATTTGAAAAATAATCATAGTTTGGTGTTATGAAAATTGAAAGTTCACGAAGTTTTGGAAAACCTTCAAAAATACTACATTTCATTTCTTTTGGGTGAAGAGCATCAGACAGAAAAACCACTGATGGAATGGTAATTCTTTCTACTCTATCATGTTTCATATAACCTAGGGTGTAGAGAAGCATTTGATGATTAAAATTTGCTTTAAGTATAAAGCTTAAAATTTTTACATCTTTTCGCCTTTCACAGTTAATATTCATCTCCCTGGCCAACCTTTTAAAAAATGGTACACGATCAAATTTCCTAAGTTTTTGGATGGAATTTTCAATAGTTATGGTAATACAATTCCAATTCCGTGCTGTTTCACCGTTGTAACACTTTAACTCTTCATACATATTTAAATTATTTTCATCCTTCTCAAATATAATATTTCTTAATTTCATTGGACATTTAGAAGGTAAATTACTTTCTATTGGCCTTATTTTAATAATTTGCATATCCGTATACCACTTTAAATTTTTTTTGATTATATCTTCGTTTGTATTACTATACATATCACGGGATACTTTACTAAAATTGCAAATATCATCTGCAGAAGGTAGTTGTTTAAGAATACACTGTCTAACTAAGTTAATATTTGTTAATTTTCGAAAAAGATTTCTATCATCTGTTTCCATTTCCATTATGTTATTTAAATAATTAAATATTTAATGTTACGTTTGACGACTTTCCAAAATAGTTAAATTCTGGAGGAAAAAATCATTAATTTTTAAACTTAAATGATTAATTTCGATAACAAAATTCATCAAAACATTAGATTTAAAAACATGCACCTTACTAATAAAAAACATTATGAAGAATAATATGATAAAATATTTTATGCTGTTTCCTTCGACTATAACTTTTAGTAAATTGTTAAAATGGAGACTAATCTAAAGAAATTAACAATAAAAAAAATTATATTACCAGAATTTTCATACTTTATTTGTTTAATCTATTTATTATTACTTTTAGTTACGCAAATGTTATCACTTTGAAGTTTCGACTAGCTACAATCTTCTTTATTCTAGAATTTTAAAGCAATGTTTGTCAATGTTTTGATATAATAAAGAAGTTTTAGATAAAAAAACATTTTATATAAAATTAAAAATGCCTTTACATATCTTTTTAATTTTTGGTACATATAAACACAACCTTTTTAATTAAACCAATCGAAAGTTTTCACATGATTAAAAATAACTACTATTAATTTTCGTATTTAAGTATGAAACGTCAATTTTCCATTTTAATAAAAATTAATATGAAGCGAATACTTACTTATTAAATACTAAAGTAAAAAAAGAATATAATCTATCTGTGCAAATTGGATCACAATGACTACTAAAACTATAAAACAAATTAGTAAAACTAAATTTAATAAATTAATAATTCACTGGGGTTGTCTTTTCGTTAAAATGATCATCAAATAAGGTGATTATCCAATATATTACTATATCAATAATTGTAAAAAAATGAAAAATATAAGAAATTTAAAGTAATCAAATGACACTTAACATCCATGTATTACAAATTATGTAACTCCATATATTGCAAAGTACTTTTTGCACTTATACGTTTCTATTGCATTATATCTATTAACCAAAAAAGACAATTTACAGAAATAGTTTGATATTTTAGAAAATTAAGAAATATACAATTACATCCGATAATTTTTTTCCGTGATAATTAATAAAAGATGTTAAAGATTTTGATTACTAATATCCTTCTATACTACTGATAAAAGAAAAATAAATCAAAATAACAATTGATAAATAATTTTTAAAATCACTTTACATAATGATATAACAGACAATGAATTAGAAAAATTAAACACAAAAATGTCTTCATAAGTTAGATTAAAGTTACTTATATCTATAAAAACTAATTGAATAATTTAAAATTTCTAAACTTCTAATATTTATGCTATAAACATTTGCTAAATTTTTGTTTATAATTTTATTTTATAAATTATGTATGTTAAATGTTTGCATATCATTTCATGAATCAAAAATTTTAAAATCTTTTTAAGCTATTACACACTAAGCATTAAAATTATAATATTTGTTAAAAATATACAAAAACCTACATAATTACTAATTTTATAAAATACATCTGTATAAATTTGGCAAAAATTACATTCAATTATTGTATACAAAATATATCAGAAAAATATGTTAAATTTTAAAAAAAAAGCATAAATTGATAACAAAACACTATATGATTAAAAAAGTGTTTCTGAAGTTGTTAGATAAGATGATATAATAAATTTAGAATAACAAAAAAAAACAACACATATGTTAATTAACTCTGGCCAATAAGAATTTTCTAGAAGGATTTGTTACATTTCGTTTTAAGAGACAGCAGGCATAATACTTAGAAATCTTTAAAAAATAATTGCAATTCCATGATAGAGAAGATTTTTAAGAATAGTATTTTTTATACCCTATCACACTTTTTCCTTCTTAGTGAATAGAAATAGAAAAAAAATATAATTATCTATTATATAAATTTAAAATAACTCACATTTCTCTAACATTTTATTATTATATTGATATAAAAATTACGGCTTTTTTGTCAATATTTCAATTACAAAAATCAAAATTAATGTATTTATTTACAACACAATATTTATATAACTTTATGGGATTATTACTGCAATAATACGACTCTTTTAACGTAATTTTTAAATTAAATTCCAATACATTATGTGTATTATTTTGAAAACTTTTAAAAATAAGAAATATGTTAAAGTTATTGAAAAAATATAATGTCAATAAAAAAGTCAGGCTAGATCTATTATATTGTATAAAAAATATTGTTACAAATAACTATTTCAGAGTGCATAATTGACAAACATTAAGTTTTATTAGAAAAGATATGTAACTTAATATTCATGATAACTACTAAGTGGCTTCCAATAAGAACAATTCATTATAACTTTTTGCAATCTAATGAATGTGCAAAAGTTTGTAATTACTATTTTAAATTTATTCAAATGGGCTAAAAAAAAACATATTGGCCCAGCATTGATAAATCGAAAAAGTTTACTACTATTCCAAGATAAGAGAAGATACTATGTTATGAAAATAGCACTTAAATTGCTGAATGAGTTATGATAGGAAACTTTGTCTCAATGTCAATATTCTCATGTCATAATATCCTCCGACAAGCATTAAATTAAGTACTTTTTTGACTTTTAACGTAATAAAAAATCATTACAAAATAAAAGGATATCACTCTTCATGCATAGTAATAAATAAAATAGAATATGGCAATAAAATTATATAAAATAATAGATTAAAAAAACATAGAAAGAACTACATCAGAATCATTTAAATATAAAATGTGATATCTTTAGACAGATAAAGAGAATCTAAAAAATATTCTTTTTTATTTTAACATAATTGATTTTGCAAAATTATTAATATTATAAAATAATTACAATAGCTAAATTACTAATAACCATTTAATGTCCATTTTGAAAATAATTTTGTTAAAAATTAATAACAGCATTAATTATAATTAAAATCGAAATAAGATTCTAATAGTTTTAAAAATGATAATATGAAAGTATATAATTTACATGTGTTAAATTTAAAAACATTTGATAATTGTAAATATTAAAAGTATAAAGTAATTAGAACTAAAAAAATACAAAGTAACTAATTAAATTAATGTACATTCACTTTATCTATACATATAATTTTTTAAACTTATAACAATACCTTATAATAAATTTTTGCAATATGACTTGTAAATTTTTTTAATGACATATTTTATTTTATATAATCTTAAGATTAAATTGGTAAAATTATTCCTTTTGAATGTTTTAATAAAATTGTCTCCAAAAACATTGATACCCGTTTCAAATTCATTTTTTACACCGTTATATAAATGAAGAAATCTTAAAGATATTTTGGATTGTTTTTTGAACCTTTAAAACAAACGTCGAAAAACCCTAAAGTTTCTTTACATTAGTTTAAAAATATCTCAAATTTGTTATTATTTCAAATTATTTCAATAAACAAAATCTTTCTTCAACTACTCAATTATAAATGTTTCTATTGTTAGTTTTAATAATACGTTGGTAATAATCATATCATTCATTGTCAACAAATACATTTTATAAATTGGCATTTTTAGTTTAAAAGCATTTAAAAATTAAACTAAATTTCTATCTTTTTTAATTTATCTTTTTAAAATCATTGAGTTCTTACATCACCGAGTAGACACAACAAAAAGTAAAAGTTATATTTATAAAAGTAAAAAATATTAAATTTTATAGTTAAAAAGTAAAATAGAAAATGATTAATAATATCTGTTAAAGGATGACATTAAATATCATTTTATGACTTTTACCTAAATTAAACATAATAATATAAATATAATAATATATTAAGAACTTTTACAAATAAAATAAAACATTTCTTATTAATTTATTATTAAACGTATCATTTATTTACGAATTATTACATTAAATTTATCATACCAATTTAAATAAATGTATGAAATAATATAAGTACTTTGTTATGATTGATATTAATAATAACGATATTGTTGTATACGAAATATTTGAAAACACAAAAGTAAGATGTTTTTAAATATTCTCTATATTTTCCTTTTTCTTCATTTTAACCGTGTTATTAATGTATATGGATGTTTGTCGCAAATGGAGAATCAATGTTACTCAGGTTTGTCCTAACTATATTTAATTATAACATATCTGGCAAAAAAATCGCTTTCCCTCCTTTTAGGTTTCATAGATGAAAACCAAAACATTCAGGAGATATCAACTACTACATGCAATAAAGATTTAAAAGAAAATTGGTGTACTGTAGTATATAATCCTACAACACTAGAGAGTGAATATAATTGCTTTAACTTATATACTTATAATATTTTTTCTGGTGTCCCTCAATGTGGAGATTTTTTAGGAGAGATACAAGATTCTGGTTGTAAGACTATTAAAAAATTAGATGGTAGCGAGTGTAAATTTTGTTGTTGTAAAGGAACACTCTGTAATGATCCTTCAGTATTTTTAAATATTGCTACTAATAAACATTTATACTTACAAAATAATTCAAACACAAAAATATCATTAAAAAATTTCGTATTCATTTTAATTATTGTAATATTATATTTATTTTATATAAAAATAAAATATTAAAAAAATGTAAACATTATATATAAAATTAAAATAAAAATGTGCTTTTGGTAGAAAATTTTGTGATAATATATTATTATTGAAAGATTAAAAATTGATAAATATTAATATCAACAATTATTTATTAAAGACAACTACCTTTCTTGAATAAATATATCAAGAATGAACAAAATTCGTCAGGTTTTTCTATCAATTAACCTGATAAGAGTCATTCTTATCACAAATTCCGTTTCTTAATTTATTTTATAAGTAAAAATATATGTTAGTAATATTTCTATTGTAACATTTATATCAAGAAAAATGAAGTTCTGTAAGTTTAAAGTGACAGTTTTATATTATTTTTTTAATAGTTACTTTGACTGTCCTCCTATCTATACTAGCAGTTTCAACTTTTGCCAATTGGGGAGATCACCTCCAAGATATTGGAGCACCAAATTATACATGTGATCCTGTACTTTTTAAAAAAAGTGCTACTGTTCCTACTAGTGTTCATAGTCTAAGGCCTGGTGATATTAAGCATGTCATGGCTCTTGGTGATTCTCTAACTGCTGCTAATGGAGCTGGTGCTGAAGATCCTGTTAGTATTTTATTACAATACAGAGGACTTGCATTTTTAGCTGGCGGTGATAAAGGATTAGAAAACCATATTACAATTCCAAGTATGTTTAAAAAATATAAATATTTAACTCTCTTATTTTAAGATATTTTAAAAAAATACAACAGTGATTTATTCGGATACTCTCTTGGTATTGGAAGTCCTGATGTATGGCCGGTTTCATATTTAAATGCAGCTGTACCAGGAGCGGTAGCATCAGATCTTCTTGGACAAGCTAGAGATTTAGTTCATAAGATCAAATCACACTCTGACATAATTGATAATGAAAATGATTGGAAATTATTAAACATCTTTATTGGTGGTAATGATGCTTGCCATTTCTGTAACCATCCACAAGATTCACCAAAAACTTTCGCCGACCAAATTGGAGAAGCTATTCAATTCATTAAAGATAATGTACCAAGAGTTATTGTTTCATTAACTGGAATGCTTCATCTAGAGATGGTTCGTCAAATTGATAGAAATGAATTCTTCTGTCAAGCTTTACATGTTGATGAGTGTCATTGTGAATCAGATTCCAACTATACATCATCTCAAATTTTCAAACTTTGTAATGATATGCAAGATGCTGAAGCTGAACTTATGACTAGTGGGAAATTTGATACAACTGATGATTTTACACTTGTTGTTCAACCATTTCTTAAAAAAACAGTCAATCCACCAAAATTATCAAATGGAACAATTGATATTTCTTTCTTTGCTCCAGATTGTTTCCATTTCAGCCAAAAAGGACACGCCGTCGTCTCATCACATCTTTGGAAAAACATGGTTGAACCAGTTGGTGGTAAAACAGAGCAAGTTGATCTTAGTTCCCCAAGTCTCCCATTAGCTTGTCCAGACAAATCATGTCCATTCATAAGAACAACAAAAAATTCAAAGGATTGTAGTAAATATTATACTTCACCAGCTAACTAAAAAGTCGTACAAGATGGATATTTAAATATAACTGACAATTACATTCTTATCTTTAAGTTTATTAGATAAATTAATAAACGTTATTTTTATGATAACAATGATAAAATGATTCCTTAATCAAACAACACTTTTAATTTTCCTTATTATCAAAAATAATTTTATTTATAGTTCTTTTGTAAATTTTATATAATAGACGGGAGAGATTCTTTTTATTAATATTTTTATTCAAAAAATTATAAAGTTTTATTTGTTTAATTGTTTGCTATAATCATTTTTAAATATTACTTTATATTTATACATATATATTTTAAAATAATGGATATATCACGATTAAGGTTGGGTATTCAAAGTGAATCAATGTCAAATACATCAAGAGATGCCTTGAGAAATTATATTAAACAATTGAGTAAAGATGATATTTTAAAAATTTTGATGCCTTTTAAACAGGGTCTATTACATGAGAAGACAAAATTATACATTGATATAACGTAGGTTATCAAATAAAGACGTGGTTATATTATTTTTTAGTAAAATTTCATTAGATTATGTAATTATACCAATTAGTATTGAAGAATTTCTAAATGATGCTGGTGATGAATGGAAACAATGGTATCATAATATTAAAATTGATCCAACTGAAAGTGTAAAATCATTAGTTGATCAAAGTATATCAAATTTTATACAAAAACACTCAAAAGTTGTTATAAGCGGTGGAAGTAATGATGACTCAGAGGATGATATTTCAATAGATCTACCACCAACAAATTTCATCAAAGAATACGTCAATAAAATGCCCATTCATAAGAAGAAACATCTATTGTCATGTGCAAAGAATGGTCTTATTACCGATACATCACTAATAA
Organism: Strongyloides papillosus; assembly: GCA_005656395.1. Taxonomy (NCBI): domain Eukaryota; kingdom Metazoa; phylum Nematoda; class Chromadorea; order Rhabditida; family Strongyloididae; genus Strongyloides; species Strongyloides papillosus. The sequence goes on from SRSI01000044.1 coordinate 914,023, forward strand.
ATATACCAAATATCAATGGTAGTAATAGCATTGAGATACAATTTAAAAAAATTTTAACAATTATAATAACAGAGAATGAAAATTTAATAAGTCGACAAAAAGAAATGCACTGGTTTCATAAATTATTAACATCTTCACATTTTTCATCTGGTAACTTCGCATCCTCCAACAAATTAGAATGTGATTTAAGAAAACTTCAAGTTGGTAGGCATCATATGTCAATATGGTACACAATAATATTTGCCTTCATGACACTAACAACATTCTGCTCACACATCTGGTCAACTGTTACAAATTATGAGGAGATGCAAAATTTGTTAAGTATAACAATAGGAATCTTAGTTGTTACATCCGCCTTAATATCAGCATTAGTTTATCTAGTTTCTTACATGGTTGCTTTTTTATTTTGCACTGAAAATACACTTAAAGAGAAAGGTTTATCTGATCATATTCCTGTTAATCCATCGCCCATCTATAATTATTTCAGGTAACTTTAAATTATTTTGTAGAAATATTTACGTAATAATAATATTCTTTAAGTGAGTTACACCACTACAAAACAAGGATAAAGATAACAAAAGTTATACAATTTATTTTTTTATGGTATACAATGGGTTTATCAGTTTTTGCTCACGTAAATAGATTAAATATTTATCCAGCCCTTGTTTGCGTTCTGTCTAATGGATTTGGTTTAACATTATTTAATAGGATTGCAATTTTTTTTCGAACCTGTCGTTCAAGTAGTGATGGAAAAATTTTACACGCAAGATGAATCATTATTATTTATATTTTTAATTGTAGATTTGCAAAAAAAATAAATATATAATTTAATAAGATATTTTATCATGCCTCTTTTACGACACCTTTAATAAAATATATATCATTAACCCAGAAAAAATATTAACTTAGTTTAAATGATGCTATTGATAAAGTATATTATAATTTTTAAAATATCTATACAATAAATTTTTATTATAATAGCATTCTTTGACATAAAATTTTTAGATTATTAAGAAGCATTTATATGTACTTTTATTAACTCTTCAATTTCAAGTAATATACATTTACTCATATCATAAATTAGAGTTAATGTTTGTTAAATCATAGCTACTTTAAAAACCATAAAAATATAAGATAAAATATTTGGAACATAATAATAATAAATATCATATAAAGTTACTTTAAAACATCATTAAATAACAATTTATTATTAAAATATAAGATTTCACGAAAATAAGTTCCATCACCACTATGTAGTATTTTTTGAAAATCTGATTTCAATCTCATATATCTCTTTGAAATAATATTTCATATCATCAATTAACTTATTAATAAAAATTATTATGATGAAAAAATAATTTTTAGAGTCTTAATAGATATTATCAATAATTTTGATTAATGATATTTACATAAAAAATGGTAAAAGAAGATGTATCTTTCTAAAACTACTTTTTTATCATCATTTTTTTTTAATTTTTAATATAAAAAGTATGTTGAATTGTTGTTAAGCTTTGTGAAAATCTATATATACATATATTACACTAACAAATTTACCCTTTATTGCATTTCAATATAAATTATCCTTTTGATTTAAAAGTTTCCTACGCAAAATATTGTTGATTTATTCTAATAATAAGAAAATAAAATAGAAAATAGAGAATATTTTAATATTTAAAGTTATTACATTTTTTTGTTTTAAAATATGTGGTACTACCTCCGCTTGCCACAAAATAATGAGTTATAATAGTATTAAGGTTGAATCGTCATTATCAAATTTTAGTTTAAATATCACAAATTATATTACTAAGCTTTTATATTACCTTAATTTTATGAGAATTTTAATTCTGTAGTGATATGTTTATTGAGTTGATCATTATGAGATAAATTAATTATATAATTATGTATGCTATGCATTTTATTTTTAGTATAATTTTATTATTTTTAACGATATATGTACGGTTATTTTTTAGATATTATGGCCCCACCAAGTATCTACGGAGAACCAAAAATTATTCCTAATGATGATGGAACTGTTACTCTTGAGTTCGTTGCCTCAGGTGGAGTTGATAAAGCAAAAACACAATGGTTCTTTGGTGAAACTGATGTAACTTCTGATTCGGGATACAAAATAGGTAATTCTGATGAAGGCGGCAAAAGATTTAAATTCACTTGTCATATTCTTGTAAGTTAAAAGTTTCACAAATTTTTTTCATTAAACCAATAATATTTTTTTAAGAAATTTGATAAAACAAAAGCTGGAGAGTATAAAGCTAAAGTTTTTAGTGCTGATGGAGAGAATAGTTGCACATTTACTGTCAATTGTGGGAGTAAGTTAAAATATCAAATTTCAAATTGTTATTTAAACAAAAAAAATAATATTTCTAGATGCTCCTGAATTTTATGATAAACCAAAGATTGTTCAAAAAGATGATGGAAATGTAATTTGCATTAAGGTTAGAGCCAAATCACATATTGAAATGAAAGCAGAATGGTTTAAGGATGATAAACCAGTTAAAGGAACTGATAGAATTAAGATAAATTCTAAGAAAGATACTAAAGATAAAGACGGTACATTATTCACTCTTGAAATTATTGGACCACAAAAAGATGATGAAGCAAAGTATAAGTGTGTTGTTAAGAATGCTGAAGGTCAAAACCAACAATCCCTCAATTTAGTATTCGGATAATTCATCTACAGCAAAATTTTGTTTTATAAAAAAGTGAATTAATGGCATTTTTAAACTTCCATCTTTTTTATCAATGTTCACAATATTCTTTTAATCTCTCATTTTTGTATTGAAATGACAACAATATTAAATTTTAGTTATATAAAAAAATTTGTGCTTCATTTTTATTTTCTTACTCATTGCAATAAAACTTCTTTTTTTAAAAACATTCAACAGACAATTATTCTTTTATTTTTTTGTTATTTTAATTAATTATATAAATTTAAGATACTAAATAAACTTTAATACATTATATATAAATTAAATGTATACTAACAATACTGGTGAACTGTCACATAAATAAGAACATAGGAAAGAGCATTTAAAACTTAATTTACACATTTTTATGATTGCCTCACAATATATATACCTCCAGTAAGTTTTTAGTAGGCATTCCAACACAGTTAAAATATTATTAATGAGGAAATAATAAAAAGTTATAAAATTATGTACCAACACTCATATTACACTTCCTTTACCCTCTATATTAATATCCGTAAATTAAAATTTATGAGTTTATTACATTTAAATATAATAAAAATAAGTTGGTATTTAAGAGTCCCTTAAAACAATATAAAATAACTTTATAGTTACTGTCAATTTACAAATAAAATTACTACATTTAACATTGCAATTAACACGTTTCTAAATTTAATGAAAATAATTATTTAATTTTATTACAATCTTTAATTGATACATCACCACACTTTGTGAAAATATAACATTTTTTAATTCTAATAAAATGAGTATGAAATTTATTAGTTTTGAAGAAATATGTATTAATTAACTATCTTCATAAGTGGTAGGTGAATTATATTTCCCACAGGACTGAACATTTATGATGAATTTTATGAGTAGTTAATAAGATTCATATATTAAGGTTTAATGATAATAACTCATAAAAATGTTCACAACCATAATATGTTATTAACATATCTCATTATTATATGTATTTTGAAGTCAATCAACAATTGTACTAAAAAAGTTACTAAACTTTTCCCTTATCCTTCTTTACATATAATTAATTATAAAGTGTTAATAAGATCATCCACATAATAATGATTCATGAGGACAACATTTGTATAGATATCTTTATTTATTAATCATACACATTCTTACATGTATACAGTATAATTAATCAAGTGTAAAATTAGAAAATTATTGAAAAATTAATTGATATAATCTTGTGAATGTTAAAAAAAGATGCTTAGACCTTTTGATAAGAAATATTTAAGATGATTGAATGATTCCTCCTGACATTGAAAATAAATAATAATCTTCTAATTAAGGAAACTAAAGAAAGTATCACTTTTATGAAAATTCCTTAAAGAAAAAAAATCATATTAGTGTTAATGTTACTATATAATCTCCAAGGGATAATTATAACACATTCACATACTTTATTAATCACATCACATATTCACAGAATACCCTCTCGTATAGCTTTAAAATATATTGTAATCTAACAGTGTGTAGATCAAACAGAAGCATACTCTTTATTTACCCTTCATATAAGGATTGTAATGCCGTATTATTCTTTTTAAATTTTCCGATTAAGCTTTCCATAAATTTACATCAGTTCATGTCATCTTGCGTAAAATTCTTTTCTTTCCTGTAAACAAAAAATACTACCGACAAAGAACAATGAACTTTTAACTGTAATTGAGATGATATGGTTAATTAAATGATTGACCATTATGAAAATAACAACAGTTGGTGGAAGTACTATAATCAGATAAAATGTTTGTTATGTAATTAATTAAAAATCTTTTTTCATTTTTAAAATAATTATATATATGTATATTAAAGCATATTTTATAAATTTAACATTGCATTTAACCAATGAAAAATTAATTATTGATGGAATTATGTTAAGACAAAAAAATTATATATGTATTTATATTCAATCAATTTCACTATCAATAATTATTCTTCGGAAGGAAATTTGTAAAAAAGAATAAAAAACTCCCACTTAATAAGTTAATTTCCGAAAGAGTTGAAAGGGAAATGAAGTAATATATACTAAGAAATAATTGGTTTAATGAATTCTAAATTTAATAGAACAATTTAAGATGCAATTATTCTAAAGGAGATAAACAAACATTTTTTATTACATTCGACGATTACAGTATATTTAGTACTTGTTTATTTGCTAATACCAGAATAAATAAATTAAGTTGTTAAAAACTGAATTATTAAAATTTTTAATGGTACTGTAATGTGCCAATCCACTAAATATATTTTTTAGAAATTTCGTTTTATATTATTATTTAATAGTCTTTTCTAATTAATTATAAATAATCTTTCTATCTAAATATTATCTTCTATTTAACGAAAAAAGGAAAAATATAGAAGAAACAAATACTATTTTTTTATATTTTCATTATATTAAAAATAATATAATTTATTGTTTGAAATAGGAATTTAGAAATATTTACTCATACTTTAGTATTTCATTATTCTTATTTAATGATCACAAGATGGGTTCTGTTAAAGACTTCATTTTTAATTGCATGAATGATCAAGGCACCATATGTTTACACCATTGTTTCACTTTTTTGTCTACTTGAAATACAATAAAGAAATATTTTGCATTACATGAGATAACTTTTACTATCAATTTGAAGAAATATTTAAATGAGTTATAAAGTTAGGAAGCATTGTAACATAATTACTTTAATATATCTCACAGTCTCTAGGGTTTTGATTTTTCTATTAATTAGTGTACCATACTTAATATTTATCAATTAAGAAATAGTACCTAATTGTAAATGGTATTATTTTGTATTAGTGAAAAGTTGTTATAAAAATTTTAACCTTAAATATTTTAACTCATCAAACTTTTTTCCACTTTTCCCTTATTATATATTACTTTTGTAGCAATAAATGATATTATTAATTTCATTAACAACTAAATTTCAATTTTAATATTCTTTGGTAATTTTAATCATCAAATATTTACAGATAATTATATTGCTTAAATTGAACCATTATTCATTAATATATTTTAACATTATCGTTTTTAATACATTTGAATTATCTTTCCTTATTTACAATAAAATGAAATAAAAAGTATAATTGATAAACTTTCTAAATTATCACACCCTTTGATTATTAAAATTTATATATAATATTCTCTCCTTGTAAGGACAATTATTTTTATACTTAACTTTACCAAATTTAAATATCATAATTAATAGATTAATAATTTTCGTAAACATTACATAATAGAAATATTCAATTTATTAAGAAATACTTTAATTAAATACTTTTATCATCTCCAACTGTGCTTATAATGTTATATTAACTATTTTACTATTCATATTTTTGTCATTAAACACATCTATTGTTCCTTTCCTGAATAATATATCATTTACAAAAGTTTATACTCTAATTGATCAAGAGAAATCTTTCAAATTTTTACTATTATTATCTCATTCTTCTCCAGATCATCATATTTTCACTTTTTAAAAATTTATATAATATTATATATAAATTAATACATTAGCTATATTCTTAATTAACGAAAGTATTTTAACAAAAATCATAATATATATTTTATAGAAAAAATTTTTGTCTCCTCTACATTCATTTTCGATTTTAAATGTTATCATAAAAATTTTTTCCGACTATTATACCTCTTTTTTTGTTATTAAATATCATTGATGACAACATTATAAATTTATTCTCAAAAATTTTCATATTAGTAGTTGATTATTAATGAGAAATATTTTAGACGAAGTATATTTAAATTGTTGTATGAGGTATTTTTATTATTATAAAGATTTATTATTGAAAGTGAATAATTATTATTTTATATTAAAATAATCGTTTTTTCCATTACGTATTTTAATTTAAGATGATTCATTCTAAATTTCTTTACTATATTATCATTATACAATAGACAATTTTTTTTATTATTACTTATTATAAATGCATAGTATGTTTTAAATAATCTCCTTTTTTAACGCTCTTTAAATAAAAATATATTTTCATAACGCACTCATGATTTTCCTTATAAGATTAAATAAATTTAATTCAATAAAATAATTATTTTTACCAAATTTTTATACGTATAAATCTTGATTATTAAATGTATTAGCAGGAAACAAAAAAAAATTTAAAAACATAGCCAATAAGATGCTTCCGCCTTTCGAAGAAACGGGTGGCAATTGAAGGTGGAGTTATATACAAGTTTTATTATTATTCATTATAATATATTTTCATTATATGTTGCCTGCCATTCACTAAAGCAACTGCGTGTAACCAATAATAAAAATAACATTTTAATTAATAATTTTCTATATTAAGATAATTTATTTTTCAATTTTAAATTAATATTTATTCTCAGGTTTAAATAAAAAAAATTTATATTTATATATTAATATATACACATCTATCTATATTCATTCGTTCTACAACAATCATATTTTGTATATGAAAAAAATTGACTTGATGCCAGGAGACGTGATAACAGATCAAACTAATAAAGAAACACCTAAATCTATACGAAAATCTGCTTTCAATGTAGAAGATTTACTGTCCTCGAGTATTGAAACAAAAATACCAAGTTCCTCAACATCAGGATCACCAATACTATCAACATCACCAATAGATTTACCATCAACAGTCATCTCATATCCATTACCAACTACAACAACAACATCAACAACAATACCAGATTTATCAAGTTTAATGTTAGCAAGAAATAATACTTTAGCATCCTTAACAAATCCAAATGCCAATTTACTTTTAAATTATGCGCAAAATCTTGATCCAACGACAATGTTCCTACTACAGGCTGCAACTTTACAACAAAATCATCAAATAATATTTAATACTCCAAAAAGCGATTCATCTCCACCCCACTCAATTAGTTCATCCTCACCACCACAATATTTTGGTTCCTCACAATTACAGTGTACTTTAAATAACAAAAATTCATACTCTGATGAAAGATCATCCTCCTCAAGTATGTTTAGACTTTTTTTTATACTTTATATTTATTTAAATAATAATTATTTTAAGATGATGTTAAAGATAACAGTGGTTTATCAAAATGTATGTTACGTAAACATAAAAATAATCGTAAACCAAGAACACCATTTTCCTCACAACAATTATTATCATTGGAGAGAAAATTTCAACAAAAACAGTATCTGTCAATTGCTGAGAGAGCTGAATTTAGTGCATCACTTAATCTAACAGAAACACAAGTTAAAATATGGTTTCAGGTAAGATATATTCATTCATATACAAAGTTACTATCAAAAAATTTTAATTTATAACATATTGTAATAAAGTGACAAGTATTGTTTTATAATTAAACAGTATTGCGTGATTTGATTAACCATGAAAAGATTAATATTATGATATAGTCATCAAAAAAGAGAATAATACTTTAATATATTATAGTTTATTAGGATAAGATTACGAGTTATTGAGTAAACATTTAATTAGAGCTTAACTGTCACATCATGGTAATTAAATTAAGATATTTTATGATAAACAAAAAGATTTTATGAAAATCTTTTTAATTATATAATATGTGTAATATATTGTAATTAAATTGATAGCAAATGAAATATATACATATATAGATATGCCATTTTTACTTTTGTTTTTACTATTATTTAATTAACCAATTTACGGAAAAAATATTTTTTATTATAGTTTAACTTTTACTACTCTTATAGAGTTTAAAATTCTATAAACAAGTTTATTGGTTAATAAATAAGGAGAATCTTAAAATATTATTATTGTTATAGGAAATTTTTCCCCCATCATCTGTCATTAACAATATACACAATCATTTATAACATTTTAATTCATATCTCAGCATCATCCATTTACATAAATATAGCTATTGTTTTAGAAGTTAAAAAGAAAAATGAATGAGTCATTTCGGTATGCCTTAATCATACTTTTTAAAAATAAACATTAGTATTAATTTATAGTTAATCAAAAGAGTAAATTTTATATAATTATATAAAGTTATTCAAGTTTAATTTTATTTTCTTTGTTTGACTTAATATTAAGGAAGATAAAAATATTTGAGACAATGGAGGAAAAATGATAAGTACATATGTTGAGTTATTTTATATTTAAAAAGGGACCTTTAAAATTTTATTTTTTTAAGGAATATAAAAAAAATTTAACATTTGAAGGATAGTGTGGAAATTCATTTACAATATTGGTAACTCATTAAGTATTCTTAATTTACTAATATAATTAGTTATTTTAATAAGTATACCGTAATTCATTCATAAATTATGTTAACCGCTAATTTAATTGACTTTTGGGAGTTGACTTATACAATTCTTCTTTGAATTATAATACTTTACATTGTTAATAATAATTATTTTTGTAATCAATATTTTTTATAACTTCTTAATATAAGTAATAATACTTAATAGATGGTAAATTATAATTGTTTATCTGTAATAAAAATAAAATTCAAATTCAATAATAAAACAGCTGTTTGTAAAGGAAAATATGCATAATATATTTATAACATGAATAAAGATTCTTTTATATATTATACATCTTAAAAGATTCTATATTGAAAGTTATATATTTTGAAGGTGAATATTAGATGATAAATTACTTTATATCTTTTAAGATGTACTAAAAGTTACTTTCTTTTGTTACACTTTCATTGTATAAATATTATTTTAAGAGTTACTCTCATTAACTACTTATATCTTCAACATAAAATCAATTAGTAAATTACCCTCATCATTAAACTTTTTAAAAATAATATAAGGTGGGTAAATTTGTTATCATATTAGCTACATGGTTTAACAAAATAAATTGCTTTTTAATGCTAATTTATAACAATTATCCTTCGAGACAATTGCCAATTGTTGTAAAGGTCTAATTCTTTGATTAAAAGGTGTCAGAGCAGGTAGTTATAATTATTAACGACATAAACATTTTATTAAGCTCAATTGTTAATGATGATTTCTTAATGTAAATTTCATTACTTATACTTTATAATCCAATATTATTAATCCTTTAAAAATAATAATTATCAGAACATCAATCTAGATAAAGAAGTATAATAATATTACTTAACGATAAATTTTCAACCATAGTTAAGAAGTACATAAAAATATATTTCCACAATAAAATCACAATAGAAAAAAATTTAATCTGTCTTTTTCTATTTATAGAATCGTCGTGCTAAATCAAAGAGGTTACAGGAAGCTGAAATTGAAAAGTTAAATTTGCACAAGCATCAGCTATAGCAACAGCAGCATCACTTGCAGCAAATGCCGGTAGTGTTGTTGATCATTCAAAAGCATTCATGCAATTTGCGTACCCAACCACTCAACAATGGTGAAATATACAAAATATATACTAAATGGGCGTTGTATAAAAAATATTATTTAGATAAATCATTTTACTTACCAGGAATTATGCTGGAAAATGATATGAAATTTTTTTTAATCAGACAATATTATATGGAATGACAAAAATATTATACATATCCCGAATATTTTTATTTGATAGACAAAATACACTTCTTTTTTAATTATAAATTAAACGCTAATTCAATTTTACATTTTAAAAAAAATGACATATTACTAGTTTTTAAAAACAACAATCATTGTTCTCATTTTACTTTTTTTTTCATTTTAAAATGAGATAATGATAAATTATAACTTCTTTTTTTGCTACACCCATATACAAACACAATTTAGCTGTCTATGAATTTTATAGAAACAAATACTTTAAGCTTGGCTATTTTCGCTTTTAACAATTAAATTACGTATTTTATATTGTCGTTAGTTCTTTATTTGGCTATATATATCTTTTTGGTGATTGAAAGTAATATTTGATTTTCATATGAAAAAAATATATTTTGGATTGATGTTGTTATCAATGTCGTAAAAATATATATACTAAAATTTTTTTTTATAAAACTTTTTTTCAATTCATTGATTTTTTTAATTTAGATCTGTCAATTATTGTAAATAACATTTTTTTGTTGTATTTTTAATATATAAAATTACCTTTAATTAATTGCTTTAAAAATATTATTATTATTTATTTATTAAAAGTTTATCAATTGTGATGAAGAAATTTCAATTACATTTACTTTTATACTATGATAATAAAATATACTGTAAAGTATTTTAGTTTAAAATTCTAATAATTAGTAGTTAAATGAATTAATTATTGTTTTATAATAGATCAATTGTTAAATCATTTTATTGTTTTGAAATTAATAAATAATCGTAAAAACCTTTATAATACAAACACTTAAAATTAATATTTAAAGTATAATAGTAAGATAAAAAGTGATACTCAAAATGATGTATAAATTGTTGTTTTAGCATTTGTCATATTGTAATTATGTAAAACACTTTTTAAATCACGACATCCTGGAGCCGATAATGTAAGAACAAAAGGAATTACTTGTTAAAAATAACAAATTTGAAAGGCATTTTCTTTATTATTTAATGTTGGAGAGATATAATAAAATTTAGTTTAATACACCATTAATTACCTTCAAGTTTAAGTTAAAACAAATAATGATAAAAAAAAATATTAAAAATTAAGCGAAACATATAATAGAGTTATTACACATTAACATATTTTTAAATATATTCGTTTTTTTATTTAGCCACATAATATTTATAACATAAAATTTGCAAAATAGTATACATCTACTACTAGGAGATTAAAAAAACACTTTTGATTTACTTTGTTATCACCTTGTTTTTAAAACAGCCATTAATAAATGTCTAAAACAATGTCGGAATGTTAAAAAGAAATATTATAAGAGATAATTTAATAAATAATTTTAAATGAACTACAAGGTAGTTGTTAAATGTGAGAGTTTAAAAAAAATAGGTTAATTAAAAGGATTTAATGTATGTTTATTGCATTATAGATATTACTATCATTTAGAAGAATTTTTAAAGAGGTGATTTATTATAAGCTTGCATCAGACAGTTTTATGATCTATAATCAAAACAAATTTTTTAGAGCCAGAATTTTTAATTGTATGCTGAGATGAAAGTTAATAATCAGTATTATAAGGGATAATGGAAAGTTTTAACATCTTAATGATAATGATATGAGAAAATAACAATAATAAAATGATTTTTTTATGTTAGTTAGATTGTTTTGTTATTAAAAATTGCAAATATCACAGCATTTTTAAGAACTACATTAGCCTGTCTTTTTAAAACAAAGTTGCACAATTTTGTAAATAGGTAAGCTTTCCACTTTTTGGAGGTTGCCATGGGGACAAAATTATGGAGCTACAATTTGCCTTACTTAAAATTAAAGCTTTCCTTTATATTTATTGTATTATTTTAATAATTTTATTGAATAATGAAAAACTCAAAAATATCACCATCGGCACAGGTAATTTAACATTTATTTATAAAATATTTACACTCACTTCTAGTCATACCTTGAGTCCCTACAACAAGAAACAAGAAAATTACTAGCTCAAAAACAAGGAACAAATACGTTATCCAAAAATAACAATCAAAAAAATAACCAAAAAAAACAACCCAAACACCAAAGCACAACAATATTATCTGAATCAATACATACAAGTGATATTACTTCATCAATCGACAGTGACATTCTTGATGAATCACTTAAAAGAACAATTAAAAAGAAATCCAAAAACAAAGATTCATTAACCCCTACAAATAGTAATGAATTTTCTTCAAATCAGAATGATACTGAGAAAGGAAATGATGATTTATCTGATAGTAATCGTTACTCAATTACTTCTATACCTGCTGAGAAGTACCTAAAAATGATTAGGTATTCAATTGATACATCATTATTTATGGGAACTAAAAATGATGTTAACTCAGATGAAATAAGCCCATTATCATCAACTTCAAATATATCAAATAAAATTGCTAATAAACCATCCAACCATAGTAATGGTAAAGTACCTAATATTAATAGTAAGGATGTTAAGAAACTAAGAAATAATTTTAAAATTGGAAGTTTGGTTAGTAGAAATCAAAGGCAAGAAACGATTATGGAGGCTAATGATATAGGTAAGAATGATAATACTGAAGATAAGACAATTAATAAAGAGAAGGTTATTTTACCAATGTCAGTATTTAGAAAACAACGTATGGTTTTTGGAGAAACAAAAAGTAGAAATGATAACAGTCGCCACTTTTCAAGAAGAAATATAAGTTTTAGTTCCTCTATATCCGAGAGTATTAATTCTAAAGTGGAGAGAAGTAGTGAATCTTCCTCAATTTCTACTGTTAAACATAATTACAAATTATCAAAAAAAGATACTACTTCAACACATACTTCATTAAGTTCAATTTCCTCTTCAAAAAAGGTAACAACATCAACATCTAGTGTTACGACAATCCCAACAACAGATACTTCCTCGGTTACTTCGTTATCTTCAACGTCAAGTACGGAAGATTCATCAGATGAAACATCATCTTCAGAAACATTAACAACCTTTTCACATTCTACTTCCACAACTTTGACAAAAAAACAAGAAACTACCGACGATACAAATGACTCTTTCGATGAATTATCAAGCATACATAGTTACATGAGTGAAAAATTAAATAACGTTGATATCAAATATAATTCAGAAGATAGTGATAGAAGTTCCCAGCAGTCATTTTACTCCATTCCCGAGGATAATTCCAATAATGAAGGGAAAAATATTTATCAAAAGAACGGAAAAACAGTAAAATTCCAGAACCGTCTTAAAGACACTAAATTGGAGATTAATGGATACCAAAATAAGCTGTCATTACTTGAAGACAAAAAAAACATTAAATTTAACAAAGATGATGTACTAAAAAATATACTCTTTCCATACATTACTAATCTTAAAAATACATGGATAAGGAGAAACGATTATCTGATATAATTGAAAAGAACCTTTATAGCCTTTATTGTAAAAATTCAACAGAAAGGGCACTTGAAAATGTCTTTACACAATCATAAGGATCATTTAATCTACAAATTATATTAATATTAATTTAAATTTTTAAATAAATTATAATCTCTCCTTCTATTGTTGAAAACGTAATTTATGTTTTAACAAAAAAATAATAAACTTTCCTTATTGTTACATTTAACATAACAATAAGAATTAATATTGTTATTTTCCTCATAAATTATATAAAGAATCTTTGTTTTAATGGAGTGTAATTAAAATATCAAATAATTTTGTGTACATATTTTACATTGCTTGTAGATTAAGGAAATAGATTATATATAAATCATGATTCTTCATCTGATATTTTTAAATATACATTACATTTTAATGACTTTAACTTTTAATAACATTGTCATTGTATTATTATTTTAAGAAGATGATTTATGTATTTTCATGTTAATCATTGTTATGGTCATTAACTTTATCTCCTTTAAATAAGTAAATAAAATTAACTTAAGATCTTAAAGTATTACTTTTTAGATGGTTGTATAAAGAAAATAATAGATAAGGAGAGTGGATAATTTATATTTTTTGGTGTTTGATAAGTCAAACATAATTATTTTAGAATCCCCCCTATCTCATTTATAAAATTAAAATATAATAATTAAAAATCATCTATCCCATCATGTATGATCTTTTTTAATGGTATGTTTTATTTAAGGAAAACATTGTTCCTTTTTATAATAATTCTTTTTATTACAATAATCAGGATATCTATAAAAACATTAATTCATAATATCATATTTTATTTGAAGCCTCCCATATTTGCCTTCCTTCCAATTCATTTCTCTTCCTCTCCTATATCATTTATACTTTCCATAACATTCATTTCTCCATCTAATTCTATCTTAATGCTCATAATCTATCCTGACACTTGTCCTTCCAAAACCTTATGTTATCTATTTTTCTTTTTTATTATTCTTTTAATAAATAACATAATAGATTTTACCCCTTCATATGGATAACTTTTTGGTGGATGACATTCAACTTTTTCACCACAAACTTTTTTTACTCCTTTATTTTTATCTCCCCTCTCCTTATTTATACCCACACATATGACATTGATGATATATTAAGATGTTAAATGTCAAAAATTTTTCCCTTACATTATTTTTATACTATCACTTTCCATTAGTTAAAATCTTTTATCATCACTTCCATTTTTCTCCTTCAAAACCAGCGACATTACCATCATCATCATCAATTATCATTTATATAATTTTTTTTACTTTTTCACACATTATAATCATTTAAAATGATATATCTACGAAGTTATTAATAGCGATATATACCACAATTTCTTTCTAATAAAATCTCATGTGTTCATTTACATTCAAAAGGTCATTTAGGGTGGTGGTATACTCCTCAACCTTATTAGACATTTATTTTTCTTAAAAACTCTTCAAAAAGAAATCATAAATGTTGGCCTTTACAATAATCCGTTAAAACTTTTAATTTATCGGCTTATCAAGACTAAATCTATTGTATACTGCCCCACATCAACAATCATCCCTTTTTTCTTACCCTTACTCTCCACTATCATTATCCTCTCCTCTAATAAATCTTTTTGCGCATTGTTTTCATAAAATTACTTTCTCTTTTTTATTATTATTAATATATTTAATATATCTCTATCAAATAATATATGCATAAAAAAATTTTTTTAAGGGATCAAGGAAAACCGACGACAAAAGGAATTAAATTATATCTTTTTTAGTTATTATAGTTTCTAATGAAGTCCTTTATTATCATAAAAATACATTTTATATGGACTTTTTACAATGTTTTTGTAATTAAAAACTATTATTATCCTTTTATTCTAAAATTCTTCTATGCTTTTTGGAGAATGTTATTATATTACTTATTTAATAAACAATATTTTATGAGTTAAGTATAAAGTTTTTATCGTACCTATTTAAAACCTTTTTTCTTATTGTTGTTTAATAAAAAGATTATTTACACTAAAATTTGTAGGCTTTTTTTCAATTTATTAATTTATTACTATTAAAATTTCTACATTGTTCGCTTTGAAGTATTCTCTAAGTTATTAAGTGATTTTGTCATTTATAATAATTTAAAATATTTTGTTTGATGGAAATCTTCCTTGCTAACATTTTTACTCACCCCTTTTACACTAAAAAAATTGTAGAAGCAATACCTTAATTTAAAAATGTCTTTTACTTAAAATAGTATTATTTATTTTTATACTTGTCACTTTATATCTAAAAGATTTATACATAATTAGGGGGAGTTGATAAAATTGTATAATAGGAATTGTATCAAATTGCATTGAATTAAAGACTATTTAATCTTCCCTTTTTTAAATTTTATATTTCTTTAAAAAGTTTAATATAATAATGAGGATCATCTATCAAAATTATACTAAATTTTTTTATTGAATTAAATTAATTTTAATGATATTTAATTGGTATGAAATAGTATTTCTTTTTAAACTTTATTGTATATCAAAAACCTCTAAAAATTTTATTACTCTACCAGAAAGTTATTAAATTGTATTTTACAAAAATATTTCCACCACTACTTTTTTTAAACTTTCATTTGATATTTATAATAAAAGAAAAATAATTCACTTTTAAAAATCTTAATTTTATATGATCATTAAATTTGAGAGTATTTTTAATTAACTTATAAACATAATTTGTTAAAAAAACTACTTTTATTATGTTCCAATATATTTATCTTTTTAATAAAATTATCTATTATAAATCAAAGATAGAGTGAAAAAAAACTTTTCCATAACATAGGAATAACGTTATAGTGATCATTTCACATAGTTTAATACATTAAAATTACTTGTAACTACTATAATTTTACAGCAAAAAAAAACTCATTAATTTTTTAAATTGACTGACCTACATACTTTTTTTGAAAGCATTTTTTGTCTTCAAATCTCTTACAGTTTTATGTTATATCACTACTAATTAAATATATAAATTTTTTTCCTTACAAAAATACATATATCGAAAATATGGAGTGAGAAGGGTTATCTTTACATTTCCCTAAAGCGAATTTCATACTTACAATCATTTTTATATTTTTTATTCCTTAATACATATTTATTTTATACAACAACCTTAGCACTTGTCATTTGATACTAAAACTGATAGCATTTTTATTACAGTGTGGAGATAAAATCACTCTCCTAAAAGTACTTCAAACTATATATCCAATTTCTTGAGGATTTTTATGTGTAAGATTTAAATTAAAAATTTTTTATTCTTCTTTAAACTATTGTATTAACTACAATTTCCATAAACTTTTTTTAATAAATTATTTATAAGATTCTAATTATATGATTATAAATATTTATTTTTAGTAATCACTTTTATTTTCAAAAATATACTATTCATTATCTGCACGTTTTAATTATGTTTTGAGAATAAATAATCTCCTCTAAGTATTAAGTAGTTGAAAAGAATTTACCTACACCAAAAAAGGACTCTTCATGTTTGAGAGTGTATTAAAATTTCTTCTTATACAATTACATAACATTTTATATACTCATAAAAATGATCATTGATAGTATTACATAACTTTTTACTATTCTTTTTATATACTTTGTTAATTACCTTTCCACCTTTGTACAGTAAAACTACTAATCCACTATATTTATCTATCTTATGTAAAGAATGAAAAAAGGGAGTTTCGCTTTCTTTTTGATTAAATTTATTAGAATAGCATAAGATATAATATGTATGTTTTTATAGTATTAATAATAATATTAGAATCTTTTCATTGAACCGTCCACACCCATTAGTAGTTTATTTGATGATGATAGTATATTATTATTAGCAGTTAGTGTTATATTATTCGTTTACTTTTATGACATATAAACAATAAATATTTTACTATTGGAAAATTAAGTCAATGAAAACATAAGGTTCCACTTTTGAACCGTTAAATATATATCACTAACTTTTATACATTTATCTCTTTTGTTCCTCAATTTACCAAATAATTTCATTATACAAAATCTCTTTTTGATCACTTTTGTAGTATAAAACTTAAATTGAATTGTTACCATTTCAATTTAATTTATTACCTTTTTGATATTAAAACTTTTACCAAATCATTTTAATTTATTTAATCTATAATTAAAATTTCTTTAAACCCAAATACTTTTATTATTATTAAAGTAGTATTATTAAATTAAAAATTATTATCAAAGTATACATATTATAATTAGTATTATTATCATCATCATTTAACATTTAATGATATATCTATTTTTTTTCATATTTATTAATGATAAAATATTAAGAATTATTGATATGATATATAACATTTTTAACACCTTAAACTAATTATTTATGATTAATCTTCTGCTATTGAATACAAATTTATCTGTCACAATTAGAACAATACTAACCTTCATATATTTTTCAATGACACTACCACAAAAAAATTTATGTTTCCTTTTATTTTAACTCAATTTCTGTAATGTAATCACTTTATTTTAAAAGTTTATAGTACATTAGTTAACAAAAATAATAAAAAAGAATCTTAAATGATCAACAAAGTTTATGTTTGGATATCATTATATCATAATAAAAAAGTTTATTTCCCCTCTATTTATTTATAATGATTATTTAAAAATTATTAAAATCAAAGAAAAAAGATAGTCAATTGAAAATTTATACTCCTATTAAATTAACTTTTTCACTAAAAATTTTAAGTTGATATATGTCTTTCAATATAATAATCTAAAAGATAACAGTTAAAAATATAAAAATTTTATTTCATCCATCAAAATTATTTTAAAATATCTTTGAGTAAATATATCAACTAATATCTATATTGTAAAGTATAAATATATAAAATGTTTTTACCTTCATTAAAACCACAATATTACCTCTGGATGTGAAGTGATATTAAAATATATTACATGGTATTCTTTTTTAATATTTAGCAGATGTGATAGATTTTATAATAATCACAGTCTCCTATATATTTCCCCTCTCCATCTGTGAACCACAAATTAGTAAATGTGAAATATATATATAAATTCATAAATATGCAATTTTATTGTGAAAGCATTAATTCTACTACTTGTTTACGTATTCTTTTTGGCAAAAGTAAGAAATAGATAATGTAATTATTATCAGATGATTGACATAGGTGAACTTTAATAGTTCGCAGCTTTAAATACTCCTCTCCCTTATTTTTTTATCTTTAATTACATAATTTTTCTTTTTTATATCATCATCTAAAATGTATTCTTATTCTCTTATAACAAACATACACCTTCTAATTTAAACTTCATCCATCATTATTTATTGATGTTACTTGATAGTATCCATAATTAGCATAACAATGTAAACATTTAAACTCAAATCAATCATTTGAATAGGTTGTGTTACTAATACGTTCTAACTATACAATTTATTTTTTTTGTATTTCGCCATAAATAATTATACATAAACAATAGTTTAAACTTTTCAAATCATATTTCATATATTTTATTTAAAAACACATATGTAAGTATTTGGTACCATAAAATACATATATTTTAGTAGATCCTTTTAATAATTAATAAAATACCATATATATATTTTTTGTCACATTTATTGCATAAAATAAAATATTTGTTATTTAATATTCTATTTATCAAGAGTATAACTTATCTTAAATTTGTATTTTTAACAATTAATTTTCCACTTCTAATACATAAAATATCCTTTCTTTAATTTATAACTATTTTTATGTACATATAAAAAGTTTAGTAACAAAAATATACATATTATCCTTATTCAGATACTATATTCATTTTTACTACTCCCAAATACTTTACCCTTGATTTTTGTCAACTACTAACCCACTATATCAAAAGACAAAATTCAATTTCCTTCAATACAAATTAGTTTTTATAAAAATTAAAAATTTTTACATCTATCCTTATTAATCACCACCAGGAATTACCATTTACAGTCCTCCTTTTTCATCTCCTTGTTAAAAAGAATAAAAATTAAGATGATACCAACCTAATTTATCATTTTCTTATTTTCTTTCTACTTTTCACATCGTCAATTCTTTAAATAATGAATCCCATGAGTTATATATATTGTTTCATCATCCAACAAATATTTATTCAATCAAATAAAACTAAAAATTCATTAAATTCTCCCTTGGTGACAAAAGTTTTGTCCTTATTATTTTTGTAGTTGTAGTATGACAACAACATATATACAAAAGACTATTCCTGACATCTATGAATATATATCTTTATATAAATTTTGATATCACTTTTATATAAACTTATTTTTATATCAATTCAATTTACCAAAATATAATATGATTTTGTTGTTTAAATTTCCTTATCTATATGACCTTTTACTATCAATTTTATTAATGTTTGCCAATTCCTCCTAATACCTTTTCCTTTTTTATAAATAATTCTCAAATTAAATTCCTGTAATATATTGATATGATTATCTTTTAATATCAAAAGGAACAACGCCACAATCATTTTAAAAGATGGAAAAAAAAGATTTTGACATGGTAATTAAGTTATTTTTATTAGGAATCATAAATCTTATTTCTTTTGATTATCAAATACCCTACTATTTTATTGTTTTCTTTTTTTATTACAATTATTATTTTTATAAATACACCTCCCTCCATCAAATCACCATATTTTTTGACCTTTTACTCTCATTCTCCCATAAATTACATATATATATATCAAACATATTTATTTTTTTATCATTATATAAATTTAACAATTTTTTATTACTCCTGTTATTTTAATTAAATCATAAAAAATACAAAAATTGTACAGGTATAATTTTTATTACTTAATCATAAACATTTTTATGAAACTTAATTTATTAAAATATTTATTTAGGTGTTATAGTAAAAATTGCACATATAATTTAAATAAATCAAAAGTTATTGTGTTAAGTAAAAGTAAATATAATTTTTATGATGGGGAGATAAATTATTATTACTTATTTGAATATTAATAGAAAGTGCCTTCAAAACATTTTACACTTTACTTCCTATTTATAGTAAGGAAATATCATGATACGGTTAATGATACATAGAACATCTGTCGAATATGTATTAAAATATGTTTCATTTTCATTGTTTTTATTCCTTCAATCTATTCTATCTTTCTTCTCTATCTTCATCATCCTTCTTCCTATACAATTTATTAAAACATTTGATAGGTCTTACTTAGGAGAAGACAGATTTAGTTTGTTTAATCTAGCTATCATAATTATTTCTTTTTCATATCCTTAAGACGGTTCTTAAACTAATCTTGAAGGTATCTTATGTTTAGGGTATTTTTATAAACACACTTCATGTATTCATTTTTAACATTCCATGTTTTATCTATTTAACTTCCTTCAATTACATATTATATGAAGAACACTTCATTTTAATTATTCAGCTGATCATCTACTATCTTTCCCCTTCTACAAATCCCTCAATTTGAAGAGGTGAAAAAAATAAGGCTTTAAAAAATGAATATAATTTAAGTGGTGTTTACTTTTGTTATTTTAATATCGCCATCTGAGATGTTAAGTTGTTGAGATGAGAGATAGAAAAGATTACACCTTTTTTCATATAGATCACTCTTTTTTATATATCATTAATGGACAGTTGCCTTTTTTAATCACTTATTTAATAATTATAATTTTATATTCCTCCATCTATTACATTTTTTGATATTCGTATCATCTTAAAACAACTTATAATTATTATATTACTAATATCAATTATAATTACAGAAAAAAAAATTGTAGAAAAAATATCACATTTGGTATATTTTAACAAATGATCTTTTTATCATCATCCTTTATTTAATAATGAGACATTAAAATATATAATAATTATTAGAATAATGGTTCTTTATGTTTTAATATATTACAATTGATTTGTCTCATTATTATTAAGCTTAACTCTTAAAATTATTAATACTTCCCTTGAGAATTTTTGTTAAAGTGATGGTGTATAGGAGGAAGAGGAAAATGAGACAGGATGATGAAGGAAAGTTAAAATAGACTTATTTTGATTTTTAAATGATTTCTTGACAAATATTGTCATCACTATAACTCTCCTCCAATAACATAGTACATTTCATCAAAAAGACATCAATCCCCAACAGGATGGTTGTTATTAATAAATATATATAATACCTTTGTTACATTATAATATATTTATTCTTTAGAAGGCCAATCATTTATAGATAGATCTTGAAAAATTATTAAGGATAATAGGAGTAAAATTTAATTTTATACTACACACACATACAAACAAACACTCCCTATAACTCCCCTCTGTCAATCTCTGTTCAATTTTCAAAGATAATTATTATTGAAAAGTTAATTATTTTTATAGAAAGATGATATCCTTAACAATTACTCACAATTTATAATAAATGTAAAAAATTTAGATTTAAACTATTAAAAACATCAATCATATTAGTTGTCTTTTAGGCAAAATTACTATTGTCAATCTTTTAACACCCTAATTTATAAAATATAATTAGCGGTTCAATGTGATGTCGTTAGGTATTTATAGGAGGATAACATTTTACTAATTAAATATCTTAAGTCTTTATTTGTTCTTTTTATCTTACAGTCAGAAGAGAACAGGGAAAGACGATTTACTTATTATTATACCTAAAAGATTTTATGACTTTCTCATTAGTAATCTTTTTATACTTTTTAGATTATATTTTTTTACAATAAGATTAAACTAATTATAATATTGAAAAAACAGACAAACCATAAAAAGTTTTCATTATTTGTAACTTTTGTTTTCTACTTATTGAATAATTTATACTCTTAATATATGATGGCTGGTGTATGTTCTGCTGGAGCTGCTTCACTTGTCAGGATTTATGCAGATAATCGGGCTCAAAATAATAGTGATGATGATTCTGGATGTTCTTTGGAGGAGTATGTTTGGGTACCAGAAGGCGTTCAACCAGATATGGTATGTTATCTTCCTATATAAATAAATGTATCTTAATTGAAATGTAACAATAATAACTATTAAAAATGTAGATAGATATGTATAATTTATTTTATTATTACATATCATTCATTAAATATTACAATTATTAATTTATTTAATTATAGATTCATATGTATTTCTCATCACTTCCCGATAATCGTATTCCATATGCTAATTCTCCTGGTGAGAAATGGCGTAATGAACAACTTATATACCAAAATCCACCACAAGATTCACATGCAAAATATTGTGGTTATTTATCATTGTCAGAGGAACGAGAATTACAAAGCTTTGTAGAAAGGAGAGAAGATGAATGTTTAGGGAGGGGGATTGTAGCATTTGTCCCAAATATCAACTCATCACCATTAAAATGTCATTTTTGTAAAGGAAATTTTAAGAAAAATGAAATTGCTATAAAAGCAACTAATTTTGATAAAAATATTTTTTGGCATCCTAAATGTTTTCAATGTAATCATTGTGAAGAATTATTAGTTGATTTAGTTTATTATAAATATGAACAGAATATTTATTGTGGGAGACATCATGCTGAGTTATTTAAACCACGGTGTTCAAAATGTGATGAGGTAATTTATAAATAAAAAACTAACTTTATAATAATCCATTTTTTTAAGCTTATATTTTCATATGAATGTACAGAAGCCGAAGGTTATGTATGGCATATGAAACATTTTATATGTGTCTCATGTGATTGTCAGTTAGGTGGACAGAAGTATTTAATGAAGGATGAACAACCCTTTTGTATACCTTGTTATAATAATTCATATAACTTAATTACCTGTAATACATGTCAAAAAGAAATAATCTCTGACAAACCGCACATCACACAAAGTACCTTTCATTGGCATGCTGATGAGAGATGTTTTTGTTGTAGTGTATGTGACAAAAATCTTTTAGGGAAACGATATACTTTTGTTAATTCTCAATTATTTTGTGAAAGGGAAGCATGCCGTAGGATGGAACGTGCTATGTCACAACAATCATCATCGAGTGTACCCTCATTACTATCTAATGGTCATTCTGGAGGCACTAAAAGTAAAAATTCTAATGAATCTTCACCTAATCTACAAAATCATAATTTAACATTCGATAGTCAAGCATCAACTGTTAGTATTAAAAGTTCAAAATCATTACCATCATCAAAGCTTAAACAGGTAGTGGTGAAGACTGAAGAGGAAAATAACGGAACAGATGGTGGAGGTGAAAATATTTATGAAACATTATTGCCATGTTCCTCTTCCAATTCATCATCTCGTGGATCATTAATTTACCCTAGTTCAGTGACCTATTGTAATTATTATGTTAGTGAAAAAAATTATCCTCCTCAACCACCAATATCAAGTCATCCCACCAAACAAGGTGTACGTTTTATTGAAGATACTAAGAGTCATCCTAAAAATACTAAACAACCAAATGTTGTCAAAGTTAGTAATAAAAAGTACGATCATCCAAAGGTTGTAGGAGAGGAGAATCATTATGACAATGATCCAACTCTTGATTATTGTTCCTCTTCTGACAGTGATCCAGATGATGAGTACCTTACAAATTACCTAGCAGTATCAATGGATACATGTAAAATTTCTCCAAAAGGGCATCCCAAATTTAATATAACGCAACATCCATATAACAATCCATTTATAAAGATGGAAATGTATGATAAACAAAAAGTGTTAACAAAGCAAATAAGCAAATCATCATATAATGTTCCAACAAATGTTATTAAACCAAAAAAGGCTAAAAAGAAAAATTCAGGAAGAAGTTGTATTGTTTCTTAATTATTTTTATATTTTTACTATAATATTATATTTAATTGAAGTAAAAGTTATTAATGCTTTTTTTGGTTGAAAATCATTTTTATCAAATAAAAGATATAATGTAATCAAATTTTTTTCAATTAACAATGTTTATTTTATTTTTGAAAAGGTCTTTTTGACTATGGTAATTTGATAAATTCCTACAAAGTTAAGTAATTTTAAAATGTCAAATGATATATGTCTTTTTATTGTTACAAATCATTTGATTTTTATAATAGTTAATTTATGTTTTTTGGAGTACATATATTGACTTTTATTGATAACCAAAAAGAAAAGTAACCTAATGTATTTGCTTCGTAGTCCTGCTGATTTGTTATAAAAAATTAGTCGTAAATATGATTGCAAATCATTTTATTATCATTTATATCAATAAATTTTATGGTGAGTAAAATTATTAATCACTAAAAAAATATCTATAAAAATACTAAGAAAAAAAGGATGAAATTTTCTTTATTGTTCAATCTATCAATTGTAGAAAAGGTATTTGAAAAGATATATTGTATTAACCTTTATTTATTTGAATGAGTTGTTATGTGTATATTTATGTGAATGCATATGTGTGTCCTCACTCACAATCAAGTCATAAAATTTTTTTTACTTACTTTACTTTTATAAATACATTTATTGTATCATTAAAATGAAGAGTTATTAATTTATTATATAGTTAGGTTACTGGTATTTTTAAAAATATAATCTTGAATCGTAATGATAATAATTTTCTTACGTTACATTGTTAAGATTTAAATGTATTTTAGCAATTAAATATTCTAAAGAAATCATAATAATATGCATTTATATAATAAATAGATGGTAAATGTTTAGAAAAACTAATTGCTGACAAAAATGTTAGAATATAGACAGTCTTACATCTAATATATATAATAATAATAATAATTCTTTTCTGTACAATAAATTATTTCCCTGTCTATATGTTTAAATGTTCACGCGCGCCTACTCTTTCCTCCTTTTTTCTCCATAGACTTTTATAACATATATACTCCTTTATTTTAATGTAAATATCTAAGTGTTATTCCTATTACAGGATCATCGGCATTATTGCGGTTCAATGTTTATATGTGTGTTCTTGTGGTAAATTGTAAAAGTTAAAACCCTCTTTACTTTTATTAATTTAATTTCCCTTATTATTATTTTTAACTTTTGTATGATTCATTAAACATTTAAAATTAATGGCCATCTTAATATTATAAGGAGATATATCTTAAGATTTTGAACTTTCACATACATTGGCATTACTAATTTGACATTGTTTATTCCTTTATTGGGTAAATTGTTCTAATGATTTATGTTAATCTTTAAATAAAATATGATTTTATCTATTTGTTGTTAGCATTAGATTATTTATATGTAAGAATACTATTATTTTTAGATTTATTATTCTTCAATTTATTTTTATTATCCATTTTATTAACATTTAATAATATTTTTTCTGAAGATATGTCCGATAAAGGTAGGAGGGCAGAAGTTGTACTAATAAATGGTTTTAAATTTGAAATAATATTAACAAAAAAACTAAAAGTTGAGGAGTTAATTATTTTGGCTGGTAATCAATGTCAAATTTATGAGCCAGATTTAAAATATTTTGGTATTGCATATGTTAATGAAAAGTAAGCATTTTAATTACATCACTTTTTCTATTTTTATCAATTATTTTCTATTCTACTCTATTCCATTAATTTTAGAGATCATTATATTTGGTTAAAGAGAGACAAAAAAGTAATTGATTGTGAACTTCCTGGCAATTGGTATATAAATGAAAATATATTGAATCAAGATATATTATTACAATTTTATTTTGCTGTCAAATATTTTGTTCCTAATTTTATAACACTATCAAATCCTGGTTCGGCTATAATGTTTTTTTTAGAAGCAAAATCATTATTTTTGAGGGGGTATTTGGATTTACCTATAGATAATTATAGTTATATGTATGCATTAATTCTCCAATATTATCGGGGTGATTATGTTAGTCATAACATGTATTCAGTCTTAAGTTTATCAATATATTTTCCTAAAAATATTCTAACAAAATTACAAATGACAGCAGAGGGTCTACGTACCACAATTGGGTATGAATATCAAAAATTAATTGGTATGAGCAAAGGGGAGGCAGTTGTTAAATTTTTAACATTAGCAGAAAAATCATTTACATACGGAAGTCGCCTTTATCATGTTAAGGATAAAAATAATACTAGTTATTTACTTGCAATTAATAATCGTGGAATATGTCAATATACTAATGATTTACAATTTAAACTAAGAAGAATATTTCATTGGAAGAATTTGGATAATTTCCATTACGTTGATCAACATTTTAATATTGAAGTAGAAACAAGTCCAAATAATCATCTTATAGATGAGATTGATGCAAGTATAAATGATAATGTTTTAGGGGGAAATGACCATGATGGGAGATTATCAAGGTAGGATCATATAAAAGCTTTTAATTAATATAAAGTAATTTATTTATAAATATTTTATAGTTCAATTAGAAATTCAATGGTAACTCCAATGGTTATAAAACAAAAATATAACTTTTTTTGTGAGTCATCATCCCTATGTCGCGTACTTTGGGATGCTGCAGTCAATCAACATCAATTTTATTTAGATCAAATGTCTAATTCTAAAAATAAGGTATGTTTTATACAAATAATATACTTTTTATTTTTATCTTTATAAGTACACAAATGTTTTATTTTTTCCCAACCTTGAAATGATATATATGTATAATTAACTAGAATTGTTTCAAAATACAATTAAGAAAATTAAAAGATGTACATTAAAGTTTTATTATTTTAGTATAAGTATATTTATATATAATTAAGCAATGGGAGATGATTAATTAACTAAATTTTTTCATAAAAATTTAATCATTCTTTAAACATGTATTAAATAATTTAATTTTAGAATTTGTTAATGAATTACAGTGAACACGATCAAAGTATTGAATCAGATTTTAAGCATATAATCGAAAATATCAATGGAGTATTAACAAACAATATTCTTACACTATTTGCAAATAATGAAAGCAGTTCAAAAATGTCAACCCACAGGTAAGCTTTTATAATATATTCATGAAATAAACAAAAAAGTATCTGTTATATTAAAAGTGAGAGAGGTGAATTGAATATTAGTATTAACAAATTTTTTTCAGTAATTTTTTGTAGAACTTTATTCTTTTATATATGTAGGAGGTAATAAAATTTAAGATTACTTGTGTTATTTATAAAAGGTAAACATTTTTTTTGAAAAGATATATAAGTAAATTGTTAATAAAAAGGTGATACTAATTTTATTTACTATCTATCTATTAACATTTTGTACTATATTTCACATTAAAAGTAGTATATCTAGTCAGTACTATTAACTTAGCTTTTGTTATCAGTGTGATAGGGAAAATTTCTTCAATAAAAGATATTAAAGTATTTAGTTAAACTATATAGAGACAGTCCTTTTATTATTATTACTATCTCTTCATTGATGTTCCTCTTTTTTACTATTTAGCAATTGAAGTTAAAGCTAAAAACTTTTGATGACTACAAAATTTTATAACTACCTCAAAGAAGATAAGTATTGTTTAACAGTTAAAATGAGAAGAATTTATATTTTAAATATGAATATAAGTCAAATCAACAAACTGTGCGCAGAATATAGTTGTCAATCTGTATACATGAAATTATGATACTAAAAAGCATCAATATATTAATTTGCTATAGTCCTGCTTTTAGAAATATATTATTTTAATTCTTTATTTACCTTAAATTATCATTTTAAAATATTAATTATAATATTTATTCTTATTTACAGTAATTTTTAAATCCACTGTTATTTTTATTTATAATTTGTTTATCACCCTATCGTCACTATATGCATCATATCTATGATAATTTAATTTTCTGAATATCTTTAATAATTAAAATTATTTTTATAGTCTTATGAGTAATCTAACAACTTCATCATTAAATGAAAGTGATTCGATGTCTGATGTTCGTATTATTGGTATTATAAACGGTTCTCAGAATACTGAAACAGAAGGTGAAAAAGAAAGAAGATTAAAGGCATATAAAGGATTAAAAGATAAAAAGAATAAACTTGAAGAGTTACTTTTACAAAAACTTGATGATTTAAAGTATATATGTATTGAAGAAGCAGAATTGACAGGAGAATTACCAAAAGAAATTTATAGAACATTAGCTCCTGGTGAACCGGAACCAAAAATTAAGAAGAGAGTTGGAACAGCATTTAAATTATCAAATGACATATTAAATAACGCAAATAAGGTATGTTTACTATTAACTATTTATTGTTATCAATATTTATTTAGAATGATACTGTTAATAAACTTGAGATGGAAATTGATCTTCAGAGGAAGATAGTCGATGCTGCTAGTAGATTAGCTAGTGACAAAACAACCAATAAATCAGTTAGAAAGAAAAGGAGAAGGGATTTTGAGGCAGCAAGTCAGAAATTGAAAGGACTTGAATTAGGTTTACAGAAAATGCATATGGCAAGATCAAAACCAGATTTATCAAGTGTTGATTTTAGTAGACCAAGATTTGGTAGTCATTTATGGCAAGGACACTCAGGAATGCCAAGATCATCAGAGAGTCTTAAATCACTAGTAACAAAATCATGTCCAACAACACCAAGAGGTTCATTGAGTGATTTAAGTTATTATAAAGACAATAGAACAACTTTTGGCATTGATACAACAGGAAATGTAAAAAGTATAACAAATGTTTCTGATAAATCAGAAAATGCATATTATAATTTATCAAATGCCTCCTCAGGTATCCATTATAACAATCATCAACAATATGATATGAAAAAAAGTTTTGGTATGACAAATAATAATTCACCACCATCTATACCATCAAGGAGAGCAAATTCTATAGTGTCAATAAAACCAACAACATTTGTTAAAGGCTATTCACTTGATAATGAGAAGATAGAGGAACAATCTAAAAGTTACCATGACATTAATAATATACCAATGTAAGTATATAAATATAATTTAGATGTTTATATAAGTTTATTTTTAGATATGCAAATATTGGATACCATACTTCTGCTCCATATATCAGTAGTTATCGACAAAGTCATTATCCTACACTTTTCGATCAACAAGTAGCAAGAAATAATAATAGGCAAGGGAGATCCAATTCAGTAACTCCTGCTAATGGTACTAAAAAAATACCTACTAATAACTCAGTTGCTGCTGCTGCATCAACACAAATGGGATTGATTGTTAAACAAATAAGTCAATCATCTCTAATAAATGGTCCATATACAACACCGTCAAACTCACATTATAACTCTATATATAATAATACATCACCAATTGGTGCTGATAAACATATAAATTGTAATAGTCCTGGAAATTCAACAACATACTTTAGCAGTAAAAATGACCAACACAATAGATTACCAATGAAGGATTCAAATGGAATTATGAAAAGTTCTGTAAATGGTACGGTGAATCAAGGTAAAGTTACAACATTTCCAGCAACATATGATAGAATTGGTAATTGTAAAGTCGCACCAGAAAGTACCACATTAACAAAAGCAGGAGATAAACAACTATTATTTAAAAAAGAGGATTGGCGTAAGAATGCCTTTCAACTTCATAATCTAACAAATCAAAGAATCGAATCATTATTAAATTCATATCGTAACGATCCAGTTAATGGAAATAATATGAAAGATGATTTGTCAAACAAAAGTTCAACTGCAACAATTGTTTAAAAAATGGGATAAAGTTATTAGTATATAAAAAATTTTGAGATGATCTCAATTATGAAAAAAACGAAAATTTTATTTTCTACCTTTATTGGTAGTTTCTCAAAAAAAGTAGTCAAAAATATTTTTGTTGCGGGTTTTTCTTTCAAAACTGAAGACTATATATAATTTTAGAAAAAAACAAATATATATCCTTATATATTAAATTTTTTAAACAAAAAAGTTTATATTTAAATTATTTACGTTTATTTTAACTATTATATTAATTTTATTTCTTTTAGTATATATTATTATTAATTACTAGTGTTTCAAATAGTTTTGTCGTAAACTATAAATTGAATTTTTTTATCAATTATATTTGTAGTGCTTTGTGATATATATTAAAAATAATTAAAATAAAATTTTTTACTTCCTTTTTATGAATGTAAATTTGTTGTATATATGTTGATATGCTTTTTTCTAGAGATTGTGATTTTCTTGATTTAAGTACATTAAATACAGGATACATTGTAAGTATCACACTATTTTTGTCCATTTAATGACTTTTGTCTCTCTTAAAATACAATATGACATCATTGTCATCTAACAGCCAAAAAGATGTGAAGTATGAAGTTATGGATATTATATAAATATCTTAAATCTAAGTAGAAGAACAACCAATCGAAGTTAAAGTTAATTTTCTTGTGTAAAAATCAAAGTAACTTCTTAAATGTTGATGTAATAAAAAATTATTTTATATAAACAGTAAATGATGTTATTAAATAAATATGTGAAGTTTTATTTATCAAATACTCTGTATATAAGCTGTTTCTCAAATAACATCAAAATATTTAACAAACCCTGTTTAACGTCACAGCTAAGGTACAGGAATTAGATGTACGTTAGCTATATTTTAGCTGTACAGAATACTATACAGTGAATTTGGAAATATGTTTACTTGCATTAATTCTGTATATTCTGTAAGCTGTATACAGAATTTGACAGCTAAGGTACAGATAAGAAAAAACCAAATAAATCATATCAATTTTCTTATAAAAAACATATATTTTAGCTATGTATAAAAGAATGAAGTACTCAAGAAACATAATTTGCTTGTGAATTTGATTGAATAATAAATGTCTTAAAATAGATACAATTTTCATTCTTAATAGCTCTTATGTTATTGGCATTTATAATCTAAATAAATTTTTTAAGGCAGTTATCAATGATATGATATATTTTAAAAAAAACACAAATCATTAACAATATCTACTAAGTTTTTATACTACTGTTAGATTTAGATAATTGAATTTTTTAAATAATAATCTACTAACAATAACCTTTTTTTAACTGTATAAAGCATTTATCTTTTTTCTTAATCATTATCCCTTTGTTGCATTAAAAATCATATTTTGAAGTGTAATTATTGCGTATGATCTTCCAAACTACAAACGATACATTAATATATGCACAAATCCAAGAAAGGTCAAGACACCCTGTCTCTCAAGGAGTATTTTAGTCTTTGTTTTTTTATTATAATGTTGGGAAAAGCACACTTTTACATTAGCATTTTGCCGGAACGTACACATTTTGTCACATGTATTTTTATACCTGTACACAGAAAAATTTTTCGCATCAAAAATAGGACTGACAAATTAAATTTTTATTGAATATTCGAAAAACAGTACTGATCAGGAAAAAACAGTACTGACCACAAAAAAACAGTACCGATCAAAAAATAACAGTACTGAACAAAAAAAATAGTTCTGACCAAAAAAAAATAGTACTGATAAAAAAAAATAGTACTGACCAAGAAAAACAGTTCTGAATAAAAAAAATAGTACTGACAAAAAAAGCAGTACTGCCTAAAAAGTAATATTGAAAAAAAGCTATCCTGAATGAACAAAACAGTTCTGGATTAAAAAAAGTAGTACTGATATAAAAAGAAAAGTTATTATAGAGATAATTTTTAAATCAAATGCCATGTGTAAAACAATTTATAAATGTAATACGACAAAAGTTTTACTTTTCTATTGTATTAAATCAATTTTATCTTATATATGAAAATCAGATATCAAAGAAAAATTTCGACAGTATTTTTAAAATCCAGATTTTAAAGTTGCAATGGATTTAGTTTTTTAAAATGTTATTTTTAATTTATTAATATTTTAAAATTTTATAAATTTTAATGTTATTATCTTTCAATATTTTTAAGGTTACCATTGTTCGAAATTTCTTTACTTTAATATTTTGATCCTAAAATCTTTTGAAATTATAATTAGTTTATTTTTTAAAATGATTAAAAATAATTTCTTTGTATTTTTTTGAAAGCACAATTCCATTTTTGAAAGCATTGTTCTATTTTTTTAAATTATATTCAAAAATTTTTAATTTTTCAGTCCTATTTTGATGCGACAAATTTTTCTGTGCATATCGGTAATTTTTTTCTTTAACATTTATTAGTCATTCATTAATGTTATTTTTATGGATATTATTTTCTCCACTACCTTTGAGCTTAGATGCAGTTGTTAACATATAAGTTTGGATCATTTATTTCATGATTAAATTAGTTTGCTTGTAGATAAAAATTTCTTCATCAGAACAGCAAGAAAAGGTTTAAAGAAATTACTGTGTAAGTATTTTTTATTTAAATATTGATACTCTTATATTTACAGATATCATATGGACCTTTTTGAATGCTAGCTGGGCATTTAGAAGATAAGTTTTATAATTTTCCCTCTATTTAAATATTCTGTTTTTAGACACAATTATCAGTACAAGAATACCATCGGAAGCAGATTAAATTTTAAGTTTTAGTTGTACTTCTATTGTAATAAATTATTAATTTTTAGATCTCGAAGCAACAATCTAACAACCGTAAGTTATCACTACTATAAAATTAATTTTGTTCAATTTTTAATATATTTTTAACTTGTAATAAAAATTTTTCCATATTTACATGTGTATTTTGTATGGGAAAATATAAAAATTTGCGATTTTTACATGTGTTTTTTCTTAGCTGTATACAGCTAATGTACAGGTAAGGTGCGGCTTACGTACTGCTAATATACTGCTTATTAGCTTTCTGTACACCATACAGGTACTGCTTGTACATAAACGTTTTTTTCATTATTTTACGGATAAAATTTGACAAAGTGCGGATCACTTCATCAATTCACGAACCATCTGTCAAAACACGGACCGTCTTATTAAATATCAAAATGCGGAATATGTTAATACAAAGTAAATAATTTTTTAAATTTCTTTCCATTTTAATGGTTCGGGAAATGATAAGAAAGTCCGAGAAATGATAAAATGGTCCGAAAAATAACAAATTGGTTCGTTAACTGATAAAATAGTTCTGGCTTTGATGAAAAAATTTTTTTTGTGTGAAACAAATCTGTATATTATCTGTATACATTTTGTATATCGCGTACGGCTACTAACTGGATGCATCTCGTTCTTTAAGATTTCCTTGTCCAGGACCGTTCGTTTTATTTTGAAGACATTGTTCCATCTGATACCTCATTTCAAGACTCCAGGAGATTAATTTTTGAAGGCTATTTCTAAACATGTAATCTTTATTTACATGAATGTTTAAAATTATATGCTTATTCTTATACTATGCAAAGGCCGAACATTTTTCACTGAATTCGAAAACTATTCTATTTACAAATGAAGAATCTACTGTTTCAATAAAGTTAAAACATGTTTCGCTTTCTATTTGCCTAATAGCCTTTTCGATTCTAAATGTATTTAAACGTTTACTCTTTATAGAATATGTGATTGTTCTATTAAATTTAAAATAATTTTAATTAGATGCAGTTGCATGTGGTCTTTTTGATGTTGTTTCTGATAGTTTATTTTTACTTTTTTGCCAATAACGCTCTAAATAATGTATAAAATTAAACTAAATTGAAAATATACGATATTAGCTATTTTAATATATATTAAAATTATTATAAATAATATCTTACTTTGTTTCATTAATAGTAAAAAAGTACATAAAATTTATATTATTGATATATTTTATAATTTTCATTTAGTATATTTGCATGATCTTATTGAAATTATATATTCAAGGATCAATTATCATTTTAATAACCTCATGTTTATAATTGTATACATAAAATATGAAAAATCTTTACTAATTAAACTAAAAAAAGTTTTTGCTACACTTTCATATTATTCAAATGAAATGTTAATACTTTTGAACAATTTAGCGCAATATTTGTATAAAAATTTCTCAGAAACAACAAACATAGTTTTTTTTCAGTATTTCTTACTTAAAAAAATAATCTTCTAAGTATTATGTTGGTGCAAAAATTCTGTCATTTTTCTTGCAGAAACTTCAAAACGCTATCATTTTAATAGTAAATTTATTTAATTTATAATATATTATTCATCATTATCTTCAATTTGTTTCCATTTAGTGGGCACCTTATTGATTCCAAATGTGATGAATTCCTAAATTTTCAGAGAAATTAATATTTTTTTCATCAACGTTACTGAAGCATTTATGATTTAAAAATTTATGTGGCGACAAAAATAGGCAATGGTTAGATAGAGATTTTTTATAGTTTAGCTCATGGATATTTTTTCTAACCTGTCAATACCATGTGTTGTCATATTGAAGAACAATGTTTCTACTATTTTTCAAATTTCTTCTTTTTTTAATGTTTTCTTCCTCAGTATTAGTAACTTGTTACGTTAGAGAAGACTAAAATAGTTCTCGCAAGCGATTAGATCTAAAAATTATTATTAGAAGGAGAAGTTTCTTCAAGTGTGTGCTTTGTTTTGAACATTCATTTTTTCGTCTAGGAACTTAAAGAAAAATATTTGCACTATTCTAACATCTACTACATCTTCTTCAATGTTTTATATAAATTTTTAGAGGCATCAATTGTGTTATGTTTTATTTGAAACTCGTTTAGTGTACAGTGTCAAGGATAACTCCTAAATATGTCCATGGTTCAGAAAAAAACGAGCATAAATAACTAATATATTGTGATTATACAAGTTATAAACCTAAGAAATGGAACCACCTAGTTATTAAGATAACCTAATTTTCTATAACTCATAATAATACTTTTTTGATGATACAAAATGCCATTGAACAAAATAAAAGAACTTATACAACAACCTAACATATTAATATCTTTAACTGTTAATCCAATCCAAAAATGTGATTGGTTTATCATTAAAAATTTTAGATTTCATACCTAACACTATAAAAAAAAATATTTGTTAACACTTTGGTGGGAGTAAGAAAATGGTGACAAAAGATATCAGCACAAATTACATGCTCTAATATCATTATTGAAATAGTATTAGTTACAAACTTGATACATAACAAACACCACTAGTACTACATTAAAATTCCTGAATAATAATTGTACATTTATTGTAATACCTTAAAAAACTGTACGAAATTATAAAAATTATCTCAAATTTCTTATATTAAAATTGTAAGAAAATTTTTCACATATTAAATATTAAAATATAGAATATTTAAGAAATGATGTAAAAATATACATAAATAATAATTAATCAATAATTGGTAATTTAAAATTACTGGTATGAAAGTAATCATTATCAACTATATTAAAATTTTTGACAAAGTACAAAATATTATTAATCTTTTTTTAACATTTAATATTCTATAATATTATTGTTATTTAACGATAAAGAAATAAAATAATTTTTTTATATTTTTTTATTTTGATTAAAATTGTTATATATTAAAACTTTAAATAAAAATTTTCGTGTTTAATGATGAAAGTGTTTTACAGTTTTTAAAATGTTGTCAATCTGTTTGTTTCACTATAACTATACAAATATTTAGGAAAACAAATCAACTTCCGAAACAATAAATAATGTTTTCCAACTTTCAGGCTATATATTCAATTGAAGGTATCAACAAAAAATACCTAATGTGCTATAATATATAAATTAACTTCTTATTAACATTAGAACAAATCTTTAAGTATTTTTGCTATATAAAAGCATTTAATAACTACTATTTATTTTCAAAAAATATATAAATTTTTTTATATTTTTGATATGTTTATGAGCAAATGTAGTTTAATTTTTTAACTAAAATTAGCTATCAAATTTTACTTCATATATCAAGAAAATTTACCACTTATAATTTTAAATTGTTTTTATAATAAAAATTTAAAGGAAATTGTTTTTGTTGTATTTTTATGTTGTCTATATTTAAAGAAAAGATTTAATACACAGATATCATTGATAATTTACTAGAAATAATTAATTTTGATCACCTCTGTGATGAAATAAAATTAAAAAGTGATTTACTATTAAAATGATCAGATTATCTTTAAATATATGATAAAATAAAACAACCATAAATTTATTAATTGAGACAAGCTATTTAAAATAGAAAGAATGTATAAAAAAATTTATTCATTACGAAATTATTATAAGACATTAAAAAAATTCAGATAATATAAAAATCATATCATCTAATTTATGACATATTGAAACAGCGACAAATTTAAAAGTTATCCATTTTGCTTTGAATCATAATTTTTGTCCAATTGTGTTTAATTCAAATATACATTTTCCTATCACTATTTTTAACAATTCCTATGCCCTTTAGAGAAAGAAACGATTGTAAATTATTTCCGATTGCTTTATTTTCATTCTATAAATAGCGTATTTTTTATTATTCGTTGAATAGTGTTTATGTCATTGCGAATTTAAGACTTATTTTTGTGGTATGACTAATTAGTGGTGAATTTTTTTAATACGCTTAAATGTGTTCCATTTTTTATTTTGTTGAATTTAATGTACTTTGAGGCATATGACTTTAAAATTTACTTTAAACCATAAATTCCTCTTTTAATAACTTCCTTTTTTAATAAAAAAACAATAGCTTAAAAATTGTGGTAAAACTTTGGAAATTTTTAGTTTTAAAAATTGATATAAACTTTTATCATCTGAATGAATCTTTTTAGATTCCAATAAGTGCTCAAGAGAGCCCTTTTGATCACCATTCAAAGTATACACACGAAATGAAATTTTTATTTATTCTCATTATCAGCAAAAACGTAAACAATATAAATGTTTGTTTTTATTTTTACAACCATTTCACAAAAAAAAATGGGAAACATTTTTGCGTAAAATGTAATGAGTTTTTTCCACCTAGCAAAATTTGAATTTTCTTGATTTGCGACTAATTTTATCGCAATTATATTGTACTTAAAAATTAAAGCAATAATTAAGTTGTTATTAAAATAAGTCTCTATTTTTTATTATATTATAATTATTTTAAAACTTAGATTGTCTTATACAAATACTTTTTTAAATATAAGATTAGAATTTTATGTAAGATTATAAATGCTTTTACAAAAAGCAATTCTGAGCATACCAAAATATTTTTATTAATATTTTTTAATAGTTTGAGTTATTATAAATTACACTTTTTATTATAAAATTACACTCCTCTGAAGGCCGAAAATTTTTTTTAATGACTTTAATGGTCCTATTTAAAAATTAAATCTATGAAAAGTTATAATATTCTATGCGTTTTTATCTATAGTAAAAAATGTCTTCTGCATATTTAAACTTAATATAAGAACAAATACTAAAATAATATTTTTAATTATTAATGCTTTGTGTGGTTAAATAATAATTTTTGACTTTTTGTTACTATTATTATGTATTTTTTATTTTTATTGTTGTTAGTGAATTGTTTAAGAAAATTATTTTTTTAAAACTCAACAACTTTAAACGAAATTGAGTTCTAACAAAAAATTTCATGTATATTAGAAAAAAATTAGATCTTAAGATTAGCATTATACCAAAAACGTTAGGATTAAATAAAAGTTACATTGTTTAAAATATAAAACATATGTAATTTTGTAAAAAAACAGCCAAATTTTGCGACAATCTAATATTTCTCATCGTTTAAACATTTTTGCTGTCGCTTGGTATTTTAAAATTTGAATAAATGTTGATTTTTTTAACAAGTGGGAATTTTAATTGCATTTTGGATAGATTTGTCAAAAATGTTTTCCTTTTTTTCCGGTGTGTAGATAAAAATTCCCTTTTTTTTCAAAATCATCAATCAAAAATCAAAGACTTACAATATTTCATTACTAAGTAACATTTATTTTCTCTACATATTAATTTCTACATCGTATTGTATATAGACCCATAAATTCAAAACTATCAATTAACATAAACATTTCCATTTATCATCGTAATAATCTTTCGATGGATTGTTATCATGCATTCATATTTCTCGTATATCAAAATGTTACACATTGTTTAATCGATTCAATTATTAAATATCTTCTTTGTACTTGGAAGTTTTGCTTTGTAATCATAATAATTAAACGTAAATGAAATTTAAAGAACCATAACTTTTAACTAAATTTCAAATACTAATATTTTTAATATTTCTGTAGAAGTACAACACTTTCATTAGAATATCTTTATTTTTTACTTTTCAATTTTCAACTTGATTTATCTAAGTATGTGGATTATTTATTATATTCATATCATCAACCATTTAATATTCTAACATATATGCTTTTTCAATTGTCCTTTGAAAATATTTAAAATAATAGTCAATTATATTGCATATATGTAATAACAAATAATAATAAAATTAACCAAACAATACTTCTTATGAAAAAATGTTTTCAAATAATGTATTTTTTTTAAAAAATTATTAATATTTACAAAGTTGTTGACTGTCTCAAAACGATTTTTGTAATATATTATTCTATAACTTTGGCTGTAGTTTATAAAATTCTTGTTATATACGAATATATAGTAAACTTTTATAGTAAATAATTGCTATAATCAATGTGAATGTGAACATCATCAAAAAATATATAGGATGAAAACTTTAACCAAAGAGAATTATATTTTTATTCGTTAATATTATTATTTTATCTTCCCACATTTATATTTCATTATTTTTTTCATTATAGATTAATGAGTAATCAAAATAACGACAATACTCCTTCTGGTATAGAGACAAAAATTACTCGATTAAATGGATACCTATACAAGGTATGATTTTAATATTTCATAATTATTTATATTTTACTATTCATTTTTAGATAAATGGTATTTTTTATAACACAAAAAAAAAGTATTGGTTTGTATCATCATCTGAACAACCATTTCTATTTTGGTTCTCATCTAGTAATGATATGATACCACAAGGAAAATTTCCATTAATAAACACTAAAATAAGTTCTTCATCAAAAAATAATAAAGCATTTGAATTACATAATGAGAAGAATGTTTTGACATTAGAAGCTGAGAATGTTGATGAGAAAAATGAGTGGATTGATCACTTAATCAATATAAAAAGTGTTGATGTTAAAAGTATTTTCGAAGATGAGTTATCTAAAACACCACCAACAAAATTTTATCCATCTTCCTTTGAAAAGTGTATAAAGCAAAATGAGAATGTTGTATTTGAGGATGAAGGTTTGACTGAGGGTATTGAAGTTGATAATACCTGCATTACAGAATCGTCTCAAACATTCAATGAGTTCCAGTGTACAGATGTCAATGAACTGGAAATTAAATTACGTAATTATATGGAGGTTGTCACAAATATGGGAGAGCAAATATTATTATTAGAAAGTCAACTTGATCAATCACATAAAAGAGAAGACGAACTAAGGCAACGTAATTTTAATCTCGAAGCATCTTATTATCGTCTAAAAAGTAGATATATTTTACTGCTAAATCATCTTTCTAATCCTGTTGAGTATGATGATGTTAAAAACCAAATTTATGAAGTTGTTTATGAGGAAGCTAATTCAAATTTGAATAGTTCTTTTTTTACAGAAAATAAAGATGAACGGGGTAATAAACAGGCATGTAATAATTTAGGGTTTGTTATTACAAATGTTAATGAAAATATTGATAAAAATTCCATGAATGTTGCTAAATGTATGGCACAAAAAGCTGATGTTATAGAAACAAAGTTAAAAACAGAACAAAGTAAATTTTATAAAGATTGGATAACTAAATGGGATGAGTTTATGCTTAAGTCTCCAGATACTACACCGAAATATGAGGAGGAATATAAAAAATTAGTTAGAACATCAATACCTGAATCATATAGATCACAATTATGGTTACTTATGGTCAATAAATGTGTTGGTGAGACAAGAAATGAAGTTGGTACGAAATATTATAAAAATTTATTAGATAAAGCAAAAGAACAAGATATTGATTTATATGCTAATGATATAGACTTACTGGGTGAAGATAATTACACAGATCCAATATTAAGATTAATTGATTCAGATTTAACAAGAACACTACCGTCAAACAAATATTTTTGTAGTCTTAACGGTGAAAAAATACCTAAATTGAGGAGAATATTATATGCATATAGGTATTATAATACAGATATTGGGTATTGTCAAGGATTAAACAGATTAGCAGCACTAGGATTACTATTCTTAGAAGAAGAAGATGCATTTTGGTTTTTGGTTGCTTGTATTAATCTACAACCAAAAGATTATTATAATGAAAAATTATTAGGTGTTATTATTGATCAAGCTGTTTTTTCGGAGATTGTAAATGAAAAATTGCCTCGTTTAGCTAACCATTTAAAATATCTAGATGTTGATTTTCAATTATATTCCTTAAAATGGTTTATGACTGTTTTTATAGATTCATTATCTCATGAGTTATATCTTAAAATATTTGATTGTTTTTTAAATGAAGGAAACAAAGTTATATTTCGTTTTGCATTGGCATTACTTAAAATGTGTGAAAATGATCTTTTGGAGAGTAAGACATTCTCTGATGCCCACCACATACTAGAAAGTATAAGAAATAGGAATATTCAATTTTCAGATTTATCAAATGTAAGTTGTAAATAATTAATTTTATGTTTATAAAGAACATTTATATTTACTATATTTTTAATAATTCTCACTTTTTAGTGTGCCTTCTCATCTTTCCAATCTTTTCCTTCGAAATGGATTAATAATAAAAGGGAATTCCATCATAAGAAACTTGAACCATCGTGTAGATGTGATAGTTAAAATTTTATTTTAGAATTACCAAGAGATATGTTCTATAATTATAGAGTGAAAAAATTAATATTCAAAAGAAAATTAAGTAATGCCTTCTGTGTATACAATTTAATTTTTAACACATAACAAATGATTCATGACAATGATAATTTATTTTATGTAACTGTCAAATACTCGCTAATAAACATTTATCTTAATTAAAAATTTTCTTATTTATTTTTTTATTATTCTATTATATCATCTTCATTTTTTAAAATTAATTAAAAAATTTATATCTTTATGTATGTATATATATTTTTTCCCAATTCTTAAAACTCTTTATTCTTAATGAAATGTAATATTTATACTATTTTATATTGTAAGAAGTAATAATATAAAAATATGTTTCTTAAAATCTAAGAATATACTAAGGCTATTTTTTTAAACAAAAGTTTACTGTAATGAAGTAATAAAATAACATTACAATAATTGTTCCTATATAATTATAGGAAATAATTTTCAAAGTATTACTATTTCAAATAATGTTATCTTACAAAATACCAATCTTCTCAACAAATTTTTTTTATATATTCATTGGAATTCAAAAAAGATTTATTATGACATCTTGCATTCCTTATTTTTTTTGTTTTTTTTATTACTATCTAAGAACAAAATTCGTGCAGTGTAAAGATAAAAAAATCATTTTATGGAGCATTTATAACATCCTGTATAATAGTAATGATTGATATTTGTATAGTATATTATTTAGGCGGTATTGATATTTAAATTAATGATAAGACTCAAAGAACAAGTAGACTCTATATAAACAACAATTCAGTATCAAAGTTTGAATTATACACCAATTATGTCTACATTTTGATATCTATATTTCTACTAATTTTATTGAGAACTTTTTTTTCATTCTAAATTTACAAAATGCCTAACATTTCCTTTAGTTTGAAGGAGATAGATACATGATATTAATTACTCATATAAATCCTATACCATAAGTATAATATTACACAAAAACGGCAATTTAAACTAATTTATTATATTCTGATGTTAAAAAAGATTTCTTTTTAATAAGAGTTGTAGCTAATTTGGTTATTTGTTCTCTTAAAATTTCTATGAATGAACTTTATTTGATAAAGTTTTCATGTCATAAAGTTGTTTATATAAACATTTCTATCTTTCTATCACATTATTATTTTTATTGTCCTAATTTTTTTGTTGTCAAAATTTTGGTATTAATACTTTCATTTTTTAGGATGATGCAAAAATTATTTTACATTGTTCTTGCTTCAATAATTTTTTTCTACATTTGTCAACCTGTTAGAAGTTTAAAGTATAACGATGATGAGATTTCATCACTCTACTCTCAACAAATTCCTGTATCTTCAGAAGATAGTTATAAGATACCATACAAACCATACTCCTCTTACCTATTAGGTCAACGTTTTCAATATCGTCCACATGGAATTAAAAGAGTTAGTGAACATGATATCAATGCATTATTAAGAAATACTTGGATTGGTTAAAAATGGAGATCAACTAAAAAACTAATATTTATATGGT
The DNA here is from genome assembly GCA_005656395.1 of Strongyloides papillosus. NCBI lineage: Eukaryota > Metazoa > Nematoda > Chromadorea > Rhabditida > Strongyloididae > Strongyloides > Strongyloides papillosus. The sequence goes on from SRSI01000044.1 coordinate 956,864, forward strand.
ACATTTTAACTTGACAGCAGATGGCATTTGGTTATTTAAATTAGTGACTCTCCAGTCCCAATGACTTTTGAATATAAGCTTCATTATTTTTTTTAAATTTTTTATGAATATTTTTTTGTATGAGGAATAAAATATACAACGTGCTAAAATCCTGTTTTTTTCATTTTATTATGTTTTCTTTTTTTCCCTACTAAACAAGTTAATTTGAAATATAATGCCCTAAAGTGTTGAATAAAAATGTAATATGTTGGTTTTATTTTTCTTCTAACTGTTTGTGATAACTTATTCTGTATATAATAGTGAGACGATTTTTTTTGTATATAATGTTATATCATATTAATAAAATATCAAAATTACTAATGACCAACTATAGTATAGCCAAATCTGCAGGCCTTTCAGCTATTATAACTTCTATATTTGTCATTCTTCTTTCATTATTCTATCTTCCATATCTTATTTCAAAAATAACTAATATTCAAAATATTCTCAGTAATGATATTGATGAATTTCGCATATTAGAGAAACAAATTTGGTCAGATTTAATGGATGTTAAAGATGAACCTGAATTAGTTAAACAACGTCTTAAGAGACAAGCTGGACCTTCATGTCAATGTGGTACATCTAATCGTTGTCCACCAGGTCCAGGAGGACAACCAGGTGATAATGGGATGGATGGATTTCCAGGGAGACCCGGATTGCCTGGTGAACCTGGTCTTCCAGGAATTTCATCTGCTGAACAAAATAAAGATACCTCTGGATGCCGTAAATGTCCTCCTGGCCCACCAGGACAAAATGGATATCCTGGATTACCAGGTCCACCAGGGCAGGGGGGTCCAGAAGGGAATCCAGGAAGTCCAGGCAGACCTGGCGCTGCTGGTCCTCAAGGTCCTCCTGGTGAACATGGACAAACTGGTAAGATTGGTGTTAATGGCGAAAAAGGTGTTCCAGGACAAGATGGAACTCGTGGTGGCCAAGGACCCAAAGGAGATGTAGGAATGAAGGGGGAGCCTGGTGTAAAAGGATATCCTGGTGTTGATGGAACACCTGGACCACCAGGTTCTCCAGGTGAATCAGGTCCTCCAGGAGAGGCTGGCGTTAGCGGTGCTCCAGGATACTCTGGTCAACTTGGAATGAGTGGTCCACCTGGTGTACCAGGTGATGATGCAAAATATTGTCATTGTCCCCCAGGTGGTAGATCTAGATTATCAACATCTGGATAATTATTATAAATCAGCATTTTATCCTATTTTTGATAGATATCATAAAAAGTGTGAAAAATAAAATTATCCTCTCAAATAGCAATCCATGTTTTTCTTTAATTATTTTTTCTTTATGACATCATTTCATAACAAAAAGAATAAATTACTCAATTCATTGTTATTCAGCATTAAAAAATGAATGAAAGACAGAGTGATCGTAAATTAAGATGAAGTAATAAGTTTTTCTAATTATACACAAATAAAGTTATTTTATATTATAAAAGTTACCAGAAATTTCATTAAGCTATAGTACAAAAGTATATACAAAATTTTTTAATTATGTTTTGTTACATAAAAACTTTTTTCCGTGAAAATGTAAAATTACATTTTTTTTCAAACTTTGATGACGTTATGTTAAGCCATTAAAAAGTAAATGTCAGCTTTATAGAAATATTTTTTTAAATGGCTAAAATTTATTTATATATACACTTTCTAATAAAAAGTATATGATATTATATAGGTAAATTGTATTATAACTGCGTCGAGGATTTGTTTCACATCATTTTTAACCTTAAAACTGTCGCTTTTTTAAAAAAACACTGCTGTAAAAAAATAATTTTCTAGTTTTTTTCTAGAAATCAATTTTCTATGAAATATGTCTAAAATTGACAAAAGAATTAATTTTGTATTCGACTTAAAGTCAAATATTAAACAGTTTTTACTGCGCAGATAAAATGCTTTTGTTATAAAGCTAAAAGTATTAAGAGTGGGAAAATCTTTATTTAATAATCTTCTACAAGATGCAGTAATAAAGAGGCTTAAGGTGAAAATAGTTCAAAATAATAAATATGATTTCTTTTTGAAAAGATTATAATGTGCGCAAAAAATGGATATTGTACGATAGCTTAATATATTCCATGGCGTAAAACTCTTCTTAACTCTTCATAGAAATTGTATTTTATACAAGTAAATTTCTATTCGTTTTTGTATAGGAAGTATTATCTAAAAGATAAAATACTTGCTATTTCTGATGACCCAAAATAATCCATTTTAACGTTTTGAATCTCATATAACATAATATTTTTGCAAAAAAAAAACCAACAATATCTTAAAAAGTTAAAAAACAATATGTTGGTTCGAAAAATTAACATTTAAAACGTTTAAATAAAAAAAGAAAATTAATTTAATGATTTTATAAAAAAATAAATGAATGGCAAGAATAAATGTTTCAAAAAACATTATAAAAAATGTATAAGTGTTATTGTATTATATTGGTTTTTAAGAGAGATACAATTTTTGAAACTGAATGCCATATAAAAATATTTTTTCTTGTAATAAGAAATATAACAAATTTCATGTAACATTATTTTGTTTGTTGTTATTGTTTGTTATTACCAAAAATCATTGTTAATTTTTCTCTTCATACACACAATGATTATATTTAATTAGTAAAAATATAATATAAAAAAAGAAGCATATATATTTTTTTGTTGAAATAAAAGATTGTAGAAAATCTCTTTAAAAATTAGTTTTATGTTTGATGATTGCGACCCAAAAAACGTCACAGATGAAAGTTAACATACACACATGTATATAATATATCACTAAATTGGAAATTTCGGGTGATAAAAAATTAATTTCATTATTGTATTAAAAGAAAGGAGAAGAAATGATGTTCCTTTAGAGATGTTATACCATTTAATAAGATTCTAATTATATGCTCCACTACGATGAACATGAACACAAACCCATCCACGATTAGCTTTCTTCTGCCAAACTCTTGTTTCCTGTGCCTGTCTTGTATGTGCTTCTCCATTCCTACAAAAAAAATTTAAAAGGGGTATTGTTATGGTAATTAAATGAAAAACTTACTTATCCAAAAATTGAGTTAATCTTATATAAGCAATACAAGCACCTTCTTCTCCCATTAAGTGTACATTTGGGTTAAGTAATGTTGTGTGAATTTGTTGTTTTCTAAATGTTGTAACAGTAGAAGATGTAGAATTATTTCCAGAACCATAGTTTGTATCAAAATAAAATTTATGAAAATCCATTCCTTCAATAAGATTTCCTAATGTTTCTGGTTCAAAGCAAGTCATTGAGGAGTCGCATAATTTCCTAAAAATATATATTTTATTAATAAACATGATAGTATAGATATATAGTACTTACGAGTAAGCTTCAAAATCTTTGCAGGTAATTGCATCAAGGAGTTGTTGAGTAACTCTAACAATCTCTTGCTTCAAAACTAAAATAATTATTTATGTTAAATATTTTGTGAGGAAATTAAAAAAAATTTTTACAATTAAAATATGTTTTGATAGTATATTTAAAATAACCAACTATCATAATAGAGGATATGTACAACTAAAGTAATCAACAAAAAATATATAATAATTTTAATTACTTCAACATAGCATAACAGCTTGCAAAAATACCTAACATTTGATAAAAGTTTTGTGCAATAAATGGTATTTCAGAAAATGCCTAAAGTTTTGAAACAACTATATATATAAGGCCATACACTTATATTAAGTAATTTCTTATTTAATATTAATTGTAAAATGTGTCGACGTTAAAAAGCTTAAATTATACAAAATTTAAGTTATAAATTATATATATTGACTGCGTTTTTAAAAGGAACATGCAAAAATTTGTTACAGAAAATTTTTTACTGAAAATTTTAAAGATATTAATTTTTGTTAAAAATAGATAATTACAGTATAGTGAAAAGTGCAGGAATAATATTAACCACATATAAATCATATATATAAATCATGATATTTAGCATTCCAAAAGAAAATTAATTAATTAAAAAAAATATTTAAAACATTTTTTGTACCTGAAGCATTAGATGATGGAGGAACAGGTGTCATTATAGGTCCACCAGATCTTGGGACAATAGATTGATTGGTGACACTACCTCCAACAGTTGTAGGCTGATTTTGAATGTTAGTATTTTGAATAGCACCAATAACCGATCCAATGGCGGTATATGGAAGACCTGATGATGATGTTTTACCAGCAGCTATGTTGGTATCTACACGAACAACTGTATTCTCGTGTTTTAAAGGTCCGGCAGCACCGTTTAATGCTGTGAAAACAAGAAGATGAAGTTTTATTTTCAAGGAGATATTGACAAAAGTAAAATTATTATGGAGGTGGCAAGGATTATGGATTTTGTTGGAAATAAAAATTATGTAAGCGTTTCAAATTATAATTTGTTTAGTAACAAAAAAAAAATAAAGAGCAATTATCATACATATGGTTTTTTTTTATTCCTTAAATTTATGTTATTGTTTCACTCATATATATGGTAACGGCAACCTAAGGGAAAAGGACACTTAAAAATTAAAACATTTTCATGAAAGTAATATTTTAGTATGTATTCATAAAATTTAAAATTCTTCTATTATATTACAAGCTGTATAAACATTATTTTTAAATCCAACTAATAAGGAAATATTTATAATTTATAACAATAAAAAAATTGAAATAAAGCAAAGATGATATCCTCAACAATTTATAAACAAACTTTTTTATCTTTTCATTTAAATATGAGTATCTATAAATAATTATATTATAAAAGCAATTAATATCAATATGTCATTTTTGAGTAAATTATTTAACTACATCTTTAATCAAATAATAATAATGTTTTATTATTCCTTATCACAAAAAGAAAATAAAGAGCAATAAGAATAATGACAAAAAAAAGTTTGTCTTTTTAGTTTAAAATTACATTCTATCTTACATCATATTATTATTACTACTATGAATACATACTAAAATAATAACTAAAAATTGGAGATATTGAAGAAATTATTTAAACAAATATGGTTAAAAAAAGTGTATGGATAAAGATAAAGGTCTCAGTGATTTAACGTACTTATATTCACTAAACAAATCTTCGAAAACAGTTATCTACTCTACATTTTATATATTTTTTACTAGCCTAAATAGCTTTTTTGATGTAAAAATATAAAAAATGTATAAAACGATCTTATGTTACTGCGTGAATATAAAATTTTTTTTGTGTTTTAAAGATGGATTAATGACATTTCATTTGATATTGGGAATATTAAAAAGTAAAATGACAAAATTTTAAGGTTAATGTTGCAGAAGTTAATCATGAAGAAGGAGAGAGAAACATAAAAATGAAGCTTAGGCTTGCTTTTTTGTATGACGTATCATTATATGAGAGGACACTAAAGTAATTATTAAGTTTGTAAAAATTATAAAAATATTGTATTTTTTTAGTTTAGATAATAGAAAGTAAGGAGATTAAATAAATGATAGATGATTAGGAAATAACATAAAAAATAGGAAAAGTTTGTTACTAAAATTTACCTTTATCGGTAGAATCCTGTTCGTCAATGGTTGCCTGCGAATCTGATGATTCTTTTATTGTTGATGATGGCGTATTCCCACCGTCCTTTTTGTTTAACAGATTACAGCCTACAAAAAAATAATATATTATTATATAAACGAGAAATGTTTATATATATTTTTTAATTTTATAAAATATACTGCTTTTTATAATTATAAAATAGAAATAAAAGTTGTTATTTTAACTTCAATTAAATTATTTTTAGTTTATTTTTAATATAAATTAATACTAATTAATGAATTGATGCATCCAGAATTAGAAGGCATATTAAAAGAGTGAAAATCTCACCAAATTTTAATATTGATGAAGAAGTGTTATTAGAAATGTTTTTATGTAAGTTTAAAAGTAAAATCTTGCTTTTGCTTTCGTCAACAGGTGATGATTCCTGAGGTATAATATTTACTAAACTATCACCGCCACAAATATATTTGCATTCATCATTTTTTATCTTTTGATTTTCATAAAATGATAGTATTTTCAAATATATTCCAATATTTGCAGCATAAACAAAATGCCAAAAATTTCGAGTATATATTTAAGTGTCTTTAAAATAAATATGATTGTCTTTGACATTAAATGTAAACTTTGGTCTATTATTGGCATTGATCGCTTTTCATTTAATATACATGTATACTTTTTTTATATTTTTAAAGTAGAAAGTAGATAGTGAAGTTATTTTAGACTTCAAAAAAAATTTTTTATATAATAATACTAAAATGATATCACCATTAAATTATCTTTTTAATGAAGGTATATTTTGTTATAGGATATATTTATATACACAGGAATAGATAAAAGTTAGATTACAATGATAAATAAAAGTTACTGTGATATAATATAGTAGAAAAGCTAAACAATTTTAAAAAGTAAATGATATCTTCTTGATGTCATAGGATAAAAGTTATGTAATATATATTATATAAAATGATGATATATTATAATATTACTTTCCATTTCACTTAGAAAATCATACTTTTATCCTATGATTTGATAAGAAAGTTTAAAAGAATTATAAGATATAGTTATATAAAATATGTAAACAGTCTTATAAGTTAAAAATCCCATGTTATTAAAAAACAGCAATTATAAAGTATAGGAATATTGAGAATTACATTTTTAATAATAATTATTTACTATAATTATTTTATATAAGTAAACAAATAATAAAAACTATAGCTTTTTATTATCCTTTCATCGAATATTATATAAATCATTTAAATATCCATCATTACGTAATAGATATAATTATTATAATATTTATTATTAATTTTATAGATTAACTTAAATTTTGTTTTTAACAAATTTAAGAAGAATAGGGAAAATGTGTATATATCTTTTATTTGTACCTGATATAAGTATCTCTTCTTTTGTGTACTGAACTCTTATTATTGGAGTTATCATTTCATGCATACTATAATTTTTCTTATCTTTATATCTACAATAATAAAAAAGCACTTTTTTGATTTAAAATAAATGAAATATACTAAATTTTTCCAAACCTTTGAACATTATTAAAATTCATATTACAAGTAGATGATAATTGTGAATTAAAAGACATCATCTGAACGTCATTTTCTTCAAAAGTCCCTTTTTCATCTCTAGAAAATCTTTGTTTAACTCTCCTATATTCATCAATTAATGATAGGTGATCATTTAATTGTACCATCAAATTTGAATTTATCATTCTAATTACAAATATAGTATATACATGTATAGGCTTATATATAGTTATTATTTTTGGTAGATAATTTTAGTAAAAATATTAGATAATAGTATTTTAAAGATAAGAATTATGTAATTCATATAAATAATATAAGAAGATATCAGTATATTTTAGAAATCTAGATTTTATGAATATATAATAATATGTACTTAAGTGATTATGCTAATAATATATATTTATAAATATTATATACATCTGTAAAGATAATTTATTTCAATTTTCCATTAAATAAACAACTTTAAATAAAAAGTTAGATAACTTTTATTAATTAAAATTTATTCTTCCTTTCATTTAAAATTTATTTTATATAATGATATTTGATGACAAAATTTTATCACAGCTATCAATTATATTTACTCTCAAAAATATATATTATATCTTTTTACAACCATTTTATTATTTTTCAAGAAACATCAAAATTGATGCTATAAAAATTTTATTTTATATTTTTTAATTTTCATTACATCCAACAATATATTTTTAATGACTTTTTTATCTATTTAAACTTACGAGAAATGTTTCTTGTTGCAATCATTGTTGTCAAAATTGCTCCCTAAAAGAATAAAGAAAAAGATTAAACATAGTTTCTTCAATTATTTTTATGCACAGATAATATTAGTAAAAAAGGAAGATTTTAAACATATTTGAATATATAACAACCTACACCATAAACATAATTACAACAATATTAATATTATTATTTTAGTTAAAAATAAATTCTCCAGAAGGCTCTTTTTTTAAACAAATATTTGTAAAAAAAGTTTTATTCAAATAATATTATGTTTTATGTAAAATAACATATTCAAAAACACTGATAAAAACGTAGACAGACCATGTTAATAAAATTTCTAAATTAACAATACTTTCAGCGAATTATTATTGATAAAAATTTAATATTTAATGGTGATATGAAAATTTAAAAAAAGCGATAGAGGATAGTAGAACAAGATTTTGTTATTTTATTATCAAAGCAGGATTATAAGCTATAAAAACAATGGTTTTAGTAAAAATAATTTCACGCATAATGTTTACCTCTGCCAAGGACTTCTCCGTTGGCTTATTATTTTCTTGTATATTAGTTACAATAGTATTTGGTATATCTTTTGATATGGAAGAAAATATCTGACCATTTTCATTTTCTTCACCCATAAAGATACCCTCAACTTCACCTGCTTTGTTTGTACAATATGGAGATGTACCAGAGACATTATCATTATTTATTACATTGGATATGATTTCATTGCGATCATTTGACAAAGGTGGGGGTGGTAATACTTCTTTAGTAGAGTTTTTGGAAGTATCTTGCGCTATCGGGGAAAATGATGGGGATGAGGAGGAAGGTAAACCCGTGTTGATTGATAATGATGATGCCGTCTTCTTTGAATTATTCAATGAAGCACCCGAATTGATATCAGTAGAAGACATTGGTAACGCATTTTTCACCACATTACTCATGCGATTTATTACAGTAACTGCAGAGATAGCTGCCTGGATTTAAAGGTGATAATAATATGAATATCAATTTGTTATCATAATAATGTATATATATAACAATATACTGTTTTTTTTACTTTCCCTCAATAATATAACAAAAATCTTAAGCTTTTCCTATATAAATTTAAAAAAAAATCACTTATCACAATGTAGTTTCTGCTTTGTGTAAGATTATAAAAATCAAAACTCACAACCACAGAAACAAAAAACATGCATTTTTTAATGTAAAGGGAATACATGATGATGATGATAATGATAAGGATTTGGTGCTTTAAAAAAACATTCAATAAATTTTGAAACATACCTTTAATTTTCTACGAGCATTAAATTTGCGCAAACAGTCGACAGTATCCTGTCTATGGACTAATGAAGCAACTCTATCACGATTACATATCCATGGAACTTTAAGTGCCTGATCAGCTGTTATTCTTTTCTTAGGATTAACAGTTAACATATTATCAATTAAATTTTTAGCTTCTGGTGTAACTGTATCCCATTCAGGGGAGGGATAATCATATGCACCAGCCTTAATCTGTGCGTACAATCTATGTTGATCCTCATCCCAAAATGGAGGGTAACCAACAAGAAGAATATATAAAATAACACCACATGCCCATATATCAACAGGTTTACCATATGGATCTTTTTTTAATACTTCTGGTGATAGGTAACCCGGTGTACCAGCAAAACCAAACCATGCTTCCTGATCGCCTTGAACTTCAATTGCTAAACCAAAATCAGCCAATTTAACAGCTGCACCTTTTGCTTTTGAGGCAAGTAACAAATTTTCTGGTTTCAAATCACGATGAACAACATTATTATTATGGCAATAAGCTATTGATTCTAAAATTTGTTGAATACAATGAGATGCATCAGCTTCACTGTAAAATTCTCTAGCAACAATATCTTCAAATAATTCACCTCCAGTTACTCTAAAAAATTGAATTATTTATTATTTTCTACTATTTTGTCAATTAAACATACAAATCAAAATTAAATAATGAAAAGCTTCTTCTTGAATACTGTCATGGAGGCGAACAATATTAGGGTGCTGCAATTTGCGGCATATCCTTGCTTCTCTCTCAAGTTTTTGAAAATCTAAATAAATACAAAATGAAGAGCGTCATTATCTTTTTTTTGTTATATTACCTCTTGACGATAAACGCTTAGTGTTTATAATTTTTTGCTGCATACTCCATCAATGTACTCTTATGGATACATCGTCGTACCACAGAAAAAGCACCTCTATAAAAGAAGATTAATATTAATGTAAGTTTTTTTATTTAAAATAAAAAAATAACAATAATTAAAAACATACTTTCCAAGTTCTTCTTTAACTTCGTAATTGTCACTAAATTTAGTACACGTATTATTCATTGTAAACTAAAATCTTCTGCCACCTTTAGACAGACAGTATATTTTTTAAATATTATGTAGAAAAAGAAAACTTTTTTTTGTAAATATTTTTGTTTGAAAAAATAACTTTGTAGGAACAATATATAAATATATGTCTCAGTTTATTGAATCTAAAATTATTACAATTTAAAAGATTGTCTATATATACATATATAAATAGTAAGTATTTTAAAAATAATATACAGATATAATAAAACAAATATATAAATGTTCTTTAAAATATTAATTACATATAATAAAAAACACACTGTGTATATGTTACAAAAAGTTAGGAAACAGATGAAAGGTTGAATAAAATTAAAACTTAACTTCTTTGCCTACCACAATATTTATCAACAACCTAACTAACAAACAGAAGAAAATTCAATTTTTGTATGTATATGTTTGTGGTTATTCGTCTATCTATCTCTCTCTCACTCTCATTTTTCACCTCTCTCTCTTTCTATATCACTCTCGTACTTTTATATGCTTATCTCTTAGCTTTTTATTCTTATCACTATTTAACTATTTTCTATTATTATTTAAGAACAGTTCGATATAAAATATATGTAGCTATAGGGGGGTGATGGCAGAAAAATGATATAAAGAAAAAATAATAGACAGCCGGACACTAATATACAACTATTCCTCTCTCTCTCTTTCTCCTTATCTCCCTCTCTTTTATCATTTTCATAAACCAACCTAATATTATCCAGTTTCTAGTTGTTAAAAATAAAAGAAAAGCAAGAACATCTTTAGACCTATATCAATCCTAAAATCTTAAAGTAATTCAAAATATTTTCTTAACTCAACTACTATATAATTGTAAAAGTAAAAGTTGTGTCAAAATGGAAGTAATATTATTTGTAATAAACTTTTAAAAAGTAGAAAAAAATACATTTAAGATAGCCTCAATTTTTTTTATAATATAGTTAAGGAACAAAGAAAAAAACAGCTTTATATCTTTTTTATCCTTTATAGCTTTAAATTATACAAAATACGGTTAAGAATTATTTATTTTTTTATACATTAAGAATTGCATATCATTATTTTTATCAAAGTATTATCACAAACACTTTATTACACGATTATTTTGTAATAAAAATAATCTTTAAATTATAACTCAAACTACTTATTAAAAAAGAGGATGTTAGGGAAGAGGAAATTTAAAAATGTTATAATTAAGTTTTGAGAGAAAGTACAAAATAAAAGTTTTAAAATAATTTGATTTCATATTTAATTTACCATTTTCATCAAAACATTTATTATTCCCATCATTTAATATATTTTTATATAAATAAAAAATGAATAATTTTATATATAGTATATAACTTATGAATATTTTATTTTTATGTTAATTTTTATCATTAAAATAGATAATAAAAAAATGAACCATTAAGTTATAGAAATATATATTTACGTTTGTTTTTATAGAGAGAAATTTTTAAATATTTATGAATTATTCTAATTATATATTAATAGTTATAGGTTATATATCAAAATATTATTAGAATATTTTATATTATATTATAATTTTTATGGTTTAATACAAATAATAATGATAAGGTGAAATAGATATATCTTATAATTACTAAGCAACCTCACGTATATATTAGAATTATCTTAACAAATAATATTATTATCAATTGATTTTAAAATAAAAATTTTCTTCTAATTTAAAAAGGCAGGTTTCATCAAATATAATATTGAGATTTTACTTATTTTTAATAAAAACTCTTTTATTTTTTCCTTCTTCTTCTTCCTCTTCTCAATATAGGATGCCTCACAATAGGAGATGTGAAAATAATAACATATATTACTACTATAAAAAGCAATAATATTTATTATAGTGTAAAAACAATGAATGATATGTATATATATAGCATCAAATATAAATTTTTTTATATATTATTATTCCTCTATATAATATCTGATATTTGATGGAAGAGGTGTTAAATTTGAGGATTACATTTCTTCCATAAAAATAATATTACTTTATACATTTCATATATATATGTGCTATAAATTCCTAATCTTATGACTACTATACTTACTTATGCTTCTCACTGCTTAAATGAAAAGATGTGCTGAATAAATAAATATATTACCGACACATTTCATGAAATAATGATGCATCACTTCAAAGAATATACATATTTTGATATATAAAATGGCAAAATACGATATAAAGGATATAAAAAATTTTTAAATTAAGTAAAAATGGTAGGAAAAGTATAATATAATATATCCATGTTATTTTTTTGTTTTAATTATATAAAAATATATATCTTATATACATTATTTTTCAAATGACATTGAGAAGTTAAGAAAAAAAAGAAATATGGATAAGATATTAATGTAGGAATATTAGAAAAAAATAGAAAAAAAATGATTATGAAAAGATGGACTGTTGAAAATGGTATAATAAGATGTATAATTCAAATATGAAAATGTCAGAGAAAAATTTTTTTCATGCAAGAAATTAATGGTGCGTAATGAAACATTTTCAAACAACTATTTCTATTAAAAGTAATTGAGATTGTTTTATATACTTTACACGAATACAACCTATATCAAAGGAAAAAAAGAAATAAAAATGTCAAAATAAATTTGTGTTAAGTTTTAATATTAGATCTTTTAACATTTTTAGAATGTTATATAATATTTTAATAACAAAGTCGTACATCATTGAAAAGATTTAAAAATTTTAGTGTACCATCTAAAAGATGAATGATTTTTAATTTTTAACATCTAAAACTATTTTAACTTTAAAATATTATATCATCACTTTTTTTATGGTAAAATTTTGAAACAATGATAAAAAAATATAATGTGTGTTAGTGATAGATGAAATGTATTATCTTAGAACTATAAATATATATTAATTAAAAATAACAATTATTATTGATTATAATATTGATAATGTTGTCGTTATTGATAAATGGTATATTCAGAAAATGAGCGCTCAATGTTGGTCTGACATTTGATAACGACAAATACATTTATTGTCAAAACAATTTTTACAATGACAATAACATATCATTTTATTTAATTTTTATTTAATTAAAATTTTTTTCTCAACTTTTGATTAGAAAGAGAGAGAGAAAGCTATTTAAGGAAATTTAAAAATTTATTTGATTTATCATGTTACAGGATGTAACCGAAAGATTTACCCCAAGGTTTTGTAGTCTGATAAAGTGATGTATCAAAAAAAGTATCCAAAAGACAATTAAAATGTAGTAATGATATTTTATATTATACATATTAACTATTATATCTAATATATCACTACCATGCATTAATGAAATGAAAAGAAAAGTTAAAGATAAAACGGCACGTAGTATTAAATTACCTTTTAACCAATTATGAAAGTTTAACTTTACAAAATGTTGATATAATACATTGATGAAGCAACTGAAATTTAATATTTGATTAGTAAAGACACTCATGTTAAAATAAAATTTCACAACTAACTCATATATATAATCTTTAACTCAGTAGAATTACCTTGACAATAATTAAATGTGTAATTTTTTAAATAATATCTCTCAAAAAATATCAAAATATTATATTATAGATAGGTAAACTTTATTTTATTTTTTTAATCATCTAAAGAGTGAAAGTTAGAAAAAAGATACATTAATTTAGTGTCAAAAACATAAATAATATCGTAAATGAAAATAAAATTTTATTTGACACAAAAAAGAGAGTAGCGCTTATCTATACTTGGAGGATTTATACGATTATAAATAGACAAAGAGTTTTTTGGCATAAATAAATACATATATATATATCGTGAATGGTGGGTTAAACAAATTATTTTTTTTATAAATATTACATTATTTCTAAAGTAATTTAAGGGAAACCATCATAATTTATTAGTAAAAATTTATCTTTTCACAAAATTCTTAGTATCAAAAGAGGAATTAAAAACCCTTAGAAGGAGTTATTTGATATAATAAAATATTCCATTAAAAAGTCATATCTCAAAGAGAGGATATATTAATAGATTACTATAATTAAAATTCTTTGTCTCCATCTCAATTTTAATATTCTCAAATGTTAATCAAAAAATTTTGAGCCTGAAAACTGAGGCAAAAAAATTGTAATTAGGGCATTAATTTACATGTATAAATTTTGTTAATTTCATTTTACTAAAATACACATATATATGTGTATAAAGTATAAGTACATCATCCTATATATGGTGAGGAAGCTTATATGATTAAAACTTAAAAATGTAAAAGTTATGATTAGACTAATGAGGAGGAATGATATTTAGAAATAAAAGATTGCATAATATATTGTTAATAGTATTAAATGTAAATAATATTAATAATCTTTTTTTCTGTAAATATAAATAAATATGCTTTAATTACTTTTTTTTGCTTATTTATTAGTCTGTGTTAAATGAGACTTTAATTTATAAAGTTTGAGAGCAAATAAATTTTGAAAAAAAAATTCAAATAAAAAAAGGAAATGGCGAATTGAATAGAATAATAAGAATGGAAAAAAATGGAAACTAGGAGAAGGATTAATTATAGAAATAGAATATAATCCTATATTTTACTATCAAAATGATATTTAATAAGGATAAACTTTGTTTAAGCAATCAAAATGGATAAGTTAAGAAGGAATGATATGAAGATGGGGAGGAAGAGGAGAGGGGGAAATGAAGGAGACAATAAATGTTAGAAATTTAATTTGCATAGTGATAATTTATTAATAATTAAATATTCAAAAGAAAGATTCTCAAGAAATAGTTAAAGTAGGGTAATTTCTAAAAATAATAAATATATTTTTCAAATCACAACAAATAAAAACTTTATTATTTAAAACTACATCTCTCTTTAAAAATATTATATTATTCATTTCTTATTACTCAGTTATATATGATATACGTATATTTTAATCATTTAAATATGTATATTGCCTTGAAATATTAAAAACTAGTTTTCTAGTTAAAAACTATTTTTTAATTTAAATAATTAACATGCTTATATATATATATATATTCAATAAAAATATAAATAGAAAGATGGATATATATATATATATTATTATTATTATTTTAGAAGAAAGACAGTGCATTTTTAGTTCAACAATAGTAAAAATAATTTATACATTTATATTTTAAAAAGAATATATAAATTTTTATTTAAATATGATAAGGAAGTATATGAACAACAAAATTTCTCTTCTTTTTATTTTTTTCTCCAACAAATACAAAAATAGAATTTGATGCTAAAAACTTAGTGATTTTTAATGTCATGCTTTTTTGAAGACACATATATAGATATATTAGTGTATTTTTGTGCATTTTCATAAAAGGGTAAAGTTTTAAAAAGATGAAATAAAACATTTTTCTTCCCTAATATATGTAATCCAATTTCTACTTTCTACATTTATATGGATGTATATGGCTCAACATCTCTTAAAAAGGATTTTGTCAAAAAAATATATTGTTATTGTTTTTATAGTATATGGAAAAGCAAAATATGTCCTTTATTATTTTTAAACTTCTAATATAATAATTAATTGATAATGAATGAAGTAGAAAGAATGGGTTGTGTTTGTGTATGTATATGTATGTACTTGAGTATCATATATTATTGAAGTATTTAACATTATTAAAGATGAGAATATGAATAAAAAATTATAGAAATCGATGGTTTTATATACTCATATCAATATATAACTTATTTCTCAGTGAATATAATACTTATAAGATAAATATTATGTAAATATGGTATTATAAATCTATTCAATGATAAAAGACTTTGAAATACATAAGATATGTATATATAATGATATGAAACTTTTAAATGTTTGGTAGAAGATACTTCTTAAATATATATATATATTTCAAAACTGATAAAGCTATCGAGTGTGGTGAAAATAAAATGAAAATGATCAAAAAAGAAAACATTATATTTTTGTTAATGTAAATAGTATATTAATAAAAAGAATTAATATATAAAGATTAACAAATCATTGAGAAGATTCTTAAGGGTACCATTGCTGATTCACTCCCCTACTATAATAATAGTTTACATATAAATAAATTAATATTTAAAAAATAAAATTTTTAATAGATTATGTGGTATGTTAATATATATTTTATATTGTAATGATTTATTGATAACATCAAACAAGAATATAAATGATATGCATCATACTTCACATAACATCTGTCTCAATACATTTATATGTTTTCTTTTGAAATTAAATAAAAATTTATTATTAATAAAATTTTTACAAGATTAATAGGAGAACATTAAGATTTCAAATGATATATTAATAACATATTATAAGTAATATAGTACATCTTTTCATAGTAAATACATTAGCCAGTTTATTTAAATAAATAATATTATCTCCTTTTTCCTCTTCAATTTTCATGGAAAAAAATCAAGAAAATGATAAGAATAGATTATTAAAGGTATATATATGTATATTTCATTAGTACAAGGTAAAAATGAAATTGATGCTTATAACGTAAAGTATTTTATGATAATAAAAAATCCACTAAAAATCTTTTAAAAAATGTACATATTTTAAGTTTAAAAAATATATATACTTTTTATCAATTAATCATAATAAATTCATCATTGAAAGCATTAAATCATTTTGTCATTTATTCAATTGTTCCTTTAATAGTAATTGACATAACATTTTTACGAGTACATTATCCCTTTTATCATTTTTAGATAAAACTTTTATACTTAAGTAAATTATAAGTTTCATAAGGTAAAGAATATTATATGTATTTTAATTGTCATAAATTATATCTATTGATAAAGGAGAGAGGGGAAATAAAAACGGTATAATAGAGAGAAAAGAAAATATTAAGGTGTCAAAAAGTGAAATATTATATAATTCAGTAAATCTTATATTGTTTATTTTAATATAAAGTTTATCTTTATTATATTGTTAAAACTTCCTTTTTATGTGAAATTTAAGTATCCAAAGAAATAAAGTGGACTTTTTTCTGTGTTGTGATTTATAATACAATACAAAAAATTGAGTACTTATCAAAAAATTATACTAACTACTTGTATAATATCTCATAAAAATTTTTAATATTCCTTAGTTATTAATAAAATTTTACCACATACTTAGTTATGTTCTTATTTAATAACTTATTTTTTTCCTTTAAAAATGATAATAAAAAAATATATTTTCTAATTATTATTTTAATGATATTTATGAAGGAAGTTGTAGGAGGTAATGTAATCTTTTTTTCATATGTAATTTTAAATTTTCTTATTTGTATTAATTCTAGAAATTTCTTATTTACGTAACATTCGATGTTACTCATGTACATCATTAAATGCTAAAAAAGTTTTAAATGATGTAAAAGATTATCATTGGCATAAATGGATGGAGAATATGTTATATGTACAATTTACAGAGGGATGTTCTGATTCCTTTGAACCTGATATTGCTTTACGTTCAGGAGCTAAAAGTCAAGAATGTCAAGGTGGAATGTGTATGAAGATGTCCCTTACACATCATAATGGAACATCTAAAGTATGGAGAGGTTGTATACCAAAGTCACAAAATCAAATAAAAGCTGATTGTACAAAGGTATCCTCAAATGAAGGATCTATGGAGCTATGTACTTGTGATGGGCATTTATGTAACAACACAACAAAGACAAAAAGCACTTCATGGTTGTTAAAAATATCTATAATATTATACTTTTTTATTAATTTCAAATTTAATTAAAACTTATTTATTATACTCCTTCAATAAAATGCGATTATCGTACTTTTTTTTAAAGTAAATTAAAGTTTTATCGGCAACTGAAATGTTGGGAAGTATCAAAAAAATAGATATCATAAAAATTAAATATTTATCATTAACTTTTTCTTCATCATATATTATGCTATTAATTTTAAATTTTTCTTTTTAAAATAGCATTATATGTATTTTCTCCATTCATTATATTTCTTGTTTTACGAAATAAATTATAGTATCGTGATCTAATTAAAGGAGATGGTGTTGGAAAGTCATTCAATTGAGTTAAAATATTTATTGATGACGTCACAGGAATTGGGGTTGTTGTATTGTCGGTAAATGAAATAGTTGTTGTCGATGGTAATTGATTATTTGGAATATTTGAGACTTCATTATCTATAGTTTCTGTTTTTTGAGATGTTGAAATATTTGTGGTATTACTTAAATCAATACTAGATATTGTTGCTGATATCTCAATGCCATCATTTCTACTTGATTCTGTGTTAAATTGAAAGACTGCAAAATCTTCCATGAGACCATCTAAAATATAATTAGTAATACTAGACTAATTTTGAATATTTACCTTCTCCGGATGTAGATTGCCATGTTATTGTTTGCTTTCCTTTCCCAATTTGTGGTATTAATGTTTGAAAAATACTCCCCTCACTGGTTGATGGCAATAAATTTTGTGTTACAAAAGTAATTGGTGTTGTTGGCGCAGGATACATTTCCGTTGATGATATTTCCACATTCGGTAATAGTGTTACTTCATTAGAAATACTATTTGTTGAGGGGTAATTTCCGTTACTCGTACTTTTCATTGTTATAGGATTATCTTCTCCACTTTGTGGATTTGTGACATGCCCAATAGTTATAATATTGCTTTCATTATCAATATAATTTCCATTATTAAAATTGCTATTTGTTGTAGTATTTGATATAATTGAATCCAGTGCACTTGAAAGTATACCAAATTGTGACTCATTAAAATTATCTCTTAATAACCAAAATGGTACTGTAGTATTAGCTTTAGGAGAAATAGTAATTAAAAAATTGTAATTTTTTAATTTAATAGTAATATTTGGTGATCCATCAACTATTTGAAATTCATGCATGTTGGAGTTTAAAGAGATGACATTATTTTGACAACCAAATTTAAGATGAGATTTATTTGCATTAATTAAAAATTTGCTTCCATCATCCAATGCTGTTATTTGAATGGATGATGAGTTGACATAAAGTTCATCACCAAAAGCTTTACTAAACATACTATTATTACCATTAACAGTTGCACCACCTAATGTAATACCTGTATCTGAAGGTTGTTGAATGATTAATTTTATAACATGATTTTTTAAATCATAAATTATAGTAAGAATATTATCAGTTGTATGAACAACAAATAAATCTTTTGATAATCTCATACTAAAATTTGAAAATTCAGCATTAACATCAAATACATATGAATTAGAAAAGATTGTTAATTTATTGTAGTTGTTATATAATAAAACACTTAAGTTATCAAAAGTTATTCCAATCTATTGTTTGAGAAAAATATTATTATAATAAAACTTATTATTATTTCGCCTTTAAAACTTACATTTGCTCCATCAATAGATGCCATAATTTCGTATGTGGTACTTTCTGATTCAATGTATAGCGTTTTGTCATCGTTTGTCGCTGAGTGGTTTGCTTTTAAAGAAAATATTGGATTTTCATTTTCTCGCCCTAATGAAGAGGTTAATTGCCTTGTTAGTATTTTTAAACTACCACTAGTACCATTAATGGCTTGAAAGAGTGTCTGTCCATCATCAACTTTTAAATTAACATTATTATTAAATATTCCAAGGAGGGTACTTTCATCGGTATTTGAAACTCTTGTTGATTGTTCCTGTAAATATCCAATATCTGAGAGAGCCGCAAATTTAATATTTGAAATATTTAAAAAGGTTCCTTGATTTTGGAGAGATAGATTAAATGACCGACAGGATAAAGGGAATGAAAGTTTTGAAATGTTTGAAAAGACAACAAGATTGCCAATATTTTCTGTGACATTAATTCTACTTTGTATGGAATCAACGACAAAATTATCATTAAGAGAGATATTTGAAAACATGGAAAAGACCTAAAAAAAGATATTCGACAATAATTATTTAATAAATAAAAGGAATATAAATTTTAAGAACCTTTATCTTGTCATTTGGAAGGATTTGCCTTTTAAATCTCCTTGATCCATCACACCTCATACCTAATAGATATGAAAGAAGGAAAATAATTTTCCAGAGAATTCTAGTATTCATTCTTCAAAAATGATTATAGTTAAAAAATATATTATAAAATTTAAAGTGTTCAAAATTTTATTTTCAAATATGCACAAATATACATTAAAATATTATATGAGCCAACAAGGTAAATTATTATATTTTACGATTATATTAAAAATTAATAATTTTGTAATTGAGAAGCTTATGGTATATTAATTATTGCAGGAGATTTTAATATTAATATGCATTTTTATTGAAATTGAGTCTGTAATGCTTTTGATACTTAATTTAGTTCCATTGGCATCGTTCAAATTTTACTTTTAAAATGTAGTCATAGCAACGATTGCTTAAGGTAACATTGGATATATCATGATAAGAAACAATTTGCATCTGATTGACTAATACTTTTAAAATTTGGCAAATACATATGAAATGGTGATAGATTTTTTCAATATAGTTAATACAACAACATTTTTAGTTGTATGTTGATAATACTATAACAAACATTCCTTTTATACGTATCAACGACCAAAGCGGGGTCTTTTCAATGAATCCATGAAGTTAATTATATCTTGGTAATTTTTTTTATATTCAACATTCGGATACCTAATATTTTATAATAATAAATGCTTTTTTAATGTTTTTATTAAATGATTAACATACCTTTTTTCTTTTAACAAATAAAATTGTGATGGATCTGTCATATAGTCGGAGGAATCCAAATTTCGATAGACATTTGAAGGTGAAACTTTACTCTCCTCAATTATCCCACCAGATCTAATTTGGTAACTACTAATGAATTATCAAAAACAATTATTTTTTAAACATACCTATGAGGATAACAGTCAATTTGACTGTTGAATGATGCTATAGTAATTAATAAAATCAAAAGGTGTTTTAATAAGTTAGTCATAATAAATGTATTTTGTAGTGACTAACAGTCAATGATAACTAAAATTAAATAATAAATTTAAGATGTTTATTAGGTAAATAGTAATGATTAAGTAAATTAAAAAAATTAGGTATTTTAAAATTAGTTGGTCATCATAAAATATGAATTAAACTCATCCTGTTTTAAATTTCAAAATTTATATATATATATTTTTTTATTTTTTTTAAAAATAATTCTTAAAAGACTCTTAAGATAATGAAAGAAAAAGATTCTTTAGTATAGAAGTGACAATAAATATAAATTATTGGTAGAATCCTACGCTTATTTTTTTCAGTAAAAGTATATAATGAATTACTATTATACTTTAAAGATGAAGAGAAAAAAATTTATAAATAATAGGAGATAAAGGGGTTCTCGTTGATGTCATTTAAGAAATTCATATTAAGAATATCTTTAACATTTTTTAAAAGTGATATAGTGTGACGTGTTGATGTAAAAAATTCAAATTATATCAAAATAAATAATATCTTTACAATTACATATATTGCCGGATTATGATTATGGAAGTTTTAATAAAGATAATTTTTAAGTTGTCGACAAAAATATAGAGCTTTTTATTAAGAAAAAATATATTTTTGTTATTATAAAATTTTATTTTGTCAATATTATTTTTTAAAAAAAAGATCTTATAAGGTTGATTCATTCTATAAAAAATTATTTTTCTTAACTTGACCTTTCAATATGTTCTAGGAATACTGTATCATCAGGAATATTAGATATGAAAACAATTTAATAAAGTATACTTAAAGAAAAGTTATACATATATCAATAAATGTAACATTTATAAAAATTTAAATAGTAATGATTATTTTATAAATATATATTTATATATATGATTTTACGCCAAGATATATCAATTCAAAAACTGGCTTGAGAAGATTTAAAGTTTATTTAAGGTGTAAATTAAAAAAGTTAACTACATTACCCATATTTATATTATTGTTTTTAGAAATAATCATTATAATTATAAAAAAGTAAAATTAATTGAAATAGAAACATTCAATTCAAATTATACAAGCTTACATTTAATTAGTTTAAAAGTTTAACTACATTTATTCCAATTTACTCAATTTTAATTAATCTGGTTTTAAAGTATATATTATCCACTACCTTTTTTGAAAATAAAAATATGTTGATTTAGAAGAAGTTTGTACATTTTAATAATTAAAATGTTTGCATCATCTATTAGCAATACCTATATCAAACATTCTAAAATTATTATCTTTACATCTTTTAGTAATACTGAAATAAAAATATAGTAATATAAAGAAGTTTTCATTTATTATAAATATGATCCTACAAATTTATTATTATTATTTTTCTTTTTTAAACTATTTTAAAACACGTTCAAAATAAAAACAACATTTATATAAAGATTGTAAACATATCAATTGATACATTTTTAGATGTAATTAAAATTTTAATTCTATAGATAGATTTTTGGAAAATAATTATATCTGTACTTTTATTTGACCATTATAATTTATTTTACAAAAAGAAGAAGATAATTGTAAGATTATATATTTAATGGACAATTTTGTTTTATCATTATCCTAATTTAAATTGAAAAATATTTTGAAGTTTAATTGCACTATTTTATAAATTTAGAAATAAGTGTAAAGTTATTATTTCAACTTTTGTAGATAGGCTGCTTCTATCATAAAAAAATGTAGTAAAAACAGATTATTAATGAAAAACATATTTAATTCACTTAAAATCAATAAAGTTATTAATTACGTTTATTGGCTGTAATTCACCTTCACTAGTCAAATGAATTATATCTTATCTATGACTCAGCACATTTGGAAAAAGATATTTCTTAAATTGTCATCATAAATGTTCTGTTTGATAGCAAAAATCGCTTAATCACATTCCCTTCATTAACTTTCTTCCTCCTACAGTTTTTGTAAAAAAATCAAGTGATTAAAAAATAAAATTATTCATCACACTCTCATTTTTATTGTTCCAACATATATCAAAGTTTACACATCAACACCAAACTGTTTTAATATTGATCATAACTATATTATAGCCATAAAATAATACAATGAAAGAATTTTTAAATTTAAAATAAGAAATAAATCTGATGATGTGATATTACTAAGTGACATTAACTTTGTTTTTCTAACTGAAGATAATTGGTTTATGACCTTTTAAATAAAATTTCAAAATTTTCATTTTCTATAAATTAAAACAATATTTTAAAATAATACCCTACTACCTGCTATCATTTTCTATAAACATAAATGGAATATAAGGTTAATATTAACCATTTTCAACAAACACACATGTTTCCTTCCCTGACGTGTCATTTCTCCAAAAAAACAATTTGAATAACATATCCTTTACTATTCAGATTCCTATCATATAAATTTATTAAGAAATAATATTTCTCACTCTTTTATTTTTAATTTAGATAAAGTATGTCACTTAATACGGCTCATACCCTGATGGAAATGGCGTCTTAATTTACAATGGCGAAATGTAAGCTTTACCTTATTATCCTTAGAATCAATATGATTATTTTAAAATTTTTCTAGGATTTTACTCTACTGTAATGGTGTTGTACTTCATTTTCCTGGTGAAAAAGATGAAAAGTTTAGAAAAGTGTTTCTGGAAGTTTGTACTTAACAACACATCGAGTACGTTATCTAAAGTTTATATAATAAAAATAATAAATTTTTAGGCAATTTTCTTTGGTTCTGGAACGACAAAACATGTAAAATCTCTCTCTTTACCATTCCATTGTATGAATAATGTAAAAATTGAACTTCCATTATTTGGAGCCAATTATTTACAAGGTTATGCCTCACCTCAACCAGGTGGAAATTTAGATAAAGATGTTTGTTGGAAGATAACATTTACCAAAGGTGGTTGTACAGATTTTGGACGTGCACTTTTGAAGGCAGCTGATATGGCAAGAGCTTTCAGACCATATGATGCCCCACCACCATATCAACAACCTCAAGGAAATGTTTTTGCACCACCACCAGAATATTACATGGCACCAAATGGAAATATGTGTGGTTTCCAGGCTCCAAGAGATATTTTAACTGAAAATCCACGTAATGGTACTGTTTATATGTTTGAACAACCACCACCATATACTGGAATTGGTGATACACCAATTATTACAGAATTTCCAAGTGGTAGTAACACTAATCTTCACTTTAGAGGCCCAGCCCCATCAGCACCACCAAGCTATGAAAGTATTAGCCAGGAAGCTTCAGCACTTCCACCAAAACCAAAAATCGAGTAGGGATATATCAAAAATAATTATGTAAACAATGATTACTTTATAATATTATAAGAATTTTATCTGTTTTTTTATGGTTAGAAAAAAAATTCCCTACTACGCAAAAAGTTTAGTCTATGATGTGTTGTATGAAAGACTATAATGCTAATTATTACATGAGAAAAAAGTTCGAACTTCCGTGATTATTTTTCTTAATATTTGTTTAACTAATAAAGTATTCTATTTCACTTATAATTACCGTGTACTTATTTATTTTAAAATGATATAGCATAAAAATATCGAAAAATGTTTTCTAAGAAACTAAGGCAATCTTTTCAAGTGTATCGTACAGTCATTAAAATTATTTCTTCTATTAATGGTAATATTTGTTTGTTTATATTAGAGTTAATAGCGATAATGGCCACTTCTTTGTTATTATTAAAGTAATTTAACTCTATTTTCAAAAGATATTGATGTTATTTGGTAAAATTTAAAGCTTGAAAAAAGCAATTTAAAATATAAATGAAAAAGCAATTAAGTAATTTAAATTTACATGTTAAAAAATATATTACTTGTTATGTAACGTTCCACATAATCAAAATGCAGTTTTGCATACCATTTTTTAATATAAAACTACCATATTAAATAATGATAATTAGAAGGTGAAAGCAGCATTTTTCTGGTTTTGCTGTTACATTTTGCGAGATTCATTATATAATAAAATTAACTGTATCGTGAAAAACTTCCTTAATTAACATGTATAATAAAAAGGATTAATTATTTCACATGATTATTTCCACACTCTTTAATCCTAATAATATTAATAAGTATAAAGTTTCAATAAAGTTAATTTCAAAATTTTAAGTAAAATTTATTTCCACATATCTTGCAACATTCCGATGTTGTCATGGTTAGCATTATGTATTATAATATCTTTACCAAATACATTTTTGGATTATTAGTTGATATTTTTGCAGTAGTTCTTTTAAAAATTCTGCTAGAAAAAAAATAAGTTTTTTTTTATAATTAAAAAAATAATGATGTTGAAAATAACCTACCAGAATAACTTTTTTGTCTCCATGTGCGATAACAAAATGGGGAAAGGGAACGTTGTTAGGAAGAGGGCATTGATGATGTCAAAGACGTTTGACATTAGTTCTTTTTCAAAGACCATATTTCTTAAAATATAATATGATAAATTTAAATGATAAAAACATAATAAGCTAACCTAGGATAGAAATAAAAATAAATTAAAATTAATATGGATTGTAAAATGATTTGGACGATGGTTACTTGACCAACAAATATTGCGAGCATTCTTGAGGTACGAATATTTTCTGCAATCTTAAATAAGATATTTTTTAAAAAAATAATTAATAATTATTAAAATTATAAATATCACCTGATATTTGTGTGATAATGAATTTCTAATCTCTTTTCCTACATTCGAGAATTTTCTTTTATTCACATAAAATATTATAGCAAATATCTGAAAATTTAATAGTTTCTTTCAAGTCCTTTTTATTTTAACATTTACTTACAATAAAAGTTGTTGAATTGAGTGATATTAATATTATTATAATGCATAATGTTATATATGCTATAAAAAAAGACTATTAAAATAATAAATGAAACAAAATTTTCACCTGGATCTATGAAATAAAATGCAGACATAAGCATTACTGAAATTATCCACTAAAAGTTAAAAAATTTATATGCATAGTCCTTTGGTACGCTATCAGTAAATAACCTACCGAGGAGAGTCGTAAAGTATAATTACAAATAGTATTATTAAAATCTTCATAACTTTTTGAAAAAATAGTTGCTGATATCCTTTCAATAGCTATTACAACAGGATTGATAGTCAACATAACGACACATAAATCATGAAGTCTAAAATAATTTGATACCACATACCGTTTTCAGGAAACCATATAGATTCACTTAAATACCATGCAATACTTAGATATCTTGTTACAATATTTATCAATCCAGATATTGCAAAATTAATTAACAAAACTTTTAACCTTATATTCATTGTTGCTGTTCTTGACATTATATTAAGAAAAAATATTAATAGTGGTAGGGCGATTGTTAAAACCAATAGTTCAATAGAGAATAAAATAACTCTTATCAGGATCATTTCTTTATTCTAGATTTATATTTAAAAAAAACTTTTAATAGAAATTATTATATATATAAATTTTAATAATAAATTAATATTTTATTCAAGATATAAGAGTTTATTAACCAACCTATTCACAATTACAAAAATAACATGTATTAGTGAAAGTTAACTTATATTATTAGAACTAATAACTAATAATTTTATAGAAATATAATTCTCTCTACTAAACTAAGTAAAATTTATTTTCATTTAGAAAAAAGGATAATTATAATATTTGTTATAGTAAAATTATATATTCTTAAATATCTTGTTAAAAATTCACTTTAATATTTGGAAATCCATCTTTAATGATGTTATTATTTTTAAATGCCGTTGAAATTTTAACGTTACATTAACAAGATGGTTATTTATAATATACGTATATTTATATTACTAATTATATATCATTATTTATTCAAAATAAATTTTTTATTAAAAAAAACGACTTAAAGAAAACTCTTTAATATTACGTAGATTAAAAATCTTTTATCAAATAACTCTTTATCATTATATTTTATCATTTATTTAATCAAGCAAAATGCGTGTAAAAATTTTAAATGTAATCTGATAAGAAGCAAAAAAAATTGCAATATTTAAAGAAATTTAAACATAATAGGTACCACATAAATATAACAATATTTTTTCTTTTTATAATAATGTCCTTTAATGAGAACTTTACAACACGCAATATTAAAGTATCAGAAAGTTCATTTGAAAATACCAACAGTATATTCCATTTACCTTCAAATACTGTTAATGTACCAAGAAATGGAGAAATAAGAAAAGTAAGTTCAAAAAATTCAAATTACAAGATGTTATAAAAAATTTTTTCAAATGTTATTTTTAGCTTCCAACTCATCCATTTAAATTTTTTTTCCACCATCAAGGAAATCATGAAATTTGTGAGAAGGCAAAAGAATTATACTTGTTTAGTTTAAATGAAAATATAAAAAAAAAATATAATGAATGATATGCGTGTTTCTTTTATTAAAATGTTAATTAATTGTCATACTTTTTAGTGATTATACACACATAATTCTCACATAAACTGACTTATCCTTGTTTATTTTTCGTTGTTACATATAATAAACTTTTTTTTACACATATTTTATAAAACTTGATGTTTGAAAGGAAAATGATAACCTTTTTAAAGTGAACTGTATGTTATGGTTCTTTATAATATACATCAAAATTTATTTTAAATAACCTTTACCATATATTTTTTGGTAACGCTTATGAACAAGTCTTGGCACTAGTTAAATCTATCATTAAAGAAACTATATAAACAGTTCGATTTTTATACTATTAAACAAAATTATTGTTTGGTGAAAAAGTCAATTTTCATATAAAACATGCTTATATTACCTTGATTTTATCTTCAAACCGGCTTTTGATTTCTATGTTAGCCCAGAGGTTATTTATAATATATTCAAAGATATATTAGTTATTATGTTCGTTGATATAATTTAAGATTACTCATTTTTAATTAACTAAAAATATATTTAAAATTACTGACGGTGAAAATTTGCTTGGATTACCATTTGCTTATGTATACATTAAAATTTATATTTATTTAGATGACTATAATTAAATTTACATTTTTAATAATAATTTTATTACCAATCCTTACAACACCTATCTCTAATTCATTTAAAAATTTTATAATTGATCATTATGGTGAGGAGATAGCTAAAACACTATCACGTCAAGACTTAGGACGCCGAGGAAGTTATGGTGGTGGTAATAAAAGACCTACAATTAAAGAGTATGTATAATGTTATGATGTATTAAAAATAATACTCTGTGATTTAATATATTATTTTTTTCTAGTAAACGTCCTGTCATTTTAGTACATGGAATAACAAATAGTGCTGGAACATTTAATTCTATACGTAAATATTTATTAAGACATGGATATACTGATGATTTGGTATATGGAACAACATATGGTGATGCTGGAAAAACAAATATTTTAATGGTTACAATGGAATGTCGATTTATTATGCAGGTATTAATTATATAACGTTTTAAAAATTTATTATCTAATCTTTTTCTTGTAAAGGTAAGAATGTTCATCCAAACAGTGGCTGATTATACAAATTCAAAAGTTGATATAATAGCTTATTCTATGGGATCACCAGTTGCAAGGAAAGCAATTCTAGGATCAAAGTGTGTTGATACAGGTCGTGATTTGGGACCACCAATAACACCATTAGTTGAAAAATTTATTAGTGTTGCTGGTGCAAATCATGGCTCATCTTTATGTATATTTCCATTTGGTAGTTGTAATCTTATTAATGGATTGAATTGTAATTCTCGTTTTATTACTGATATCAACAGAAAACAACATTATGAAGGTAAAAAAGTATATACTTTATACTCAACAGGTGATGATAAAGTGGGCTATTTAGCATGTGGTAGAATCGCAAGTAAAATTAAAGGAGAAAATGATTCATATCAGGTATGTGTAGAATTTTTCTTTCAAATTGTATTGATATTTTTATTATAATCAAACATTTTATCCCATCTTTTTATACTTTATTTCATTTATTATTTATATTTTAGCGAACTGGTATGAATCATGATCAAATTATTTTTAATACAGCCGATTTCCAGTTAAAAATTTTAAAACAATAAATAAGGGAAAACAATTAATTAAAATTGCAAAGAATAAAGTAGATATGCTCTGGGCTTTAAATAATTTATATGATTTATAGTATAAATCTATATGTAAAAAAAGTTACATACTTTTTATGACTTTTTTTTATTTATTTTCAACCATGATATCTTCTACACAACAACCTCCCGACAATGTGAATGGATTAATTTTTTTTGTTAAACAATTCATTAAAAATAATATTATCAGATTAATATTTATATGTATGTACTGATGTTTGTATATTAAAAAAATTATTTACAATTATTTAAATTAAAAATGTATTATTTATCTACTTTGCCACTTACATCCATTGTAAAACTTTTACCAAATCGTGATAGTTTCCTAGTTAAACCTAATGAACGAACATTAGATAATGAAACTTTTCTTGGTTGTTCATTCATTCTTTTTTTCTAAAAAAAGATAATTCATATTTTTATAAATTAATATTTTTGATCAAAAAAGAAATATATACATAAACATTCACAAGCATTACATGCAGTCAATTAAATAAAATAAAAATATTCTCATTTAGCAATTCAAATATACATATCAAAAATATCATAAATATTGCGATTATATATACCAACGAAATGAAAAAAATAAAAAATATAAAAATTGTCATACCGTATCTTTTTTACTTTCCAAAACAAATCTACCACCATGGCCCCAGTGATTTTGGCATTTATAAAGGTACTCATCCGGTGGTAATGCTCTATAACTTATTTTAGAATTCGTTGGTACTAATGACGTCTTATTTCCCTGTATACGATGTTGGAGCTCTGGTTCATCGTAAATCTCTTCTAACAATGTAAATTCATTCTCATTAGCATCTAATATTCTAAATTTTAAGAACACCTGACTTATAATCGATTTTGCTGTTGTTGTCATGTTAACTCTTAATATGGCATATGGATGTTCTTTACTAACATTATGAATACTAATTAAGAATGTATCACCCATTGATTTTGGACGCTGTTGGTGGATTAATGGTGGTAAATCAATACTATCCATCGTCTGTTGAACCTCTGATGAATGTCCGTGAATATGTGTTGAAGAGAGAGATTTTTGTGTTAGATTAACTGATTCATTAAGACCAAATTTTTTATCATGTGAACTTAGTGATGCTGTAAATGTAGTGTGATTATTTGGTGACATTCCAGGTGATTGCAATGTATTATTATTACTATTATTATTACCTGTTGATGGACCATTTTTATTAATAATATTACTATACCATGCTTTATTATTTTGATCAACACCCTTTCTTTTTAACACAAATCTCTTTGTAACACCATTCCATGCAGCAACAGCATCCATTATTGGTTCATTAGGCAATAATATTCTTTGATTAACAAAATTTCCCATTTCTATTGATTCTTCATTCTCCATAATATAAGAATTTAATTGTGTTTGGGAGGTGAATTCCTCAACCAAAAAGTAATCCTCAACATTATCTGTATTTTTGCCACTGCCCTGTAATGCTAATTGTATAACACTCCTAACAGTTGTCTTTTCTTTTGCCTCAACTGTAACCCAATTGTCATCCTGTGAAATGCCATAAATTCTCATTACGAATATTTGTTTCTTTAATATTGGTAATGGTTTGACGCACGAATCTTTGAATAATTTTAAATTTTGATAATTCATCTCCTGTTCAAAGGCAACATTATTAAGATTATCAATATCATTTAAATATATATGTTCTTCATGTTCATATTTTGTTAGGATAAATAAATGAGCTTGTTCTATTGGTTTATTTGCTTGTGTCCTCATTGGAAGATGTCGATAACCAGGACGAAGGCATTTTAATGGGACAACTCTTTGACAGATTACACGACCATTATTTGAACTATCACATACTGATAACCTAATAAATGCTAAATCAACAAATGATACTCTATAAACAAATTGTAACTATCATACAAGTTATTACTTATTTTACTTACCTAAAATTCATTACATGATTCCATACAGGATTAACAGAATTGCTCCTAACAACTTTAGTTTTATCTTTATAACAATCCTGTGGTATACCAATTATTTCAACCTCAACATATGTATGTAAATTATTATACGATCCACCAACATGCTGTCCCGAGATAACTGTAAAATTAACTAATAAAGCTGATTGGTTAGCATGTTCCTTTGATAAAGGATTATACTTTCTATACAAAGGATGTGTAACATCCCATAAAGCTTTTGGTTTCAGTTTATACCCACAATTACCATTTTGTTCAAACATTGCTGAATTAAGAGCCATAAAATTATCTGGTGTTTGGAAATTTAATGCAACCATCTGAAGACCGTGATTCCAATATTGAATTGGATTAAAGTTAGATGAATCAATTCTCATACCACCAGGATACGTCCGGACAATGTGATCTTTTGTATAAGCTGTCGATTTTAACGGGTGTTTTCTACACAATTTTCTGGCAACAGTTTCATTTAATGATGTTACCTGATAACATGTGGCATTTGAATTTGGTCTTAATGTCTGCCCATTTGTTGACATTTGACTACCATCCTCAAGGCTTCTCATGGACTCAGCCTTACTTAAACCAACAGTAGTACTTTTTTGTTTTTTTAAAACAATGCCAGGTGTTGTTAAAGTATTTGAGGCTATACGTGTTTTACCATTGCCTGTTGGTGTACCACCATTTGTTATGGCCTTTTGATTATCATTAATTTGAAATGTTCTGCTTTCACCACAATGTTGTGGAAAACCTTTAAATTTAACTGATTGTAGGTAATTAACTAAATCCGATAACTCTGGTGCTAACTGTGGACCAACAATGGGTTGTTTACGTAAATTACTAGCTTTTGTTACATCATTGATAATATTTTGTTTCTGTTCATACATAAACTTTTCCTCGCATCTATCACTTTTTGATGTCCCTTTAATATTATTTTTTTTTAAATCATTAATATTTATCCTTCCATTTTTTTCAATTTTTTCAATGCATCTTAAATCTTTTGGACTTTCTGTATCACTCACATCATCAGATTCATCCTCATCTTGTTCATTCTCGTCAAACAAGCAATCAATATCTTCTTCATCTGCTGTACTTGATTCATATGAATTTTTACTTTGTTTCCTATTCATATTTTGTGATTCCTCAATCCAGTTTTGTTGAGTTTCAAAATAAAACGATGGTCCAACAGATGGTTCAGATATCATTTTCTTATTTTTTATCAATATCCTATTCCTTAATTGATTTGGTGATGGCAAATGAGCATTTTGTGTAAAATCAGCTTCAAATAAGAATTTGGTAACTAATTTGTCTCCAAGAACAGTCTTAAACATTTGTGCCATCTTTGCCTGTTGTTGAAGTGAACAATGATTCTCAATACTTAATATAACAGGTAAATCACTTGTCTCGAATGCCGATTTTTTAATAACATCCAAAACTTGTCTAAAAAATATTTTTGATGTAAATGTGTGGCCATGATATATCATTGGCATACCATCATCACCATCCCAACAATCTAATTCAACACATCGACATCCTGTCATCAAAACTTGTCTATACATTTCAGCACTACTCTCACCTTTTAATTGATGTCCTTTTAAATAAGTATTATGACTTGAGTTAATATAATAATAACTTAATGGATAATCAAAGTTTTCTGATTTTTCATCAATTAATTCTGGTACAAATGCGAAATTATTTGCATCAGATAAATATCTAACAAATCCTTCAAATGATAATTGTTGTTTGGAACGACATATTGGATCAGGTTCGTGCTCTTGTATTAATTTTATCGTATAATTTTCATCAACCATTTCCATTTGATAGGTACATAAAAAATGTCTTAATGCATTAGCACTCATAAAACCACTTCTTGTTGTATCAATATGATTAGGATTTGTTGCATAAAATACTAGTGCATTGTATATTTTATGTTGTTTCTCACTAATGCTATAATTATTTGATGATGAATTTCTTGTTAACATATGGAATGGTAAAAAATCATTTTGTGGTTGATTTGATATTGATTCTAAACGAGATGGTAACCTTGGTGAATGACGTTCTCGTGAATTTTTTTGTACAATAACATTTGGTGTATATGAATTAACAAAATCATTAAATATAGCTTTTAAATCTGTACGTATTTTAGTATAAAATACTTTGTATAATTCAATAAATTCATATAAGTGTAAAGGTTTATCTTGAAATTCTTTTGCAGCAAAACCATTCAAACCAGATACCTGTCCACCACTACTTATACTACCAGAATTTGGTGTTTCACCACCTCTTGCTCTCCATGATTTTATTGATCTCCCCCCGACACTTCTACCACCATATGAACTAGTTGTTGGTGTTCTTGATCTCGGCGTATAGAGCGAATCTAAATCACCGGCTTCACTGCAAGTTGCATCACCTTTAGGTTTTAAAAAATATGCTGGACATGTTGAATCTGGCGGTCCACTTTGACTAGACAGTTGACTTCTTACTGATGGTGGTCTAACTAATGGTGAATTTGGTTGTGGTGATTGACTTCTACTTGTATCTCTACTTTGAACTCTCATACGTTTTTTCATTGCACCTGTTAATGTTTTTAAGCGATTTTTTGTTGAATTAACTTCACCACTTTCTTTAGATTCTGGACATTTTGTTAATGTATGAATCGTTGGTGTTGGGGCTGTATTTATCATACATCCTTTAATTCTTTCCATGTTGCCACCAAAAATTTGCAATGCATCAATTGGTTTTGGTCCATAAAATTTATTATCATCCTCTGCTTTTCCAGCCTTCTCTGCCTCTTGATATAATTGTAAATATAGTACTTTTAACCATATAATACGCTTATCAGGCAAATTTTGTTGTTCCTGCAACTTTTGAACAATACCACTTAAACCAACCATCCAATAATGAGCAATTTGTTGTGGAGCCAGAAAATATAAAAATTCATTTTCATTAAGCAATACACCATAATTTATATTCCAACAAAAAACGGGCACAGACATTTCCTCAGAACTATGTCTTCTATAAATATTTTCAATATCTATATCATATGAATCAACAGACTCAACAGATTTAACATAACGTAATCTTATAAAGCCTTCGTCCAAATTCGAATCACCAAATGGTCTTGGAAGGGTATTCGAAGACAACCCGAGGGGACGCAAACCTTCACCAAGTGCTGTCGCAGCATTAAAAGTACTTTTAAATGTTGGATTTGATTCATTTTTATTCTTATCTTTACCTTCCTTGTTTATGCCATAATTAATCTTTTTCCAAGTAACTATACCGCAACTAGAATCTAATTTCATTAAACAAAGTACACTCCTTCCTGTCACTGGATCATAGTGAATAACAGTTGTACCGTGTTGGAGTCTTTGAATAACATCTAAATCAAACTTTGATGTATCAAGAGGTATAAACGTGACACCATGATTACTTTTTGTTAATGGATTGACAGGTTCATACAATTTTACCTCAATATCATTTTTACTTGTTGACGAGGCATTCGGACTTTCTGGAACATACCTATGGAGATTTCTGTAGTGTTCATGATAAATATTAAGATTATTAACAACAACAGTAATATACTTTATTTTATCAGAATTCAATAAACATCCAACACCAATTCTTGAACTAAAATGGTCATCCCCATTTTGATCATTCAAAAATTGCAACTTTTCTTTATTACCTTGATGCCCCAAAACAACAACACTTGATATATCATTAACAATTGCATAGAGATCTCTTAAAAAGATTCCAAAAAAGGGAATTAGTCTACATTGTGGCATTGCAAGGCCTCTTTGTAATGCTTCAATAAAATGATGTGATGGTATTGAAGCTGTATTTGATAGGAGCATCTCACATAACTCTTCATACCTTTTCTTTTCCTCTGGCTTTAATGATAACCAAAAGGGGCGTAATTTATCACTTTTTAAACCCATTAATATTTCTATTGCTGCATTAAAATTACCAATATTCCAACATGTATCAATCATCCTAATAATTGCTAATAAAGCGATTTTCCTATCTTCATGTGTTGGTTGGGAGATGATAACATGTGTTATCCATGATGATACCTCACTAAGTCGTTTTACGAGATTTTTCACTGGACTTGGATTATCTATTACAGGGACATTTGTAATATCACATGATACATATCTTACATAATCAACTGGTTGGATGTTATAAAATAATTGATATTCCGTCGATGATAATTGAAAAGCAACCTCCTCTGGAAAATGTAAGATATATTGTAATCTTTCCAACTCTAATTTAAATAATGTTATTGGTTCATCATCTAAAAGCAGTCCTCCTGTTGTTGAGGTTGAGGATGTTGATGTTCTAGCTGAGGATACTAAAAAAAGGAAGCAGGAAGTAATTATTAGTAAAATTTAAATGTTACCACTTGGACGAGGAATTGGCATATTAGATGGCTGATTTGTTGAATTAAAACTTTTTTGTATAGATGTACTAGCACTACCTTGCATTATCTCCCATAAAGTCATTGAGATTGACTTTAAAACATTATATGTAGGAGCTAAAAAATAGTAATAAGTAATAAAATTCAATTTTATTGTTTTTTTAGGAAAATTATTTGCCATACATAAATAATATAGTATTAAAAGATAGAATTGAAAAAATGTACATATTTATATAAAACTATTTTATATATAGGAGGATTAAACTTCACAAATAAAGAATTTCATAATACTCAAATTTTAGTCACAGTGACAGGGTAAATATATAAAATATTATAGTATTATCACCTTATATAACTATAATATTAAAAAGTAATTGGATAATAAAAGTTTTTTTCATCTTCGATGACGCTCACAATGTCAATAATGATAAAATTTATTATCATCTATAAATTTTCATACCACCAAAAATTTAAAAAAAAAATTAATTCACATAATAAAATTGAGATTAGCATTTTGATAGAAAAAATGAACTTACCTATTAATTGCCATTTAGTACCACGAAATTCAAGCAACAGTTGATGCTTAGATACCCCACCACCAACACGCCATTGTTGTAATGTTGAGGCATGTTGCCTTTTAAGAACAATCTTTGTTTGCCCATCCAACAAACATAAAACAGTACTGCTAAGACATAGTAATCTAACAGTTTTCCTTAATGTCCT
The DNA here is from genome assembly GCA_005656395.1 of Strongyloides papillosus. Classification (NCBI taxonomy): domain Eukaryota; kingdom Metazoa; phylum Nematoda; class Chromadorea; order Rhabditida; family Strongyloididae; genus Strongyloides; species Strongyloides papillosus. Next base: position 993,195 of record SRSI01000044.1, read on the forward strand.
TCCATGAACCAGTTCTTTGACTTGAAAAACTTTACAACCATATGCAGCTAATTTTTTTGTTGTCTGAATATACAACTTTTTCATACCAATTTCACTCTCATAAACCTGACTATGAAATAACTTTCTTTTTCTCTCTTTAACCATTTTTATTGTTCTACGATCACCTCTAAGATCAGGAGGTAGGCATTGTGCCTGTAAATCAGCTGACATCAACGTATCTGCATCTGTTATACAACGTAAGATATTTACACTCCTACTTCGTTTCTCTGATTCAAATATTGAAAAATTTCTCCTATTTTCAACTCCGTTTCTTGCTGGGGTGCAATACAATTGTTGATCTACTTCCCATGGTGTTACCATAATTTTTTGAGCCAAATCACGTATCCTACCAAATTGTCCTTTTAATAAATGCCTCCTTATTGTTTGTGTTCTTTTATTATGTGGCCAGTTCTCCTCAATACTTAATTGAATTGATGCTAATAATGATGCTTCCTCTTTCAATGCCGGTAAACTTCCACTAATTATTTGATCTTGCAACTCCAAATACTCATCATTAATACGTTCATCAGATTCAGCATTGATTTTTGTATCAGGTTCAACATGTTCATTAACAACATGAATTATCTCAGCACACCAGTTTTTAACCGTTGGATGTTGTGGTGAATTTAATATCTGCTTCAATACATCAGCACATTCTTTCATTGTTGTGACAATATTTGTATTTTGTTTTGTATAAACAGCTAATAAATTTAATATTAGTTGACGTACACATTGAAAATCTGGATTCATCTCACTTATTGCTATTAAATGTACTGGCGATTCTCTATCAGGGACACGAAGACTATCACCAGATAATCTTGAATGAGTTCTCCTTGGTATTGGTATTCTTGTCCCAATTGTTGAGGCTCTTTTTCTTAAAACGAATGAAAATAAAAATGGTCCACTGTTATCAGAGGCTATTGATGTACCAGCACTAAATGTTGATAATCTTAAGGCGCCTGATGAACTACGATGACTCATAGCTGAACTTGCTCTCGAGCTCCATCCATATATTGATGATTCATCAGATGATTTCCTTGAATCTATTTGTGCACCATTTCTTGTTAGTAACAGGGGTGCACAATCCGACACCTCACCACCAGATAATTCTGGTGAATTAACAAAATACCCAAATTCAAATTGACTTAACGCTGATGGTCTCCTAATTTCAATTAAAGGTAATCCTGGTATAGCTTGTGGACTTGATGGCCTTTTTTGCAACATATTTTCTGAGGGCAGTTCATTACAAAAAGATTCGTAACCAATACCTGGTGTTTGTGGCGGCGATGCACCTTGAACCTCAAGTTCAGGTAAAAAAGTATTATTTGAGGATTTAAATTTATTTGAATCACTTATTGAATCGTTATGATTAGAATTTTTGTATGTTTGTCTCCAGGCATCTCTTCTTGTTAAAGGGTAATTTTGTAATTTTTTAGTAAATTCTAGTATAGCTTCAGAACCTGATGTATTACTATCTGGGGAAGAATCTCTTCTACTATGCCTTTTACATGGATCTGTGCCCATTCTATTTCTAAATAATGATTGTATATATTTTGGTAAGTGCTTTTGAACACTATTAGAAGATGAATTAGTTTTTTTTGATCTACTAGAACCAATTGATGTATCAGTACCTAGTCTTTTTCTCCTATCCTTTGATTTTAAGTCTTTAGCACCACTACTAAAACGTTTCGGTCTCAATATCTCAACTGAACTCGATCTTCTTATTTTTATCCTTTTTGATGTTTTAGAGCCATGGGTAACACGAAGAAAATTTTTATCCTCCTTCTTAGATTCTTTATCTTCTCTCCTATCAAAAGATTTTGATTTAACAAAACCTTTTAATCCAAATCTATCTCCTTTATCTTTTACCTTAACACTTGTTGATAAACTCCTAGGATCTTTAATATTTTTATATCCATGTGAATCATGATTTGGTTGTCTTTTTTTTATAACTAAGCTCAAATCCCAAGATAATTTATGTAATAATAATCTTAATAATAACGTTGAATCCAAAATTAATCCTAATCTACATAGATGAATTTCTAGATTATCTAAATTCTCCATTACAGCCATAGCTTTATATCTAAATGTCTCAGCATATATTTCTTTCTCTGTTTTTACTGGAGTTTTTGGTGGATTATCAAAAGGTTTATCAGATAAATGAGTTGGTGAGATAGCTGTAGGTGATTCTTCTGTAATAGCTTCACTCATTGGAGGTTGTATCTTAATTAAATCATTAAGAAGATTTAATAATATACCTTCAACAGACATTCCTGTTTGATGAAATTCTGTTATCATTTTTGGTGTACAACACGTCTCACAAATATAATCATCCTCATTACAATTGGTTGCTGATGTTGAGGTAGAATTTTTTTGACTGTTTAATTGTTCAAATGTTTGAAAGATATTCATCCTTGAACCTATACGATCACCTAAACCAACGTAAACAAGTATTCTAGCCGAATGATACTTAACAAATTGCCCAAATTTTGTTGAATGATTTGTATAATACCAATCATCTGATGGTAAAAGTAATTGTATTAATACATCATCAATTTGAATGTCTGTAAATATTTTATGCGTTTGAGGGTTTAATGCTATTAATGCTAATGTTTGCAATAAAAGACATAATAATTGTGGATCTAATGTTGGCTCTAACAATTGAATCAAATTTTTAAGTTGCTGTTTCTCGGATAACTTTAAACGAAAACTTTTAATGCTTGTTAAAAAAAGCATTAATCTTGCCACTAAAATTTGTGTACAATGTTGCCAACATTGCCTCCATCTATGAGCAGGACTACACACAGATCTAACACCAGCTTCTCTATTTTGCATTGTAATAGCATTATGAAGTGTTGCTATTATTGTGTCAGGATCAACAGAACTAAAAGCTCCAACAACATCACCTTTCTTTCTAATACAACTACCACCATTTGAAACTTTATAATTTGCACCTTTTATATTACCATAAAACATATTGTCAATATTTGATTCACATTCATTGTGAGATGCTATTGATGCTACGGTAGGTGAATGAATAATATGATCGATTTCATCACAATCAAAATTATGTGATTTATTTAATAATATTGAAGAGTGAAATAATGTATCATTTTGTTTAAAAAGTGAATGTACCAATCCTGTATCAATTATTTTGTTTAATGTATTTAATGCAGCAAATTGCCTGTTTGTACCATTTTTTTTAATAAATTCTATACAAAATTCAATTAATGATGTTAATACACAAATTAATAAATGTTTACTTGTTTTTCGATATGTTGGTGTACTTGATTCATACTCACTTATAACTGTTTGGAGAACTTTATGAAGCAAACCTCCTAAATGTGAATCAAAAATATCTCTATCAATATGTTGTGGTATATTTTCTAATTTACCAATTGATTGGTGTAGAGATGTTTGCATAAATTCAAGACATTCTGAGTTACTAGCCATTCTTTGTAATAATTCCCATGCCTGTTCCCATGATAGTGAATCTAACATACTACATTCTCGTGTTATTTTATTTCTCCTATAAAATTGTAACGATATAAGTGATTTCCTTCTTGCTGATTCCTTTGCTGATGTATTATCTAATATTGAGATTGTACTTATAGAGGGTGCAGCACTTGGTCTAGGTGATAATGGTGCTTTATTAATACTAATTTTTTCATTATGCAAATTATTACTATCAACATTTAATCTCCAATTTATACTTTTACCACTCGTATAATGTGATAATTTAGATGATTGCTCAGGAATTATATTATTAATTTCAACACAATTACATGCTATTTGAAATAATGTCTCAACACATGTACCTTGAATTTTTCTTAATTCAGGTGCCAAATCTAATGGACATATACCTCTAACATTTTTTTGCTCAATTCTACTACCCATTAATATTAATGCATATAAACAATTCCAACATACTGGGGTTTCTTTAACCGCTAACATTAATGGTGTATTACCATCCTCATCAGCTAAATTAATATCAGCTCCATACGCTATTAAAATTGCTATCATCTCAGAACTTTGAACTTTAACAGCAACAGCTAAAGGTGTTTGATCAATTATACTAATAACTCTCATTGCACTACATGTTGAACATATTTCTGGTGTCATTGAATGTGCCCTCCCAGTTGAGGAGGAAGATGACGGTATAATTGAAGTTATTGGTACACTAGCTGATGATGTACAAGTACTACCTTTACAGTAACAAACTGCTGGTCCATTTGGATCATAACCATTTTTTAATAATAATTCAACAATTTCTTTTTGCTTATGCGCCACTGCCATATGAAGAGTGTTATATAATGCACATGTTGGTTTGCCACTGGAGTGAGTTGATAATGTTGAGGAGGCATTGGAACGACGATGATTTGTTCTATGTCTAGTGGCTAAATCCGTCAAGGTATTGGTACTACCAATAGATGGAGATGATGATAATGTTTTGGACTGGTGTGTAGCTAGAATTTTATCTACCAAGTTAGCATCTTCGAGATGTATTGCCTAAATATTCATAAATGCATTCATTTAATTATAACAAAAAAAAAGGAAAAATTTGTATAAATATTTGTTTAATAATATTTATATAATGTATAGTCATAAATTTATTTAAACTTACCTCTAAAATCATTTCTGATATCGTCTGGCAAACAGAAGCTTTCCTTTCATCTCTTATCATTCTTGGAATTGCTGTAAATGTAAAAGATCTTCCGGTATCAGTTGGAGTACCAACAAGTGAGGAACATTCACTACTTTCTCCTGTATAACGTCTACCTTTAAAATGTAAAAAAAATAAAAAGATGAATAATTACAACATGTGTTATGAAAAATTTTTGCTTAAAGACTATATTTCTTTTTTGTTTTATCAATAAAAAAGATAATCTTTATAGATATTAAAATAATAAAGTGTTCCAATATTTTATGTCTTATATTTGTTTACCTGACTTTCCCGATAAGCCAGATTGTTGTCTTTGTAAACGTTGACGTAATCTTTTGGCAGTACATATTGACGATTCATGATTAGAAAGTTCCGTAGTATAACCAAAAGTATAACGATCAGTATTTTCCATGGACGATTCTCTGGTAGCCGTCATTGCGACTAAAAATTTATTATAAGATTAATGGATTTATAATTTAACTATATAAATATGTTTATTGATGAGCAAGATAAAATAATGATATACATTTACGTAGATAATCTCTATTAAAACCTTAAGTAATGTTTTAAGAATTTCCTTAACCATAAAATGTTAATTAAAAATATATACATATATTTTTTTATTATAAAAAATATATAATAATAAGCGTGAAAAATATAAGCATTTTAAAATTAAATGTTATAAAAAGTATAAATTTAATGATAAAAATAATAAGTTCAAAGGGTTAGAAATATAATTAAAGTAAATGGGTATATAATTAATAATAGAAAGAAAAATTTTTGGTGTAAGGATTTTAGAGAATTAAAGTATGTGAATTATGATTAAGCATTTATTAAATCTCTTTCTATTCTGTCTGGTTTAATTTCACTAAAGTGATAAATTAGCACCATTATTAAATTTTAAACTTTATGACCAATTTAAATGGATAAAATTTTATATAATTAAAAACAAATATAGTTGTAACGGATATTTTTAATATCACACTCAGAAAAATTCAATTTTTGTACTATAAAATTTAAAATCACATTAATTTATTAGCCTCTCTATTATAAGAAAATAAATATGAGGAGGGTGGTATAAAAAAATAACAAAAGAAGTTCCCAAGGAGTGAGAAGTTAATTTAAATTTTATGAATGTAATATATCGTAAAAATTTTCCAAATATAGGATGAATAATAATGTTAGATTGTTAAGTGTCCCAAAAAGTAAATAAATGTATTACAATAACTACACAAACTATTTTTAAATAAAAAAAATAATTTTTCAAAAATATTATTTCCCTAATATCAAATGCATGAATGTTGTATGTTATGACAAATTATTTAAAGTTTTATTGTTACAAAAAAATCAGGATATTAATAAAAATTGCTAGTCAAAGAAATATTGTGTAATTAAAAGGAAATTTCAGTTAAAATGCTATTAAATGATAAGTTATGACTTTTTATGTCAATATTTATTGATAAATGTAAGATTTTTATAAAATTAATAATAAACTAAAAGAAAGAATTAGGCATTAGGTATTTAATTACTTGCAATATACTTTTATGAATGTAAATTAATAGAGAAAAATTTTACATTTAATGATAATTTTAAGTTATTTTATTATGCATAACAAAATAATTGATGATTATCTATTGAAAATGTATTACGATCTTTTTTTTCAGAAGGAAATTACATTATAGGAAAATGATAAATAAAAAGATTAACTACTCAAGAAAGAGATATAGGTGTTAGTTTATTACATTATATACTTTATCTTTCTATAATCAAAGATAATTTTAAAATTGTCTATATAAATAAAATAAAAAAAGAAAGATATGATAACAAACAATTTTCCTTGCATTTACCATATCCGTAATTTTAATGTATCACCTTATATACGTATATAAATGATGCCAACTATTTAATATATGAAAGCCTTCCATTTATGTAATAAAAACTAATTTTTAAAAATGCTTCATTTTAATATCAAGAAATAATAAAAAGGAGATGTGTTAGGTGAAATAGACTTTTAAAGAAAAATTATAATAAAATGATAAGCATTTAAGTATATGGAAATCAAATAATAAATTTCGCCTACATTTCATAACATTAATTAAAAAATTTTTTACATTTAAAGAGTGTTTCGTCTCCAAGTTAAATTGTCATATATAAATATATAATATGATAATAAGAAGAGTAAATCTTTTAAAATATCTTAATAATTTATAGGTGATTCATGCATTTAAAGCATTTTTAAAAGTATGATAAAGTTATTAAAGAATAAGATCATACTTATGATAACATATCAACATTTTCAGTGACATTTAACTGAAATTTATCTAATTGTTTTTGAAGTTAAAACTATCAAATATTAAAATAATAAAAGTTTTCGACAACTTAAATTAATATATTCAAATGGCATATTTTAAATTTTCTTAAAAGCACTATAAATAAATGTCTAAAAATAATTTGATGGTTTACACTAATGATATATAAAAAAATAGTTTATTTTTATCTATGAAAAAATGGTTTATTAAACTTTTAGTATAACAAAACACATGTAAATAAATAAATTTTTTTTATGATCAATACAAAATTTATAGATAAAAGAGTGTTTCATCAATTTATATATTTTGTGTTTTTTAAAAATTTTCATAAAGTAGGCTTATATAAAATTTACATAATATTATTATTATAATATATTCAATCTTACAAGTGTTTAAAGATATAATTTATATACCAAGAATATATGTGTGTAAAAAGTTGGAGAATCACTAGAAACTCTATTTTAAAAAGTATGGATTTAATTTAAAATTAAAAAAAAAATTAAATTTTAAATTATTTTTTTAAACTAAAATTAATGTCTTTTTTATTAAGAGATTAGATACCAAAAATTAAGAAGAAGCATATATATTATTTCACACATCTTTGATAAGGTCACTTGTACAATGGTGAAAAATAGTTTTTCTAAAGGTCCAAATATTTTTATCTTACCAAATGATAGATATTTTTTTTATTGTTATTTAATTTCTTATCTTACATTAAATTACTTAGGAACTTAAAATAAAAGCTTTTTTCTTCTCCCTTATCTTTAAAACACCCAAAAGTTTAATGGTATTATTTTAATTAAATTATATTTGGTTTTCAAAATAAAATTTATTTGCATAATGATAAAATTTAATATCGTAGACTTAAAATACTATTTTACTTAAATGGTAATATTTTATTGTAAAAATAAGAAGGGATATAAAGGAATCATTATTTTGTTGATGATTTTAAAGTTTATTTAACATAATAAAATTAGAAGAAGTAAAATTTTTTTTTTCAAAAATATTGTTATATCATCTAAATTTGAACCTTTGAAAAAAATAAATATTATACTTGGACTATATAAATATAAAAATTAGAATTGCTCCTCAAATCATATAGATTTTTTTTAAAATTATTATTTTAACAACTAATTACTTTTGTAAATAAAACTTCCACTCAATGATGTACTTTATATTTGTATTATTTGAAGTTTTTTTTTGCAAAAACATTATCTTAAATATAGAACAAGTAAAAAAATTTCTCTTAAAATTACTTTAAAAGTGATATAAATATTTGTAGTTCTAAATAACACTAATCTTTTAACTTCCTCAAAAGTAATATTATAAAAATTTATGGGCCAATTGAAAATGGTAATGAAACAAAAATTAAAGTATAAGATTTTTATAATATTCTCCAAAAAGAAAAAGAGTTATGATGATGACAATGTATTAGGACAAAGATTATTTAATATTTAAATTAAATTTATATTGTTAGTTTATCTATAAGATATATTGTAAGTCATATAATTTTTTATTTTTACCACACATTCTTATGTAATTTTTACACTTTCATTTATATGATTTTTTTCGTTAATATTTTGGTGATGATATATTTTGTACTTGATATTATCATTATTTCTATACGAAGAAAAACAAACTTCTCCTCAATTTTAATTATCTTATACTTTTAGATTATGTATAATAATTACAAACTTTTAAAAGTTTAGCGATATGAATAAAAAATATTTTTTAGTTAGATTCTTCTATAACATATTATTTTTCATTTAAACTTTTTTAATAACAATACAAAAATGTTTTGAACTTTGGCGATAATTTGAAAACAGAAATTATTTTGTTTTTTTTTAAATGATAAAAACAAATATATTTCAAGTGTTTATTCTTTTAATATTTTAAGCATTATATTTTTTTAATACTGTATTAGTTTAAAATTAAAAATAATATTAGATTTTTTTTGACTAACTAAAACTTCTGTTCCTAATAATGTGATTATTCCCTTCTGAATAAAAATTTAACATTACTATCAACTTTCTTAATACTATATATCATATAGAAAAATTATAAAAGATAGGTATTGTCATTACCAGCTGACAAACTTTTAAAAAGTATTTCTTTTTGATGTATTGCATTAAGATAAATGTATTAATTAATTGTTCACTCTTAAAATTTACCTATTCTTCTTAAACAATCTCTCAGCAAAATAATATTTCTAACAAATCAAATGTTCCTTAATAATAAAATATTTTTATAAGATATATGTAATATTTATAACTTACATAATGATATTAAATTTTACCCAATTTTATGTACTTTAATATTTTTATAGGAAAAAGATGGATGATATAAATAATGATAATATCAAGTACAATAATATATTAAGAAATGATAGCAATAATAGTATTGATAGTATAAATGACGTAAGTTAGATAAATTATGTAACAAAATTGACTCTCAATGATTTTTTTTGTTGTTTATTATTTTTGTAATGACAAAATTTTTAAACTTATCTATTTTTTTTCTTAAATTTAGTGTATGTTTATAGAAGCTAAATATAAATTATAATTTTATTGAGGAGGAAATGAGTATCAATGATAAAATAAATTTTAATATAAAGGAAATGAAAAGTGAAGATATTTTTAATAACCATATTTATATTAATCCATGTTCTTATATTAATCAACATCATTTAGATATTATTATTGAGGAGGGAGAAAATGATTCATACTCAAGTTATTATCAAGTATCTAAATCGGCAGATAGTATTAATTTTAATGAATACGGTGTAGGACATCAAACATTAAATAAAAGTGAAACAGAGATAAATAAACATAAAAATGATGTAATAAAAAACCATTTTTTAAAAACTCCAAATAAGTCAGGATGTACTTTGATAGATATTGATTTTGAGGGAATATTAAAATTAATTGGGGGATGTAATAGATGGCAAATTTTGATATTTCTAATAATATCATTACATCAAATACCTCGTGCTATGTTTAATTTAGGGGTTATCTACATGATGTACCAACCCGATCATTGGTGTAAAATTGGTAATTTTACAAAAGAAAGTGTTGATAATCATATGTTTCTTATTAATACTATTTGGGATTGGAGTACAATTTTAGAATCCGGCTTGTTATATCCAATTGTAAGTTTAATTGCAAGAAAATTTTAATATAATTTTTTAATTAAGATTGATAATGAAAATTATCCAAAGGTTTATAAACATGATCAATGTAATTTCTATAGTAGAAATAATGATGAAATATTTGAAATATTTAAAGACATTAATTTTTATAATATTAATAACACTATATACTCAAAAGATCTAGTCAATTCAAGTGTTATAAAAAAATGTAAATCATGGGAGTATGATACGAGTGTTATGAAGGAGACAGTTGTGACGAAATTTAACAGAGTTTGTGATAATAATTGGAGTCGAGCTCATGTTCATTTATCATATTCAATAGGGTATTTAATTGGCTGTCTTCTCGGTGGTTTTATATCTGATAAGTATGGAAGAAAGACAACATTATTAACTTTTACTTTTTTGGCAACATTTTTTGCATTACTCCTTCCAAGTACCATTGATTTTGAGTCATTCCTTATAATTCGCTTATTATTGGCTATTTGCAATGAGGCATCTAATTTAGCTGCATATATACTTTGTATGGAGGTTACTGGTGTTAAATATCGTGCTATTGTTGGATGTTTACTTCAAATCCCATGGGCTTTGGGGTATATTCTTTTAACTTTTATGGCTTATATATCAAGATCATGGATATTTATACAGTACTTTACTACATTATTATCAGCTATTTCTATATTATTTATTTATTTTATACCTGAAAGTCCACGATGGCTAATGGTAATTGGGAAAGTATATAATGCCGAATTGATAATAAGAAAAGCAAGTAAAATAAATAAAAAAAGTCTTCCATCAGATTTGGAATTGGTAACGCATAAAGGAAAAAATCCATTAATTAACAAAAATAAAAAATTAAATTTCTTGAAACTATTAATGCTATCAAATATGGCATGGAAAAATGGGATTGTGTTTTTTATATGGTCTTCGGCTGCTTTAGTTTATTATGGATTAGTTATAGTAATATCTGATCAAAGTAAACCAGATAGATTAATTTTTTCAGGAAATTTTTTTCTTAACAATACTATAGCAGGAATAATTGAATTACCAACCCTTGGAATTTGTTTATTCTTGATGAGGTATGGAAGGAGAAAAGCAGAAATGATTATGTTTATTAGTACTGGTATATCATTAATAATGTCAATGATTTTTATAATCATGGAAGACCCCAAAACATCATTTACATTTTTGATGTTAAGTAAAATGTTTATTCAGGGAGCGTTCAATATTTTGTATATTTTTACAGCTGAAATATATCCAACAATATATAGAAATAGTGCTGTTGGTGTTTCCTCAATGATAGGAAGAGTTGGATCTGCTTTATCGGGTTATGTTGCTGTTTCCTTTGATTTTACTGTTCCTTACATACCAATGTCAATTTTTGCATTTTTGTCTTTAATTGCTGGTGCTATGGTGATGTTTTTACCTGAAACAAAAGATGTCCCTTTACCAGAAACTATTTGGGTAAGTATAACGTTTGTTGTAAAAAAAAATTAATTATTTAATATATTTAAAAGAAAACTATTTATTACTTAATATAATTAAACAAACTATTTTAGGATGCTATAATACTTAGAAAGAATGTAAATGGAAAAGTGAAATACAACCAAAAAAAGATATAATATACAAAAATTTTCTTTATAATTAAAGCTATGTGTTATTAATGAATATATATAAAAATAATTGTCGTAAAAATATTTATAGTGTCGACAAAATATTTTATTATTTTTAATTTTATAATATCACAATAAAAAACATTTAGTTTTTAGTAATAATTATCATTCTTCAAAAAAAGGAAAATTTATTAGTAATAGGCAACTATTAGAAATATAAGAGAATATCATTAAGTATTCTAAGCCTAGTAAATTTTCTTAATTTTAATCATTGAGTTTTGATATTTAAAATGAACTTTTTTATATTAATAATGTCTTTACTAGAATAACAGATGTAATTTAAATCAAATTGATATTTTAATAAATAAATGAAATCAAGTATAAATAGTATGAATAATATATGAAATTATCTTATCTAGTATTAAAAAAATATTTTTTATTAGTAATAATGGATGTAAATAATACTGGGGAATGGTATAAATTACCAATTTTAAATGTTTTTTATAAGAGCAACATGCAATAAAAATTGTTTTTTCTAGAAGTAATATTTTTTTCCTTTAAAAAATGACATTTAAAAATCATGATTTTGAAAAAAATACATGCTCAAAATGTTTTATTTACTAAAAAAAACAACCAAATTATATATATATGCACAATTAAACATTATGCTTTACATTATCTTTAAAGATATACCCTTTAAAAGTATAAATATACTGTAGCTTCTTTTAAATACACATTAATGTTTGTCATTATTTTTCATCTATAAATATTGAGTTATTCAAAATTAAATTTAAAATAATAGTACTGTAAACAACTAATATTCATTTTGAAAACAAAAGTTTTCGAAAACCAAAACATTATTTCAACTTTGTAAGAAATCGTCGATTTTGTTCAAACAGGAACTACATTTCCTAGGACTCAAAAACAAAAACGAGAGATTTTTGGTAGCCTAAATTATAGATTCTTTTTTTAAAATAGGGCTTTATATTCATAAATAAATCTATTTATGACAAACCTGATGAATATTGATGACAAGAATTATTTTATATATCAACGAATTTAGCATGTTATCGAAAAGTCGTAGATGAATTAAAAGTTGCTATATTCACAAATTATAACTTCCAATAACAGTTGGAATACTACAACTAGTGCTATCTTCATAATTGGAATCTTTATCATGAAAACTTTAGAACCAACGATGCATATTGCAGCGTTTAACTCAGATCTAAATAGATTTTGATTCTTTTTGCGACATAAGTTCTAGTCTGTTCAAGTTAAAATTTATTATTAGGTTGATTTATAAATAATGGCCGCGAAGAGAAAAAATGTATTAAGACAATATTTCTTCAAGTTTATGTTAAGTAAATTAATCAAAAATATATTCCTTAGAATCTACACATTTCTCTCAACGTTCTAACAGCTTTTGAATCCCCGTTTTATAAGATTCAGGACTGTTGAATCTAATAAAAGTCACTGAAATCGCTTTCAGCTGGCTCCTGTTTCTTAAACAATTTATCCTTAAAAAATGCATCCAAATGCTCAAACTAATCAGAAATTGTAAGAAAGAGATCAGAGGAGTACGGAGGGTGAGATACAGCCCCATATTTCAATTCACCAAGTTTTTTTAATACTAGTTTTGAAAAATGGCATCTTATCATTCTATAATATTGGGTTATTCCTATTTTTAAAGTTGGAAGATTTATTTTAGTTTTTCATTTACTTTCTTAAGCTCCTCTCAATATATTTTAACTCTCTTGGTCACTGCTTTAGATTTAGCTCGACAATCTTCCATTAATTCTGAGTATTGGTAGTAAAAGGTTCTCTTTTACCCTCTTCGTTATTGAGATCAAAATTAACCCCTTGGAATTTCTCAAACCACCGACGCAAATAGCGTTCAAAAGTTGGCCCTTCCCCCTATGCATTCACTTTATTTCGATATGCTTCAACCCTATTACATCTAAGTTTGAACTCATGTAAGAAAATTACCTGTAATTCCCTTTTTGACAACATCTTTAAGATTGGACATAACTTTTTTAAAATTAATTTTAAAATCGAGGTAATATGCAAAATTTTATCAGGGCAAGTCCCCCTACATTTCTATATGAGGACTGTTTTAATATGAATTTATTTAATTTAATTTTTTAAAATAGAAAGTTGTAGTAAGAATTTGCGGCCATTATTTATGCATCAACCTAATATAATAGAAAATGACTCAAAGAATTACTAAACATATTTTTTTTAGAATAATGATGGCTTTCGGAAATAAGATTACCAAGACAAACAAATTATACAGATGAAGCTCATATTGAAAAAGCATATGACATATACCTTGCATTGATAGGTATAGTTTAAGTGCGGGTTGTTAAAAAAACGTTGCTAAAATTGATATTAATTTGAATAACATTTCTTTGTACTTTGTATAAATTTAATACAGATGTTTCTTTTGAGTTAATTCCAATCTATTAGATAACATAAATTACTCTTATACTTCTGATTAAATATTTATTAAAATAAAGATAAGCAGAAAAGATATCTCAATGTTTAAACTTTCAAGTACATATTATTAAAATTCTAAAAAGGACTGTAAAAACTTAATTTCAATTATGAGCTTATCAAATATTTAAAAAAATAACTCTTTTGATTTATTGTAAATAACAAATAAATATAAAAATCAAAAAATTTCTAAAAACTTCATAAATTTATATATGCTACAATGAATCATTTCAATAAAATAATTTTATTACTTTTAACATTTATCTTTCTAACAAATGTAAGTTAATAATTTTTGGAATATTTGATTTCTTTAGTTTGTTTTTTCGTTATACAATGCTCAGTTGAGAAATAAAAGGTCTGGAATTAAAACTGATGCTGAATTAATAAAGTTTCCAATTCACTGGTGTTTATATTTGGAACCTGGCAAACAGTATAATCAATATTTGGATGTTAATAAAACGTTGATACAACTTGCTGTAAAAAAAATCCAAGATCATACATGTCTATCATTCGTTCAAGAGAAACTTTGCCTTACTGAGAACTTAAATTTTCCTTTGATTAAGTTTGTAGGGGATTTAAAAAATAAAATAAATAATTACCACTTTGAATATCAAACACAAGTTTCTAATCCGTACGAAATAAAAGTTGAATATAACTGCAATAAAAGAGTTGGATGTATTATAAAAAAAATATTAGCTTTTATGGGACTTTTTATGACGCAAAGAAGAGAAGATAGAGATCAATATATTACTGTCCATGAAGATAATATTTTAAATGACTACAAAAATGACTATGAAAAAATAATAGACCATTTTGATTTAGCTGGTACTGGATACGATTATGGTTCAGTTATGCATGCTAGTAAATTTTATGGAAAAAATTATTCGCGTGGTGATACGTTTAATATAGAGCCAATACAATATGAATTAATGGTTGGCCAGGAATATGGACTAAGTTTCAACGACTATAAAATCCTAAACTATCGCTATTGTAGCCATATGTGTTTAAATACATTAAGTTGTAAAAATAATGGATTTCAAAACGCAGATGGCTGTCAATATTGCGAATGCCCAAATGGATACACAGGTAGATTATGTGAAGAACTTGAAGAATCCTCATTTGGTTGCGGTGATAATAAACTTACAGCTTTATCTGAATCAAAAGAACTTACATTTAATGGAAGAAAGAAGTGTAACGTTTTAATTAATGCAGTTCCTGGAAAAAAAATTGAAATAAAAGTACAAGACTTACGTGTTCCAACTTTTAATCCATGCTTTGAAAAGCAAGGCTTAGAAATTAAGTATAGAGCAGATAAATCATTGACAGGACTTTGCTTATGCATGGTTGCAAACAATGTAACAGTAATATCAGAAAACAATGAAGTATTTATACAATATAATGGCGACGGTACAACACATTTAGCTAAAATAGAATACCGAGAAATATAAGGATAAAATGTCACATAATGTCTTTTAAATTGTTTTACATTAAAACATCTCATGATATTTTATATTCATATCAACATAAGTTACTAAATTGGTATTCAACAACAATCATCTTTAAAAAGATGCTTTTTACCTAAACTAATTTTATTAGAATGGAAAACTTTGAAAATAACTTTAATTTTTCATGAAAACTAATGTACTTAAACATTGACGCTAATCTTTATAATGATTATTTGAAAGCTATATTAACATTACTTTTTAATAATTTTTATAATTGCTATTAAAAGTTTCTTGTTTTTACTCTAATTGTAACATAATCTTAGAAATAAAAGTTTTACCTTTTGTAATTAATTTACATTTTAAATTTGATTAAATATCTTCAAAACGCAAGTTTTTGTATTTTTCTCTAAAAAGATAATTTTTTTAAGTGTAAACGTTCATTTTTAAGCTTTGATAGCTTAAAAAATTGTTTTAGAGTTAGTTACAAATCACTAATCGGCAGTAACTTGCGTAAAAAGTTTTCTGAAGTAATTTTTTAATTCTGTAAGTAAATGTGGTTAAATTTTTTACTGATATACTATACTTAAAGTTTGGTAAACAGAATTTTTTAGAATACATAATTAAAATTAGATACAAAGTGAAATCGTTATATTAGCATAAAATATTTTTTAAAAAATCTAATATTCAGTCAACAACTGTAAAAAGATTATAAAAAATCAGATAAATTTACATCCGTTTATATTATTTTTTCCTTATAAATTCTGATTAGTCGATTTTATTTCTTTGTACAGATATTTGTGACATTTGGTAAAACCTTTAATACTACATTCTCCAATAAGCAACTTTCTTTCGTATTCTCGGCTTTTCGATAATTTCTTATTATTCAACTGAAGAATCATCATATTTTATAATTTTTATCTTTAGTATATTCTCTACTTTACACGTATATATTGTGGGTCGCACAAAGATCTCCATGCGTTTGCATTTATAATTTTGATCATTCTTGGGATACAAATATTGTACTAAAAGCATTCTGTATTAAAGATACATACCATTATTGTTTTACATGTCCATAAAGAGACTTGGATTCTGAGTAGAGTTATGAATCTCCAAAATTTAGGTACACATTTCAACTTCTAATGAATGTAACGTTTTATATAAAAACAGTTTTGTTACGATTGCTACTGATTGTGAAAGAACAACTTATTTTATATGTAATTTAAAAAATTATAGATATAAAAACTCCAACAACTATGCTTAGTTTTTCAACGTAGAAGAAAAACTATGATTTTTTCCGGAATTTTAAAGTATTTTAACAATAAAATTTTAATAAATTAATCTTGGTCAAAGCCCTATTGTTTTTCGGATAGAGTAAATAAATATCATTGAAGAAGTATAACACTAATAATTTAAATTGGTTTCAACGAAGTTTCACTTTGTCAAAAATCACCGTTTTTATACTTTTAGTGAAAAAGAAAAGTATAATTGTTATGGCTTTTAATATCTATGAATCTGAATATCATTATTACAATTACTTAACGGTTTATTAACATAATACTAATTTATTTATTTGTTGTCAAAAAACAATAATAGCCTTTTTTTACCGGAACTTATACAAAAATAACTTTTCCAATATTTTTACGTTATTTACTACCATTTTATACTATTTTGTATAGGTACTATCTAATAGAATCATTTCCACGTCAATTTTAAAGAAGAAAAAATTTATTCATTTTTTTATACCCCTTTGTTTGAATAATGTAAAAGCTAGTAATCAGAGTATTATAATAACGTGAATACTTTTGTTAATAAAACATTATCAATTTTGAAATATTAATTAAAAATGTTATACTTTCTCTATTTGTTATAAATTTTGTGAAAATAGTTAATATTTGATTAATCATAGTTTTCTTAGAAGTTAATTATGATTAAAGATACTATATATATTCAATAGATATTTTTTTTCTTTATAAGAATAATGATAACACATTGTTTGTAATTACTTTATAAAAATTCTTTTGTTAAAAACTTTAAAAGTTCAGAAAAAACATGGTTTTTTTATATAAAAATATCCAACATAGTTGTCCAACTTCAATGTTTATTGAATTTTAGAAATGAGTAGAAAAGAAGTTACTCCTTCATTATCAATAGCCATCACAAAAACATCTTTCTATATAAAATAATTATGTTGAATTGAGTTGAAAAATGTACCTAAATTTGGATAATCAATAAAGTTCATCAGAATTCAATTTCTTTATGTGACATGTAAACAATAAATGTATGTATATTGACCAAAAAATAGTTATATCACAAAATTTTAATAGCAAAAATTAGCAGAATTCAATATACAAACATTTAGGAGCTCTACCCGAGTCATCCTGCATAAATAATTAGAAATTAATCATTTTACTAATTTGAATGGATATATTTTAAAAAATATCCACAAAATGTGTATAAAATGATAAAAAATATTAAACAGACAAATAGTTATAAATACTAAGATGATTAATGAATTTTTTTAATATATTTTTAATAATTACATAAAGTTAATTATTGTAAAAAAAATAAAAAAATGATAATTATTTCAAAAAGAGATTTATATAATGTCATTCCAAAAAACAAACACATTCTTTACAATGTTTACAATTGTATATAAAAATTTTTTTTTGCGAAATATTGCAAAATCTAAGTTTAAAATTTTTAATAGTTTTATATATTAAAAAAATATTATGAATAAAAAAAATAAAACAACTAAAAGTGATTTATATATTTTATGCAATTATATCATTCATATGCATTTAAATTTACTTTTAACAAAAAGCTATCAATACAAATTTAATAAAACAATTATTGAAAAAGAGGTGGATAAATAAAAAGTATTCCAAAATGTTCAAAATTATATAGTATGAATAGAATTCATTCTTTAAAGAACAACAATAGTTCACGCGTAGAAGAGGTAATAAATAAATATTTGGAAAATTTTTTTTAAAAAAGTTGTAAATAGTTTAGAATATATAAATTTTTAAATTATTAAAATAATTAAATACTATGAATTATCTAAATATAATAATTCTCTCCATTATTACATTAATTTTATTAACAAATGTAAGCTAATAATTTTCATTATTTTGTTAATTTTTAGTTAATTACATCTTTATCTGATAAACAATTAAGAAGTAAAAGATCTGGTATTAGAGCTGATGTTGAAAAAATAAATTTTCCAGTTCACTATTGTATCAATTTAAATCCACCTATAACAACTTATAAATTACTAGATGTCAATGCAACTATTTTAAAAAATGCTATAAAACAACTTGAAGACCGTACATGTCTTCAATTTTATTATCGAAGTCCTTGCCATACTACGAATGAATATCCTTATCGATTAATCTATTTCGTTGCTAACACAAAAATTAGAATCAACGAATATAATTTTACGTATACTTCTAAAGTTCCGAATCCCTATTACATAAAAATTGAAGATAAATGTAATAAACAAGTTGGGTGTTTTTTGAAAAAAATACTGGCTTATTTAGGCTTTTTCCTACACACAAAAGATCGGACAGAGATGATTATATTACCGTTAATGATTCCAATATTATATCAGAATATAAATATGAATATGACAAATTCACATATAATTCTAGCTTGGCTGATATTGGATATGATTTTGGCTCAGTTATGCACGTTAGTAAATTTTACCGAAACTTTTGGTTTGGTGATACATTTAAGACAAAATTATCACCGTACTATGAGTTAATGACCGGTCAAGAATATGGATTGAGCTTTAGTGATTACAAATTTATAAACTATCGATATTGTCAGGAAAGTTGTCTTAACGCAGTAAAGTGTGAACGTGGTGGGTATCCAAACTCTGACAGTTGTAGATATTGTGAATGTCCCAATGGCTTTGCTGGTTTACAATGTGAAATACTTGATAATTCTACATCTGGTTGCGGTCAGAATCAATTAAATGCATCTTCACAATTGTCAACACTAAACTTCTCTGGAATAGAAACATGTAACGTTTTAATAACAGCTGGTATTGGAATAAAAATTAAAATAGTTGTAACATTGGCGCATCTTCCGCCTGGTAACCCATGCTTTGAAAAACAAGCTTTAGAAATTAAGCATAGAAAAGACAAATCTCTAACTGGACTTTGTTTATGTACCTATGCTTCAAATGTAACATTAGAATCAGAGGACCATGAAGTATTGATACAATATAATGGCAAAAACAAAAATCACAATGCCAAGATAGAATATCAAGCAGTAACCTCATGAATATGCTTCATTTATGATGTTTCATCTCAATAAACTAAAAAATAATAATGATCTTTTTGTTTATGCCCGTATAAATTGCCAAGATGTGCTGACAACAAACCAATAGTTAATTTCTATGTAGAAATCTCCAAAATTTAAATCAGTATATTACTTTTAATAATTCGAAATGGGATAGAAATTAAGAATTTTTAACTACACTTAGTTTTTCGTTTTATATTCTAGTCAGTGATTTAATGGGACAATGTTTAAAATTTTTAATCGTTAATAAATAAAAACAATATATCAGTAACAAAAAGTCATAAAAAAAACAATATAAAGATAAGATCATACATATTTTAATACATTTTTTAGTAGTGGAAATTTTTTACTTTTCTTTAATAAAAAAATCTTAGATTAATAGAACATTCTTTTATTAAATAATAAAAACTTAGGTAAATTTCGTTTTATTCAAAATAAATTCAGTAAAACATTTTATAAAATCATTATTCATCGAATATGTTTTATTAATTTAAAATATTTTATTACTATTGTTGCGCTGATTACAAACAAGAAGACATTGATAAAACAAATTTCAAGATTATCACTTGTAGTTAATTACAAAAAACATTAATTAGGAAAGGTTAAAAAAGTCTATAAAAAAATATTAATAAAATTATTCATTAAGTTCATTTTTTACAAAATTAGTTCAAACATCAGATTTATTTATATTTGTCAAATTTTAAAAGTTATTTCTGCACAATTAGCACAATATTTAATTATAAAAGATGAAAAAATGAACTTTTTAATGTTTGAAACTTTTAAGTGCAAATGAATTTATTTGATAATTGGATGGTTCACAAATATTTGAGGAAAAAAATTCTATTATAATGGTCGTAAATATTTCATTATATAAAAATATCAAACTTACAACATCGTTATATAATGAATTTATTCAAGAAGTTAATTATCCTTTTTATTTTGCTAGTTTTTTTTGTAGATGTAAGTTAATAATGATTATTATACTTAACTTTTTAGTTGCTTGACTCAAAAAAAAAGAAAAAAAATACCTCTAAAAAAAAGGATGGTAAAAAAAATATTGGAAATGAAACTAGTCCTTTAACTAAGAATGATAAGAAGAAAAAAGAAAAGACTACTATTATCATTAAAAAAAAGCCTGGTCGCGGCCGTGATCACCACCGTGGCCACGACCATAGTCACGAACATGTTCACATAGATATTCAAATTCATGACCACGGCCATGGTCACAAGCCTGATAAACCTAATAAGAAACCTGCTAGTAAGCCTGATAAAAAGCCATCTACTGGGCCTGGTAAGAAGCCTTGTAAACCTGGTAAGCCTAGTGGACCTGGTATACCTGTTAAACCTGGTGAGCCTGAAATAAAGACTACAACAAAACCTGAAATTAAACCTAATATTACTAAAGTAACTTTTCCAGTTTATTATTGCGTATATTTAAAACCTGGTGAAATTTATCATCCACTAAGAGGTGTAAATAGAACTATTCTAAAAGAAGCTATAAGTCAACTTAGTGAAAGAATGTGTTTACAATTCGTTCAATTAGTCGAGTGCCGTAACGAATCTAGTTTTCCACACCCATTGATTTTATTTATTGATGATTTAGGAACTTATATAAATCAATATAATTTCACTTATCCAATAAAATTTACGAATCCATATGAAATAAAAATTCAAGCCTCTTGTAACAGAAAAGTTGGATGCTTCTTAAAAAAAATATTAGCTTATCTGGGTTCATATTTGACACATAGGAGAAAAGATAGAGATTCTTATATTACTGTTAATACGTCCAATGTTCTAGACGGTTATGAAAATGAATTTGATAAAATAGAATCTGATGTATATTATAATGTTTCTGAATATGACTTTGGTTCAGTTATGCATGTTAGTAAATTTTACCGAAAAAATTATCTACGTGGTGATCCATTTAAAACGCAAATTTCATCGTCATACGAATCAATGGTTGGACAAGAATACGGATTAAGCTTCTCTGATTACAAAATTTTAAACTACCGCTATTGTAGACAGGAGTGTCTTAATAAATTATCCTGTAAAAATGGAGGTTTTCAAAGCTCAGAAGGCTGTGAGTATTGTGAGTGCCCTAATGGATACAAAGGTAATTTATGTGAAGATATAGAAGATTCTACAGGTGAATGTGGTGAGACTCTTCTCAATGCAACATCTAAGTCGGAAATTCTTTCAATTAAAGGAAGAGGTACATGTAATATTTTAATAAAAGCAAACGATCATAAAAAAATAAATGTAACCGTTATAAAAGCAAGTCTTGGTGCTGCATATCCATGTTTTGAAAAAAAAGGCTTAGAAATAAAGCATAGAAGAGACAAATCAGTGACAGGACTTTGTTTATGTACTTATGCGGAAAAAGTAGTGTTAGAATCAGAAGACAATACAGTATTCATACAATATAATGGCTTTATTCAAAATCATTATGCAAATATCACTTATCAAGGAATAAATTAATTAAAGACGATCAATATATGGTCTTTTTATTGTTTTAAATTGAATAAATAAAACAATATTTCTTATCCAACATAATTCATTTCTTTGGTTAGTCGACAAGATTTACCATTAAGAAGATGAATTACCTCTTTCGCATTAATTCTTTTTAATTGTATTAAAATTTCTGCGAATTATTTTAAAATTACATAAAATCGATATCATAATATTTTGATGCTTAATCTCTTTAGTGACTAATTTGATTAATATATTTGTTCTACTTTTTTAATATAAATATTTTTGGAATTTGTATAGAAAGTTTATCATTTTTATTTTATCTGCAATACAATTTGAATGATAAATTATATATATTTGCTAATATTGTACAGCATTTTTTTCATTACTATGCAATCGTATATAGATATTTTTCCATTAATTTGAAAAAACATTGTTATCAGTAAGTTTGCAAATAATGATATGGATAAAAATCAAATTATTAGTCATCATTCTATATTTAAATATTTTTTGTAATCAAATTGAACTTTGTTGCATTGGTAATTAATGCGTGGGCATAATAAAATGGCAAAACTTTTATGAACATTTAATTACTTTAAACAAAGACGAATAAATAATTGTTAAGGAACAAAAGTTTCAAAGATTTTTTTTGTAAAAATAATAGTAAAATATTGGAAAATATTTAAATTTAATATACACTGTGATAATAGTAGATCCTTCAAAAATAGATACTACTTTTAGTGCAACAATTTTAAAATGTTCACTCTTTACTTATGTGCAAAATTAATGTTACAACATATAAGTTCTTATAAGGCAAATTGGATTATATCTTTATCAATTATTTTTTTTATGATTTTAAATCTAAGAGTTAATGTTATTCTAAACAAAACTAAAGCTAAAAGTAATATTAAACTTATTTCCACGTTTAAATTCAGACTATGAAACATTGTTAATAACTTTAACATAAGAGCTAAGTTTCCATTTCTTTAGGAACAGATAATGAATCAGCTATACAGCGTTGGATGAAAAAATTGCGAGATATGGACTTAAAGAAAGAGAAGTATTTCCTTTTAGAACGGAATCAATAAGCTTTCATCATGTTGAGAGTAAAATCTTGATTCCAGTAATATTATTTTTAATTGGAACGTCCATTTCTCAGAAAATTAACATTTTAAATCTTCTCAACTTTCAGAATTTATTTTTAAACAATTTTATAGTTGGCTATTCGAACAAACATTTGTGAATAAAAAGTATACAGATCATGCATCAAAAGGAAATTTCATTGGAAAATTTTTGATTCACAAAATTCCAAATTTATTAATACTTAAGTAAATAAGCACATATCAGATTAACATAAGTACATTGATTCATAATGTATTTATTTTGATTGACAACATTTATTTTAAACTAAGTAAAAGCATTTTAAGTTTATTAAAATCTATCCATTATATTTATACAAATCATGAAATAACAAAATTTTTGATGAATTAACAAGTAATAAAATATTCATTTCTTTTTAAAAACACTTACAAAAAAGTAGTTAACTCAAATCCATTGATGTCAAAATTTTGTTTTCCCCTAAAAATAAAAAACATAACATGTACTAATTTTTAATTTCAAAAATTTAATCATATATGCTAATTGATGTACATTAGTATTTTGCGTCTAAAAATAATATTAGATAAAAAGACATTTTTTTTCCAAAACTAAATTAACCGTTAAATTCAATTGCATAACTAAAACATTATTAATATTAAAAAATTTTTATCCTATAATTTCACACGGTGTTTAATTTATACATTTTTAATGCTTGAATAATATTATTCCTGCAAAATACCCTTTTCCTTTAGCATTTTTTTTTCAAGCCGAACATTGTGAAACTGATACCGTGAATAAATCAAAGTTCATTATCCTTCTTAAATTTTAATTATTGAGTGTTTTTTGGCTTATATGCTAATAAAGTATCTATAAATAATTGTTTTAAATTCCTTCACTGCAAAGATTAATTTTCTCTTAAGTATGTGTAATTATAAATAACATAACATGCATAAAAAGATTTCTGAATTTTCAATGAAAAAATTAATTTGTTTTTATTTCTTTTGAAAAATAATTGACATATTTCCATAACTAATTAATATTTAATAAGAACTTAAAATAAAATAAAAAACATCTAAAGACTGTAGTCTTATAAATCACAAAAAAAAAGATTACATTAAAAAAGATTTTTATTAAAACGTTTTTCGATTAATGCAAATAATAGAAAATTAAAATTGCGTTAAGTGAAAAAATAATATAAATATCATCGTGTTATTTATTTAATACTTTTTTGATTTTGTAAATACACTAAACATTTTAAAATAATTAAAATTATTCTACTTTTATAAGCTATAAGTATTTTTATTGTTCTCCAAATAAAAATATTTCTCAGGAGTTGTCTGTGTTGTTTTTAAGAAATCTATTAACAACAAGTTTAGCTGCTGACAAACGGCGAGTTGCATTTGGAGACCTAAAATAAATAAAATTTACTATTAATTTATTTTAATTGAAAACAAACCTTTTAATGCGGCCACTTCCTCCTTCTTGTGAGGGTGGTGAATCCTCTCTCGAGGATACCATTACCTTTGGCGTTTGTACCTGAGTTTTATGTTTGTCACGATTACCTAGTAAACTACTTATCATTGTTCTTGCTGTCGACTCCATTCTAGTGGGATGTTTTTTTGTTGATTGTTGTGGTTCCTGTTTTAAAGCTTCATTTAATGGTATATCTGGTTTTATAACCATTGGTGAAATAGACTCAACAGATGCGGAAGTTTTTACAATTGATGGAATCTCTGACAACTTAGTAGATGTTGTTGAAAGCTTATTTTTTAATGTCGACAATCCTGTAGATTCAGCTCCTTTACGAGAGTAATCGTCATCAGGATGTAAGGTATTAGAAGGCATTTGTGATGTTGTTGTTAGGGAAACAGCATCTTGACTAGAGGCTGATCTTGGCATAAATGTCTGCTTTTGCGTTGAACTTCCTGGTATTATATCTGTCGGTCCACGTTTACCACTTAATCTTCTTAACAATGAAGATCCTTTTCTATGCTTTTTTTCTAATTTTTGTTGTTTAGTACATTTTTTTGGAAGTCTTTTAGGTGTTTGACACTCACCCCTTTTACCGGTTCCTTCTCTTATTGATGTTTGTGACATTGGTATAACACGTAATTGGATACATGATCCTGCTGATAAAATTTTTTGAATACACTCAAAATAAGTGATATTACTAACAGATGAATTATTTATGTGAGTTATAAATTCATTTGACATTAATCCTGCCTTCTCTGCAGGTGAATTTGGTATAACAGTATTAATTAAATGCTCAATTGTAAAATAATTTGATTCACTATTCTCAAAAACTTTAACAGACTTTATGGTAAAACCAAATCCACGTGCACCTTTATTTATAATAACAGGACGTCCTTTTCCTGCAACTGATGATATATGACTATGTGAAATATGTGGGTGGAGGAAGGTTGAGGATGGTGAACGATTAGATGCTCCTCTTTCATTAACTGTCGTTGAAGTATTTGATACATTTGGTGAATTACTGTCAAATGACGAGATACTTGATACAGAATTTGCACCTGGCGACAATTGACCAGAGGAAACATTTAAAGATTGTGGTTGATTTGGAGAACAATTTAATGAACTTGGAATTAATACTTGTATTGATTCCTCAATAGAATCATTTTTCACTGACCCAACTAATGATTGTGGCTTTTTTGTTGTTTGAGATAACGATACCGGTGATTTTTTAATTGTAGTATTTTCTTTTGTTTTATCGTCATTAATATTTTTAACCGTTGTATAATGTTCATCTACTGGTGATAAGTCTGATTGTTGTTGCACTGAAAAACTATTAGAATCTTGTGATCCAACAGATGAAAGATGTCCATAATTTGATATTTGTAATTTTGGAAGTGGTGATGATAATGGTGATGATTTTTTACACATCTGAGCTAAAACAGATCCTGTACTTTCAGTTAATGTAAAGTTTGAAGTATCAATACTTGAATTGGACGATGATCTTCCGGTACCTACACATCCTGTATAGTTGGTTCCACTGCTAGATGTTGAAGAATTCATATGTCTTTGGGCGGAGAATTTTTTTCTTAATACAACAGCACTTGAACTTATAACTGAATCTGGTGTATCGGAGGATAATGAAGTTTTTAATGGTTTTGATGTATTAACAATTTTATTATGTGTTTTATCACTTGGTGATGCTACCAACTTCCTATGAATATAGTTACCACTTTGTGAAGGACTATTATCTTCTTTTTTAATTATTTCAAAATCATTATTTGTTGATACATTTTTAGTCGCATTTAATTCTGATGGGAAAAATGATGTATTACACAGCTCTGAAACTGAGGAGCTAACAATTCCTGGTAAATTAATACAATTTATTTGGTGTGGATCTATTGCACATATACTATGACGTGGTGTTGCTGTATTAAATGATAAAAACATTGGTGTTTCTTCATCACCAGAATCAGCATCGTGGTTATATCTATCGGATCTTGTATCAAAATAACTTGTATCATCTTCACCCCTAAGTTTTGGTATGAATTCTGCTTTTTGTCTTAGTAATGAATTAAAATCAAGTGTTTTAAAGAATGGATGTGAAGAAACTTGGACAGCTCCACCGAATGTTCCAAGCCTTTCATCGGGATTCTTTTCAAGAAGCATTTTAATAATGTGTTCCGCTTCTGAATCTAAAGCTTCTTCACCCTCCGGAAATTCTGGTTCGTCTCTTATTATACATGCAAAAAGATTTTCTGGTGTATCACCACAAAATGGTACAACACCAACCAAGAATTCGTATACAATTATGCCTAAAGCCCACCAATCTACTGGTTTACCATAGCCTTGACGTAAAATAACTTCAGGTGCAATATAATCAGGTGTACCACATAATTGCATATCTTTAAACTGATGGATATCATCAACATGACTCTCTGATGCTAATGTTGTCCTATTCATTAAACCAATTTTTGATAATCCAAAATCAGTTAATTTTATATGTCCCATAGCAGTAATTAAAAGATTATCTGGTTTTAAATCACGGTGAACAATACCATAGGAGTGTAAATATTCTATTGCAAGTACTGTTTCTGCAGAGTATAATCTTGTAAGCTCTAATGGCAATACACCAGCAATTTTTAGGAGTGAAGCACAATCACCACCCTCAACATATTCTAATAACATACATAGATATGTCTTAGTTTCGAAACTACCAAAAAATGATACGACAAATGGATTATCAGTAAATGTTAAAATGTCTCTTTCAGCATACACTTGATCAATTTGATTTCTTAAAATTAATGTTTGTTTTTTCATCTTTTTCAATGCAAATCTTTGACGGGTAATCTTATTCCTTACCAAATAAACTGCTCCATATGCACCATTACTTATAAGTCTAACAGTTTCAAAGTCACTCTCCTGTGGTTGAACAATTTTTTGTTTTGCATCAGAAGATGATGATGTCGATGGTACTGATGACGACTTTTCTAAATTATCAATATCTATGGAGTTAGTTTTTGAAAATCTTTCCTGAAGAGGACTTGAATTTAAACCCCTATCCAAACCTAATTTCTCCAAAATATATTGTGGTAAATCTCGAGGTCTTTGGTTTGTCTGATACATTTGTTGTCTTACAACACCCTCTGTTTCATGCAACAATTTATAAAAATCATCAGGATCGAATTCAAGACATTCCAGTAACCTTGCTGGTCTCGAAATAATAATTAATAATTCTTTTACAATTTTAGATAAATAATTAAAACATTCATCACTAACTTTATGTTGTGCTTCCACAAGTAGTTCATCTAATTTACATGACATTTCTAAGAAATAATTACTTGACAATCCATCATCTTTACTTTTTTGGTAACAATCAGAGGCAATCTCAACTATTTGGTGATGAATAAAACGTGTTGCACCATCGGAGACACAATGTAATGTATTTGTATCACAATTAATTGACTCTGCTCCACTAACAATGACAGATCTCCTATTTGAAATAACTGAATTTATTGAAGATGAATGTGATGTATTGAGACTTTGTACGTTAAATGATTTACATGTATTAGTTGATACATCTGACTGAATAGGTTCATTTATAGTAACAGAATTTCTACTACCACTAGTAGATTGACTTGTTGCCTTACCAGGTGATGTCTCTAATGATGTTAAATCAATAGTTGTACTTATTCCTGATAATGGTATATTTTCTGTTATAAATTGTCTTAACAACTCTTCCATATATCTTTTAGCTTTAGGAAATCTTTCTTTAAATACCGTTGACATTAATGGAACTTCGTATACATTATCATTTATGAAACATACTGGACTGCAAAGACTACGAGAACGAGGCCTAAAAAAGCTTTTATGTAACTCATCATTAGTTTGTTCCTCAATACAATATTGTTTATCTTTGTCAATCCTCATATCATTAAATAATTCATTTACATGTTCTTGAGATGAATATTGACTTGAAAGTGCTGAACTACTTCCTGGAGTACCGTATCCAGAAGTGGATGGTAGTGATGCAACGGACCAACGACGATGTTCGGCAATATTAACATGTGGTGGGAGACTCGGATTATTATATTTTGTGACGGGATATTTTGCTATTGACGGATTTATATGATTTCTTATTGATTCTCTCCCAACAGCATTACGAAATTTGATACGATTAACTGGACTTTTACATCTAGCAATTTGTACTATATTTTGTGGACCATCAATATTCTTTTTTTGTGAGATACCTTTTGATTTCATTTGTTCAGTATTTGAATTATGTTGTGAACATAAACCAACTGAACGACGTTCTTTTTTGGAACGAGATATCATTCCAGTACCACTATATGATGACATAATACTAAGAGTAGATTTTCTCGAACCAAAACTACTTCTAGAACTTTTCGTTGAGTATATTGATGATAACTCTGGATCAGAATGACCAAGAGAATGGCGCATTCTAATTAAATTTGATCTACTACTTTGTGAAACAATATGATTTCCTTCATTCAAAAAATTTGAATCATTATAATGTTGTCCCTGTAAGGAAGTAATAGATGTAGCAGCAATAGAAGGACGTCTAGTAAATCTTTGAATAGGATTTAATATGTAATTACTTGGACCAAGTACTTGTGACCGTCCCATGATATTATCATTTGGATTTAACATTGAAAATGAGGAGTGTAATGAATTGGTATACTTTCCTTCTGTTACTGATTCAGGGCGGGACATAAATGTTTCAGAGGAATCTGAAATATTATATTGTGAGTTTATTGATGAAGCGTTAGGATGACTTAATAAAGAATAACTATTTCCTTTACAAGGGAAAGGGGATAGCTGGTAAGTATCTCCTGGTATATTATTTGAAGATTCCATACTCTCATCACGACAAGGAAATTTCTGCAAATTTCCCTCTCGATAGGATGATGGATGTGAAACTAAAAAAAAATAAAAATGATAGGTATGAATAATAAGAGAAAAAGAAACAAATATTAAATTAGTCATACTAAAAATTAAATATTTTTCATATTTAGGATATAAAAATATAACGTTCAATATTGATAAGATAGAGTGGTTAATAACAGAAAAAAATATATTTAACAAATAATAAAAGTCAATATAATAATAATATAAATAAATAAACAAGCAATAATTACCTGAATAATGTGACTGGTATGAGGATGGAATATCGTGGTTACCACTTGACATTTGTGTAAATGTTCCAGGTGAATTTGTACTATTGTTAATAATATTTCCAGTTGTAGAAGATTGATTAATATTACTAGTAATACTATAAGATTCAGATACGTGTGAAGTTCTTGAGTTGTTTCGTGAACAGAAAGTAGGTTGATCGTTACCCTCCATCCAAGTACAATCAAATTCACAATCAGAGATGCCACTATTTGTTATACCACTTCCAGATCCAATAGATGTAGTTCTTATAAAATTATTGTTAGATTGAGATGACAATGATCTGACAGGTCTTGATAAGACTGGTGACAATAAAACAGATGGTGATAAACAATCACTTGTCGTAAACTATAAAATTTTAAAATATTATTACGTGAAATTATTATATATTAATATTTTGTTACATATTAAAAGTAGGCTGTTAAAATTTTATATATATCTATATATTTAAATGTATTTTATGTCCTAAAGCAAGGGAACATTTTTAAGAGCATGTACTTTGTTTTTCAATGACTATTTTTGCATTTTAATTTCTACTATCTATCCATCACTCCAATGTCACTTATAGATAAAAACAAATGAAAAAGATATTTGTTAATTGGTATATTACAATATTGACAGACATAACTTTATCTACCAAATAATTTTTATTTTTTAACACCAATAAAATATAAAAATTATGAGAAAAAAAGTGGAAAAAAGAGAGAGTGATAGGAGAATGAATGTAGGAAGTATAATAAATTAAATAAAGTTATATTTCATACTTTTTAAAAGTGTATTATAAAAAATGTTCTAAAAATATAGACACATTTTTCTTTTTAAATAAATTAGGGAATGAGAAATTTGAAGAAAAATTGTAAAATATTTTTAGTTTGTATCTAAATTTTATGGGAGAATATGTCGAGAGTGTAATACTATACATAAATTTTCCTCTAAAACAACTGTTTTAAATTATGATAAATGTCAGTATAGGAACGTAAAAATTTTTAATTAATAAAATAACACATATATTACAATAATATATGATGGCATTTTTACATAATCGAAATAAATAATTCACGTTGTTTGTTATGAAAAAAAATTATGAAAAAATATATTAAGACCTTTAAATTAATAGATTTTATATAATGTACAAGAAACAATAACAAAACATGGTGCATTTTTTGGAATCAAACAAACTTTTAAGTTTATAAAGAAGGGATACGTTTTAGTTTGTATAAAAACAATGTGAGACATTACATGAAATGTTTTTGCTTTACCTATATTTTTTTTGAAAATATCTCTATTATTCTATTTTTTCTAATGCATGAATTTTATAAAAATATATCATAGTATATTTAAGAAATACAGCTTAAAATATTTTTTTCATCGCAAAAATATTGTAAACAATAATTTTTGTTTTGTAAAAATAAAGTTATTATAGATGGTGGAAAAATCATTCCTTAAGTGGATTGAATAATACATATATGATTTCTATTTATTAAAATAAGGTTTTATGTTAGATTATTGGTAAAACGTATAATTAAAAATTGTTATAATGTAACATGTTAAACAGTAAAACTTGCAATTTAAAAAAATTTTTTTTTTGAAAATGAAAGAGATAAATTAATTGGAATAAATAATGAGTAAAAATAGACATTTATGAGAAGTGTTTAACCTAATACATTTAAATAAATTATTTTTATATTATACATAAAAAAATTGTCATCTTAAAAAGGCAATTAAATGTAGTAAATTTTTTTAACTCACCCCCTTAGAGTAACATTTTTATTTTTTTGCTTCATTGATAAAAATTAAAAGGAAAATACTTTAAGAAATTATATATTATATTTAAGTTATATACTTACCAGATAGTTATTTTTTGATTGCAAGATGTAATCATTTAACAAGAGAGGGCTTGGTATATGACGACGATATTGAATAGTATTATTTCCTTTAGACAAAGAACTCGATGTTGAAATAGATGTTTTAACTGATAAACCTTCTCCAAATTTATTGTATGAAGATTCTGTTTTTGCCCTAGGTCGGGTAGTAACATCCGTTGAGGGAAAATCGATAGATTGCTTTTGCATGACAGAAAAAAAATTATATTATTTTATTGTGTACTTAATAGTATTATTTACCATAAATTTGCCTTATTTTTAAAAATAAAGAACCTAATTAGAATAACAGACATCCATCCTTTCTTGATATATAAATTAAATTCTTTATTCCCATTTATTTCTTTTCTTTATATTTAAAATTTATATATGTTTTATATATATTTAATTCTTCGTTTTAAAACCTTCTTCTCAAAATTTTCCTTTCCTACAACTTGTACATGAAAATTAAATTATATATATTTATCCTCACTATGTTTAGATATAATTAAAAATTTTAAAAATACTTGTTGAAATGAATATTTTCAAAATTTGATAATATAAAGTATTTATATTCAATATATCTATAAAAAAAATAAAAATTTTAATGACAATAAAGATGTATAAAAATAGATAATAAATAATAGAATTCCCGAGAAAATATATTTCTCGATCGATGTACTTTGTTGGTTTGCAGTGGTAAATTGTCGTACCCCTTGACATTGTCAAACAGAATTTTTATTTTATTTTAATATATAGATAGAATTGTGTTGGTATATATAATGTATATGTAATAATAATAATAATAGTAAATGAGTAAAATTTTGTGAAGGTATAATACATAGAATATTGGTTCACAACGAGTAAATAGTTAAGAGATATTCAAAGTTGTAGTATATCATTAATACTATTTTTGCCTTTTATAAATAAGTATATCTTTTAAAAAGTTTTTCTTTAGTTTATTTCTTAGAATATGGCATTAGATGATAAAATAAACTACAATTTTATAGAAATAAAACATTTAAAACTAACAAAGATTATATATATGATATTTAACATTTTCATATAAATAATCTTTTGAAGCTAAAAAATATGCAAAAAATAAAGATATGTTTTCGACAAAGATTTATTTATTAATCTTACATTGAGAAGGTCTTCCACATGACACAGTTTAACTAATACTTAATAATAATATAGAAATAAAGTAAAATGACTAAGATTGATATGTCCATTTTTAATGCACATAAAAGATAAAGAGTCATTAAAATAGAAATGATAAAAATTTCAATGAACATATTTTTGATTTTTGAGGAAATATATAGAAGTTTTTTATTTTCCTAACCAACAATCTTTCGTAATTTAATCTTAAAGACAAGATCTTGGTTGAAATAAATCGCATTTATTATAGAAAAATTATTAATGGTAGTCTTCAAAATAACAAGTTTTATCAGTTAACTTTATAACTGCTAAGCAGAAGCTTTATAATGTTTATATCACAAAAATAAAAAAATTTTTTCTCCCAGTCAATTTGGGTGTGATTTATGTCGAGTGACCGGTCTTATAAACTGAACAGGAAATTAAAAATTATTTCTCTATTTAACTAAAGTTTCATTGATTAAAAATTAATATTGTCATAATATTTTGTTAATTTTTTAAAATAATAATGTATACTAATATCTTTAAAGATAATTAATAGAATAAAACTACATGTGCTCTATTAGTAGTACATTTTTGTTATAATAATAGTGTGGTAATAAGCAATCACTCTAAAATTCGTTAAATTTTTTTATTTTTATACCACTGACAACAATTCTTTTGTTAATAAAAGTAGAATATTAAAAATAAAAAATTCAAAAAGTAACAATACATAAAAAGTAGTCATAAATATTTACACAAAGGTAGAATTTTTTTTATTTTATTCAACATTCTAAATAATATTTTTATTGTAAAATAAAAAAGTAAAAAGATACTAAATTAACAATAAAAAAATTTTTATTAGATTAAAATCAAATTTACATTTCTTTTAAAAATTCGTCAGCATTTCACTAATGTTATAAAGAAAAATTATTTTTAATATTTAGAAATTAAAAAATAATATGAAATGCATTTAATTTTGCATAAATAATATTAGTTTCATTTATGTAAACTTTAATGTTGATGGTAAGACATTTAATAAAACTTTATCAAAAGTTTTAACAAAAATAAAAATATTGTATTTGTATGTGCGAGTTTTGAAAATTTATGCAAAACCTAATCAAATTAAACAAACAAAAATATTAAGAATGTCTGATACCATCATTACTTTGAATGTAAATATAGATGTCTATAAAATTATACATATATAATTATTTGTATCTATACATATACGGAAATAAAATTTTAATCATCATCAGTGATCAAATTTATGGATGTGGCAATGATATTTGCTTAACAGAACTTTTTTTAAATATAATTTGGTAGAAATACAATAAATTTATTACACTATTACAAATAATAAATATTATCATAATCTGATATACCTGCAATATAATTATAATATGTTTTTTAGTGTTTTAATATCGTGTTTTTTTGCCGTTCAAAAAGTAAAACAAGTTATAAATAAATTTTTTTACTTTATATCACAATATTTTTTTTAAATATTAATTAAAAACAAAAATACCAAATTAAATTTCTATTAATGGAATATTTTTAAGAAATATTTTTTAAATAGAATATATAAATTTATAAATCTCAATATTGTTTTTAATGTAATTTTTATTCCCCACTAAATTGCATTTTACAATAAAATCCATTTATAATAATTTTAAGTATTCTTAGAAAATTTCGCTGAAAATTTATTATATAAATTTAATAATAAACTTAGAGAAAGTCTTAAAATTTTTTTCAAAAATATTTCATAAAAAAAGGGATGTTGATAAAAATAAAATCTATTCAATGGGTTGTTAAGAAGACAGTTAATTTATAATTAGAACTAAATTTATTTGGAAATTTGGAAAACTTATTTTAAATTTCAAATATCATTAAAAATTGTTTTTATTTTTTCATATTTTTTCACTCCTTCTATTATTCATAAGAAGACTATATAAGATAATAAAAGTGGTAAGGAAACCTTTTTAATATTATTAAACAATTTGGTATAAAAATATGTATGCATTTAAAATACCTTATCTCATAGTGTAATTTAATATTAGAATATTCCAGAACTATTAGTGATATCATTTAATTATTATAAAAAAGGTGTTTGGATTGTTAAAGTATTTATTTTCTCAAAAACATATATTTTTCCATAACCACTTTATCAATAATTGATTGTCATTTACTTGGTTTTTTGAACTTTTAAGTGTGACATTTAACTGATTTAATTTATTTTAAAAACAATAAAAAAATATTAAGTAATGTTTTATTTTTTGAAAATTTCTTTAACATTCAATAGTTTAGTATGAATATTTGACAATAAGATACTTGAAACATCACGAGATAGCCAAGCCTTTTGTTTTATCATAATAAGTGTTTTTAAAGTTATATTTATATATTTTTTATCAATAATATTTTTTTTCCAGAAATCATATAATTTTAAAAATCTGTTGTTTTTTTTAATAATTCAATGAATCTCGTAATTTTATGCGATGTTACAATGGCATTATTTTCAGAATAAATGATAATCTGAAAACTTTTGTCATCGCCGGTGTTAAATTAGATACATTTTGGAAAACATGTCAAGTTAATAACACTTAATGGTAAGTGGGTTAATAAAATTAAAAATGATATCATTTAATTTAAACACATATATCTAACGAACAAAATATCATTATATTCACGTTTACCGGAATACAAAATAATTTTTTTTAATGTATATGTTTTTGCATATGAAAAATAGTTGGAGATTTTTAAGAAAGACATTTGAAATGATCCTCTTTTTTTACCTCTCTTTTTCTATAGATTCATTAATGTTAGGAAGAGATAATTGACGTTTACGTAATTGGCCCCTCTCTCTATTTTTAAAAGATACTCCACGATCCTTATGAATTTGGGCAAACATACTTTGAGAAAATCTATTTGCGGCATCATGAATACTATCTGAGTCAGAGGAGTCTGTCTCATCAACAGCCGGATGGTAATCAAATGGATCTCTATGTTGATAATTTGCTATATCTGAGCCAATATGTGCTATCATTTCTGATGGTTTTTTTATTAATTTTGGTATTGATTGCCTAAAACTATGGAGACGTCCCTTGATACTTCTATCAGGAATTTCCTCCTTAACATCTTCCTCTTCATGATAATTAACTATTTGTGGTTCACATTCAATATCTGGTTTAACACGACTCCTACATGTTAACTTTTTGAATAACCATACAATTGGAATCTCTCTACCATGCTTTCGGGGTAGTACAAGGAAGATAATTATTTGAAGTGTTGAAAGAAAACTTCCAATACCGTTAGGAACAATAATATAAAGATCTTCTTTTAATAAACCATATAAAAACCATTCTGTACTAACAGCAAAATTAGCAATACATAATGGCAACGGTAATGTTGATGTGGCTCTTTTACGTAATACAACATGAATACCAGCTAATGGTGCTCCAAAATCCATAGCATTTAAGGTAACACATATTATACCTAATGGATGGTATACCTTATGACCAAAAAAATATACAGAAAGGACAAGTGATGCACATATCGTATAGATACCACCTAATTGAAATGTTATCCAAAGTTTATCTTTTGTCATTACCCAGTAGAATGTTGAATAGGAAATGTAAAGAACACATTGTACCGATGTTACATAGATAACAGTTGAATCAGGCTTTAAATATCCATATGTCAACCAACATGTACCACTACAAAATAGGTAAGATATAAATATATAAATTAAAAATTAATTTAATTAGTAAAAAAAAGTGTAAATATTTAAACGTACCCTAATATACCCATTAAAAATGGTGCACCAGAAATTTCTTTAGTGTCTTTTCTTCTCCATATTTGTCTACATATAGCAGTACCACAAAAAAATAATGCTACTGTAGTCACAAATGCTAGGAGTGATAAAAAATTTAATAATGAAAATTCATGGAAAATTTCAAACATCTCAAAATTTAAAAATATTATAAAATGACTAGCAAAGAAAGTTGTATGATTTTTATATTAATTGTACAGTACAAATTAGTATAATGATTTTTGACAAAAAAAATTAATGATAACAAAGTTATCCTTCTTTCTTACTGCTGATCGCTAAACTTCCTATGATATTTTATTATAAATTAATCAATCTTAAAATATATCATTTTAAATATTTATATATTTATACTTCTTTTATAATTAAATGCGCAGGGTTCAATGATAAGCATAACATTGAAAATATATCATTTTTAGTTTGTTTTAATATTATTTATGTATTAATTAAATTTTATTATCATCAACCTACATTATTATATTTATGATGTTTTTTTTTAATTCTTCAATCAAAAAACACACACAAAAATAAAAATAATTTTTTACAATATCCTTTATTTCTTAAATTTTATATAACAATAAACTTAGAGCATACTAAGTTTCACGTCTTTAGAAAATAGTATTGTTGCGAAAAGAATTTAAAAAAATAGCAAAATTATTATTTGTTTCATTTTTTTAATTTATATTAATTTAATAACCTATTTATGATAACAAAACAAGTTTGGCGAATAATTGATTAATTTGAAGGCAATTGTAAGAATGACGACAATTTAATTTTTATATTTATAAGGAAATTGGTTTATTAGCAAGAATGTTGATATATTAAGGAAATTAATTAATAAAAAGATTTTATTTAAAATTTTATTCTTAAAATGATCATATATATTAAGATAGGAGACAAGCAAAAATATTAACTAATATATATAACTTTGTCTGAAGCGACAGCATATTTGGCAAATGAGACTTTTTTTCTAAAATTATATGTTAAATATTTTGTTAGATCAAACTTCATTACTTTTGTTTGTACTTTTATAAAATTTTTAACGCAAGGTACGGCATTGGTTTTGTTGTTAATTGTTTGTAATTTTTTTTGACTTATTAAATATGGATAATTTAGTGAAGATCCACTTAATGAAATACAAGAGTGACGATGGTTACTTTTTTTATTGTAATTTGCACACTAAACGAAAACAATCTTGCGAGTTTAGTTTTCAAATATTTTGACTCATTAAACTTTTTTTGTGTCCTCTACTTGTCATAATATACTAAATAAAATAATACCATCTAATAAGATAACAAAATCACATGTACTTTTTTTTGAGTATATTTCCTTATATAATATATTTAATTAACACATATACTTTTAGGCTTCCCCATCATTACCGGTATTATCTGTAATATTATTGGACTCCTCACCTTCCTCTAAAACTTTTAACGATCCATGAGAGGTACCACGTTCAGTATTTGACTCCTCTGACATATTATCTTCTTCTGTCTCATCCGGTGGGATACGTGATAAATACCATTGTCGATTCTCCTCCAATTGGTCTAAAATATCCTGAGCATCTGGTTGTACTAACTCAGCCCATGTCTCAAATAATGGATGAACAATATAGTCAATAAATCCTATTTGAGATTTTTCAATTGTAACAGTACCTCTATCACACATCGGACTAACCTCCAAACCAAGGTCTTTTTCTTTATCACCTTGTCTCCAGTATTCTTCGAGAATTCTTTGATTCCAACACCTATATAATTCTATTGGTTTTGTAGGATTTGATAGATCAGCTAAATGAATCATTGATTGCAATAATATAACACGTTCATTGTACTTTTCAGGCCTAACAATTGAATTTCCAGCAACTTTTTTTGCCTCAACCATTGTCTTAAGATCCGCCAATAAACTCATATGTTTCGACATATCAGTAGCTAATACCATATCAATAACTGTTTTCCTAAAACTTTGTCTCTGTTTTTTATTTAAACATGTCAAAAAGTCACAACTTGAATCTTGCAGAAGTTTAAATGCAACTGCTAAGTGATGTTGCTCAAGGACAGATTCATCATTATACATAATAGCTAATTCATTATCTTAAAAATTACATTACAAATGATTAATTTTTATATTTTTCATTATTCATAACTTACTAGAGTTAATTAAATATTGGTTCGTAAATCCAGGATGGTCTACATCATGTACAGCAGCTGCAAATATTCCAGCTAATATTTCTAAGTCAGAGAAGACGCCTTTTAGTGAGGGACTATTTAAGAATACATGAATAGATTGTGTCACATCAGCTGCATGTATTTGATTATGATAAGCATTCTCCTTATAATGATGTTCTAAATGAATCAAATATGTAATCAATTGATGAGGATTAATGTTAAATGTTGATAGTAATCCACGCTGCTTCATAATAGTATATGTTGTTGATGTTAAAGAATGCCCTTTAGATAACTCATGGATTTTAAAAATATTTGGTCCCCATTTGTCAAGCTACAAGATAAAAAAATAAATATAATATATAAAAGTTTTATATATTGTTTACATGTTAAAATCAATAGTTAAATATTATGTTAGTAATAAAAAAGAAAAAAAAAGAACTTACCATTTGCATATATACTACAATTTCTTTTGCGCAATCAACACCATACTCTGGTACCTGTCCAGAGTGAAGGTTTTTGAGTTTACGCACTCCACTAATCTTTGACATTGCAGCAGTTTTTGCTTTACCAAACAATGAGAGATGAGGACTTGATTGAGATGTACTTGCGACAGAGGAAGCATCTTCGGCACTAATCTCTTTTGGCTGTTCAGGTTGATTTGGAGAAACAGACTCCTCTTCGTTATTATCCATATATGTATTAATAAGGAACTTTGAAATTTGAGTTCCAGACTTGGAAGATTCAGCAAAATGACTCAATTCTTTATTGAGCATTTTCCGGAACTATAAGAAAAGTAAATATTATAAAGTGAATCAAAACCAGTTTCTATATAAAAGAACTTCGTAGTGAAGCTATGAAAATGTCTTTTGTAATATAGCCTCCTTGTTTGTATGTAAAGGACAATAAATATAATTTCTAGCTCTATGTCATTTAAAAAAGAAGTATATTACACTTATAAAAGTATATATACATTTAACAATAAAATATAATTGATGTTAGTAAAGGAAATCTTAAATTTTTATGATAATCTATTCTTTCTCCTTTTCATTTTTTTAAATTCATTATTATTATCTCTTTTTAAATAATCCTATAAATATGTACGTTTTACCTTTTGTATTTAATTTTAATGGCATTGAATTATAATTAGTTAAATAAAGTATGAGAATTTTTTGTAAAAACAAAATTATTTTAAAAATTGGTTAAAACGAACTACCATATTGTAAATATCCCACGTAGTATTATAAAATTTTCCAAAAGTATCAATTTTTTATATAATTTTTAAAAAATTCTTAACCAAAGAAATAAGGCAAATTTATCTTTACATCATAAATGTAATAACTAAACCACATAAGGTTTTTGAAGAAATATTTAAAGAATGATGTTATGTGTGGGATAAGTATAAAATTATCAAAAAAATTCCTTTGAGGGTGAAAAAGACACAAAATTAATTTTCGTATAAATAGATAACTTTTAGTAAGACTGAAAGTCGTTTTTTAAAATGTTTATATTTTACCTTGCTGGAAGCCATCTCTGATACAGAACGATGAGTTTGAATAGTCTCTAATTGCTCCAAACACCAGTCTAATTCTTCTAAAGTTTCTAAAGCACACGCCATTACATTATCTGGTAGCTGGATGCTGTGTAATGGTGCTGCTTTTTTGATACTCCGATACTTATCTTCTGAACCTAATTTATTTGGTGGTAAATTGGTAATGGATAATAAATTTGTGCGAACATTTCGAAGAGATGCCAACAATTGTGCAAATGGTGTTACAATCAAATCATCACCATGCCTAAAAAATATATTATAAACTAGTTTTATAAAAAAATATAAATATATACTAAATAAGAACTCTTTTTTAAAATTTTTTATAATATATATTTTATAATCAGATTTCTACTTTTTTATTGTATATATATCCATTTCATTTATTTATTATTATTTTTTCAGATAGGTTATTTTAGATAACTGATAAACAAAATTTTTTTTATAGATATTCAAGGATAATGGCATTAGAAAGTAAGTATGTATCTCTTTTCTAGTACACTATCTCCATTAAATTAATATAAAAATAATAATTTGTGCGATAAAAATTGGTCCAGACGGTGCGTTAAATTAGATTTTATAAAGAAGCTATTTTATTGAAAAAAGTAGTATATCTTCTCTTTTTTCCAATGGGATAAGACATTATATGTTACATTATGTGAATTGAGGTAATTATCATTAAATAAGGTCTTTGTGTTAATTTATAAAAGTATATAGTAATGTTTCAAAAATTGAGGAATATTATAAATGAATAGGTTAGATGGAGGAATGTTAATTTTATATAATATTATCGCAAAATAAAACGTAAAATTATGTTAATGGAAAATAAAATGTTAAATAGAATATTTATACATATATATTATAACAATACTAATTATATATCTTTTTTACATTTAAAATAAAAGAAAAGTTACATGTAAAGAGACATTTTAAATAGATGATATATGTATTATTTTAACAAAAATTATAACAAAATAAATTTTCATATTTTAAATGTGAAATTTACAAAAAATAAATTAAAAAAATTAAAAAAAAAAACTTACAAAGGAACAGGGTGAGGATGCTCTGTCGAGGTGACTGATGATGCTCTGGAGACTGGTCGACATGCTAATGCTTCAGGAGGATCAGTTTTATATAAAAATGATTCTCTCCTTGCATGACCACCACCCCCAGGAGTAAGATGCATATTTAAAGAACTTCCAGTTAAATGAATGGAAGATGATGTTTGGATTGGTCTACCACCTCCAATAGAATCAGTATTTGGGCATTGTTGTATAAATTTATTACTTGAAGAAACAGAAGGCAGAGATTCTTTTTCAATAAAGTCTGATGGGACTGGTTGACTGAAATTGGTAGATTGGTTTGAGGGACGAAAAAAGTTATTTAAATGAAGATCTTTGCGGAGAATTCCGAAAGTGTTGTTCTTTTTTGACATTAGACAAATGGTGACTTTTTTTATATAAAATTATAATTAGATTATATAATATAGTAATTTTAAGGTATTTTATTAAAAAAAATAACCTTATAGTACATACAAAAAAGGCACTAAATTTTCTTTTTCGTTTTGACACCTAACCGTTAGCCAGAAATAAATATTAATATTTGATAACTGTTTTAAGCTGCCGTTCCGTTAATTATTGAAACACTTGATAGTCTTAGAAAATTTAACAGCAAATAAAGCTGCTTTTAAATTATCTTTGTTCAGGTTTGTTGGTAGTAAAGCAGTCAAAAGCAAAAAAAAGTGCCAATAAAAAGTAGTAGGAGCCTGAGATAGATGATGGAATAAGTAGATGAAGACAAAAACCTCAGGAGTCTCTGAAAGACAGTTTTCAGATTGAAAAGAAACAGAGCTGCTATAAGAAAAATGGATGATGACGTAGTTAAGGGTTGTCGCCGTCCTCTATTCTCCTATATATTCTGATTATTGTTATGAGGCACAACTGAAGACAGCTACTACCACAATAAGAAGGAAATAAGATGTGAAGGAGCAAGGAGAAAGCCGCCAGGCTTACAAGCTTTAACTGCGCCAATGACGCTTCAACTTTCTTTTTTTAAAATAAGTAAAGTTAGTATATACACTTTTTTTTCTATAAAAATTTTACGAATACCAACTACAAAGGGGTGAAAAGTATGTATATTTGTCAGTGGTACAATATATACCAAGCCCGGGAAAGTATGTCATAATGCTCTATCTTTATTCTCCCAAAATTTATCTTATCTTTTACTACATTCTTTTGACATTTTTACATACACTCTACCCCTGACTTCTTTAGTTAAATTGGACCCAGCTGTAAAATCTTTCTTTATCTATAGAGGACCAAACAAATACATACGGCAAACGTCGTAAAGAATGGATATTGTATAGTAAAAAGCAGGCGTGTCATAATATTATACTGCTTAATTTTATCTTTTACATTCAGTTACATATTACTCTTCAGGCACCAGAAATTAATATATATATATACATATATATATGTATATAAATATATATACAAGATACGTATCTATTTCGAGAGATAGATGAGAGTAAGCTTACAAGATGTTTCCTTATTTTAAAAAAGAAATTTCACCACTTGTCCTTTCTATTTAAATAAATATAATATATATTATTTGAATTGGAAAGTAAAAAAGAAAAATCTACTTTTTACTATATTAATTTCAAGTAATTTTTTTGTCTACCAATATGTTAGTATTATCATTAAAATAGGATATCATCTAAAGAAAAACTAATATTATTATTTTTAAAA
Source organism: Strongyloides papillosus (assembly GCA_005656395.1). NCBI lineage: Eukaryota > Metazoa > Nematoda > Chromadorea > Rhabditida > Strongyloididae > Strongyloides > Strongyloides papillosus. The sequence continues at coordinate 1,036,708 of SRSI01000044.1, forward strand.
GTATGTATTTACTTTTAAGAATAGGTTATTAGCCCTTAAAGATTGGAAATTATGAGTGCGCTTTTTATGATAGTAAAAAAAAGATTAAAATTACATAATGCCTGACAAATTATATATACAACTACTCTTGTCTAAACCATTTTCTTCAACTTAATTTGGTTTTTAGGGAAATTAGATAATGAAATTGAATAGTAGTTTTGTTAGGAAGATTAGATGCATCATAAATAATAATATATAACAACAGTAGCAGCTGGTTTGAAAATAAATAATAGTGACCTCATATCTTATAAAAATAACTCAATTTGCAGACATTTTTGAAGCTCATTAATTTATTTTTAAATTGAGTATATATAAAAGTCTAACAATGATAAAATATTGAAGGATGTAAATAAAATATTTTTGTATTATAAAAATTTTTATATGATTGAAGATTAGTCAAAAAAATTTTTTTTGACTGATAAAAATGATAAAAGAAGGGTAAAAATGTTATGTTTAAAAGGAATATTAATGATTATAAAATAGAAATGTTGAAAATTTTTATAAAGATAACATTTTCTAAAGAAATTAAAAAAGAGTAATAAAAGAATAATCATTAACTTTGTTATATATATTTATTCTCCCACGTAATGGTGATTTTTTAATATACTTATTGAATAAATTTGCAATTAAAAGATAGTTTGCCAGTACTAAAAATGATAGTTATGTATCGCCACATGATTTATACATGAAACACTAAGTAATAATTAATGATAGAGAGATTCTGGTATTACAATATTAGGTGAAATAAGGTGGAAGTTAAACAGACGAAATTTGTGCACCAGTTTTACCGGAAGTGTAATTTATAGTATTAATTATTTAGAATATGGAGAATGTTGTAATAAAAGAAAGTAACACAAATTTTTTCAAGTTTTTCATTAATACAAAAAATGTTAAGTTGAAAAGTTGAACAATAAAGATCAAGGATATTTAAATTAGATATATTTAACGATTTTTAAAAATTTTTTTGAAAAAAAAACATTTTTTTTTAAAAATTCTTACCTTTTTCCTGGAACAAACCACACAGTATGACGTCTATTGCGAGTATTAGAGGATGTTGTCATTTGACATAAAATCTTTAACAAAAATGGTTATTTCTGAAATTGGAATCTGTTGGTATGAATATATTTACTCATGAGTAACAAGGAGACAAATAGCAATTAATGAATCATTTCAATGATAATAGGAATGTGTATCAGGAAAACGTTTGTATCAATGATAGCACTTAACAAGTAGACAAATAAATGACATTTAAAAATGAAAAATTGGTTTCAAGATTAAATAGGATATTGGTTGTGTTTTATAAATAAAAATAAAGATGATTTCCTATTTTTAATGTTATGTAAATAACAAAATTTGTAATAATGATTGATGATAAATAACATAATATAAAATATACCAATAAGAATTGATAACATTCATGATTGCACTTATCACAAAATAATTTAACAATAAAACATCGAAAGTAAGCTTTATTCTTACTCCTCCTTAAAAGTTTTTGATAAAGTAAAAAGTAATATTTGATAATGGTAAATGGCAATAATCATTACACAATATTTCAACACATGGTTCCTATGTTATGACATTTATATTGATACAAAAAAAATAAAAGTTTTCAACAAATACATATATTTCACTATATACAGATTTCTTCACCCTTTTGGAAAATACGATTCTCTCATGTGACTCAATCCCGCCTAGTCATCAAACGTATTAAAGTTTTATACATAAATTTGTATGAAAAAGTTTATAGTTAGGAATTTTTATTAAAGATAACCACTAAGATCAAAATGTTTTATGAGTTCCTAAATGAATATACATATATAGTTTAAATATATATAATATATTTTAAATGAATAAAGAAAAATGAAAAGAAAAAAAGCATATTCTGGCAATAAATAATTTATTTCAAATATACTTATAATATTAGATAATTGGGCTCTCAAAGCTTATAATTTAAAATTGATAATTTAAAAGTATAAATAAAAGATGAAATTGAAAAACATTTTTAAAATATATAATATATCCAAAAATCAAATATATATAAATATTAAAAAAAATAACTTATCAATAGCTTTCATTATTTTAAAATAAAAAAAATTTAACAAATATTTAAAGGTAAATAAAAATAATATATGCAGTAAGAAAAGTTAAAAAATATTTGATATATCCTAACATTTCATGGCTAATCATTTTTAATAAGTATATATATATGTGATTTTTGATATAAGCAAGTAAAATGTAATTTTTAAGTCAATTTTCATATGTGTACATGTATTTATATAATATTACATATTTAATTATATTTATATATATATATATATATATATATATATATATATATATATATATATATTGTGCAAAATTATCACCTTTAAAATCCTTGAGAAAAGTATCACTTTTTTTAAATATTTATAAAATTTCCTATTCTTTTTTGCGCAATAAAATCATCAAGAATATAAAGATTTTGATTTTATAATAAATTTGATTCTTCCTTACCATCTACTGGGGTAGAAGTAATTCTGACATTATTAAATTGTACACATTTCTATTTGTATAAGACGACACTTAGTTTTTAGAGACATTTAAATAATCTTATAATTATTACAAAATATATTTAATATATATATTTAAAGAACAACTCTTTCGAAAAACTCAACATTGTTTGAAAATATAGAAAAAAACTTTTTTTGTTATTGTTGTTATATGTATTCCTTCAACATTCATATATGTATAGATGTAACTCACCTTATGTGATTTGAATGAGAAATGGTAAAAGCCCTGAAACGCTTCCATTCATCTTTTTTACCCTTCATCTTTGGATTATATTTTGTAAGTTGTCAAATGATTATAATAAAAAAAATTATTTTAAAATTTGATATAATAACTTTTAATGATACTCTTTTTCTTCACATTACACTTTTTGAAACAGCTTAAAAATTGATGACACTGAAATGATAAAGATTGAAAAAAAATAATTTTTTTTGTTTGGTGAACTTCAAAATATAATCATAACGAATTTCATTTTTTTTATATTATTAGTGTTAAAAGTAAAGAAAAAGCATATTAAAAAAATAAATAAATAGTTGACGTTAAGGGATATTTAAAAAATATTTTATATTAAATGTCAGGAAAAAAAATATTATATTGATCATCATCATGCTATATATGTTATATCAAACAGCAAAAACTCATTTATGGTCTTCAGTATTTTATCAATTTTATCCATAAAAAAGGTATTAGGTTGTAAAATTTATTTATATCTACCAAAAAAGAAAATGACAACAAAAAAAATATAAAAAATTTGAAGTCATGATGAGATAAGTAGTTTGATAAGTAACATTTTACATCACCCAATAATATTACTTTCAATGTCATTCTTAGGTTAATAAGATATCTAATTTTGCATACACTTGTATATGTATTATATACATTATTTCACGACATAAAATATAATATTTTGTCCATTAACAATAATTTTCTAATCATTCAAATTTGTTTATGAAACTGTCTAAAATTATATGAAAAACGCGAAAAATAGCATAATAGTCAAGATGGATAATGTTTATTAGAACCATAAATAAAACATTTATTGGTAAAAATGAATAAGATAAAAAAATACTATAACCATGAAAAATGTATCATTTTTAAAGTTCCCCCTTCATTAAGTACACTCTCTTGGGCCTCCAATAAAATAGTTCTATAATTTCATTGTATAAAAATACGAACTACATATAGAAAAATATACATGAATTTTATATAATATATCTATCTATAAATTCATAAAATTATATCGTGATAAAATAGTTTGTTTTATTTTAGCATTTTATTATATGGAATAAAAATCTATGTTATTATAAATATATTATTTTTCACTTTGCATATAAATTGAATATACATTAATTAGAAACAATGGCATTGTTAATATTTTTTCATCTATTAAAAACATTTTTTCTCCATCATAGCTATATACACTACATCAGTTTTAGTCACCAATTGAGATATTATAAGATGAATATAAATATATTTTAAAGTAATAATTAATGATAAGAATAAAAGAATATATTTTGTAAAATAGCAAAATATCTTTTATTAATTAGAAGCATTAAATATTTAACAGCATATAATAGTTAGATATTAATTCACTTAATTATAAAAAAAATGTAAAAGATATGTGGAGATTTGGATGAAATTTATGAAATGAATATAAAAAAATTTTATACTATTATAATTTATATAACAGGTGAAAGTATGTGACAAAGAAGTAGTTTAGTGCATCTCCAAATAATCATACTTTTTTAAAGACATATGGTAAAGAAATGACAAAGTATATTTTAAATTTTCGGCATTTGCTTTAATTTTTATAGTAAGGTGTATATAATTTTATAGCATTTTTTAAGTTATTTAAAATATTAACATAATAAATACAAAAAAAAATAATATATTTATTTTGAAGCACTGTAACAGGATTAATTACATTCTATAGTTAAAATTTTGTTTCCCTTCAATAGATTGATTGATAAAGAATTTAATCTAATGTCTTATTTTTATTATAATATTTTATTTTTCTTTATTTTTTTATGAATAATAAAGATGTTTAAAATAATGCATAATAAAAAGTTATATTTAAATGAAGGTAAGAGAATATCATGAATATTAAAAAACATTTCACTACTCATAAAATATATGCATTTCTACGCTAGCTTAAATATCTAAATTTATCAATAAAGTGATCAATTTTTCAGTAACTTTTGAACAATATGAATTAGCAAAATATCTTTAAATGTAAAAAAGTATGTATTATAGTTCAAAATATAAATTAAAACACATATTCAACAAACTCATAAAATGAATAAGTGAATAACATTAGTTGTTAAAAATTACTTTATATTTTTTATGAACTGTTTTGGCTAAATGTAAAAAAAGTATAAAATAGAAGATGATGTGAGGTGACTCACAAACAAAATTGTGAATAAATTCTTCGATATCGAATGATAAAAAAAACGATAGACAGAGCTTTAAGCTATAAAGGCGATTTACCGAATATAAAAGAGCTTTCATTATTTTAATTGTCATAATTTGTCTTTTAACACCAAAAATTAGAATGATGTTTTTAAAATATATAAAAGTAAATAAAAAAAATAAAAGAAAGATAGGTCCTATTAAAAATGCCATTTTAATCGGTACATTTAAAATATATCTTGAATTTTGAATTACCAGATATTTGAGGCTTTATAAAAGTTTCAAAGCTTCTAATTACAAAAAGTATATTATTTATTCAGCTTCCAACAACCAAACAAATAAAGATAATGCATATATTTGAAAACAGTAGGCGACTAAAAAAAGATATTTTATATATAAACTTTTTTACATCATATCATGAAGAATGATACATTTTTATATTACAAAAATTTTTATATTTAAATTTATTAAATACAACCAAAAATAAAACATTTAAAAAATTCTTATATATTATAATAAAAAGTCAAAAATAATTAAAAGATATTTCGAAATAACAATTAAATTTTATCATTTCCTTCTTTTAAAATTTACTATATTACTTTATTATATTTAAAAATTATTTTTCTCCTCCAAAAACCATACATTCTTTTAATTTATACAAATTCTTTCTTTTTATTATCTTTTTTTAAGTTGGTAAGTAATGAATGTTTCGGCTATTTTATTATGATGTACTTTAAAAGATGATGTTTTACTTTTGGAGGAGAGAGATTCAAGCAATGGTGATTGAAAAAAAGATTAAATAATTTTTACAAATCGTACTTGAAAAGTGCTTGAGGAACTTTAATATTTATAGTATAACTTTTGTCTACTTTTTAAGCAAAATACTAATTATAAAATTTATAATAAAGAACGTTGTCAATTTAGTATATTAGTAATAGTAACAATTTATTTTTATGTCATTTTATTTAAGCAAAAGAAATTATTAAATTTTTTTCTACTAATAATTATAAATTTTGATCATAAAAAATAACACATTGAAATGTAATAGGAAATAATTTATTATCATTTTTAAATAAATAGTTTACTTTTCAATGTAATAATTTGTGCTATATTTACATGTTTAAAGGAGATTTGTATGTTTACATTTCAAAGTGGTAAAATTATTTTATGCTATCACCAGTTAAAGTCGATGAAATTTAATATGTACATATATATTTAGTGATTTTTCATTATATAAAATTCAAGTTTATTATTCTAAAATACAAAAAAAATGCAATGATTGTTTCCGTTTACAATTATTTAAAATTTATTATAATTAAACTAGTAAATATATGAAAAAAAGTACAAGAGATGATAATTCATAAGCATGCAATTGACCTTCTTTTTAATTTTACAGATACTAAAATTTACATTTTAAACATAAACTTCATTAAATTGTACCATCAAAATTTTACTTCTTCAAATATATACATAAAATTACAATAATATTTAATCCAGATGGTGGAAGATAAAGTTGAATTGGAAAATTTTTATCAGGGACAATCACTTTGTAAATTTTTATGTTTAATTTATGATAATATTTAAGTTGATATCAAATTTTTTTTGACCTATTTAATCTTTACGTCAATCCAAATACTTCAATCAAACAAAAATTCTTTTTTGCTTACAAAATCACATCCAGAAATGATGGTTAAAAAAAGTTTTTAAAGAAGTGATGGAAAATAAAGTTTTTCATTTAAAATTACCTTATGATCTTTATTTTATTGTTATTTATTAATAAAAAAATGTTTACTTGATATGTTATTAGAGGATAATTTTTTTAAACAAGTACATAAATTATATACTTTTTACTTACCTTTCCAAAACAAACTTGAGAATCTTTATATAAAAAACATTAAATAAGGAGCGTGGTAAAAAAAGTTAATTTTTTTAACACTACCATATTTTAAAAATTCTTTTAGTCAAATTTAATAAAATTGTCAAATCAATTATGTAAGTTATAATAAACGTGCAAATATAATTTTATCAAAAAAATGAATTGTCAACATTTAAAAACTTTTTCCAATATTTATATGAATATGATTTAACATGACTTTTTAAAAACAAAATGCATGCATAGATTATGTACAAATATTGTTTGGCAAAAAATTATTTTCAATAATTTAATAGTTGATTTTTGAATTTATTATATTTAAGAATTTGAACTTTTATTTCAAAAATCTATATTCATTTTTTAACATCTGTTTTAAATTAAGTATAGTGTCTTAAAATGATTTGTGAGATGCTATTTTTCATGCTATAAAATAGAATAATTTTTAAATAACTAAAAAACATTTATTCACTTTCAAAAATCATTTACAATAACAATAATTTTCTTGTTCTATTGGAGTAAATGTTAGTATAATATAACATACAATCTGTTAGTTTTTTTCCAACTACGCATATACCCCCGCTTAGTTTGATTTAACCTTCTTACTCTTTCCTTTACCACCTTTACCTCCTTTGATGTATCTTTGGATGAAGAAGTTAATGAACAAAGCAAGGTAAGATACCTCCATTACTGTTGCAACCTTAAAAACTGTATCATCAAAATCACAATTAGCACCGAAGACATATATTGCAAAGAACAAATGAAGAAGGATCCAATTAGAGATGATAAATTGTAAAATTTGAATTGTTGTAATTGATTGAGCAATAGCTTTTGGGACTCTAATCTTCATTGAAGCAATAAAATAATATGTATACATAAATGCATGTACAAAGAAATTCAAATAAATACCCCATCTATTGAAACCTGGTGTATATGGGTAGGAGAAGAATGAGTACATCACTGTAAGAACGTGATGATACCAATGGAGGAACATAAGTGGTTTTTTTCTAAGAACAAGGAAGATCGTATCAATAAGTTCAAACATCTTTGATACCATAAAAAGCCATACCCAATAACCATTAGCACCTTTATTCATATCATAGATTTTACAATATGAACCATATATTCCTTTTTCTTGAACAGTTGTGAAGAATTCTCTTGATAACATGATTGTTCCAGTAATTGAGAAGACTGATAAAAAAGCATTCCAAATGTTGAGGGGAAGTGTAAGTTGGAATGGTTCACGATTCTTCATGATAAATTTGATTGAAAAGATTGTTATGACATATACGATTGAAAGCTATAAAACGTACAAGGAGGTAAGAAATAAGGTTGATGCGCAGTATTAACTTACTTGAATAGTCAATGGGAAATGTTCAATAATCCAGTCTCTACCCTTATTCTCATCGAATGTTGGTGAAGTAACAATGCTAAGGAATCCATCCAAGTCAAATTTTGGTGATGACAAAATTTTATCAGGTAGTCCCTTAAGCAATTCAGATGCCATGATTTTCCCTAAAAAGACTTAAGTTAACAATTTACACAATATAAAGCATCTTAGTAAAGAAACTTTTATTAACAGAAGGATATTCATAAAAATGACAAAAAAGAAGAAATGGTGCTAATTTAATAAAGCAAAAATATAAATAAATAACATAAAATATTCAAAATAAATCATATTAAGAATATTTTAGAGTATTCACCTATAATATAAGTTGCAAAAATATAAAAACTCTAATATTAAAAATTATATATATGATAAGAACTGTCTATTAAAACTATTACAATCTTATCATTTATTATTATTAGATAATTATGTCAATTTGCGTATTGAGTATTTTAATGTTATATTGATAAAAAAAATTTTCCCTATAACATTTTCTAATATTTTTACAGTATAAGGTATATTTTTCAAGGAGTATAATAAAAATAAATAAAAAATTTCATGATAAAAAATTTTTGGGGAAGCTTGGAATTTTATGTACCATTACATCTAAACTAATTTTTAATAAAACCTATAAGAAGTTTAAAGTACGCAATAATCTTTGTACAAATTTTTATAATCACAATCTAATTGACGACTTCTTTTCACAAAATGTATCAGGCCATATCATTTTAGAATAGTGTAATGTAAAATTTAAACTAAGTAGAATGTGTTGTAATTGTATATAAAGTGTTAAGAAATTAAATAATTTAAATTGATATAATTTGATGTAAGTAAAAATTTTGATAACATTTATAATACAATTATTATATTAGTGGTTGAGAGAGTGTATTTAACCGAAAAAACTCTTATAAATTTTAAAAAAAGATGTTTAAAAATAATTGTTTCATGTCTTTGATATACATTTTAAGATATAGTAAATTAATTCAAAGTTTCTATTTTTAAATTTAAAGCAACCCCTTGTTAGATGTAATGTGGAAAAAACAAATTAAAATATTTTTGATAAGAAAAGGAAACTATTCAAATTAGGACTTTTATTTATCTTCATGATAAGAAAACACTTTCAAATCTTGTTTAATTTTTTTTTGTACTTTGGACTTTTCTCTACTTTAAAAAAATAATAAGGTGATCATGTTTTTTGATATTTTATAAAATATTCTGAAGTATAAACAAAATTTTGTAACTTTAACATTTAATCAAAAATCAACAAATAAAATCTGATGATGTCGGACGATTTCTCTTCCATTACCGATAAATTAAAGATAGATGAAGAATTAATGACAATTTATAATTTGCAAATATTAACTTCTAAGAATTAAACAGAGTTAATAAGTTAACATTTTTTTGCAAAAACAAGTCAAACATGATTAGATATCAAATAAAAGAGATATCGCGTTTGTATCAACTCTTCTTTCCTCCTGTGAAGGCAAATTAATCTGATCAATTTACAGATAAACTACACTAATTGCTACATATAAAAATAAAAGTTGTATCAATAATAATTTGTGTATTTTCTTAATTTAAAAAAAATTATAAAAATTAAAGAAAATTATAAAAAAATTAGACAACATAAAGGATTACGTGAGTTTTTGTTTTACGAAGTTTAAAATGTATTAAATTACTCGTTTTTCTTTGATTTTTTGTCAGATACCTTCTTAGGTGCTATGTAAGCTTTGTAAAAGAATTTAGCAAACAAATACAAATAACTTAAATACATAACTCCTCCTAAAGCTAAAACATTCCATGACGTATTACATCCTTCAACATTTCCAAGTGTCATAATATAAACAAGGTGAGAGAAAATTCCAACAGATATGATAAATTGAATAAGTTGAATTGATGTAATGAATTGTCTAAATGCGTTAGGATATCTCTTGCCTAATGCGGATGTTCCAAAATAGCTGAAAAATATAATTAATAACATACGATTTTTCTACGAACTTACAAATACATAATAGTATGAACAAAAAGATTCATAACCAAAGACCATCTAGCCCATGCTTGACTTTCGGAGTATGTTAGAGCAGCATAATAAAATGTAAGAGCATGATGATACCAATGCATAAAAATAACAGGTTTTTTTCTGAGAATCAACAACATGGTATCTCCAAGTTCTGGGAGTTTACTCATAACAAACATCCATCCCCAATATCCTGTTGTTTGATTTGTATAGTACTCAGCATTATAACAATAAGAACCAAAAAATCCGAGATTGTTGATGGACCAAATTAATTCTGGGAGAAGGAAATATAAATCAATGGCAGAAAAGAGTGAGAAACCGAGATTCCATAATCCAACAACTTTTTGTAAATCAAATGCATCTCTATTCTTCATGATTCTTTGACCAACAAATACTACTACTACGTATGCTAATGAAATCCAACCACATGTTGGGACCCAGTGAGACATAAAATATTTTGCATCAGTGTTAGACCATTGATCAGAAAAAAGAATATCCGTCATGGATACATATGGAACAGAACTATTTTTAGCCATTTTAATCTGTAATCAAAAAAAATTACATGTAAATTCTAATTTTAAAAATATGAAAAATGATAAAAGTGTATAATAAATATTTTTAAATATCAAAGAGAAAGTAAAAAGAAAACAGAATATGATATAATCTACCTAAAATATTATTTAATTCAATACAGCAATTCATACGTGAGTATAATATCTTTACCTCAAATAAAAATAAACACCAACACCTATAATAAACATATATTTGTAAGTCGATAGAAAACTAAAAAAACTTTGGTAAATGAAAATGCTTTAAAGAATAAAATTCTACAAAATGAAATAAGGTCTCTATTTACCTTATACAAGTTAATGACAATTAATAAGTATAGAATTGTCTATATTATATAATTGCCATGTTGTGATATTGAAAAATTACCTTAAAATTAAAATGTGTTTTAAATGTAACCCTAATGATCATTTATAAAAATTTATATAATACTTCTTATCAGTAAACCAACCTACTCTTGGTTAGTAGATTCTACACTTTTATCTTTCTAGAATATTTAATATATGTTGTATACCTTAAAATATAAATAAGCTGTCTACGGGTTCAAAGTATTCTTTTTAGCCTTAAAACAAATAATTAACATCATGTGTTTCTTTAAATTTTTAAATCACCAATAGGTGAGGAGGTAATATTTCATTTATGTGTCATAAAAAAAGAACTTTCCAATTATTTTTTATGATTCATAAGTTGTGATATACAATTAAATTTAAAAATATCGAATTTGTTTTATAGTATTCAATGGATTGTTTTCTCTCACTCTCACTGGCGTATCTTTTTTTACCTTTCTCATTTATTCTCCTTTTTCGTATGACAAAAATCAGTATTCATGAGTATTAAATATTTTACAAATTTTAAATGAATATATTTTATGTGTGACAAGAATTAATGTAAAATGTGTTAAAAGTATAAAAAATAAACAAGAAAAAGGAATAATTTGATTTGCTAGCTTACATAAAAAATTGTTAATTTTTAACTATATATGTTTTAATTAACGATAAGGAATATACATAAAACTATAATTTTCAACTTATCAATGGAAATTAAACTTTTTTATCTAATAAATATACCTGTAATAAATATATAACCTTTTTTGCAATTAATAGTACTAATTTTACAATATATTCGTCAAACCTCTCACGCCATTTTTGATGGTCTGAATATCATGTGAAATAAAATATAAGATGATTTACCACTTATTATTTTATATATTAATATAAACAAATCGTTCTTGTCTTTTTATTCAATTGAATTAAAAAAATTTTTTTCTATTAAATTGTTATTTAGTTTTAAATTTACTAGGAAATTTTGATTTATAAATAAACATATAATTATACCGCAAATATTAATATAAACATACAACATACTTTTAAAGTTAAATAATGTTTATCATAAATTTTGAAAAGTATTATTTAAATAAACGAGAGATTTTTATTAACGAGCTTTTAAAGTAATAGAAAATTATAGTTACAACATAGGGGTTTTGGGAAACATCAATGATGACAAGATTAAAGCTATATAATATTTATACAACCCAATAAATTCTAATTTTTTTCAAAATTTTTAATAGCAAATAATATGAATAAAATTTTATAAATTATCATTACAATTATGGTAATATTATGAAAATGTACTTATGATGATTGGTATACAAAATGCATAATTACAACTTTTCAGTTCATTCTTTTACTTTGCATTATCCCTCATATATTCTCCTCTTGTCCAGAAGTTAATATTTATATTATTGGAAGAAAGTTTTTATTATTTGTATAAGCATAATGCTATTGTACTTGTTCACTCTTTTACATGACAAAAAAATTAATATAATATATTTATATTTTATTATCCATAAATAATATTATATTTTCTTTTTTCCATACAAAAATACATATGTATATTCATTGTATATGTTAAAATTCAAAAAAAAATCTTTTTACTATAAAAGTTTTTTTTATAGATTGATGGAAAGTACAAAAAATAATGATGATAACAATGAAGTAATTATTCATGATCATGTTATTGATGTGAATGAATCTCATCCACTATTAAAGGGTGACGTGTTTTCTAACATTACTATGGAGTGCAATAAAGAACGTAGAAGTAAACATAAAGTTAAAACAAAAAGACGTCCTGTCAAAGGTTTTTCAAAATTACCAAATTTAGCAAAAAATGCTGCATTGATTATTCAAGATAAACTTAAAGTATCAATGGTTAGTTTTAACCCTTATATCCTACCAGTAAAAATAATAAATACTCTATCCGTAATAGTAAAAAAAGAATTCCCTCAGGATTAAGATGATTTTTATCTATTGCAAAATACACATAAAAAATGAACTTTTTTTATTAATTTTTAAATTCCTGAGAAAGTAATTTTTTTACAACTTATATTTTAAAGCTATAAGAAAGATTTTTCTAACAATGATTATAATTAATTTTAAAAATTAATTATTTAGTCAATTTTTAACTTTAATTTTAAAATTTCTAAATGAAAATTATTTCTAATGAGGACATTTGTATATTAAGGCAACTGTATACTAGAATATGTAGACTTTTAACAATAAAAGATTTAAATCTAAGATGTATATCATTTACAAATGTTCTATATATATTTGTGATTCATACAATCTTAGTGATTTTATTGAGGAATACGAGATTAATAATATTTTACTATATCTTTAAAAATTTGCACCAAATTAATCTTATTTTACTATAAAGATATGATTTTAAATATTATTATTTTTATCTGCAATTCAACAAGAAAAAAAATTATTATCAATAGTTAATATTTTTTTCTAAATTTACTTTACTTTTAGAACATGATTGAAGTTCAAAGAGAAAATACAAATTTTAATATTAAAATACTTATTTTGGTGTGGTTAACATTTCAAAATTCAGCTCATAATCTTCTTATAAGGTATTCTAGAGCCCGTGATGTACAGGATATGTTTTTTTCAACTTCAGCTGTTTTTAATACTGAGATAATTAAATTAATTATATGTTTGTATATGGTTTTATACGAAACTGGAAGCTTCAAGGGATTGATTAGGCAAATTAATGCACAAGTTATAAAGCAACCGTTTGATACATTAAAAGTTTGTGTTCCGGCAATGATATATATTGTACAGAATAACTTGTTCTACCTTGCTGCATCACACCTTGATGCTGCTTCTTTCATGGTATGTTTTAGATAAATTTTCATCTGTTACTTTTTAACAAATATTTTTGAAATTTGCATAAACATTCTTAATCTCTTTTTTCCTTTCTTATTTTTATTTTCTTTTACTAATAAAAATATTCAAAATATTTTTATAGATCACATCACAACTCAAAATTTTTACAACCGCCCTCTTTTCTGTTACAATGTTAAGGAAAAGTCTATTAAAAACACAATGGATTGCATTATTTATTTTATTTATTGGTGTTTCATTGGTGCAAATGCAAACAGGAAAGACTGGTGGAATAGATCCTAAACAGAAGCCATTTATTGGTTCATTAGCTGTTGTTGGAGCATGTTGTTTATCGGGATTTGCTGGAGTATATTTTGAAAAGATATTAAAAGGTTCTGCTCCTGTATCTATATGGATGAGAAATGTTCAAATGGCAATTTTTGCAATACCAGCAAGTTTTATAGGAATGTTTACACAAGATGGTTCTTCAATTATGGAAAAAGGTATCTATTATGGGTATGACTTTGTTGTATGGTTAACGGTCTTTTGGTATGGTGTAGGGGGTCTATCAGTTGCTGTATGCATAAAATATGCAGATAATATAGCTAAAAACTTCGCCACGTCAGTTTCTATAATATTAAGTACTGTTGGATCAATGTACTTTTTCTCATTCATCCCAAATACGTTATTTAGTCTAGGTGCTGGACTCGTTATATTAAGTATATTCTTATATAGTTCCACAAATATGTTCGTAAAATTGTTAAAGAAACAAACTATTGTTTGATAAAATGATTATATATATAATAGTATATCATCTGGTTAAATATTGTAGCTGTCGTTATTAGATAGTAAGTGATAATTTTTATATTAATATTATATAAATTGATATTATAAAATATATATGCACATTCTTGAATTGTTTTTTATTTCCTTACATATTTTATAATATTAGTGTCACTTATACATATTGTCCTATAATAATACGACAATATCTTTGATTTTCTCTATCATAAGCCACCTCATATGTTTGGCCTTATTTATTATATACAAGAAACATTTTATAAACAACATCCACTTTGTTATCCATTATACTGAGAACCAATATAAATGTACACTAAAATTTGAGACTTTAATTTTATTCTTCTAAATCATCAATATATATATAAATTTTATAATATTTTATATGTGAAAAAAATTTTTTTTATTAATAATCAAGGGAAATATATTTTATAGTCTATATTTTAATTTAAACAAAACTTTTTTTTATTTTAATAATATAAGAAAAAATTATTTATTGTATTAAATAAGAATTTAATAATATATTTTTTACCAAGAAGAGGAACGCAATAATTTTTATTAATATTATCAATATTTTAAAGTTTAAGTTATTATAATTTATATAATAAATCACCAACATATCACATTTTGTATGAACGTGTTATTTTAATGTTTAATTTTTTATTGTTTTGTAAAATTGTTTTGTATTTTTTTTTCTATTTAAATAAATTCTTTTCAATGAAATATGCTACAATCATTTTAACATATATGTCCTTTATAATTAATATTTATTAATTTTAAAAAAGTAAAATATTTTCTAACAAAAGTAAGTATATCCATCATTCCTTGCAATATATAAAATTTATATTCTTAGCAAAATTAATAATTACCAATTTTATTTTTCTAAAAGTGTACTTTATTTTTTTATTGTTTAATAATACTATTATGCTCTGAAATTAAATATATGTAAATATATAGTCAAGTTACTTATCACGTTTAAAAATCTTATATTTTTAAAATTATTTTTACTTTTTCTCCTAAAAGCTTGTTTTTATTAATTTTTAGAAGATATACTTATCTTGTTTTATATTATTTATTAATAAAATGTTATTAATCGTTTTAAACGCCTTAAAAGTACTTTTTAAATAAAGTATTTTTGATTCCATTAATCCTTATTAAGATTATTATAGTTTTATCTATATATTAAATAATTTTAATATTTAACAAACACTTTATTTTTGGTCAAAAATCATTATTTTTTGGTAAAAATAAGGATAATGTCTGAGGAGAAACAAAATGAAATCATTGAAAATCCTGGTATAAAAAGTGAGGAGAAAATTGAATTGAAAACGGAGGGTAAGGTACCTCAAGAAAGTAACAATCAGGAAATTAAGAAACCAGAATCACCCTCACAAACAGGTATATTATTTAAATAAATTATATATACAGTCCTTTGATTAGTTTTTTTTCATGTGCGTTACCTAATATTGATATTACTTTGATCGCTCCTTGATGTCACATCATTTATTATTAAATAATATGCTATATTGTATTTCTGATAGTTTCAGAATTACATCAAAATTAATATTTAATTTCTATAGGATGATAAAATATTTAATTTATTAATTTTGACTAAACATCAAAAATTAAAATATTAATAAAAAAAAGTTATAACATAAAAAATGCCTTATGACATATGTCCTTCTTCTTTTAAAATAATTTTAAAACAAAAAATGAATAATGTTATTATTATTTTTGTAACATTTAACAATTGTTTTCATAGGGATATATTTGAATATTACAAAGACTTAGATAAAATGCGGCGCGATCATATATTGTTATACACAAAAGGAGGTCACGTTTATAATAAATCTTTAGTGTAACGCCGTGCAGATATTGTTGTATTTATTATAATTCATTTATATAAATTTTCTTTTACATGAAATGTAACAAAACTAGAACTTATACATTTATTAGTTTTCTTTGTTTATTTAATAACTAAAAAGTTTCATAAATTCTTGTTTCTACAGACAGAATCTTTTTATTAACATTTATATATATTAAAAAAATATATATGTAATATTAAAACTAGGAAATGTCGTAGTATTTTAACATATTTTATCTAACACCCTTTTATCATAAATTATATAATATTTAATTTTCAAGTTAACGTTAAATAGATAAACATTAAATGCAATATGTTTTTTATTATCTACATTTTCGCTAAATAAAGACTTTCTATCTGTATTGATAGGAAAATTTTTTACAACCGACATATATACATACTTGTAATTATCATTCAAAAATAAGTTTTATATTCTTTTTTATAGACCAATTGAGAGTGAAATTATGTAAAAAATGCCATCGTTAAAATAATTTTTTTGGTGTAGAGTTTTAAAGTCATTATACATAAGTATTATTATATATCTATAATAATATCTACTTATAACATTTGTTATATTTTTTTCTAAATTATTTATCATTCAAATAACAATTTATATATACTTTTGACCATACGTAATACTCAGTAGGTATAAATAAATATTAAAATTCAAAAAAATAGAAAGTGAAATTAAATAAGCTTCTTTTTATTTATAATATTATATTTCAGCTACCATTATTTCTAGATTTTTAGTTTTTAATAATTCTTCTATGTTATACATTTATCAAAAATTAACTAACAAAACTATACCCTCTAACTCTCTCTTCTTCAATAAACTTAATATAAAAGAGTTTTTTTCCACTATTATCTTTTTTAATTTATGAGAAAAGCGAATACTTTTAATTATGTGTAAATATACATTTACTGAAATATCTTAAATAAATTTTTTAATTTTCTAGCTAAACTCATCAAATACCTATCATTGTTTATATTGGTTGCTCAAAATGCCTTGAATGTATTGTTTATGCGTCATGTAAGATCAAGACCAGGAACTACAATGTTCCTCTCATCTGTCTCAGTCTTTTGGGGTGAGGTTATGAAACTTGTAATTGGATTCTTCTTATTAGTTGGTGAACAAAAAGGATTAAAAAATGCCTTAACATGTTTATACACAAATTTTTTTGTTGAATACAAAGAACTCCTCAAAACAGCAGTACCATCATTAATCTACTCTGTCCAAAATATGCTCCTTTATCATGCTGTATCACATCTTGAAGCTGCAACATTTATGGTCACTTATCAATTAAAAATTCTAACTACTGCTATCTTTACTGTTGCCATATTACGTCGCAAATTATCTTTTTTACAATGGATATCATTACTTGTCCTTTTTAGTGGTGTTGTCATTGTACAGTATGATGTTAAATTTTCAAGTAGTAAAAAAAACATAGAACCAATTAATATTACATCAACATCATCCCCATTAGAAGTTACAACAGAGACATTGAAGGAATTCATCACCACAACAATTGCTACACCTAAAAAAGAGGGCCGATATCAAAATAGTTTCTTAGGATTATCATTTGTCATAACGGCGTGTGTTCTTTCAGGATTTGCTGGTATATATCTAGAAAAAATGTTAAAATTTAGTAAAGTATCACTATGGACAAGAAATATACAATTAGCAACACTATCATTGCCACTTCTCTTTGCAATTACTATGG
This sequence comes from Strongyloides papillosus, assembly GCA_005656395.1. Taxonomy (NCBI): domain Eukaryota; kingdom Metazoa; phylum Nematoda; class Chromadorea; order Rhabditida; family Strongyloididae; genus Strongyloides; species Strongyloides papillosus. The sequence continues at coordinate 1,055,094 of SRSI01000044.1, forward strand.
TTAGATTAAACATATATAAAATAACTTAATAATAAATGTATATAATTATTTTTAGATAAAAGACGGGGACAAGGTTATGAAGGATGGTTTCATGCAAGGGTTTGATTGGATGGTATGGATAACTGTATTGATCAATGCAGTTGGTGGGTTGATTGTCGCAGTTGTAATAAAATATGCTGATAATATTTTAAAAGGATTTGCTACGTCAGTCGCCATTATCGTTAGTACAATTGCATCAATTTATCTTTTCAATTTTATACCATCATATATTTTCATAATTGGTGCTGCATTAGTTATAATAGCTGTTATAGTATATTCCGTCTTCCCATATAAAGCACCACCACAAACAACACAGACACAACTTGAAATGAATAATCTTTTGAATAAGGCAAACCCATAAAAATAATATTCGTGGTAGTTCAAAAAATATATATATTTATATGTTTAAAACTAATTATTAATATTTTAACTATTCCTTATCATTCATTTTATATTTGTCAATATTTTTTTATCATAGTATGCTTTTATACTCCTTCTGAATAGTTTTAAAGGCTATCGTTTTAATGTGGTTTTAATTTTTGATTTTTATCAACAAAAATACTCATACATTAAAAATTTATTTTTTCTTGTTATTTTTTAAATTGTTATTTCAACATTAAATATCTAAAAAATTATCTCAATAATTCTACTAATTTTGTAGTGAATGGAATTATATTAACAATAACATAAAAACTATGTATAAGTTTTCTTCATTTTATGCTAGAGTTACGAGTAATATTTATGGTACAATACAACAAGATGATATTGTTGTAGTCATTGAACCTGATTCAACTAGCGAATCTCGATATAGATGTCGCAATAGCTTCATGGAAGAAGCCTTTATCGAAAAAGATCATTTAAATAAAATTGAGATAGATATTAATATAATTGATTCGCTGGTATTATCTATTGCTGAGTACAATTCTACTGAAGAGAATGATCTCCAATTTACTAAATTTACTATTATAATTATTGAGAGACGTATTGATGACTCCTGGGCAACGGGGTATGTGTTGGGTGATAATGGTAAACGCCTAGGAAAAGAAGGGATGTTTCCATTGACATACGTTGTAAAGTTAGTTAATATTCAATCACTTGGTAGTCCTGAAAATGAGTATGCTGAGGTTCCTGATGATGGCAAAGTTGTTTTACGATCCTCCAAAGATGTTGAAGAGAATCGTGGTAGTAAACAAAAAGTAAGATCACTTTATGATTTTAAGAAACGTTCTCCAAATGAGTTAACTATATGTATTGGTGATGAAATTGAGATAGAAAATGAAATTGATGAAGATTGGTACTATGGGTTAAATAAACGTACTGGAGAAAGAGGTGCAATTCCAAGAAATTATGTTACCAAGAATGCAGATGACAATGAGACTGTATATGAAAATACCTTGGATAAATTATCACCAACACCTTCAAGTGATTCACGTGAATATGGTTTAGCAGTTGTTTTATATGATTATGTAGCACAATATGATGATGAGTTAACAGTATATAAAGGCTATTCACTTAAAGTAATTGAATTTTGCGGTGATGAATGGGTAAAATGTCAAAATCCAAAAACTGATGAAATTGGTATTATTCCAGTAGCATTTTTGCAAATTTATTCTGATGACAACTTTGGTGTTGATAATATTGGTGATACATATGAAGTTGATAATGATATGTATGGGCAAGATGTTTATTCTACTGGTAATCAACAAGGAAATTTGTATCCAAATTTATCAGAAGAGATAGAGAGTGGAAAAATTGATATTAATATTGGTGGTGTACCATATCCAAAAAAAGAAGGGAGTGTTTATCAAGAAGATACATTTCCTAGTTTAAATAACACCTTTCCAACACCATCAATAAACTATTCAACACCAAGTTTATTTGATCCTCCAACAAACTATTTTTCTTCACCATTATCTAATCAAATTAACAATCAGTTATACAATTCATCAATACAACCACAAAGTTTTTCAACTTACTCATCATTACAGAAAAATGTTGAATGGGTTCAATTCCCTGAACTTAATAAACTATCAAAAACTGATGATAAACCAACACCAGAAAGGCCACCACCACCAAATATATCTAACAGTCTTAAGCCTATCAGATCAGCACCACCAAGACCAGAAAAATTACCAAATATAAAAATTGAGTGTAAACAACCACGTGAAGGACATGGTAATAACAATGATTCAGCGTCACTTGGGCTACAAAAAACTCCGACAAGTATAACAAGCATTATTGAAGAATTGATATCATCAGAGATTGAGTATTCAACATTTTTAGAAATGTGGGAATCAACAATATCTAAGGCAAATGAATTAACAATAAAGGAGAAAGAAAACTTATTAACAGGATATTCTCAATTAAAATTATTATCAAAATATCTTGTTGAAGCTTTTGTGGAGGAACAATGCAAAGATGAGAAGGAACAAAAAATAGGTTATGTATTTATTCGATTTAAGGATAAATTCTTCCAAGCATATACCTCACATTGTGGAGCACTTGAGAGTATTGCTGAGACCATCGAGGAAGAAAGCGATTCCGGTTTGAGACAAAAATTATCACTTATTGTAGATGAGATGAGACTTTCTGGAAAGAATATATTTGATGTAACAAGTGCTGTCACCAGACCAATTCAAAGAGCAATGAAGTATATTTTATATTTAGACCAACTTTATAAGATGACAGCGCCAAATCATCCTGATTATAAGAATCTTTTTAAGGCTAAGGAAAATATGACATATTTATCTAAGAATTTAAATGATACTAAAAGAAAGTGTGAAATAACTAAAAAATATTCAGATGACAAACCATTAACAATTATGGAAAGATTATCAAGACTTAATATGCATTCTGTAGCCAAAAAAAGTAGTCGCTTTAAATATAGAATAAGTTCAAATTTAGGGTTAAATAAGATAAAAGATCAGGAATTTTCTAAATTATTAATTATGCTTAAAGATGCTAATTCAAGGTTATTGAAATTTTTATATCATCTTCAAATTTATCGCAAAGCAATGAAAGATGAAGCTAAAAAGTATGTCTCTGACTATACTAGAAGTGATGGTATGTTTAATTGTTGAATAATTTAATTACTATCATTTTTTCAGTTCGTAATGCAATAAACGAAGGTTTATGGGATACATACCTCGAATTAACAACATCAATTCTTATAAAAATAACTGAATATGTTCATTCTGTTGATCAGGAGATAGGACAAAAAGCAAGTGCACTATCGGCCAGAGATTATGGACGATTAATAAAAAAGCGAAATGATAAATTAGCTGATTATGAGAATGCATTTAATGCATCAAAACCAACAAGCGAAATAGCATTAAAAAAAGCTGAATATGATGCATTGAATAATAAATTGAAATCTGATTTACCAAAGACAATAGATAATATCTATAACTCAACAACACAATTCATACATAAGTTCCTAGGTAAACATTATGATTTTCTTTTGTCTGTTGACAAGAATCATTGTATGTTACAAACAGAAAGAACAAATTGGAAAAAGAATGTTCACATACCATTATTTTCTGTGTTTATACAAAAAGCCAATAAAATACATATTTTTAAGAGAATAGAAGCACTACCAATCGGTGATAAAATTGATATAAGATTTAAAAATCAACCATTGAATGATAATAATTTTTATACATTAAATGATATACCAATTCAAACGGAGACTCATAAAAATTTCTTACTGTCAATGTGTCCTAATCAACCTGATAAAGAAAATTTAAGACTTGTTATAAAGAATTTTAAGAATCCAAGAGATAAGTTTTATATAAAAAAGGGGAATGTTGTGTTGATTATTGAGAGACGTGGTCCGAATTACTTTGTAACTAATGGTCTTTCTGAATCTATAGTTTCACCTGATTGTTTAAGTTTATATCCTAATGGGGGAAATGTAGCACCTTCTAACTTTGATAAACCTAGCTCATCAAAAGGTTATACAAATCAACTAGTTGATGTTTCTTCTACTTCTATTGTAAATCAAGTACCAAAATTCGAACAGAAACTTGAGAGAAAACAAAGTTACTCCTCATCAAAGGGAAATGAAGTTGACTTATTGGCAGATTTATTTGGAAGTTCATCTTTATCATGTGACAGTAAACCTTCAACTACATCAACAAATAAACTAAACACCAATATTAACCGTGATATGTTTAAATCTTCGCAAAATTATCCAATTCAAGAACAAACGAAAAATATTGAAATTAACAGTTTATTAAAACCTTCATCATTTAATCCAAGTACTGTAAATTCCAGACCACGGCCAGTATCAAATATATCTATTGGACAACCAAATAAAATTACATTACCAACTAGCATAATTCCAGCCATCAAGCCACAACAAACAACCGTTTTTCATACAATAACTCCACAACCAAGTCAAATTCAATCTCAAAAACAAAGCGTTAATACAGAAACTAAGAATACAATTAAACCAAAGGAAATAATGAGAAACGGAAGTGATGATCTTATTGATCTTAGTGAAAATCTAATTGATTTCTTTAGTCCAATAGAATCTACCAAACCAGTAACATCAAATGGACAAAATATAAATAATTTACAAAATTCATTATCATCTCTATTTAACACACCTGGAATCCAACATCAACCACAATATACCCAGGGAGCAAATTATCAAAATTATAATCAGTTTAATATACCACCATTAAATATCCACCAACAACAATCATACTTCAATGAGCCACAACTAACATTACCAAATTATAATAGTTCTTCATTTTTAGATGAGATTAGGGCTTCAATAAGTGCATCACCACCTACAATTAATTGGGATTCCAAACCATCTGATACGCCACGTATCCCTCAAAGACCTGTTATGCCCTATACAATACCAAGAAAGATAATGTAAAGTATAAAAAAAATAATATTTGAATTTTGATTAAGAAATTATTACTTAAAAATATATGTATTTTAATTTATGTTAAAAAAATTTGTTATAGAATGTTAATGAAAAAAAGCACAAATATGTTAAAATAAAAATAAAATGTGTGTTAAAGAAATAAAATGTTTGTTTAGTACTTAAGGTAATCAAATATTTTATCAGTAAAAGTAACATTGTTTGGATTTCCATTTCTATTCACAGGCTAATTTACTATGAAAACTTGTCATAGCAATTCCAAAAGCTTGTAATGGAGAGAGTGGATATCTAAAATCCATTGTAAAAAGTTCATCAGATACTCTACCAAATTGCATAACAATATAATCAGGATCAGCTTCATGGATTATTTGGAAGTTTTTAACACTAGCTTGTGTTACACGACCATGGAAATTTAATACATATGATTGTGTATCCTCATTCCACTGTGGACTTTTATTTTGCATAACCACTAATCCATCCAGTCTTTTACTTTTATACCTCTCAACAATTGAATCCTTCTCAGAGAGTGGGCGAAATTCTTTTCTTGATCCAATATCTGAATCATATATTCCTGGTATAATAACAGTCATCCTTCGGGGTCCCTTAAAACCAAGAACATTTGTTTCATAAATCACTGCAGCTAACTCTTGTCTAATCTCCTCTCTTATAATAGTTGATTTTTTAGGATTTTCTCCGTTATCATAAATAGTAAATGCTGTGCCGATGGCATTTGAACGTACCTTACCAACAAAAGATGTTCCCTCTCTACTCAAATCGGTAGCATCTGTTGAGATTAGATAATTAGCAGTTGCACTTTTTTTTCTTTTTCTAGCTGCTAATAGAAATATCTAAAATTAGATAAATTTTATTAATGTTTAAAATATTTTTAGTGATTTACAACCTTTCTATCATCTTCTTTTTCTAAATGAAGATAATATGTTGGGTAGATACCACGATCTACACCTCTTTTATCCCGAGTTATACGACATTTTAATGTTAAATGCTTCTTAACAGCTTCTATAAATAAATGCATTATTTTGAATTTTATTTTTTTGAATTATTACCTGTCACAAATTTAGGTAGGTTATTTATAATATCAGAAACATTACATTGCTGGATGGAAGGAAGAATATGATTTTCTAAACCATCATGAGATATCATTTGGGATACTGCAGTTTTTTGCGGTGAATCAAGGAGATTTGTATTAGAGTCACTATATGTATTACCATATCTGTTGTTTGGTGATGAATTACTTATAGGAAGTTTTTCCTCCGGTAATCCAATACTTCCAATATCATCATCACTTGGTATACTAAAAAAGTTTTAAAGTTAATAAATATATAGTTAGTTAGAAATTTTTATACCCGTGGATACCAACCTTTGTATTGGAGGTGGAGTTATACCTCTTACTGTTATATAAGTAGTGGGACTGATATCTGTTGGTTTTTGGATCATATCAAGATCTTCAGGAGGGAATGTCAGTGGGTTGTCATAAGCATACAATTCTTTATCTTTTTTACTCCTGTTATCATTAAAAGAATACCCACCAAATAGTGATTGAGCAAATGATTGTTTTTCTGGAGTTTTAACACTTGAAGATTGCAGAAAATTTTGATTTGTAGATAAATTATTTGTCCTTAATTCACTAGAATTTAAACGTTTTTGACGTTGTTTCTCTTCCAATAATCTCCTCTGTAAAAAAATGAAAAAATTGAGAAAGTGATTTAAACTTTACCTGTTTCCGTAAATTATGGTTAATCCATTCTTTTTGTTCATTACTCATTATAATAAAATATAATTTAAATTAAATATAAAGTTATACAAAAACAAGAATCTTGTGAAATATATTCTTTTTATTTTAGTAATATCTGAAAGAGAGATGGAGAAAAAAAACTAATTTATTTGAATAATATTATCATTAAACTTTTATTATTAATATCTAAAGGCTAAGAATAAATTAGTCTCAGAATTATAAAAATTTGCTATAAGCAATTATGCAATGATAAGATTAATTTAATCAACAAGCAGCTGTTTTAAAAAAAGTTTAAAATTAATTAACTTGCTTATTTAATATTTATAAATAAATGTATTTAACATATAAAAACAAATAATTAAGAATGACTAAAATTATTGGATTTTTCATACTTTGATAGTTTGAAAAATAACATAGATCGAAATAAAATAACTTTTTTGATGACAATTAATTTTTTTAAAGTATAGATATGTGGTAAGTGGAAATTATAGATAATTGGCTTTGTGAAAAACAATAACAAACATAATTTTTTTTATAATATCTTTATTTAACTAGAGACTATATATGTACAAAAATGAACTTCTTTTTATCACTCAAAGTATATAAAAACAAAATTTGGCATCCGTTTCGATACTCATATAATATAGTATGACTTTTAATAATAAAAACCTGTCACTTGTTATATATTTTAATGTACTTTTAAAATAAAAATCTTTATTAAACTTAAGACTACAATTATAGTATAAACAAATTACGTAAAATCTACATTGAATAATATTATGAAATATCTACTTTAAAACATTTTTAAAAGGTTTCTCTTGATAAATCATGTGCAGATTACTATCCTAACGTTACTAGGGTAACCACACTTTAATTTAAAATCATTGTACTCCATCAAATCTCTATATGTTGCCGTGGTAGAATTTAAACATTGAAATTAATCTCTTTCTCCATTCCTCTTTTCCTATTTTTTTTCCAACCATCCTCAATTAAATATTTTTACCATGTATATATAATAACATGAGCGTTAATAATATTTTAAAATTATAGATACAAATATTTGATAAAAACATACATTATCATAAAGGAAGTGGTAAAATGGATTTGAATTTTGAAAAAAGTTAAAATTTGTAATTATATATAATTTATCTTATACTTCAATTATATATATGAAAAAGTATTTTAAAAAAGAAAGCGTATTTTTATTTGCAGTGATAGAAGTTTAATAAACGTTTTTTTTATCTAACTATAATTTAGAAAAAAGAGTTAAAAACAGAATTTTGTATGTAAAAATAAAATGCAGCAAGTCCAACAACACCAGCCACTACCCAAAAACCATAAGTGTAATTTCTTGGTATTGGATCTTTTGGTCTTGGGATAGGAGTTTTGCGATCCTCCAAATACTCATTCATTAGGCGTTTCTTTAAATTTAGTGGTGGATAATCTTGAAACAGATTTTGTGCATCCACAATTATTTCATGGATTTGGCAATTTTTGGGAATTTTATTAAGTATCCCAAATAAAAGACCCATATCATTTTCACATTCTTGTATTTCCTTTTCTCTAGATAATATTAAAGCTGACGATAAGTAGATTGGCATTAGAGAATGGCTACTTAAAAAAAGGTCAAAACATAAAATGATATGTTCATAATTTTGTAGTGAATGTGATAACCATGTTAATGGCCAGGAGAGGGCAAATATACATGTCATATTTGAATCTTTTAAAGCTTTATCAATTACTTTACTTCTTTTATAAATTATTGGAAACATTAATTCTAGTTGTTTCATAACTGAATCTTCAAGTGATTTTTTTAAATAATTTGTGAATACTCCTTTCCTTGTCAGTGATTTGCATATTTCATATCCGATGTCTAACCCGACAACAAGAACAATCGTCAAACATACATCATGAAAACCTTGGTAATAATGAAATTTTCTGTTTCTATATAATACTTTAACAATAAACGGAGTCAATTCCTCCATAAGCACATTTCTTTTCTCTTGATCAATAAATGGTGGAAATCTTTCTAACGTTCTATGGACATCTAATTGCACTTGTTTCCAATCTTTATGCAACTGTAACATTTCAATTGTCGGTTCAATATACTAAAATTTCAGTTTTATAAAACAAATTTTTCAATATTAATATCTTACATCTTCGTCATACTCAGCATCTAATGTTGAAGACACTGTATCGTAATCAGAATCTGATTCAGAATCCTCACTGTTTTTAATATAATCAAAGTCTGAAGGGTAAGATCTAGCCAGCACAGGCCATATTTTTTCTCTATACTCATCTGAAATTAATCCACCCGGTGACGAGGCAAATTTCTTTAATTGTTCTACATATAAGTATAAATTATCACTATGTTCATCTAAAAATTGTTTAATCTTTATAGATTTATTTTTTAATTTTTTTTTAAATGCATCAACAAATGCATCTGATGGAACGTCTCTTTGTGGTGTATTCACATCGGGTTCATAATCTCCAATATATGGTAATTCTGGTAATTCACCCCATGCTCCATTAATTGATCCATCCATTTTTAGGAATAAACTAATAATTTACTAAAAAAATGTTAGGTAATGAATTAAAAAAATATATTAAAGGAAGAGTGTAATAATATTAAAATTATGCTACATTTTACATATTAACACTAAATTGTTATTCATTTTGACACATAAGAGTTAACTTTAAGTATACATTATCCCAAGTATTCTTTATTATGGGTATATACTATTTGTATGGTTACTTAAAGAATTAATTTAGAATTAATTTTACAATCAATTGTGGTTTTAAAGTATTAGATGACGTAGTGGTTGTAAAGTTCATGTATTAAAGTTGTAACATAAAAAATATTTTAGACTTTATGATAAATATTTATATTGTTGTACTAATATATATGTTTGTTAAACAAATTTTTTGATATGACTAGCAAAAAAACTAATAAATAATATTGGAATTATTAAAAATGAAGTAAAAAAATGAAATGGTAGTAACTAGATATATCATTAAGGGTTTAGCATTAAATATGTATAGGAAAAAACAAATTTCTCCAAGTATGACGAAAGTTGGAATAGATAAAGGTTGTTTTTTTTGACAGTGAATTTAATTCCAGCTTTTCATCATTCTTTTTGGGACAAAATTATACTTTAAAAATTACGACATTCTCTCTGGTCCTAACCCCTCTTTTTACATTCATTTTTCTCTTTAAGCATGTAAAATTATCATAATCAAAATCATTTTATAATATAAACTTATGTCATTGAAATTAAAATGACATGCTATCGTTAATATATTATAACTCAGTGAGTTATTTTAATATCTTTCACATGAATTGTTACTATTTTATAATGATATAAAGATTGTTATCCTTTTTTTTGGTACCTCTCATGGATCATCGTATACTTTTTTATTTACCTTGGAAATTTTAATAATTTTAACGGGAAAATGTGATTTTACAATGTAGTTCAAATTAACAGTAATTGATGGAATTTATTTTAAACTTTCAAAGATAATACTAATTTGGCAATAATGAAGAGTTTTTTATTTTACATCTTTTTGTGAATGCTATCTTTATTTTACTACACTATTTTAAAAATAATAATAATTTGTTTTATCAATGTTTCTATCTTCACAAAATTCAAACAAATATAAGTTATTTGTGTCACTTTATAAAATTAACTCCGTATATATCGCTATAATAATATATCTCATAAAATTAATTTTTATTATTAATATTTAATAAATCGAAGTTTATTATAGAAAGTGTTCTTATTACTGGAGTTGCGTGTCACTCCATTGCACGTAAGTACACCTGTCAAAAAGTAAAGAAGGTTTGTTGGAACATTAAGGAAGTATAGGGGAAAGAAGTAATTATGAACCTAAAGTGCACGGATGCTTTAAATAATTTGGCAGCGGTAACATGAAAACATAAGAGCTGAGTTGGATAATTAGTAGTCTGCTACTAGCGTTATTCTATGCATTTTTTTGCAACTAAACGTCATTTTTAAGTAACGGGGTGGTGCCTTGTCAGTAGACGACTTTATTAAGCACTCGAAATTATGTTCCACCATTTGAGGATTTCTAAAAGTAGCGAAGTATTGGTAGGAATTTGCCAAAAAGGAATAAACATTAAATGTAGTTGTCATATATTGATGAATAAAAGAATTTAATACTACTTTGTTACAATGTAGATGAATTTCAATGAGAATGACATTTTTGAGAATGAACAGACTAGAAAGAAAAGACAATTGATCAGTCGGAAATACCCTCAGAAGATTTATTGATCCTGGAAAAATAAAAATTTTACAACACCGGACCAAATATGCATATCTTTTATTGACACATGTATATTGATTCAGATGATTTTTATTAATAAAAATTTTATTTTAAACTAAATTGTATTATTTTAACGTTATTTTTTAACATTTAATATTTTATTTCTACTAAACTAATAAAAGTCATTTTTTGGTAGAAAAGATATATAAAATCTTTTATATGCATTATAATTATTTAATTTGCAAAAAACAAATGTGTAATTATTTTTTATTTTATAAATGTTTCAATGTTAATATTGTTAAGATAATTTACAAATTCTTGGGTTGGTAATTATGATTCAATTTTTGTATTGTCACGTTTCACATACTTTTTAAATTCGTTAGTTTTATAAATGTTTACTTTATTCTTTAAAAATTATAATTCTTTTTGGAGTAAAAAGTAAGAAAGTTTTGAAAACAATTCTAGTGTGATTTGTTATGTTTATAAATAACATTATGGGTCTTGTAAGATAGAATAATGGAGTAGTTAATTTTGATAAATAAACAAATGTTAATATAAAATGATATGTCACAGATAGTTTGCTTAAAAAAATATTCTCTTACAAAGTACATTTAGAAGTGTATCATTATCATATAATAAATTTATGTTTCTTCCCTGGGAATTAAATTTGCAATAAAAGGTTGATAATGACATATTTTTAATATTTATAATAGAGCATTTTTAATTTTGTATGATGTAGTTTATTTAAAACATTAGTGCAGTCTAATGTATTGTTCTTGTTAATATTGTTGTATAAAAATGATATTATATATAACAATTTGAAAGGTAAAACTTTAATTATTGTTTTTAATATTTAATGAATTACTTTTAATTTTTAATACGCTCTTATATTTAGCAAGCTATTTAAATGCCAATGAATGTTTCATTGAGTAATTATTTTTTTAAAGTATATTTATATATAATTTTTTTAGTATAATAATTTATAACTTTATAAAAATTTAACCATTTATAAATTATTAACAACATTTTGTTATTTGTAAAAAAGAAAAAAATTAGATTATTAAACTATATTACGTTAAAGTTTAAAAATTAGTGCGTAATGCGAATGTCCTTATAATGTCTTAATATTTTTTTTATAAAAAATCATTGATATTTTATTGGTTTAATGTTTTATATAAAAGAAGTCACCTGATATAAAATATTATTATTTATTGCTTTTAACAGACATTGTTTTTAAAAAAAATTTCTTAAATTTTAAAAATTAAACTTTACCTAATAATTAAAATATAGAGAATATGTTTGATCTAACACGTAAAAGGGCGAGAAAGTGATACACAGGTTTAATTAAATTTACCTTTTGAAAGAGTGCATAAATCTTTATTTTACCCTGCATCATATATATTATCAATTTTTACTGATAAATGATGCTCTTAGTGTAAAAATATATTATTATTATATTATATATTGTAGTAAAAATTAATCACGCGATATGTAAATTGACAAAACCTACTTATCTGGTATTTTCAAAGACAATTGGCTGTCATTATATGATTCTTAAGGATAGTTGTTAGGCAACTGTCTTTTATATTTATTGTTACATTCCATAGATGTATCCTTAATTAGTATATTCTTATCTAAAAACATAACTATTATTATGTAAAATCGTTTTTATTATTTTAATAATTCTTTAATCTCCGTTTTTTTATTTTTCATTTATACTTTTTATATCAAAAATTTTTTTACAGGATCATAAATAAATTTGTAAAAAGTATGTCTTGGTTATGGAATTGGATTTCAGGTGTCCTTAACTATTTAGGTAAATTAAAAAAATAACTTTATAAATATGTCTAATATAATAATATATTTCAAGGGTTGTCTCAAAAATCTGGTAAACTAGTATTTCTAGGATTAGATAATGCTGGAAAAACAACACTTCTTCATATGTTAAAAGATGATAAAATTGCTCAGCATGTTCCAACACTTCATCCAACAGCCGAAGAGTTATCTTTGGGTGGAATAAAATTTACAACATTTGATTTGGGTGGTCACGCACAAGGTAAATTCTATATATATTAAATAATCATTTTTTTATTAAAAATATATTTTTAGCTAGGAGAGTATGGAAAGATTATTTTCCTGCTGTTGATGCGATTGTTTTTTTAGTTGATTGTGCAGATTTAGAGAGAATAATAGAAGCAAAAGAGGAATTATTGAGTTTACTTAAGGATGAGCAAATTTCAGATTGTCCAATTCTTGTTCTTGGTAACAAAATTGATAAACCAAATGCATTGAGTGAAGATTACTTGAAATATCATCTTGATGTAAGTAGTATAACAACAGGTAAAGGAATTATTCCAAGAAAAGATTTAGCATCTAGACCCATAGAAGTATTTATGTGTTCTGTTATCAAAAGGCAAGGATATGGAGAGGGATTCAGGTGGTTGGCGCAATATTTAGATTAATTTTATTTTGCAATCAAACTTGGATATCTTTTATAAAAATAAAAATATTTACTTGTAATTTTAAGTTAATTTGATTATAATAATTTTTTTTGTAGTGTTTTTACGAAATAATATAGCACATGTTTACTAATAATTTAAATAGTGATAATAAAATAAGGATAAAATACTTTGAATTACAAAAGAATAAGTATTATTTAAGTATGCAGAAATATTTTCGCACTTGAATTATTAAAAAGTTATTATCACTATTAAGATAGAGTATAATCTTTCAAATAATCGTTCTTACGATGATTATCCTTCATATTTCAATTTTAAAGCACTTTTTTTTTTAAAATCCTAAAAATATTACTTACCACAAATTTTTTTTCCATAAAAACGTTATCAAGTGTTAATAGAAATTAAATTTATCGTATATTGAAGTTTAAACAAACAGATTACAATATTATCAATGCTATAATTTCATAAGCATTAATATATGAAGATAGTTAAGGGCTTCATTATAAGTCAACTTTAATATCTTCTATATATCCAGATTTACCTTCTGAAAATAAACAGAATTAGATTTCTTCTGATAAATATGTTATTTATGTTTTTATTTTATAAAAACATTTCTAAGAAAAAGTTAATATTGAAATGAAAGTACTAAACATAAGTTGTACACACAAAAAAAATGTGAAAATTTTTGACAAATCTATCTAAAATGCAATAAAAATTCCCACCTGTTAAAAAAATCAACATTTATTCAGATTTTAAAATTATCAAGCGACAATCAAAATGTTTTTAAACGATGAAAAATTTTAGGTTGTTGCAATATTTTGCTGTTTTTTTACAAAATTACATATGTTTTATATTTAAAATAATGTAACTTTTTTTTAATCTTAATGTTTTTGATATAATGCTAATCTTAGGATCTAATTTTTTTTCTAATATACATGAAACATGTTGTTATAACTCAATTTCGTGTGGAGTTGTTAAGTTTGAACAAAAATCATTGTACTAAACAGTTCACTAGCAACAATAAATATAAAAAATACATAATAATAATAATAACAAAAAGCCAAAAATTATCTTTTAACCACACAAAGCATTAATAATATTTAAAATATTATCTTAGTATATGTTCTTATATTAAGTTTAAATATGTAGAAGATATTTTTTACTTTAGATAAAAATTAATCGAATATCATAATTTTTCATAGATTCCATTTTTTAGTAGAACCATTAAATTCATTCCAAAAATTTTTCGGCCTTCAGAAGAGTGTAATTTTATAATAAAAGGTGTAATTATTAATAACTCAAACTATTAAAACATATTAATAAAAATATTTTGGTATGCTCAGAATTGCTTTTTGTAAAAGCATTTATAATCTTACATAAAATTCTAATCTTATATTTAAAAAAGTATTTGTAGAAGACAATCTAAGCTTTAAAATACAAATAATATAATAAAAAATAGAAACTTATTTTAATAACTACTTAATTATTGCTTTAATTTTTAAGTACTATATAATTGCGATAAAATTAGTCGCAAATCAAGAAAATTCAAATTTTGATAGGTGGGAAAAATTCATTACATTTTACGCAAAAATGCTTCCCATTTTTTTGTGTGTATATCCACGCAGAAAAAAAAATTTTATGATAGTAGAATTTAACCTTGTGGAGTACTACATCAAATAATAATTATATTTTGCTTTTAAAGTTATATTTAAAAAAAATCATTACTCTATCTCCCCAATAATTTTTTTAACAAAATATCTCATTTCCGTTGATACCTCTTTATATGTTTTTTACAATATTATAATTATTTTAACTTTTAGGCATATATTGAATCTATTAAATAGTAGAATTTATACAACTTTTACTATAAACTTTCAAATTGGATAAAAGGAAATTCTTTAAGTACTCAGGTGTATGAAAATATTCAACTTCAATAAATAATGAAATTTTCGAAAATTTCTATTGTTTTGTCTGTTAAGTATCCAATGTTGTGTTGATTCTTTCACTAGCATGAAACATTGTGGAAAGTCTATTATTTTTACCTCACCCATACTACAGTTTATTTTACCCTGAGGCTTTCAGTAATCTTGATTATGCTTATTACCATATTTATTATAAACATTTTGAGATGAAGGGTATCAATTATACTGTATTGATGATTGAGGATAGTGTTTATGATGACCTATCTATACATTTATGTTTTATGGCAACAATCAAGTTACCATTACTAATGTTTCCATAGAAAAAAATCCACACTTCAGTCAATTAATATTTGTATCTGTAAAAGCACATGGAATCTATTCTTTCTTTTCCAATAAAATATTGTTTTTCCATAGTTCAAATTAAAAATATTTTGATTACATTGTTATAAGTATATAAAGTGCAAAATGTCATATTTAAAGAATGAAAAAAGAGATTCGAAAACAATAAAAAATGAGGTAATTGAAAGGAAAAGATAATGAAAAGAGAGGAGCTATAAAATAATTTATATTAAATTAATTTACTATTAAATTTTATTATAAAAAACACAATGATCCTTTGTTAAGTTTTAAACAATCTTAACCTATAATATTCTTAATTATTTCATAAAGTATTAATTTGTTTTGATAATACCTTCATTACAAAGCACATTTAACTTTAAAAGAGTCAATTTCTCTTAAATAAACAACTTAAAGTTTATTTTTCAAATGATCTATATTGATACTAAAATTCTAATCACCATATATTTTCTCTATACTCACTTTTAGCCCCTTCTACTTTGACATATTTCATTGTCTTTACTATAATAATTGGATTAAAACCTTTATTTGTATCTAAAAATAACAAATATTAACAATTTTATTAAAATATATTTATTATAATTAATAAATAGTTTATATATATTATTTTTAGAAATTTTATTTATAAATAAATATGTATCCGAGTAATTATCTTGATTTAATTACATATAGCAAGGATTATAATAAAAGTTGGAGAATTTTAAGTGCTGTTTGGATATTTCTAACTATTTGTTCAACTATTCTTCATATGCTAGTAATTATTAATCCAGAGTGGATTGGAAATAACAAAACAAAATCGTATTTTGGTTTATATAATTACTGTAATAATGGTATTGATTGTGAATGGGATATAATGACAATTAAACCATTCTCAATTATATCACACATCTCATTTTTATTCTACGTCTCAGCAGCAATTCTTAATGGATTTTCTATTTTTTCAATTATGGTAAGGGAAAATCTAATAATAAATTAATGAATTATATTTTTTTCCTTAAGCTTTTTGTTCTCCTAACTGAAAGATATGTATTTTTGGTTGCATCATGGTTTCAGTTGTTGTCTTTTGTTATGACAACAATTGGAAGTTTTGTTTTTCCATTCTCCTGGGATCATAGTATTGCTAGAGAAATTTGTGATTCACAAATATATACACTTGGATATTGTAGTGTAAGATGGGCTTTTGTGATGTCAATTGTTCTTATTTTTGATCAACTACTTTTATCAATATTAGGATTTATCTTAGCCAGAAAACAACCCCAAAGACTGCCTGAATATTACGATTATTTAAATTGTAAGTCTGAAAGTTGACAAGATATATAAAATTTTTATACTTATTATAGATTGTAAAGGAAGTTCATTTGATGGTAGCAGAGATGAGAAAGAAGTATACTAAAAATCGCAATTTTTAACTTTCTCAATTAACGAAATAATTTATAGATAAGATCTTTATTTCAAAGAAAGATTTTATCATACTAATAATATTTTGTTTTTTTTTAAATAAAAAATTTGTTAAAAATGAATTTTCACTCACCTTGATTATAAAACCTTTTATTTTTTTTATTTTTCTCATATCATTTACTATGAAATATTCCTATAGTAGAATTTTTAATTTAATTTATATAATTTTAAGTAAGAAGCATATAGACAACGTATGAAATTATGTAAAAGAGTGTAAATGAACCAAATATACATGCGAAAAGTTTGAATAATATTGAAAATATAATGAGTAGAATGTTTAATCTAATATTAAATCATTTCTATATTAAACTCTTTTCTTACCTAAACCGAATGAAAAGTTCACTATGATATATTAGTAACTTTATCTTAGTAGGACATTTATACTTTTTATATCACATCATTGTCATTATAAGTCAAATTATAATAATTAAAACTTATTAAAAAATACTCCCCTAAAATTAAATTACCAAATTACTTATTTTATCATGCCAATTTGTTTGTCTAAATTTTCAATAGAAAAACGTTTATTTTTCTTTTGAAGACTTTTTTAAAATTTAAAAAAAAAATACATAAATTACTAGTAATATTTATAAACAAAAATCATTAAAATCTAATATATATTTTTTTACTAATTCCATTCCTATTTAGACATGCTAAATATAAATATTCTATTTATTATTTGTAATCTCGTAGCTATCCTCCTCATTAATAATATTTTGAAAGGATTTATTATTGTGAGGGAGATGAATAATTGTGCATTAGAATTTAACTATGAAGATATTTTATTTGATCCATTACTTGGGAAAGCCGTATCAAATTTAAAAAACACATTTGGTGTAATAATGTTAAATAAGCATGCTGTCGATATTACTTTAAATTGGATGTGTAATGTTAATGATTTCATAAATTTTGAAGATGAAATTTTATTTTTTACATTAGATAAGGAATCAAAACATGAACTTGAATCAAAATATAAGAATTTAAACATTTACACATGGGAGACAGATTGTCTATCGGTAGGTTAACAATTAAAGTGTAACAAAATTTTTAATTAGGAAACATTTTCATTTGGTGATAGCAAATATATGAGTTTCTTCCTCCTTAGAACAACAATCATAAAAGTATTGCTACGATTAAAAAGAACATTTTGGATGTTACAAGCCGATACAATATGGAAAGAATCAATATTTAAAATATTTAATGAAAATTATATTAATAGATCCGGTTATAATGTTTTCCTGGATCAATCCGGTTACGATGGATCGGATAGAAATAGAAAAGAAGTCATGAATGGTGCGAATTTTTTGATAGTCTTTAATAATAAAACACGCCAATTTATTGATGATCTTTACTGGTATCAGTCAAACTTTTATGTCACTGATCCTGATGCTATAAAAATTATGTGTACAAATTCTATGTATAAATGCAATTATATTGATCATAAGTAAGATTAATTAATTATTCATGATTATTATCTTTTTTCTCCTTCCTCTTCTTTTGTTTTCTAATTTTTACTTTCAGATACATATCAGGATGGGAATGGGTATATGGGAATCAAACAAATCCTCCAGCACTCCTTCAAATGGATGGTGAAACGGAGGGTGGAAAAATATTAACAATGAAAAGATATAAAATGTGGTTTTTGAATAATGATAAATCATGTAATAAAAATTATGTTAATAATCTTCAAAGAATGCTAAGAATTGGTGGAGTACCAAAATTATTTTCAACATCAAAAATGAAACAAAGTGTTTTATTATACATAGGACAAGTATTATCCAGTATTCCAATATTTGGAAGATGGTACAAAATTTATGGTGGTCTTCCATCATTAACCTTGCAATTTTTTTGATTATAACCCGCAAATTTTTAAAAAATTAATTTCATTTCTCGTTATTATTAAGTTATATTTATTTTTTTAAATCTATAATAAATTAATATCAATTAATGATTTGTAAAATTTTTCTGTTCCCTCGTCTTTTTGTTCCGACTCTAGCCAGTTTTTTTCTACAGTTTTATTACATAATTTAATGTCATTTTTTCCAAAATCTTCACAACCAATTACGGATACATTGATTAAGGAATTGTTCTTATCATTTACAGACTTTAGTGAAAGTTGACTAAGATATGCCGGAGGCATTGACACAGCACAATATGTTGGGTGGTGTTTCACAATTTCAAAAAATTCCATACACCTCCACATAATAATGAATTGGTAGATGTATATTCCAGACAGAAACAAATAAACGATGATTTCAAATATGTTACTAAAAAATTATTTTAATTAAGTTAATAAAATATAACAACTTACAATAAGATATTTGTACTTAAAAATCGTTCGGTGATATTATTATTAATCATAAAACCAAAAATACTTTCATTGTAATCTTGTTTTTCAAACAAATTACTAATTGTAAAAACAAAAACACATAATCCAATGTACAATAATGTAATGTGTCCTATTAAAAGAAGTGACATAAGTGGAAGGAGGAAATAATCATCACAAGTATAAAATGAATATATTGTAGAGGTACAAAGTAATAGAAAAAATAATAAAAGAAATATGGAACACGGAAAATTTGAGACAATATATGCAAACATTATTGAACTTTGAAACATAAAAATTATTTTTGCTGATGGCTTAAAAAAATTGCTTGTAATTTTATATAATAAAATTCAGTGACATATCAAAAACCTACTAATACATGAAAATTTCCAAAAAACCAGTAAAAATGCTTACTTGTCTCAGCATCTTTATATTTCGATAGCCATTGAGTAGTGTTATCTTTTGAAATTAGTGAATTGTTTCTCTTAAACATATTTTGATATAGTTTAATAACTAATTTTAAAAGAAATCAAAAGTGAAATGGATTTTAAAGTAACATTTTATTCTAAAATTAAGGAGATTTTATCTATCAAAATACATAAAGATATATTTAAAGAAACAATTAAATTATCTAGATAAAATACAAAATTTATGAAATATATAAAATCTTGTTATTACATTTATTTATGAATAATAAAATTTAAATCTATACTTTCTAATGATAAATAAAAACTACCATAAATTTAATAAAAAAATCAGTTGTTTTAATTAAAATTATATTATTTTGAGGATATATTTATTTTACATAAACCTTCATCAACTTTGAGACATATTTTTTTGTCAAATGACAATGCTTTTGATTTTTCATCTACATATTTTTCCACATATCTCGTACATAATAATATTTTATTTTTAATATCCCAATACGCTGTTGAATGGAATAATATATTAATAACAACCTCTAAATATTCGCATATTGCAAATATTTCATATGCATATTTTGTACATTTTTTGAAATATAAGTAAAATGCTACTATCATTATAGGAGCTATTGTACAATATATTGATAAAAATAAAATTTTCATTCGATATGAAAAGATTCCGTATGGTTTACAATAAAATAAAGTTTTCCTATGAAGTATTGTGTTTGTTATCATAAATACAATACCAGAAGTACCAAATAAGTAAAAACATATTACGTGCAATTCTAAAAAAAAATAAAAAAAGAATAAATTATTCAATAGTAAACGATCGGATAAAAAATATCCACAAAACATACGCGCATTTTCTCTTTCTCCTATTACAGACAAAAATGTAATAAAAACAAGTTCTATTAACCCAGAAATAGTGTATACTTTTATTAGTAAAAAATGTAATTTTGATTTTCCTTTTATAACATTCTCAAATCTAGCATATCTTTCTGTTTGTACACATATTTCAAGAAAACGTAATGGTACATGCATAAGAATTAATATTTGCCAAAATACTCTTTCCAAAGGTAGATTTATAATTCTTGATAACGATGGTAGTAATGCTCTTCCACATTGCCAATTATAATTACTTATGTCATCATTATGGAATAATAAAGCAATTGAAATAGATAAAATTGATCCTGCTAATGGTGGTACAATGCCAGCAATAAAAACTAAAAGTGGAGTGATTCTTAAAAAAAGATAAATGAAAATTTAAATTAAAAATTATAAATATTAAAAACAAACTTTATTATTTCTGTGTACTTTAAAGAACCATCTGTATATGTTGTACTGTTATCCAATTTTTTTAGATAATTTTTTTCATCCTCTAAACTTAAATTTGATACTTTATTCATTTCCTGTGAACAAATTATTATAGTCTTTTCATAAATAAATATATCCTAAAAACAAATTGAATGTTAACAACTTTTTGTGTAACATTTACAATAGTGATCTATGAAATATTTTATTAAAATTAAATATGGTTTTTTCACATTAAAAAAACTATGATTTAAAATATAAGAAATATTTTATATAAAAAGTATGAGAATTTATAAAAACCTTCTTAAATTAATAATTATTAAGTTTTAAATGAAAAGATTTATTTCAGACAAGGAAGAACGCAAGAACAGGTTTATTTGAATGAATTAATCATATTATCCATGAATGAATAAGATTTTCATTTAGAAGATACATAGTAATAAGTTATTGTAAAGCACACGTAATTACATGAAATAAAGTTTTTAATAAATAATATTAATATAAAATATCAAAAAAAGATAATATTTTTTTGGTAGACATGAAATGGTATCGTTTATGTGGTAATTACGAATATATCCTTAACGTTAATCTTTTTTTTTCATTATATCATAAAGATAAAATAAGAATATAAAATTAAATTCTTCATGAAAGGTTATTGTTATCATTACATATCTCATAGAATCAATTCTTTTATCCGTATAAACTAAATTAAAGTATAGTATATGTGTACTATTTATATTACTAAAATTTTATGTATAAACATATTATTGTTATATAAAACAACAATAATATAAAATGAATATAAATGAATTAGTTAAATTATAATGTCTCGAAAATGGATGTGTGTAGAAAGTTTGATCAAAGTATAAATTAATAACCCGTTATCAAAATATATATTTTATAAAGTGTTTCGTGATATTTTTAATCTTGATAGAAAGTACCATAAGTTAACTCGTCATCATATACATTTTGTAACAAATTGCAAGTTAATGTTTCCCCGTCAGAATCGTAAGAAGGTGATTTTGTTTCAGGGAGATAGAAATACAAAAATATTGTAAATAATGTTGTTGGAAGAGCAAATAATAAATAACTATATCCGCCTATAACAATATTCATGGGATAAAATATAAAATTAGTTGTCATAGTTGAGATCCAATTAATACATATAGAAAAGCCTAATGCCACAGATGAGGCACGTGGATGAACTAACTCCTCTGGTACAAAATATGCTAAAGGACCTATTCCAATATTATAACCTATTCCCATTAATAAAAATGTTAATGAATATGCATAGGTACTCCAATTTGCAGAGACTATAATAAAAAATTATACATTATATTGTTAGTTTTAACAAATATTTATTACCTTTTGATTGGGATAGCAATGAAAAAAGTGTCATTAAATAGTTTGCTGATCCACATATAATTAATGTAACAATAATTAATTGTCTTCTTCCATACATTTCGACAAATCTTATAGCGGGTATAGTTAATAAAACACTAATTAATGAACCAATTGCTGGTAAGAATGGTGTTAATAATTTAGAAAATGATACAGAATTAAACATGAATGTTGAATAAGATACACTTGCCATAGATCCACAAAATATTTGCGCTGCATTTAATATCATTCCAAGAATAATACCTTTTCTGGTATTATAATCATTGAATGCTTCTTTAATTGATATCTGTGAAGGAACATTACTAACTAGTTCACTATATTTGGATAGTATTTCATCACTACTCCTTTGCTTTATATTGTAATAATACTCAATTGACGATAAGGCATTCCTGATATCACAATTTTGTAGCAAAAAATTTGGTGTATCAGGCATTTTTTGTCCAATCCACATTTGGATTCCCCCTAAAAATATTGGAATAAGGAGTAAGAAACCCCATGTATTTGGACCACCTAATATAAATTCAAGTGATAAGATAGCTGAAATCGCTGATCCAATACATACAGCAATATGTAAAAAACATCCTAATGCACCTTTAATGTGCCTTGGTGAGACTTCTTTTATAAACATTGGTGTTATACCACAAGCCATTCCTGTATATAAACCAACACAAACTCTTCCAGCAAAAAGAAGGAAAAATGTAAAAATATATTTTGATGTAAACATTAATAATGATGAAACAATAAGGACTATGTTATTGATATAAAACATTGTAAATTTTACTCCATATTTTTGTACAAAATATGTTATTGAAAAGCATCCAATTAATGCACCGAAAGCTTGAGATGATACTGTTAAAGACCTTAAAAAAGTTATAAAAAAATTTATAATATCTTTTATGCATTTACCATAAAAATCCTAGCTGACTATCATTTAACTTTATTTCAAAATTATTAAAAATACTTTCATTAATGGAATTCTGTATGATTGTTCCAGGAACATTAAGAACAACAATATGATAACCAACCGGAGAGATGGATAAGAAAATAGATGATAATATAAGTGGTATAATTCTTCCTTCCTTCTTTAGAAGATTTATAAAATTAGTCATATCATTGTAATAGGTTATTAAATGATTATTAGAATCATCATTTCTTTGCATGCTTCTAAAAATTTCATTTATCATCAAATATGATAGAATAAAAATTATTTAGTAAAAATGATCATTGGAGTGTTTATAAATATTCTGTTGAGTGTCAAAAATATATTGTTTACTAAAAAAAAGGTTATTCAAAAACGATATTTTGTAATATTATCTCTAAACATTAAATAGGATATTCTTAATTATATATATAGATATTAACCACAAATAATTTGTATAAAGGATATTTCGAGTTTATAAATGTTATATAAAATAACTATTTTTAATGTTCTTTATTGAAAATTATTTTGTAGTATCATAAATCATGTAGGGAAAAAGGAATCTTTTTGGTAAAAAACTAATTTATCTAAATATTAAATAAGTAAAGTTTTACTTTCAACTATAATTACTATCAAATCTTTAATTCATTCTATAATATATGAAGCAAAAAGAAAACAATAAAAAGTCGATACTATAAATGCTTGTATATTTAGTAGTTTATTTTTATCAAACGATAGTGGTTTAATCATATGAATTGATAAGACAATATTTTTTTAAAGATTATAACTGAAAATATTGATGATCAAATAATACTTAATGTTAAGTCTTCATTTTTTTATTTACTAAAATTAGTAAAAAATATTAATTTAAAATTTTTGATTGCCATTTTGTGTCACTAATATTTTTTGACCTGATATTTCATCGTGTCATAATAACTTTAGTGTAGTATTATTTGATTGGTTGAAAAACAATCACTTTGCTTTATCTTTACAATAAACATGAGAAACTGTTAAATCATATATGTTTATGAATCATAAAAATTTTTGAAATATTTTTGCAATAGATTGTTGTGGGAAATACGTCAAAAGTAATGTTAATTTAAAAAAATTTTTTTATAAGAAATCGACAAATCAAAAAAATATTTTGATATTATAAATTTACCTTTATGATAACTTTCGAAAGTAATCGCAGTATATTTTTTCAAATCACTGAAATATAAAAAGTTTAAGGTTAATTTGAAGTAAAAAAATCTTTACCAATTTAGACAACTAGAAAAACCTCCTTTATTATATTTTTTCTTCTGTCAATCTAGGACGAAGAGATAACTTTAAGTTGATTTTTATTAAAACGACATTCTAATATTTGTTGCATTTAACAAACGTTGAAAAAGTAAAGTTGTATCATTTAAAGGATATTTTTATTGATGTGTAATAAGAGAAACCATTTATACAAAGAAATAATAGGGGATAAGTTATGAAATCAAGGGTGCAAAAATTTTGGACAACAATTATTGTAATTATTTATAAGTTTAAAAATATTATTTAATAAATAAATATTGATAAAATTTGTAAGTAGCTATGATGAAGACTGGATTGCTTATTATAAAATGCAATTATTTACATTTCACTTAATACAATTTAGATATTTAGAAATTTTGTTTAAAAAATGTATATAGAAAATATCATAATATTTGAATTATAAGTAAAATAGAAAAAAATATAGGTTTTCTATAATATTTTTTAATGAAATTACTTTTATAAATTCACCTAAAATTCCGAAGTGATAATAATTTTTTTGTTATATAAAAATTGCTTTATTTAATGCTTTGATATTGTATGAAAAAATATATTCATATAATATTAATGCAATTAAATTGAAAAAAAAATTAATAATAAAAATTCATATCTATTCACAATAATCAAATTCATATAATGCAGCGTAATTGATATTTCATAATTCTGAAATTTAAATAAATATTTCATTAGTTGTAAAATAGTAAAATATTTTACATTTCATTTGAGGTTTTTAACACTTTGTTTTTTAACAAAAAGTTGTTTAATTGTTTGTTATTAACGTTAAAAATTAAAGTTTATACAAAAATTTCCTTGTTATACATCTATACGAATATATCTGCTTTTTAAAGTGCTGATATTAAATTAATTTGGACAAATAAATTTAAATAGCTTTACATTTTTTTACAAAAATTATTCGTTACAAAATAATAGACATAAAATCTATTATGGTATATTAGAAACAGCTAGCTTTTGACAAAAATAAAAACATTAAACTTGTTCTAACTGATATAATTATGAAGCTTGCTGCAAAAACAACGAAAATTGGTACGCAGAAATTTTATTATTAATCAAATCTTTGTGGTTCAAATTTTGTTACGATATACTTCACAGAAATTAATCACTGTATACATCATATGGAATAGAATGTGAGTAAACGGTGTTTTCGATATATTTTTCTATCAAAAAATCTGTAGTGTTTTGTAATTTTTAGAAATAACACTAAAATTATTTTAATCCTAAATTTAACTTATGGCATGTTTATTTACATAAATAATAATTAAAAATATAATGCTTGTCACTTACTTTAAATTATTATGTATCAAAAACTTATAGATCTATGAAGTGTTTTGAAAAATAACAAATTTGATAGTTAAAACAATTTTTTATATTTATAGGGAAAATTTGAAGTGTTTCTTCATAAGTATAAACTTTCGAATAACTCCTAATATGAAGAATTGATATTTAAAAAGAATCAAAAATTTGTTAATTAATAATAAAACTTTTTAAATTAATTAAGATATTATAAACTAAATGACTATCTAAATACTAATTAAAAGGTTTGATTTCCATAAAAAATAAGAAAATTAACGAGTGAAATTTCGAGATTATAAATTACGAAAAAATTATTTTCTTTCAAATTTAATTCTATTAAAGTTATTGATATTTACATCTGCAAACACAAAACTCATATAATAAAAATGAAATATGCTAAATTTACATAGATTTTCAGACCTACTAATAATTGTATTATCTATATAGGTATTTTATATTTTTTTAAAAATTTAAATAATTCATAAATTAATAAATTGTAGGAAAATGTTTTGATATTTTTTAATTGATTTATCGATTTGTCTAAACATATACTACTTCTTGAATTATAGAATTGTATTTTTACTTTACAAGGTGTCAACAAAGTTACCATAAAATTTTGACTGAATATAACTCTTTTCAATGTAAACATATTATAATAGTATTATATCCATCTGAAAGCCTAACTTCTAACTTAAAAAATGCTTTATGAAGAATGAAAAAATATAATTTAATAATATAGCTGTGACTATTTACGTGACCTACATTTATTCTTCATAACTTTTAGGATTTTTTAACTTTTTCAAAACTTGTTATTTGTCTACACAATTATATGCATCTGATAGCTTAACTTCTTTTCTACAAAATAATGTAAGATTTATTATTGTAAATATATTTTAAGTAAAGATATGAACACACAAAAAAAAGTGGGACACACATTTGCGTAAAAAGTACTAAATTTGTCCCACCTAATAAAATTTGAATTTTCTTGATTTGCGGTAATTTTAACGCAATTATTTTGGACAAAAAATTGAGGCGATAATTAAAATTAGTTTTTATTTTGTATTTTAATGTTTGAATTTTTAAACTTAGGTTATTTTTTACAATACATTTTAAAATACAATATTAGATTTTAACTTATTATAAGATTAAAAAATGCTTTTATAAAGAGTATTTATAGACATATGATAGTTTTTTTAGATATTCTTCAATTGTTTGAATGACTATAAAAAAGATTTTTATAAAAAGTTATATTCATCTGATGACTCAACTTTTTTATACTGTTTTTCAAGATCATCTTTAAAAGTCAAACTGATTACAAGTTTTAAAACATTATACGTTTTGTTCATAGTAAAAAAAATTTTAAAATATTTTAATTTAAATAGGAAAAATAGCAAGTACTAAGATAATATTTTCAATGAGCATTACTTTGTATGGTTAGATAATTATTACTCTTTCTTATTGTTGTTGTAAAAATTCTAATTTTTTAAATTTACTGGTGTTAACGGGTTGTTTAAAAGAATGATTTTTGTTAAAACTTTAACAACTTTACACGAAATTAACTTCTGATAACTCACTTCATTATATATTATAAAAACAAATTAGATTCTAAAATAGGTGTAATATTTTTAAAATTTCTAAGATTAAATAAATGTTTCATTACTTCAAAATATTAAAAGTATATATTTTTGTAAAAAAACGACCAAATTTATGCGAAAATCTAACATTTTGCATCATTTAAAACATTTTTGTTGTCGCCTTATATTTTTAAAATTTGAATAAATTTTGATATTTCAAAGTGGTGGGACATTTTATTGCATTTTATGTAATAATGTCAAAATTTGTCCCATTATTTTTGTGTGAATACACTTTTGTAAAAAACATTTTTAAACAATTTTCTAACTAATAAAACAAAATATTTAAAAATATTCATATATATGATAATAAAGAGCAAAAATTCTTTAATCATATAAAAATATTATTAATTAGCGATAGTAGTTGTGTATTTACTTTTAATTTTTTCAAAAATAGTTAAAAAGATTAGAAAATTATTTTTACTATTGGAAAAATGAAAAGAATATTATGTTTCATATCTTTACTTAAAATAAATTTATAATAATAATTCTTTCACTATTTTGTAGAAAAGATAATGGGCTATCAAATGAATATAAAAGTGGAAAAAATAACAAGTATTGGAAAAGTCGCATCGTATTGAGAATGTTAAAAATCCTAAAAATCATGAAAAAAAATGGAGGTCACTTAAATGGTTATATCTTTATTTCAAATTTATACATTTTTCATACGTCTCGAAACATTTTTTAAGTAAAAAGTGAGTCTTTCAGATGGATATAATATCGTAAATATGCGTGTTTTAAAAATTATCAAAAAAAAAGAATAAATGTTTTATTCAGGCAAAAAACTATAAATATGTACTAAGTTTACAATTAGTATAAATAATTTACCTACCCTCTCTTTTTATCGGAGGTTTCAATATTTAGTAATTAAAAAAAATAGATTAGTGAGAATAGTAAGATTAGTAATCTAAAAATTGACAAAGTTAGTAAAAGATGACAATGTTAGATGAATGACTATTGTTTACTTGTTCATCTATTATACGAGGGTCATTCAATACGTATAGAGACAAATGATCATAACTCAAAAATTTATTATCGTATAAATCTCAAATTTTACTCATTTTTCGAAATAATTCCCTGCTACATTTATACATTTGTCCGATCTTTCCACAAACTTTCTAATGCAAATGGTAAAGAAATTTTTACCCTGAGATTTTAGCCATTTCTGTATTTTTTCCTTTACCACTTCATTATCGTTAAATTTTACTCAACGAAAAGAATCTTTGAGAAGCTCAAACAAAATAAAAATCTGCTTGTTCACGGTCTGGACTGTACTGTGAAGGTGACAAAATATCTCAGCCAAGCCTTTTCGCAACTTTTTTTACGATAGATCAGTTTACTTTAAATTAGCGAATGAACTGTGCTTACGCTTGTACCACATTTTTTCAGAAGTTTGCACGATTCATACAGCATCTACCATATTGCTTATGCATCCGGGAATATATTTCAAAAGGTTTAACGTTTTCAGAGACAAGGAATCTTATTACAGAACATTGTTCCTCTAAAGTACAGTTTTTAAGAGGGGATGCTATCATTAGATCGTAAAATATAGTTTATTTATAGCGAGAAATTTTTATTGCAAATTATGTAAAAATGATGAAAACAGTTCTTATTTAATGATTTATTTCCTATCATCGCTTTTATTTTGCTATTCTTTTACCTATGATTATTTGTCTCTTTACTTATTTGAATGACCCTCGTATATTGCAACTATGGATAATTTTTACAATCATTACTGATTGATTATATGAAAAATGAGAGTTGTTTTTATATTGTAATATTTGTTATATATTATTATAGAGTCATAAACCCAATAAATTTATTAGTAATTTTATAAAGATTTTTAACTTATTAAGTTACTAAATCTCATACAAAAGTCTAAACTCGGAAAATATGAGGATTTTTTAGAATTATAATATATATAATGTTAACAATAAATATTACAATATCATCTTTTTATAGAAAACTATAACATAATACTATATTCATATAAGTAAGCATTATATCGTTTATGCAGGACTAAATTTAACTGTTGATTAAATAAATGAAAAAATTAATTGATTACTTTGATTCAAAGTATTTAAATTAATTACAAAAAAAAGACGGCAAAATTTCTGTGCTACTTTTAACAAAGGAAAAGTTTTAACATTTCATAATGAGTGCAACATATTTCCGAAAATATTTACAATAGCAATTTATATTTTTTTTCAAATATAAAATTATTTTAGATTAGTTGTTAAGTTTTAAATTGTATTTAAATATTACTTAAAAGTAATATATACATACAGTGTTGACTTCGATATATATATTTTTGTTTAATTGCACAACATTTTTTTATTTCAATAAATATCTTGACTATTTCAAAATTATATTTAAAAAACTTAATTAAAATTCTTTGTTACCATAGCTAATAAATTTTTCATAAAATTGTAAACTTTTTAAATAGTATTTTCACAGCTATCTAAATTATGATTTATTCATTATTTTAAATTTTTTATTTTTGTATTCAACATAATGTTCAATCATATGACCGGTAAAAAATGAATTTATGATATCTAGATTATATATGAATTTTTTTATATGATTAACAATTTTTGAATTCTCATTATTTTAGAAAAAATTCGAATGGATAAAAATTATGCAATTATAAAAAAATAATAAATTTCTATTTTTTTAATTAAAATAATTTTTTATTTTATTCTATATATTTTGCTAGTTACTTTGCATAAATAAATACTAGAAATAATTCATATATTAAAAAAATTCAGTATTTTTATAATAATCAAATAAATTCAAGTATTTAAAACATCATTTAAATGAAGAATTATGATTTGAAATATATCTTTTAAATAATGACTACATTTAAAATTCAAATAATATCTTTTGTTCTACTATATTTGTTTGTCGTCCCTCCTGTAGACTCGTTTTGGTACGGTGGCGATGAATGCAACACTATAACATATTTCGGCTTTTGCCCGTTTTGTTACAGTATGGATGATATTATGTATTTTCTTTCAAAAGTACCTTTCAAAGATCGATGCGACTTTATTAGAATTGGAAAACAAAAAGATATTCCGAAAAGTGATATTTCTAAACAACAAGATGATTTTATGAATAGTCAATCTGATGAAGCAAAAAGACGCTATGAAGAATATAAAAAAAACAATGAAGAAAATGAAAAAGCAAGACAAAATAGACTGCTTGAAAAAGCAAAGAGATTATCTCCGGCTGGTAAAGAGTTATATGATAAAATATATAATGTTTTAAATGACAAAAATGTTACTCTTCGCCAAGAGTATCAACTTGTACATGTAATTATCAATGAAGCTAAATTTAAAACGGTTGTTGAAGCCAGTGAACTTATACCTGCGAAATTTTATGCAGATACATATGGCGGAAATTTTATTTTAAGAATTCATGATAATCCAGAAGAGTGCACTTCTTGCATAAGTTTATATCTATAATAAAAAAATTTATATTACAAATTAAAATAATGATAAAGTGATTACTTATCCGTCTATTTATTCTATTAAAATATTTTTAAAAAATTAAATTTAGTGTAGTAATTTACTTTATCATTTCTATTTTCTTTTGTATTATGAAAAAATAAATCATTACACACCTTTTTTTTATCATTTTTACAATAACAAATGTGTTTAACAACATACAGAAAGTAGAAACGGTCATATGTTACTCACAGCTAAAGGTTTGTGTGTATTGTCGGAAAACTGCACTTTTACTCTAAAAATAATTTTTGTGTGCTTTAATAAACCCCTTAATTTTAATATTTTCCTTTGGAATTTTGTCAGTTGACTTGAATAATGATGTAAATTGTTCAGAAAATACAGTTATGGTAAAATGCCATATTTGGAAAATTTTTTTTTGGTTGTGAATATTTTTTGATGTATCATTTACTTTTTTCTAAAAATTTTTTATGAGGTTCTACTACATCCCCTCTACCCACCCATAAATTTTTGAGTCGATCCTCCGCTCTGATTTTGAGAAAATTAATTTTCAATAACTTCAATTTTTTTAAAGAAAATATATCATAAAACATGCTAAATATGAATTTTTTGTACTATTTTATATGTAAAACATTGACCTAATTATTCTTAAGGCATTTACAATCATCCCATGTAAGTTTATAAAATATAAAAATATTAAATAAATATTTTTTTTGCTACAATATGATAAATTATTTCATATTAAATAGAAAATAGATAAAGATAACTATTTCAATTAAATTTTCAAGATTATAATGAAAAAATCTGTTTTAAGTTTCTCGATGATGTAATTTGTGCATGGATGATCGATCTATATATTGCAGTTAAAACCAAAAATTAAGAAATTTTATAAACAATGTTTAGTTTTCATATTAAAAATTTTACAATAATGTGTTTTTTGACTTAAACTATAATTTTTATCTAATTTTTAAGAACATTAAGAAAGGGTCGTTAACAAATTGTTCAAAAAAAATTTTTTAAAACCAATCCATTATACTAAATTTTTAAATGCCATTAATTTCTAATTATTATTCTATTATTTAAAATTATTGTTAATTTTGCTAATAGAATGTTACAATCTGACCCTATGAAGCCAAACAAATAATATTCAATGAGAATTATGTAGTTTCACAATTTTAAAGTATATCAAAATTGATAATTAATTGTTTAGAAATTGTGCGTCAAGTTTTTTAACATATAATGTCTTTTTATTTGCATAAAATTAGAACGATTTTTCCTTAAATGGCAAAAAATGCTATTTTTAATTTTTATATTTTAAAAACTTACCAAACAAGATTGAAAATATAATTAGAAATAGTTATAAGTATTATAACGTTAGAAAACATTTAAAAAAATGAATAATAATTATAATTATATGATGAAA
The DNA here is from genome assembly GCA_005656395.1 of Strongyloides papillosus. Lineage (NCBI taxonomy): Eukaryota > Metazoa > Nematoda > Chromadorea > Rhabditida > Strongyloididae > Strongyloides > Strongyloides papillosus. The sequence continues at coordinate 1,087,767 of SRSI01000044.1, forward strand.
ATATGTGAAAAATAAGAATTAATTTATTAAAAATTAATTTTCTCTAAATCAGAGCGGAGGATTGATTCAAAAATTTATGAGTGGGTAAAGGGGATGTATTATAACCTCATAAAAAAATTTTAGAAAAAAGTAAATGACACATCAAAAAATATTCACAACTAAAAAAAATTTTTCCATATATGGTATTTTACCAAAACCGTATTTTTTAGTAAATCTAAATAATTATTCAAATCATCTGACAAAATTTCAAAGAAAAATATTAAAATTAAGGGGTTTATTTATACTTTTAAAATAGAAATTTTTACGTATTAAAGTGCAGTTTTCCCCAACCTCGAGCTGTGTACTTAATACATGGTGTATTTTGAATAAACTTGTATCTTACCGGAAAATACTCGTTAATCATTAGAATTTTTAATTATTAGTAAATTTAGTTGACACAACTAAAGCTTAATAGTATTATAACATTCCTAAAATTAATAATTTTTATGTAATACCGCTAAGACTTTAGGTTACATTTATTTTCCATGTTTTAGTTATTTAAAGAAAAATTTCAATTTTTAATTTTATAATTATGTTTGAACTTTTTTTAATGATAAATTAGAGATTAAAATATTCTAGATAGATACTTTATATTTGTTTTTCAGCAATTTAATTTTTTAAACTAAAAATCATATACCTTTATTTTTGAAAATAAATTTGTTAATATCAATATTAAGAATAAAATTTTAATTAAAAAAATCCACTATTTCAATGATTAATATTTACAATCAAAAAATTCATAGCCCAAAAACGGTGAATAAATTTTCAATTTCCTTAATCTGTATATATCAGATATGTAGTAAGAGAACCACACATGTGATTTAAACCATAAGAATACATCATTATTTTTATTTATCATTATTTTCGTCTTAATTTATGTTTTGTATAAATCTTTTTAATGAATTTCACTGTCAATTTATATAGACACAAAAAAATTTTGTTTGTTATCCGACAGCTGTGTCGGATACGCCCCAAATCACATGTATATAAGAGGTGTTCTCTTATATGCATGATCTCTTCTTAGCATTCTGATATTTTTTGTTAACGCTCTTCTTGATATATAATAAAAGATACATTTATATAATAGCAGTTTTACCTTAGCTAACACACGATTCTGGAGATCTCCCCTTATCAGAGGGGATCTCCAGGATTACATGTTATTTATTTGTATTATTTTTTTTTCTATAAATGTAGAGATTAAAATCAAAAATATTAATTTATACGGTGAAAATAATTATAAAAGTACTTTTCAAAGTTAAAAAATTTTTAATAATTAATTATATTTTCCCCAAAAATTAATAAAAATGTAGTTGTAGTATAAAAACCCTTGTTAAACAAAAATTCGGCGTTTTGTCCAAATTTAATGAAATACAAAAGTTCGTGAAATTCAATAATTTATGCTTTCATGGAATTTATTTATCTTCTTAAAATATAATTAATTTAATAACAAAATTATAAATTTTCTTTCAGGTTGAAAGTAAAAAAAACAACATTATTTAACTATAAAACAAGCCGCAGCCTCGCTTCGCTCGTCGCTGCTTGCCCGCAGGGCTGAACTTTTTTTCCATAAGCAGAAACTCGCTGCGTTCATCACTACATACTTGCGGGAATTTTTTTAAAATGTTTAGAATTTAAAAAATTTAAAAATATTTTGTTTTATAATAACACACATATTAATATTCCAAGTAACATTTTTGTATTTTATAATATTAATAATTATTATTAAAGTTTTATAGGTTTTTGAACGTTAAAAGCTTATAAAACATACTTTATCAAAATTGTTTTATTATATATCCTCATGATTTTAAATTCATTTGATATTCTAAGTTTGAATAATTTTTTACGAATTTTTAATATAAAAATAAAAAATTAAGAATAATGTTTACGTCAGACTTCTGATTAGTGTTAACATGCAAGTTTTAAGTTATTAAATATTATGAAAATTAAAAATAGAGATCAGTTTTAAGTTTGGCTAACTTTTTAAAATATTAATAATATTTGAGGTTGATCATAAATTTTTCATAATTATTTAACTTAAAAGATCTAATTTTTGCGATTGTTGTTTTATAATTTCGCATTTTGGTTTCATAATAAAAAATACTTTTACAAATTTAATGCATATTTTTTATTTTGTTTTATATTTTTTTGAAAAAACTATTTAAAATGTATTTTAAACATAAGAACACAAATTTTGAATGTATTCAAAGTGATAAAAATATTTCTCTAAGTTGATAAGATTAAAAATAAATCAAAACAATTATTCGGACACTTTTCGTATTAAAAAATTTATATAGACTTTAAAAAAATATAAATATATTTAAATCAAAGTATTAGTGAATTTTTTAAATAAAATATTATATAATTTACTTTTAAAATGCATTGATGAATAGTTTCGACTTAGAAATTTGGGTAACTTTTTTCTCCAGTTCTTATAAAGCGTAGCAAAACTTTTAGATATTTTTACATTTTTTTAAAAATAAGCATGTGCATCGCTATATCATAAATTTATAAACATTTTTTCAAAATTTTTAAAATGCGTGGCTAGATTGCGGTATTTTGAGACAATTTAGTTTAGATCATTTTAACATAAAAGACTTAGTGGAAAATACCTATTCTATTCTAGAATAAATGATATTTAATGAAAATTTTGTTAAATCTCAAAAAGCCAAATATAATTTGATATTAATTTTTTTTTTATCATATCTTAATAATTTTCATATATCATATATTGCACTGATTAAAAAACATCTTAATCGGCACAAAAATTACATATAATTAAATAAAAACCAATTTTTCCACTTATTTTATCTACTATGTTCTTAAAAATATAAATTGATATTTAAAATTGTTTAAAACAATTAATCCAATGACTTTTATGAATTTTTGTTTTCCTTTCAAAGAATTAGTTGTTATTGTAATTTTTTATTCTGAGGAGATTACAAATTTTAATATTATTCTTACTGAAGTAGATGTATTTCAAGTGCAAAAATTCAAATGAAGCTAATATTTGTTTTTCTGTTCAACATATTTAAAATACATTTTTATTTTAATAAAAAAGTGCATATAACCAAAATCATTTAAGAAGTAAACTTTTCCTCTGAGATATAGAGGAATTTTCGAAGACTTACTATTTTCTGGGATCGGACTTTTTTGTAAATTTTATTGTTTTTATATAACAACCATAAGAAATTGACGTACCTGTGAAATTTCTAGTTATTAGGATCATTTTTAAAAAGTTTTAGGGGATCACAACATTTCAAGATTATTCTCATTTAAATAGACGTATCTCAAGAGCAAAAATTCAAATGAAGCGAATATTTATTTTTTCTATCGAGCACATTAAAATGCATTTCTATTTTAATAAAAAAGAGTGCATTTAACAAAAATCATTTAAAAGAGGTAAACTTTTCTTCAAAGATAGGGGGAATTTCCGATGACTTTCTATTTTCGGGATCGGACTTTTTTGGTAAATTTTGTAGTTTGCATGTAATAAGCATTAAAATTACGTCTATATGTGAAATTTTGAGTAAAAAAATCTGTATTGACGGAAAAATAGAGGTACCGAATTTCAGAATTTGGTACTTAATGAGATGTATCTCGAGAACAGATAATGGGATTAAGACGATCTATATGTCGTTCGATAGAGAATTAAATTCCACATAGATTTTGTGAACACTTCATTTTGAAAAAGTTTCATCTTTGCATACTTTTTTTGAAAACTTTAAAAAATTGAAAAAATAAATGTTTTATTTACTTTGAGATTATCTCAAGAATAGAAAGAGATAAATTAACGGTTAATATCTTAAAATGTTAGTAACAAAATTCCCCAGGGCAACGTTTTGCGATTTCTTAAGAAAATCAACGTATTGAAACTTTTTTACGTTCTTGAAATCCAAAAAATGCACTTTTTTTAAATATACAAAAATTACTTTTTTCTTTATATCTCAAGAACGACAAAATGTATCAGTTCGATATATATCTCATTTGATAGAGAATTTTATTCTACATAAAAGTTGTAAAACCACTTCTCCAAAAAAGTTTCATCTTGACATGCTTTTTTTAAAAAAACACAAAAAATTTTTTTCAAAACATTTTTTTTCAAAAATTTTCCAAAACGATTTTATAGTACTTAAAGTTTCCCGATTTTCTTGGGATTATACTTAAAATGTAAGTTAAAGAGAAACTTAGATTACCTTTTTTTCTTTTTTTCAATTTCCTTCTCTGAATCCTGATATATCATCTTAAAATGTAAGAATTTAGGTTTTTTTTGGTCATTTTGGAAAAAATCCAAAATCTCAAGAATGAACTTGAAATTTTAACTTTTTTTTTATTTTTTTATTATTAGTATCTAAAACTATATATACCTGTAAAATTTCAGATAAAACGAATAACTCTAAGGGGGTTAAGACAAACACACCAAAACACCTTTAAGTAGCTGTTTCTCAAGAACGGAACTTCAGATTAAAAAAATATTGCGTTTTTTGAAATCAGCACATAAAGTTACATATATTAAGATATAAAAAAGTTTCAATATCGAAAATAATTTACACATCCTCGTTACTCCTCTAATATATTTTGGGATGGGATAACAAAACAAAAAAAAATAAAATAAATTAGTTATATTTCATATTAAATTATTGCTCTTAATATTTAACAAAAACTCTTAGAACATTGTCATTTTTAATTATTTGTGTCAAAATTTAAGGAAATTTTGAACTATCGTATTTTATCCCTATATAATATAAAAAATGAAAGAATAATTTCTAACGCTTTTGTTTATTCATATTGTGACAGTGTTGTAGTAAAAAAATATTTCTTATATATTTATTTCTACATAAATATGCGTGACTCATCTTTGCAAAAGTTTTATTTATTTTTCAATTCTAGTGATAATAAATTAAGTTTTTATTCGCCCAGTTTCTATGTTAGGCTATTTTTTTTTAATTTGCTAGCTTGACAAGATGTTAATACAATGAAAATTAATAATTATCTTCCAATGACTATACTTAAATGTACAAAATCTGAAATTGCATCTTAAAATTTAAATAGTCTAAAAATACATTTACTATAGAAATGCATTGCCATAGATAATAATAAAATTTATAACAAAATTGTTATTGAAAATTCATAATTTTTTTAACTTTATAAAATAACTTAAATTTTTTTTATTATCTAAGGATACTTTATTTTTTAAGAAATATTGAATTTATGATACTTATAAAAATAAAGAGGTTTTAAAAGTCTTAAGATAAATACTTCAAAAGATATAACATAATTTAAACAAAAAGTAGAACTTTTTTATTCTTTATTTTGTAAAAAATTGAATGATCTTCGAATTCACATAATTAACTTTGACCAATTTTTTTAATATTACAAAAGAATTTCATGGTGTTAACGAGAGTTATGGTAGAATATTATAACGATATGCACAATTTATGAGGATTTTGAAAATAACTAATTGTCAAATAAAGTATAATATTTTATAAAATTTTTATGATAGACGAATCTATGATGTGTTAATTAATCAACATAATAATTTAAATAAAGAATGTAATAATTCTTTTTAGAAATATTATTAAAATCGAAATATCATTTATTGCAATAAAATAATAATATGCCATTCGTCTCTTTTAGTCTATTGAGTCAATGTTTTATACAGATAAATAGAAAATTATTTCAAATAACAATTGATTTAGTAAAAAGGTTTACACTTTTTTTTCAAATTTCATATAATATTCTACAAATTTGTATACTATCAAAGTTTTACGCAGATTTATATTGATCAATAAATAATAAATTTCATTATTTTAAGATTTTTTCCGTTACTCTTTAACTTTATAATAATAAGTTTAGAGTTTAAAAATATTCCATAAATGCTAATAATAGAATTATAAAAAGTTTTTAAGAAAATTAAAACTAAATTTTTCTAGTTATAAAAGTTTGCCAGGGAAAAGTTTTTAGAGATAGATACTAAATTATGATTAAATAAAAAAATTCCTCACATACATGTAAAAAAGTGTAGTATGATCATAAAATTTTACGATTGGAAGATTGTATATTAATTTTATACTTTTTTGCGATTGTTTATAGTAATATTTGTGATTGAAATTGTTTATTTACTTGAGCAAGGAGTAATAAAATTGATAAAAAAGTATATATACTAAATCGTTTTTCTGTACTTTATTTATTAGTTATATTATTTTATGTTTTATATATGAAATATATTTCACATATTTATTATATATTCTTTTACTATTGGTAGTTAGTTTTTTAAAGCATATAGTACATCTAATTTAAGTTTTATAAAATAAGATAATCTTAAAAAATGTTTAGTATTAAGAAATTATTTACTAAAAAAATTAATGAGCTTTGATTATTGAAATATTATTATTAAGAATTTTTATTTGCTCATTATATTATATAATAATAATTGTAAAAATACATAACATTAGTTAAATAAAAAAATATATTTTGACTGACTTTTTTTTTATTATTTTATAAAAGGTCAACTTTTTTCCCAATAATTATCTCCTAATAATAAAATACTTGATTATAAAAATATTTCCTGTTTTTAAACACTTCTTCTTGTTATTCTAATCATTTATTCTAAAAAAATAAAGCGTGGGATTTAATAGTAGTTGAAATTTTATAAATAATTTTAATATTATTGATTTATGTTAAAAAAAGATTAAAAATAACTTTATAAAAAGAATATACTTATATTTAGAAAAGAGGTTTAGTAAAAATTGTTGTTGCATTTAAGTGATTTAAAGTATCGAAAAAGTTGTTAAATGTTTATTTGAATTAATCATCAAACTCAAAATGTTTTTTGAAATTTTTATGCATTGAATATTGACTTTTATTTGTTTAAGTTTTGGAAATAATTAAAAGTCACTTTCGGTTCAATAAAATTTAAATTATATTAACTCATTTTCAATTACTAAACAACTTTACAAGTATAAAAGAATTTTGAATAAAAGTTTTAGTGTGTATTCTACAATTATTAGATAAATATCGGTATAATTACTCAATTGTTAACAGTAAATTAATTTAGTTTATATTCTTTAAAAAACAATTATTTTATTTTGATTTATCAACAAAACCTGATTAATTGACATGTAATTTTTAAAAATTCTTTATCAAATGAAGTGAATCTATGATTTTTAAAGTTTTAATAAAAGCATAAAAAATGAATGACAAGAATTTCAACTATTCCATAAGAGAGAGCCATCAGTTATCAATGATTAGAAGTAAAGATATATTAATTACTTTCATATAATCTTGTTTATGTTATCGTGATCACTTTATGAATAAAAAAATTTTTTTTAAAATAGTGAAAATTTGATGATTAAAAATCAATTAGAATTAAAAAATTTAATCTTAAATTTATTTCAATGAAGATATCAAATTAAATTATAAGTTAAAGTTAAAACAATAATTAATAATATAGTTTGAAAAATTCTAATTTATAAAGTTTAAACATACTTTCTCTATTTTGTACTTCAAATATATTTAATAATTTATTATTATATTGTTATGTTGTATGTAAAAAAGTTTGCTTTCTAAAATATTCATCCTTTTATAAATTTTAATTTGATATTCAAATTAATTTATTACCAATTAATGCATTTCTATTTTGACTTAATTGCAAAAACTGTAATTTTATCTTTATAAAAGACAGTAATTTGTCTCAATAATCTGCAATATATCAATCACCAAAAGGCAAAAAAATGGATTTTTCTAAAATAAAAATTAACCTCCATAGAAACGAGTTATTTTTAATTAATATTTATAATCATATTGTCTTACATATAACAAACAACCATGGCGTCACAATTATCAACAAACACTGTATATAAATATAGAAAAATAATAGAAATGAAGGACAGAAGTATTGTAAACTAATTTAAATGCGTAACTAAAAACTAATTTTTTTCCTTTTTTAAAGTGCAAATTCTAAATAAATAACAAAAAAAAATTTAATCAAAATAATATTCAAAAATGAAAAAAAAATTTGTAGTAGTTAAAATATAAATTATCATTGCTATATTCACTGTTAAAGATGTAATTTTCTTAATATAACAAATATTTTAATTGATACAATGGTCATAATTTTTTTTAATCTTTATGTGGTTCTTAATCAGTGGAGATAAATTGATAAGAAATCTTCATTCTTATAAGTTATCAAATTTCTTTTCCATAAACATTAATATCTTATGATTTTTTTTATAGATATACTTTATCGTTTAAAAAAGTTTATCTTTAATAACTATTTATCATTAATTAATGTATGATTCTACATAACTAAATATTTATGATGATTTTAATAATATTACTAATATTTTGAAATTAACAATCTTACTAAAAAGACATCTAAGAAAAATATATATAATAAAATTTGAAAGGAAAATTTTCCACAAAATAATTACTTTATATATACTTTGCTTTCCACCTGAAATTTATATACAAATTTTACCACATTCTTAACTTCATATTTAGTTAATTTAACTTTAATATCTAACAAATATAATAAAAACAATTGTTCTTTAAATTATAAATAATTTAGTTTGAAATAGTATGCTCAAAATTATATGCTAGAAATTATTAGTCAATCAAAGTTTTATACTTACTTTTAGAGACAATTAACTAAACTCTTATTTTTTAATATTTTTTCTTTTTTAGAAATTTATAGTAAAGAAAACATTGAAGTTCTATAAACAATGAAATTTTCCTGTCCTAATTATATTTCAAAAGTATTATTTTTACATGAATCCTAAAAAATTAATTCACTTATAATAAAAGTTTATAGTTAATTCGAGGCTTATTCTATCTTTTGATATTTTTTATTAAATTCAAGTACAAAAGATATTTTTTCTACAAAAAAAGTATAATTTCTTTTCTACTAAAAAACTTTTGTTATCAATTTAATAGTTCTTATCAACATAGTATTTTTTTTTAATTTTTTTCGTTTCCTTAAAAAATATAGGATTATTATAAATTTTTCTATGAATATTAAAGTATTGCTTATACAAAAATTTTCTTCCAAACCACATATATCTTTTTTTACATATTTCTTCCGATAATTTATATCAATGTTTATTAATATTTTTCATTCTAATTAAACATTGTTCTAATTTAGTACTATTCTAAAAGTACACTTCATATACAATAAAATGCTGTGATAAATAGTTTTTAAGACCTGTTTAAGTTTAATTGTTTAAAAATATTAACTTTTTCTTAATATATTCATTTTATTTTCAAAATATCATGTAAATTGTTAAGAAATTAAATACATATTTTACTTTTTATTAGATTTTTACATAACCTTATTACATTATTAAGTGGTATATTATTTAGATAGCTCAAAACAACTATTACTCAAAATAATAAATTGTTTTTTAGTGGTTATATCAATTTAATTTTATTTCTCTTTTTACTTGAAAAAAAAATGGCAAATCCCAATTCTATTCATGAAGAAAATTTACCTAATAGTACGAAAAGAAAAAATTTTAAGTTGCAAACAGCTTTATGTTCAATATGCAATGGTGAGTCAACTGGTATACATTTTGGGGCAGAATCATGTGGGTCATGTTCAGCATTCTTTAGAAGAAGTGTTGTTATGGGAAAAATATACTCATATCATTCTATATATTGTAAATCAGAGTATAAATGGAAAAAATGTAGAGCATGTCGTTTACAAAGATGTTATGAAATGGGAATGATTAAATCAGGTAAGATTTATTTTCTACTTATAAAATACTAGAATTTTTCATTATTTATAATATAAAGCCGTCCAAAATAAGAGAGATGCTATTGGAAAGCAAAGTAAGCAAGGAATTATTGCTAGAGAAAATTTTCGAAGAAATAATTTATTAAAAAATACTAGTAATGGTGAGTTAAATATTCATTACCAAACACCAACAACAAGTGATATTTCAATTTCCAATCAACCTTATCACAATTTAAAGGTAAAAGACGATAATATTATTGAGGAGTTATTTAGAAGATATCAAATTTTAAAGGATGATCGCAAATTATTTTATACAAAAAGAAATTCATTTAAATTATTCGATGATAATATAAATTTAGAGCCATCTGAATTGAGTGATTTTGGTGAGTGTTTACATTTATTATGGAGAATAGAACCTCGACTCATAATTAAATTTATTTCAACAAATAAATTTATAAAATGCTTACATCCTGAAGAGAAGTTAAAAATTTATAAAAATTTTTTACCTTTTTTTCAAGCATTAGAGGAACCATATTTAACATGGATAAATGGTGGAATTGATCTCAATTGGTGGGTGATGGCAAATAAAACATATATTGATATGTCAAATATCGATGAATATTTTACAACAAAAAATGTTTTTAATTATATTAATTTAGATAAGGAAACAATTATAAAATTATTTATTTCATCATATAAAAATGCCATAGATCTTATTGCAAAAGTGATGGAAGAAAATAATATAAATGAGTATGAGTTTGTCTTTTTAATTGCATTACTATTGTTTGAGCCAACTATACCAGATATTAAAAAAGAAACAATGAAATATCTTCAAAAGTTAAGAGATCACGTATTTGTTGAAATGTATAACTACGAAAAGCATCACAATAACTGTACAAATGTTGATGTAAAAATTGGTAGTATTATAATGATATTGAGTGGTGTTAAAATTCATACTAAAAAAGTTATTGAAAATTTTTGCTTTCTAAGAACATTTTCAATACTACCAAAAAGTAAATTATGTGACATAGATACTTTTTATACATATTAAAATATAAAGTTTTTTTTTTTAACGTATTATAGTTAAAATTTTTTTCAGTTTAATAAAATAATATTAATATATTAACATTTTCAATTTTATTTTCAAAATGAAAATATGATAATACTTTGTCGTTTGCGTAGTATAAATACAAAGATTTTTTTCTTTAATAAATCAGAGTTGTCATATTATTATGCAAGTATAATATTATTAATTTAAGATGATCTTAAGAAGTATTTAAATGTATTATTTTATAATATTTTGGGAAAACATAACTTTTGTATTTTTTAAACATAACATTAAATTAAATGAATAATTTTAATAGTTTTTTCTCAATTTTTATTATTATCACACTAGTTTATATTTATTATCAATTTATTTACTCACTATATTTAAATAGTAAATAAACATTTCTATAGTCATAAATATTATTATTAATTAAACAATTACAGATAATATTTTTTTTAAAAAAGAATGCCATATAATTTTAGTTAAAATTGTAAAAAATACACTATTTTAAAAAATTATTGCAAACTTATGTTGATAAAATTTGATAGAATAAAAAATATTTACTATTTATAGTAGTACATTGTAATTCATTTAAAAAATGGTTAATAATGTATATAAACTTTTACACTTTTAAATATTATGTCAAATGAATTTATAACATAATCATTTTTTCTTTTAAAAAAATACTTTGATTGAAATATTAATAAAATGTTTTGAAGTTTAATTTCATTATAAATATATTTATAAGATATTATTATTGTACCTACTCAAATTTTGAAATACAATTTATTTTATTTTGTAGACTATTTGTGTTAAAGAAATTGTATAAAAACGCCATATAAATTTTTATGTTTATCTATTAACTTTCTATAAGTGTATATAAATAAATTTATATGAATACATCGTCATCACCATCGATGACCATGCCTTTTTTTAAAGTTTCAACACTAAACATTGACATGCACCTCCAGACTTCATAAATTCACTCATATCAACTTCTCTAACATTATAACCCTGTTTCAATAATTTATTTTTTGTTGATTGTTTCATGCCAATTGGTGATATGATTGTATTCTTGATACATATAGAATTACACACAAATGCTTTTGCTTCATCATCATCAACTGCTATTGAATTTGGTAATTTTTTTATAATCTACAATAGTAATTTTATATTATTTAACATCTATATTTATATATTTATACTTGCCTTTTCTTGAGACTCTACTGAAAATGCAGGAGGATACCATAAACATGCTGTTTCAGAGTATGGAGCCATGCATGTGTCCATATGATAGTACATAGGATGAATTAATTCACACGTCATTATATCAAACTCATTCATTCCTAATGCAGTAATATTTTTATATACATCTTTTTTTGTTCTTTCCCCATAACCTGCCCATAATGTTTTATAATCAGAAAAAAATGCGTCACCACCACCTTCAAAATAATATTCATTTAAATCACTTACAATTTCATAATTATTATCTATAAACCATTTCCTAAAGTGTTTCTCCTCACCCTCTCTTTGAGGATGCCTAAATTTAGTCATAAATACTTTATTTTTATAAATTATTCCAGCATTACAACTAAAAACCATATCAGGAAGTCCTTTAACTTGTTCTAATGTTAAAACCTTTAAAATTTTATGAAAACGACAAATTATTGATATGCATATAAAATAAATTACCTCTACTCCTTCATTTTCAATTATTTTTTTAAAATTTTTCCATTGCTCCATTGCTTTATCCTTATCCACAACACCACCCATCCATGGATTTATACTATATTCAACACAAAAGTGTGTCGGTGGTACCATTAAAACTTTTTGAAGTAATAAACCAACACTTGACATCTTAAAACAATATTGGTAAGTTAATAATGTATTTGACTAATCAAAAAATGACTTATTAAATACTTTTATACATGTTGATATGTTCTTATCAATAGGTGTTTCACTATTGATGATAAAAATCAAGTTATAAAATGCAGAAATCAAATAAACAAGTAGAGATCAATTTATAAAAAAAAATAATTATTTTAATTTTTACTTATTTTTTTAATAAATCTACCATAAAACATACATATAATCCAACTGAAAAATCATAAACCAAAAATTTATCACATGTTAATTAGATACAATTCAAAATATTGTTAATCAATTTTAAAACAATCTTATCATAATTTTTACGATTACAAAATTACTATAATATTATTAGTTTCAAGTAAATATATCTTTTTTATAACATACTTTAAGAGTTGCCTGATACAAGAGGGAACGAAAAAATTTTTAGTATCTTAACGAGTATATTTATTTAGACTTAAAGATAAAAGGGTGAAAATAATTAACTTATAATCTAGTGAAATGCATAACTTTTTATTATTTATAAAAATACTAAGTTAGTTAATAAAAATAACTTTTACAATGCCTTTTCTTTGTGAGTTAACTGTCAATTTATGTTAAGAATAAGTTTTTAAAAAAATACATAGATTAAGTGATATATAATATTATAAATTATCATATATGTTATTTTAAAATTTTTATGTAAATTATTACAAATAAGAGAAATAATAAATAAATCTTTGTTTATATTTTCATGCTTCGATTACACTTGTTTTATTTTACCATTATAAAATCAATTAATCTTCTTTTTATTTTCCCATGAGTTAATAAGTAAATTAACATTAAATGAGCATATAAATAACTTGAGTGGTGGTATCATATATATATTTATATATTAACTTTTACTAGTCATATCCCATGTTATTTTATTAGTATAATAATTCTCAAGAATAGTAAAGTTTGCTTTCTCAAACTAATATTAAATTAATGTCTATTGTTTGTCAGTAACATTATTTGGTATACTTAAGAGGACTCCTTCTGTGACGGCAAACTAATCAAGATACATTCAACTGATCAATCTGATTGGCCAATATTGTGAATGTGTTTATCTGTAAACAGTAGTTAGCTAGGAAAGGTGATCAGGTCAGCTTAAATTGAATACATACCTTAGATGACTTTTATGAAGCACTTAATGTTTGTCAAGACATAGTCTCTTAATCGGTGCTTGTATAAGTTAACTGATAAAAGTAATTGTGAAGATCATATAAATATATATGACGGTAGTCCGATAGCTTTTTAAAAGTGACAGTCTTATGTTACTCAAATATAGGCAAACTAATGAAAGAAGATAGTATGATAGATGATTCTTTTGTTGTACCTTTATTATCTGTATTGTTATTTTCTTAAAAAAGTCAAGACAACCACACGAAATGATTGACGTTGTTTGTATGTTTATAAAGCAGTTAACTGTTAAAGAAGTAGAATTAAGGTCTTTTACATATTTAACTTTCTCATTTCACATATACCATCGATGGACAGTGAATGTTTTTATAATCATCTGGCTAATCTTTTTTCATACACCTCACAAATGTTGGTCGACATTATTTGTTTTTTTATCATTTAAATGATTAAGACATATTGATATATTTTAATGAATTAAACAAGCATATTAGTAAAGTTTAAGTTAATAAATTTTTAAAACAATAAATGAAAAGTCAAATAATAAATTAATAAATAACAAATATCCATGAATAAAATTTGTATATTTAAAAAAGAAATTTTTTTGGTTAAACTTATAATGACCGTTGATTTTGTAAAAAGTTCACTATTTAAGAGATAAATAAAAGTTTATAAAAATTTTTTTTAAAAAAATCACGAATTTTATCATGTTCCTATTGATTTTAGCTTGTCTTATTTTACATTTCATTATGGATGTATCCCTTAAATTATCGATAATATTTTGATTACAAATATTTGATAAACTATGAACTGGGAGTTATTAATCTTGGTATATGATTTTTTTTATAAGAGATATAAAACAACGTTATTAAGCTTTAAATCATAAAATTCATTAATAAAAACATTAAAATATTGTATTTATGATAATTTTATTTGATGATTGTTTAAAGAAAAATTCATATTATTTCAAATGGATTGTATAAATATGTCATAACAAAATGCAATCTTTTAAAATAACCCTACAGCTGTTGTGGCTAAAATTGATGATCATTCTCATATCAAATCTCATTTAATGATTTTACATATCCTAACGGCCGTGCCACAAGGTACCAGTGTGCTTGGTAGCAAGATAAAGCATATTCCTCAATCAAAGGAGGCTTGAAACATTAAATTTATTCCTCATATTCTTGAGAATTATCTTACCACCAATTGGTTATGAGATTTTGATCCAAATCACATTTTGCCCTTCTGTAATTGTGAGACATCACATATATTTCACATTTATAATAAGAGAATAAAATTTTGATGATTGGTAACTTTTTATTTCACATTATGTGGGATGATTAACGCGTGTGATTTGTGGTACTGTAGATATGATATATTTCAAAGATGTTTGTCATAAATGTTTGACTAACATTAATCTATTCTTATTTCTTATTGTTAAGATATTCAATATTTTATTAAGATATAAAGCTTATTTTAACTAAAAATTCATGAATAACTTAGTGCAAACTTTTTTTTCTACCTTAACATCATCATTTATTAAAACATGTTAGAATAACAACATTTGGTATTAATTAACTTAAATAAAATTTTTGCCATAACAAAAAGTACATATTTGTAAGAAAAATTTATTAATAATTTTTTAATCCCAATTAATATTTTAAGTTATATAGTTTGCAAGATAAAGAATTTTAAAAATTAATTTATGCATTTAAATTGATACTACCGATTCATATATATTTATAAATAGATCTATGCACATATATTGCCATTAAAATATATTCACCTATTTAAATTTTAAAAAAAAGTACTTTTTCTTTTTTTCTGTTATGTTATGATCAAATATAATGGGCACAAAAAGTCATAAAATATTTTATTTATAAATCAAAATAATTTTTCATGAAATTTTTTGTCATGATAGTGACAATAAATCTTCTATTAAAATTCATTTGTATTCAATCATTTGTTATAGAAAATTTATGTAAGTCTAATGAATGTATCATAAAAGTAACAAATACCTTCTTTTTAAATTTGTATACTTTTAACTTTTTCATAATACATTTCCAATTATAATTTAACAATAGAAAAAAAAGACTTAACGTTAAATATTTTCCGTATTTAAGATATATGTTAATATCACCTTACCTTCAAACATATCCCATAACCTGAGATCAGTAACCTTATAACATCTTGACAGTTACTATAAATTTGTTTGAGAAAGTAGTTTTATTCTGGTACACCCATTACGTTAAAGTAACAATGCTACTTATGAAGTTCCTTTTCTCTGTGGTCCCCATTACTTCCACTATTTTACTTTTATTTTCACTGTCGTTATATTCCTAGTTACTCTTGTGTACATTTTAATAAACGGCCATTCTTTGTCTTGGTGGCAAAGGTCGTGATGTGTAGGAATATTTGGTTGTTGGGGTTTTCTTTAAGCAATATACATACATACTTATTTATAATATAGTTAGTTTTACCAATTATTTATTATAATAAAAGGAGGAAAATTACATTCATATTATGTGATGCCATCTTTAAATATCAATTTGTTCTTGATATTATATAATTATTTTATCTTAATATCTTTTATATAAAAATGTATACCTCCAGATATAGGGCGGAAGGATTATAGATCTTGGAAGGAGCAACCATTCTCCGATATCCTCTATTTATTATTTACATTTTATTATTTTTGTCTTATTCTAGCCGCCACCAGATTAATTCTTCTTTTTAATTTACTGATATTATACTGTTCTGGCAATAACTTGAGTCTTTTATCTTATCCTAGCAGTTGCGTTTTAGTTTTGTAAAGTATTCAAGAGATCAGAAGGAAAGCATTTAATGCTTTTTTAAAATAATGATCTGGCCAAAAGGTTTTATATTAAAAGTCTGCCCAATCAAATGAGTATAGTAAAAATATTAAGTCATTGCCCTATGATCAAACATTTTTCGATGCCATACATCATTATAAGCTTCTGTTCCTTTTTAATATATAAAATATTCTGGCAATAAAACAGCTTTCATTCCGTAGCTTGATTTTTTATTGCTTATTATATTAAATTATCTTTGCCTTTACAACATTGAATTTCTTAAATAGCTAAAAAAAATTTTTATATATAACATTCTAACAGTACCATGATTCTTATATTAAATTATATTGACAATCTCAAATACTTTAATTTTTGTTTAACTCACCACACGTAAATAGAATTTTTCTATTTCCTTAGTACAATATTTGAGAAGATGTATGTCATGACACAATATGCTTGAATTTTACAAAAATTTCACATTATACCTTTCCCATTTTATTCTTATAATTTTTTGATAAAAGTATTTTACAAATAATGAACAAATATTTATTTCTTCATAGTTGTTTTCCTTTCTATTTATTATATATACTATTTATATTTAAATTTATGCGCACATGAAAGATTGATAGTAATTTCTGTTAAAAATAATAAGATGATAAAATTTAATAAGTATAATAATTTTCATGGTGGTTTAAAACTTCCGCTACCGTATGCTACTTTATATAAATATATCTTCATGCGTGAGTGACAAGCTGACATTCAGCAGCTTTGTTTCATTTTGTGAATGGACTAGTCACGCCTAAAAGCTATAGTAGGCGTGTGTCAAGATGAATTCACAAAACAAAGTAAAGCTAATGCATCCCTTGTGATGCGATTTTAGTAAACTCTTTACTCGCTAAAAAGTGCTCCTTTGACCGCACCTCTTCCTGACCCATGTTTCATGAAGTTTAAGAAAGATCATTTTCATTTCTTCATTCCCTTATGCACTTGTTGAGGAAGATGTTTTTATTAATTATTAGGTTACTAAACTTTGAACACAGAATAATTATTATCACAATTAATTTGTTAAACTATAAATATACAAGAAATGTTATATTTATTTATATTTCTTGATATTTATGATTTTTTTATTATACATAATTTTATTTTTTAAAAAAGTATTGAGACATGAATAACTCATGATATTTATATATCCGATATTCTTAAGCATTTTAATCATATGTAATATCCCTGATTAAATGGTATGAAATCACTTGAGACAAAATCAAAAGGCGTGATCATTTTGTTTGCCCAACAAGTTCCCATTCAATAATATATATTCATTCAATCTTTTTATTTACTTGTTATATGCTAAGGCGCGTCTTAACTTGTGAAATTTGATATATCTTTAACTTATATGACCTTTTAGATAGCTATCCTCATTTCTCTAGTTACCATAGATTTACAAATTAAATATATTTATTATATCTTGTGAATTATTTTAACAAAAACATGCCCGGAAATGATGATTGTTGTTATGCATGTAATGAATGCACAAAATCTTTTCCGAGTCTTGATCAGTTAGAAAGTCACATTCAACAACAACATCATGCTGAGAATACTTCTAAAGACAACAATAATGATATTTCATTAGAGCAAGTGGTAAGTTTATCTTTCTCAATACATGCATTTTAGTAGATTACTGTGTATATATTATATAAACAATCTTCTTACCATACATATAAGTAAATAAATATATATGTAACAATTATTTTTTCTCATTACAGGATTCATCACTCTCCAATTTAATTGAAAATCAATCAACAAATTCACCGAGTAGTTCAGAAACCTCTGAAGAACATAATGAAAATGGAATACAAAAAAATAACACATATACTTGTAGATTTTGTCCTAAAATATTTCATGATCGTGGACAATTAAATATCCACTATACCCATACACATCGTGATAAACCACAGTACGTTTGTGAGACATGCCATATGGTATTTGGTGTTAAAAGAGAATTGAGCACTCATATGAGAATTCATTCTGGGGAACAACCACACAAATGTACACAATGTGGTAAAGAATTTGGTACAAGACAATTATTAAAAAAACATTGGATGTGGCATACAGGAGAACGTTCACATGTTTGTCCTCATTGTAAAAAAGCATTCTTTCAAGTAAGTTTAAAAAATATTTATATATTAATTTATATTATTATTTTTAGAAAGGGCATCTTACACAACATCTTATGATTCATGCTGGTGGACGCCCACATCAATGTCAATTATGTCAAAAAACATTTATCTTCAAATTTGATCTCAATCGTCATATGAAGATTCATGCTGAACGAGGCTTTAATTGTCAAAAATGTGGAAGATCATTTCAAAAACAAAGTCAACAAACAGAACATGAAATTAAGTGTAAAGGTTCATCAAATAATACTTCACAACAATCAAATGGTGGTGGTAAGTTAAGAAGTCATACACCATTAAATAGTAATTCTACCATCAAAGAATCAATTACAAATTCATTCCGTTTTTCGCAAAGTCCCTCAACACAAAATAATGGTAATAATGTAAATTCATTAAACTTCAACTTAAATAATTTTTTACAATCAGCTGCTGCCAATACAAATAGTTTGTCCCAACAAACCACTAACAATCCTATGAATTTGGCTTTACAATCAACACCAACAAATCCATTAGATGCTTTGGCAAATTTAAAACAAACCATTGTACCAAATCAAAATAACATGTTTGCATCTTTGTTACTATCACAATTAGGAGGAACACCCCAACGCAATAATTCATTATTGGCAGCTAATTCCATTTCTTGCCCACGCTGTTCTCAAACATTTAATGACACTACAGCTTTAGCCGTGCATTTTGCTTTAAATCACTTAAGCAATAATAATAATTCATCAACAATGAATGTTGAAGATGCATCTAAGCTCACGAATTTAATGGTTTCATCACCAAATACTGTTGGACCTCTTAATCAAATTAAATTAGATGAACATTCTGATTCTTCATGTGCATCATCGCCACAAAAAGCTTCACCAGTCTCCGACAATTATTCAACAAACTCCTCAACTGCATCTGATGCTCAGGATGATGGTGACTCATATAGAATGAAGTATGAAGATATGTTATCAAGATATACAGCACTTCAACAAAAATTTGATAATTTAGTTGAAGTGGTTCAAACTATTAATGGTGAAAATAATTCACCAATAACAAATACAAAATCTACTTTACCTTTAACAACAGCTTCATTAGGAATGTTTGATATAAGTAAATTGTTTGGTATGCAAGCAGATGCTTAAATAAAAAGAATTTTTTTTATTTAAAAAAAGCAGTTTTATAATTTGTATTGGTCATGATGGTATTATACATATTAACAAAGAAAAAAACTCTTAGATTATTAATAACTTTGACGATTGTCTTAGGTTTGTTATCAATTTTTTGCAATTTATCAAATGTTACTGCTTAAAAATAAGTCAATATTACAATTTAACAAATGAAAAAAAGTAAATGCCAAATTTCAAAGAATTTCATTTTTATCTATCTATTCAACGACAACAACAAAATAATTTAACTCTTGTTTTTTGATCGAAAATTCTCAATAACTCTATTTATATATTAATTATAGGACATAATCAACAGTTTTTAAACGAGTTTAATTTCTAATTCAATTTTTTTATTATTAACTACAATGTGTACAGTTTGAAGTTTAAGTTATTATGTATATATTGACTAACATATTGTACATGATTACATATATGTGTTCAAAATCAAGAATTTATTCAATATATTATATTAATTCCATTTTCTTAAATTTATATTTACTTTTCTTTTATATGATTTTATTATTTTAAACTTTTACTCTCTTTCTCGGTTACCATGTTATTATTCGCAATCATATATTTATTGTTAAGGAATATTAAAAATGATTAATATGAATGAATTGCGAATGAGAGCACTTTAACATTTTATTGTTAATTTTTTTTTATATTTTGAGAGTCAAATTTGATTGATTATTTAATATATAGATTATTTCTCATGATTTTTACTAACATATGCCATAAACCTTTGTAATAAAATTTTTCTTGCATTCATCAACTGTTTTCTCTTATTACTTTATGATTTGGCAAACAATTTATTTTTCCATCTCTATATTTTTTTTATGACCAGAGATATACAGAGTAAGCCAATGGCAAAAGGAGATCATACGATAAAATATCTGTTTCTTGACATTCTTTCTATTACAATTAATTGTCTTTTATAACTTTTTATTATATATAATATACATATGTATTGACACCAACAAAAAATCTGGCCACGAAATTTATATAGCACCACGCTGCGATTACATTCTCATTTGACATAACTAAGTTTGCAATTTATATAGATTCATCAAGTAAATGAATACTGAAGTTGAATGAAAAGTGTATATTGAAATAATTGTAACAACAGCGTGCAAATAATAAGTTAGTGTTAAAGAAGAAAGTAAAAGTTAAAAGGTTAAGATAATGAGATGATTAGAAGTTTGAGGTATGTGACATGCAATGAGATATTTTAAATATACATACATATTTACTTGATTTTACCCTTGCTTCTCTTTTTTTTCTTTTTCAATCATATTCATTTGCCTGGTAGTAGTTGATTTATGAAGAAAAGAAGAGGATAATGAAAAAGAAAAATTTTTGATGTGGATGAAGATAAATTTGCTGAATTTTGTATGTAACTCAAGTGTACAAATAGTCTATTGTGGTGAGTAAGATAACATACTGCATTTTTTCCATTGTCATGGCAAAGCACTCTTCTTACGAAATTTGATTTCTTTTTTACTAGTTTAAAAGCGTATTCAAATAAACAAATATTTTTAAATGTTTAAGAAAAGAAGCTCTTTTGCCATGATTATTTATAAAAACAACAATTGTCATTTTTTACTTAAACATTCGAATTTCAAAGAATATATATATGTACATGCTTATAATGGTTCAAATTTTTTTAATATATATTTTTTTGACAATATAAAAAGTAATTTAATATGATCAGAAGGTAAAGATTTATAATAATAACAATAATATCGTAATCTGAAATTATTTACATACTTTTCAATAACTTTCTTACAATTTTAATAAATATATATATTCACTTCATCAATGATTAAAGTTATGACATATTTATGCATATGGAAAGCAAGCAAACTCTTGACTACTATTTCAACAACTTTTATTTTCTCTTTATCGGATAATCTTTTGACGCACCAATAATAAGCTTAAAACTTCACCTTATTTGACTTCAAAAATATACAATACCTAATGTAAGTATACTTCTGGAGAGTGTTTGTTCTCTACAACATCAATTTGATAATTAGAAGATATTATTTACAAAATTATAAATTACTTCTCATTCATATATTTATTATCTTTTTTATAAGGTACTTTAAAACATTCATTATAATTAATTTTACTTAGAACATGACAATTAAAGTAATTGTAAATTACTATATTAAAGTGAAAAATTAAAAAGTCTGTTTCTTTTTTATTTTAACTTCATCACATATGTCATTGATATATTCACTCCTCTGTACCTCATCAAAACCAATGGAATGGATAAATCAAAAAGTAATTGAAGAGATATCAAGAATAAAATTATTAAGATGAGCTTTGATAGAATACTACAACTGTCTCAATCCAAACCACTTTAAAGATTTATACTCTTTTTTAAAATATCGACTTATCTTTATAAGAACAGTTAGGAGAAAAGCACGTATGAGAAAATTAATTACTTTAAAACAAACATTAAAAAAATATTTAATTTATTGTTAATCAAGGAAATACGATAAATTAATCATTAAGCAAATCAATGACACCTCATTAAACACATTTTTTAAAAATACTTTTTATTACCTTTACATTTTATTAGATCATTTTAATAATATCAATAAAAAAAGATATCTTCAATTTATTTCTTATCACTTTCTTTTTAAAATTTATTGATGATATTATTATTATAAACAAAATTAGTAATATGTATGTTATTGATAAAAAAAGATCTTTAACTTGATGCTATATTTTTTTTCTTATGTTAATCAACTGTCCTCAATGTGTTATTTTTATTAATAATACCAGAAAAGAAAGCTTATTAATATAAATTTTCTTAAAAATAAACATTCCATAGTTAGATTTAAATAAACATTGAACATTTATTAACTATCAACACTCATGGAATGGTAATATCCTCTTTATAAAAGGACACATGTTTCTTATCAACATGAGATTCTTCATATATATTATATGGTGAAATAAACAATGAACAAAGCTTTTTCCATAAATTTTCATTTACATATGGTAATTATGAAGTTAAAATTTGTGTATGTTCAATGTAATATTTTTACAAACAACACTACAAATTTATATACATAGTTTTATTTAAAAAGTCACTTATACTATTATGAAGAAATAAACAAAAGAATGAGAAACTTAAGTAAGATAATACATCTTGTAATTGGTGAACAACAAAAGCTTTTTCCATTCACATAATATATATCGGCATGAAAAGAAATTACGCTAGGATCATGATTTCAGTAAACATTGTTGAACCTTTCTTCTAAGTATGCGGAATTTTAAAGAGTTAAATAGTTGTTATAAAAATAGACAAAAGATATTATAAACTTCCGTTTAAAGATTATAAGTGTAGTCAAACAATTCTTGACTTGTCAGTTTATTTATCTAAGAGGGATAATGATATCATAAAGATATTTTTACAACTACTACCGACAATTTACCTAGAACAATAGACCGTTTGTTTAGATGATTCTTAAAACAAATTAACTAATTTGGATAGTAATTCACCATTCATGAATATAAATATCATTAAAGGTTAATCTATTCAAGTATGTATAATCATTTACTAAAAAAATTTAAAAGGTAGAAAAAAATGGTTTCTTACTTGTTTTTAAGAATTATTTCATTTTTTATATAATAAAAAATTATTTTTTCTTAATCAAGTTGTAAAAAAAAAAAGTTTATAAATGATATATTAAAATTGACATATCTATCTATTCTCCTTTTAATAAATATATATTTACTTAATTTTTCAATATCATAGAATATATATATTCTCGAATTTGATTGTAGTATTTATGTTATTGTTAGAACAAAGTCTTATAAAGCTTCTTTATTTCAAAATGTAATTGAATGAGTGTCATAGTTTGTATATGAAAATTTACCTTTACCTAGTATTGTAAAGAAAATTTTACCGCATTAATGGAGAGTAGTAAAGTCAAATCAAAAACCCGGACAATAACTATTTACTATGCGAATAATTATGAGTACTGGTCACTAACAGTTGTTATGCTAAACTATTTGGTATCTTTAATCTTAAAGAAGAAGGTTATAACGTTGTGTCATTTTGTAAAGTTGTATGTATTTCGGAAGATGGATAAAAATGAGTTGTAATTTTAAGGGGATATAAAGTTTATTAAATTTTTGCACGAATAACATTGTATGGTAGAAATCAACCAAAAAAGAAAGATTTTTTTTATAATTAACTAAGAATTTAAAAATTGATTTATTGATTGAAGACATTAGGGTTTTTTTTTCTGACATTGTAAAAAAAATGATTGTCATTTTGATTGAATAATATTTTATTTTCTTATTTAAAAGAACTATATGTATTAATACAAAATTAATAAATATTTAACGACATTTTATAAAAAAAACATGTTATTTTATGAGTTAAAAAAGTATTTTCTTTTAAATTACATGTTTTATATTTTTATTGAAATATTCATATGAAAAGTAAATAGTATGATGATAAGAAAAAAATTTAATTAGTTGTAAAAGAAAACAAATATGTGGTATAACTTTAAAAATCCAGTATTAAAATTAATATCATTAAATGAATAAAAACAACATTTTAGAGAAAAAAGGTTTATTTCAATGACATTTATTAAAAAAACTAATGAAAAACCCTTAAAATTATATGACAATTAAAATGTTCATATAATATAGTCTCATAAGATAAATGTTACTGATAAAATATTATTTTTATATAATCTTTTACTTTCATTAATAAAGAAAGAAATTTATTAGATACAAAAACCCCTAAAAATATTGACAAATATAAGCTAATTTATTTTTATTAATGTATATACTATTATTCTTACAATATAAATTGCTAAAATGTTTAATAAAAACAAAAAAGGAAAAAAAAACTTTACAAATATAAATTTTTAAAAAAAGTTTAAAATGTTTTGAAGTTCAAATAATATCATTTCTATATATTGGATATTTTATCCATACTTATAAGCAATATAAATGTTGTGATTCAAAATATGTATACCGTATAGTAGAAAATTTAAACAGGAATAGGTGCATTTTCATAGAAATCTTTCTCCATCCATTCATCATCATCTTGATCATCCTCTCCATCAAGCTAAAAATAAACAATAAAAATATAGTAAAATTTCAGAAATAAAAAAACTTACAGCTTTAAGTTCTTTTTCATTAAAAATACATGGTAGTATAAATAATCTAATTAAGATAAAAATTATTAAAATAAATGGGAAAAGAAGAGCAATATATGTTTTAATAAAAATAATAAAAAGTAAACATATTATTTGAATTGTTGTATATAAGTGCATCTTTCGTAATCTAACATTTTCAGTATATGGAACAACTGGATGATATTTTTCTGGTATTAAAAATAAAACGATTCTTGATATTAATTGGACGCCAGAAAGATTCATTACACCAAGATATAAAAATACACCAAATAATGCTGCCATTGGTAATTGTAGATATTCACCAAAGAATGCCACACCACCAATACTTAATCCAATTCCAATTGTTGTTACTCTTTGTTCAATAACATAATCAACCTCCGGTCTAGCACCAGGAACTTTCTTCTTCATAACCGTTAGTGATCCACAATGAGCAAGCGACTGTACAGCAGCAGCACACATCCACGGTAAGCCAATACATGACGTTAAAAGGCACAATATACCTACTAAAAGTAAATCCCAATTTCTACCACTACCTTTTTTTAAACCCCTCTCTTTTCTATCTAATAATAATTCAGTAATTTCTGTTTCAACAAATAATAGAATAAAGACAAGTAAAGCAACACCAAATCCAACACACATACCAAACAGTAAATCATCAGGTGAAAGTTTTGGATAAATTATTAATCCATGTCCACGAGCCGTTCTATTAGTAAAATCAAACTCTTTTTTCATCTCTAATTTTGATATATATGGATCTCGAAAAAATAGTCTAACGATTATAGCAAAGGTAGCAATAGAAATAAGAACACCGAAATCACCAACTAATCTTCTTGCTTGTCTACCCAAAAAAAAACTATCACGTACTTTTTTTAAAAAAAATGCAAAGGCAAATACACCAAATGTTATCATTGCTGTTAATAATGCTGTATTTGGTTCAACTTCTGTATGATTCACACAAATATTTTTTATATGATCTAATACATTCTCACCATCATTAGTGAGATTTTTAAAAGCATTTACATCAGGGACTTTTTTAATATTCTGTATTGTTGACACATTACCACATTTATTATGTAAATCTTGGTAGTAGGCAAAATTTTCAACAGGATGATCATGAAATGTATGTTTGATAAATTTTATACTTTCTGTTATAAAAATAAATGAGATAAGTGTTGCGAAAATATCTTCTGTGTATCTTGTGACATATTTCAGAAGCCTTGAACCATCTAAAGCGACTAAAATAAGAGAAATAAGGAATATGAAGACACCAGTGATGAGGCGAATTGTAAGGAAATCTAAATTATAACTTTCACAAAATTTATATAAAGCAGCTTCAAAAACAAGGACAGGACCAGTAGCACTCATAACAATAAGTGGTTGACAACCAAAATATCCCCATAATATTCCACAAATACATTGTGCCATTAATGTTTCAGTGACACCCATCTGTCCATTAGTATATGAACCCATTAAACCACCAAAAGTGATAGCTGGAGCAAAACATGCAAAAAACATAAAAACAATTGAACTGAGGCATTGTAAATTTAAAGCATCTGTCATATCGGATGTGTAGTGACGGATTCTTGAAGTAAAATCTTCACGCAATCCTTTGAACATTGACCATCCTGATTCTCTTTTGTCATCATTATAATTATTGCGGTGAGGTATATTAATTGAGTGGTGAGCTGAAGCATGTATTTTTTGTATGTCATGATGATTTAAAACATTCATTATAGCACCTTAATTAATTAAAAGTATAGATATACAAGTAGTTTTTTTAGAAAATTACCTTTACGTTCAGCCATATCAATATCAGCACGTTTCTTTTTAATAAATCGCTTTATCTCATTATTCCATAACAATTTTTTATTGTCGACCTATAAAAAGCTTTATAACCTTATCTTAGATTAGTTAGAACTTACACCTCCAGGTGGGATTACAATTGATTCGTTTAAGAAGTAATCAGCAGCGTCAATAAAATCAGACTTACTATAAGAAGCGTATGCAACACGTCGAAATTGCTGAAATAAAAATTTTTTTACTATTTTTATAATTTTAAATATAAAATACTTTTTTAATGTCATTGAAAAATTAACATTCATAAATATCAATTATTTCTATGAATGTCAAAAATCAACAAAAAATTTTTTTGATTGAATTAGTCATTTCTCCTATGATAATAAGATATTTTATAAATAAATAGTTATTTAAAGTAAAGTTTAATTTGTAATTCCTAATTAGTTATCCTGGTATTTCGGAGATAAACATTTAAATTATAATTCAAAGTGACAAAATATAGAGATTGATTTTAAAGAGCATTAAAAATATGTAAAAATATAACTAATTAAATGTTATTTTAATTATTTTTTTAAAACAAATAAAAAAATTACCAATGATAAAATGAAAAACAATTAGACATAGATAGAGGAGGGTAAATGATGATCAATTATTAAAGATATTAATATAATTATAACTAATTAAAATAATTTCTTGGTAACGTATAGTCATATAAATATATTATTTATAAATTACATTTCAATGCATCACCTAAATAAATAAATTATAAGACTAAGAATAAAATCAATCTTTAAAAATCAACTTTTCCAAACGATGTATAGAAGGCAATGATCATGGCTGTTTATAGTGAAAAAAATAAACAATTACTAAAATTAGTATATATAAATATACCAATAAAAGCAAAAATTGTATGGTAAATATATATAAACAAAAATATTATTAAAATTATAAAGTATTAGTTAATAAAAAAATTATTATTATAACAATATAGTATAACTTTTAAAGAACAATTTCTATAGTACTATTAATATATATTTCAAATTTGGTAACCAGATAACATTAAAATTTAATGTTATATTTATTTTAATTTGATATAAAGATTAAAAAAAAGATAATTATCCACTAAAAAAAGGTTAAAGGTTAGTCAATCAAAAGTATTAATATTACAATAATTTTTATTATTATAACATAGTTAGTTAAAATAAAGTTGATTTGAGATATTTCTGTTTACAATTTTACTTATCAATATTATTATATTTTACATATGTATATTCCCTTATTCTGATATATCTTTTCATTAAACAAATATTATCTAAACAAATACCATTTAAAAAGGGTATTTTTTACACTAAAGCGGTATACAAATTCTTCTACTTTTACACAAATGTTAATCTTTTTAAAATACAATTGGAATATTTTAGTTTTGATAAAGTTGATTATGTGTTTATATTTTATCAAATTAAAATATAATAACAGGAATATGTTAAAAAACAAGTGATATGGAGATATTATTAAATTTTGTCTCCTATAATTATTATGTCTATATGAACATCATAACAAAAAAAATATTGTCAGATTAAAAGTTTTTAAAATGTGTGGTAGATAAAACTTACAGGATCTGCCATAAGTGTTGATAAAGCTCTACCTAATTCATGATAACTACCTTCTGGAAGAACAGGACCAAGAACAACAAATACAAAACGTAAAGGGAGATTAGATTCGGAGAAATCATCCATGTATATAGCTTTTTTTAAGCGAACCATAACCAATCTTGCTTTAGGCATATCGGGAACACAACCACACAAAACATTTGCCTTCTCGCAACCTTCAGGTAGATTCTTAAATAAATCATCATACCTATGATAAAACGAATTTTTCTTTTCCAGTAAATCAGAGGAACTTTTGTCAGAAAACATCTGGAAGACTGATTGGCGCCTTTTAGGTTTATCTACAACCTCTTGAACACCGTCCCGTGTCTCATTAATTTTTCTAAGATTTGGAAAACTACGATTTTCATTAAATTTGTTGGATTCATCGTTTTTAAACAACTTCACTGTCTCAGTACCACCATTAGTAGGTTTTAATGATGCTAGTGAATATTTTGCTTGGAAGGAGGCTGAACGTGTCTGTGATGTTGATCTATTTCTTGAGAAACTATTTGAAAAGTTAATTGAAAGTATTGAACTACCTTGAGTATTACTTCTCGATGGTTTTCTACCTACTGACTTGTGATTTAATGTTAAAATGTCTTTCATTTGCCTTATACCATCAGCTTGGTCACATTTAAGTAAACCTTCTGTAAATAGTGATTGAGCAATAATATTTGATAAGTCGTTAAAATTTCCTATATCAACATCAAAATGAAATTCTCCTTTACTCATAACTTTTCTTAATTGTATTAATGAATCAAAACTTAAAAAAGCGACATGTGGTTGACCCCAACGATTATTTATCTCCTCAGCATCTTCTTCATACTTTAACCAACGTGCTGTTCCTTTCCAAAACTTATTTTTCTCACCATCTTTAGGGTATTTTAAATCAAACAACTCAACAAGGACTTCTCTATCTTGTATTTCAGGATTAATATCATGGTAATAATGACTGTGATCGTGAACTGAATCAGGGGTATCCAATGAATTGATTGTTGATTTAGATCCAATTTCATCAATATCATTTTTAAAACTTTGTATTATACTTCTTCTACTATCTTTTTGATAATTTATATGTTCAGTATTAGATTCACAATCACTAATTAATACTCTCTCCTCATTAAAATTTCCATCGTCATCACCTTTTAAAAAAAATAAATAAACTTTAAATAAAAAACTAACCAGCACCTAACTTAAATTTAACATGTTGAATAGGATGTGAAGTAGATGATTTTCCTTTCAAGGCACTTTCGGGTTTTATTAATTTTACTTCGCTACTACTTTTAATATTTTTCTCACTTCCCTGAGAATGTTGAATTAGATTATCAGTGAAACTTTTCTTGTCCATAATGACGGAGGGGAAATATTAAATCTATAAATTCCAGAGACAATATAAACTGTTAGAAAACAAAAAAAAATATTTATATACATAAGTATATACAAAAGATATTTGTTTAATTATAATAAAAAATAAAAGAGATATTCTCACAATGTTTAAATTTATTAAAATTAAGATTTAATGTTTTTGTTAATACAGAAACAATTAATAATATTTTACTCTAATATATAAAATATTTATATGTTATTATATTGTAAAAATAAATGTCATTTACAAATTCTTTTATATTTATTATAAATAATATAGACAAAAAATGTTCAAATAATATTTATATATAAAATAAATGGCAAAGGAATGTTAAGAAAGGATATAATGATTCATCAAACTATTTTAACACCTCTAAAAACAAACATTTTATGTAATTTTGTATTAGTAAAAAAACGTAAAGTAAAATGATTTTATGATAATTTTTTTTTATTTTGAAACAAGGAAAATGTAAATAATCTTAAAAATAAAAACTAATCACAAAAACAATCTTTCTGAATTTAACTTTATATGTGGTAAAAAAATTCGAAATAAAGAGTAGGAATATAAATAATTTCGGAAAAACTTTTTTTTATATGATAGATAGGTTGAATATATAAAAATTTAAGAACTTTAAAAACATTTTGAGAATAAAATTAATAAGATCACATTGTTTAAATATATTTATTTTAAACTGTAATTTAAATAAAGTTAAAATGACATTGTTGTCAATGTGTGAGTATTACAATTGACATGTAACATTTATATATATTGTAATGGCATTTACTTAATTCTCATATTACAATAATAACAAAATTTTTTTTAATATTTTGATATTATAATAGATAAATAGACATATTATTTGGAATGTTAGCATTTTTTAAGTCAATTGATTCATGAATCATAATAAATATTTATAGATTTATTGTTTAAAAAAATACATAAAATTGTCTTTTTTGTTTTATTTGTGATAAAGTTACATAAAAGAAACAAGTAATGAAGGTGATTATATATGATATAGACATTGTAACAAATTTATAAAAATCATTTTTATAATCATAAAGGAAAAATCTAATGACAAATGAGAGATTACTAATCGACCTTAAAAGAATGTTCTTTACTCAATATCATTATAATAAAGCTTAACTTTCTACTTGAAGAACTTTTAATTTTTATGTATATTATCTCATTCACAAATAGTTTTAATGGTGTACCAATGATAACAAACTGATAAATTAACAATTTTATACTACAAAATGAACAGATGTCCAAGAAAAGTAGTTTTTGACAGAAGAATAGATTGGAATGTACAAGAGGTTATGTAAAATGAAAGGGGCATTATGTGTGTTAAAATATCATTTGATAGTGATTTTTGCAGGATAATATATTTCTAATAGTTAAAATTGCACTTTAAGGTAGTTAAAATTTCCATTAAAAACTTTTAAATATAGCTTATATAATTGTACAAACAATTAAATTTCAAAGATATCATATATTAACTATTATAAAGAGAGGTATAAACAAAATTAATTTTATTGTTCCTTAAACATTTCTCAAAAATTAGAAGTATCAAACAATTTTCAATAGTTATAGAGGAGTGAAAAGGCATACAATATGTATATTAGAAATTTATTATACTACTATATCTTACGATATTTAAATATAAGCAATATAAAAGTGCAAAAAGTGATGAACGATTTTTTTAAATGTCATCATTTATAAGATGGTATAAAATGTATTGTTCTTTGTTAATGAGATGTTGAAAAGATAAAATTATACTTGTACATTTATATTTTACAAAAAAAGGCAAAGGCTATTAGTAGAGGAATAAACACATCATTTTAAGAATTAAGAAACATTTTGATTATAATATGTGTATAATAATGGATATAATCAATTTTCTTGATTGCCTATCAAAAGGTGTTTTGTTAAGCTCTTATATACATATATATTAAAGTTTTATATAAATGAAGAATTAAAAGTAAAGGAGTAAAGATATACATTTTTGCTTGCTTATACATTTAATTTTATTATACATAGAAATATTATCATCATGTAAAAAAATAATAAACTTATGTATGGACAGGTATTTGAATTAACTAACATTAAATTGATTCAAGAAACTTCATGACGAAATTGCATGCACGAGCAGAAGCATTTGCAGATGTCTCCAGGACTTCTTCATGTGAAACGACTACTGATTTATCAGCATCAGTATTTGCAATATTGGTGATAAGTGAAAAAGCAAAACATTTGATTCCACATTGTCTTGCAACAGTAATTTCATGACATGTTGACATACCAAGTGCATCAGCTCCAACATTTTTATATAAAACTACTTCTGCTGGTGTCTCATATTGTGGTCCACTTGACATTACATATATACCTTCTGAGATGCGTAGACCAAGTTCATGACCAATTTTAAGAGCTGATTTTCTTAAATTATAATCATATGCATCATGGACTGAAACAAATCTCGCACCAAAACGTTGATCTTTCAATCCAACAAATGGTGAAAATCCACATAAACCAGGCATAAATATATGATCTTTAATAACCATTAAATCTCCGAAGTGAAATTTGTCACTTATACCACCAGCAGCATTTGATGCTATAAGAGTTTTGACACCAAGTAGATGTAATATTCGTATTGGTAATGTACAGAGTGCCATATCCATATCATGCTCATAGGGATGAAATCTTCCTTGAAGACAAGCAACGTACTTTTTACCAATGTATCCAAATATTAAGTTACCCTTATGTCCTGGAACATTAGGTGTTGGGAAACCGGGAATCTTGTAATATGGGATAATAATTTGATTGCTTATAATATCTCCTATACCACCTAGACCTGATCCACAGATAATGCCATGTGTTGGTATGGTATCTAAATTGGCTAACTTCTTAATATACGACGTTATCTCAGCAATGTCATCATAATTCTTAGGACTTAAATTAGTAGTTAAATAATTAATATAGGTATGTATTAAACTTACTCTACTTTTCTTCTAAAGAGTGGGTGATTTTTCCAAGCATCCTTTGAAATAGGTGAAATATCTTCCTCGTGCTTTAAAAGCTGTTCCCTGCAAAGTCCATTGTTATTTCTAACATCAGCCATTTTATTGTTGTTATGTAAGTTTGAAGTATTGTCTGAAGTAATAAAATATAGGTAAAACCAGATTAGTGAAATGTTAGGTTGAAATTGATATGCGTTAATTGTATCCTTATGTTTTGGTAGGACTACGTATCTTATTGGTATTTAAAATTCAAAAAAAATGAATTACTAAAGGTAGTAAGAAGTGAAAAATAATAGAAACGTTGTCTTATATATATTCTTTTTACAAAAAATTTAGATATTAATATTACCAAAATTAAAATTACTATAATATGTATATTTCTCTTTTTAAGTTTCTATGTAATTTTATATTACATTTTTTAAAATTACCATATAGATCGGATTATTTTTTATCAAGTTATTGTATAGTGTTACATGTTAATTACTTTTATAAGAACGGCTCAATCAAAAGTACCAAATAAATAAATTAATTAAAAATTTGTTTCTACAAAAATTAAAGAAAAATATTAGTAAAATTTAGTATATTTATATAAATACCTCTATTTTTATTTTTACAGAAAAAAAAACAAAAAATATCTTCTGATTTAAAAAAATGATAAAAATATACTTCTTTATACTAAATTTTAAAAAAAAATATTTATCACATGATAAGATTAAATAAATTTTTATTAATAAAACAGTAAACTTTTAAAAAAAAATCGAAATACTTAATGGTAAAGCCTAATGAAGCAAAAATGGTAGTGGTTAAAAAAATTACATTAATACCAACTGACAAATCACTAAATGGTTATATTTAAACTACATAAATAATTTATTCCTAATAAAAATTGAAGCATATAGTAATAAAGTAACAAATTTAGACTAAAAGTAAAAATATTTTCTTAACATATTTATATTATTTTTAAATATTAAGTTAATTTAGTGTGTAAAAAATTTTTCACATGTACGAAGGTCATATATTTTGATTATGATTTTGTGTTTAATTTAAAATTTTATTCGAGAATTGAAAATATTTATGTGGTTCATTTATATATACAAGTTTGGTATTGCTAAATTTATTCTAAAATAAAATGATAAGAAAATTAAGTTTAATGATAAGCACTGAGTATAAAATAAAAAGGTTAAAAAAATTAAATACTACAATTAAAGTAAAGCTTTTCATTTTCGTTCTGATAAAATATACTTTTTCATGACAATCCTGTATATTTGTATAATTATCATTTTAAATTTATCAATTACGCATGTCTTAATTTCACGTGGTAATTATCTTTTTATGTTATTTCCTTAAATAAATTGTTTGGGCTTTAATTTGATTGATATGTTTTGACTTATCTAATTAATTAAATTATGTTATTTTATTGTTATATGATATTTTTTTTTAATTAGAAAGTAATATTTGTCACTAATCTTTTATAGCATGATTCTAGAATAGTTCTTTTTATTATAAAATAATGATGTAAAATTAAGCGATTACAACATATGATCTTTGATCAACATTGTACAACTAATATTTTTATTACTTTTTAATAAATATTATATATCATAAGACTTTCAATATGATATATATTTATAATTATTAAGAAGATGATAAAAAATATATAATATGGTCTTAAAAATATAATTATTTTGAAAAACGTATTAAAAAAACTACTTTATTTATTTGATAAGAATGGTAGTTTATTTTATATTTCCTATAAAATTAAACTATTTATTATTATCTATCTTTCAGTTATTTAAAATTATAAAAAAAATCATTTTTATCAAAATAATCAGATTGCAAATAACTGTAAACTGTTTACTTCATTATCTGTTAATATAAAAATTTTTAGTTTATCAAATCGCAAAAAAAATTAACTTATGAGATAAAAATTGTAGTATTTTAAAAATTTTTATATTAAATTTATTTATATAATATGTCATATTTTACAGACATTTTTAAAATAATAAAAACTGATATAAGTTAATAAAAATTATATAACGTTAATATATAAATGATAAAGGGAGTAGTAAAATTATTTATGGAAAGAATGGATTATTACGCATTCCATACTCTGAAACAGGTGAATATCTTGTTGCGATAGGAAGTTGACCACCTCTAGAAATTCCACCTTGTAATGATGGTTGTACAATTCCTGTTAGTTGATTTAGTTGACTTGGATTTATAAATTGATTCGGTGTACCAGTGTAGGTTGGAACTCCCATTTGATTTATTCCCCCACCACTTTGCGTACCACTACATGAACAATCTAAACCTTCAGCTAACGACAACGTATTAGCAAAAGTTTCAAATGGTGTTGATCCTTGTTGTGTTTTTCTTACTGTCTCCTGTAAACGTTTAATTTGTTCCTGTAACTGTTGAATTTGTTGTTGCGCTTGAGCATTAGCATCTATTGGAGCAGGTGAATTTACTGCTGAATTAACTTTTGCAACACATTTACAATTAAAATCGAAATTAATTACTATAATTTATAATAAAAAATAAATAAACAGTATGATTTGTTTTCAAAATATACTTACAAGAAGGATTTTGCATTGTCATTGTAGACATCATGCCTTGATTCGGAAACTACAAAAAAATGATTTATTAAAATGAACAATAGTTGGTCTTTTATTTGTGTTTTAAAAAAATAAGTAAAATAAACTTACACTATTTAATTGTTGCTGATAATAAAATCCATCTCTTTGTTCCTCTATTTGTGGTGTATTTTCAGGACTTTCATTCATCTCATTGGGTCTCTAATTAGGATAAATTAAAAAGTTGAAATTCTGAGGTTGTTTTTAACTTACAGATAAAATAATATTTGTTGGTAATAGTAGTGTTACAAAGATAAGTAAAGAAATTTTTTTTTCAAACATCATTTCTTTTATATTAAAAAAAAATTTCTTGCAGCAGTTGTTAAATAATTTTTATAAAAGTAAAAAAAAAGTCAACTTAGATAAAGTAAAATTTATAATAATCAAGAAATTTAAAAGTATCCATTTTATATATCCATAAATCTCAAAATAATTCGACCTTTTTTAGAGCTTATAAGCTTTAGAGATTAAAAAATGTCGGTTAATCCATGAAAAAAAGTTATCGGTAGTGAAAATGTCTAATGTAGAGATTTGACACGCTTCAAACAATGTAAAAACTTATTAATGACTAGAAAAAATTATGAATGGTGGATTTAGGTAAAATGAAAACAGGAATTTATTTTAACTGGCATATCATATATAAAAATTTTGTAACTAATATCGTGTTAAAAAAATCACTTTTTTTCATTTACATTCACATGATTCATAAAAATTAATGTTGCACTAAATTATCAAAATCATTAATAATTATTCATTTGATATATAATGATTGTTTACAATAATTTATAAAAATTCATTAAATCACAATCATTTTTAAAATTCTTTAAACAAAAAAGTATGCACTAATGTATTTATTTAACGCAACATTCCATTACCGTACATTAAAAAAATAACTTTTAAAATCACCAAACTTTATCAAAAAACAATAGGAAATTTTATGATAAAAAATTTTTGTACGTCAAAATTAATTTTAATTTTATGACTAATTAATCTATTATCAATAATTTAAAGGAACAAAAAACAATATATCATTAAATATTTATTATTTACATAAAATATTGTTTATACAAAAATAATAAATATTGTCGTCTAAAATTATTTCATATGATTTGGCAAAATATTTAGTAGTTTGTAAGGTTTAAATTTATTCTTTTTAAAGGTTGGAAAAAAATTTTAAATGTAAATTTTTTTCATTACTTTTAATTTCGGTTGATTTAAATTCTTATCTTCCTTGAAATTATGATCTTTGTTATATGGTTATATTTATGGGCATCTATCAAAAATGACGTTGAAGAATCAAATAAAGAAATCAGAGAATAAAATTTTAGGAATTGCTGTAAAATTATCTTGAAACATGATTTAACTTCATTTTATTACTTTTCAATGACGTTTTAGGATATAACATAAAGAAGGAATGAGAGAGATATATTTTTAGGTACAAATTAGGTATGATAAATTATTATATATATTCAAATATATGTAATTATAAAGTATTACGTGCTACTTTTATTATTTATTATTACTATATATATTATATAAATTTATCTTCATAAAATTATACACTAATATAAAAAGTTTATAATATTACCTTTTTATCAAACTTTGTACTTTATATATTATTATATAATAGTAAATTTTTACATAATTATAAAAAAATTAATAAAAAGTTTATATAACTAATTGATTTTATTCTCCTTATAACCATGTGATTTTGAGAACTCATAAGTTCAAAAAAAATATTTAAAAATTACGTAGTTAATAAAAAAATTTTTTATTATCGAGTAATATAATGATACTAAATGGTATGATTGAAGTTGATAAAAGACAGAAAAGAAAAATTTTGTGCAATTACAACAGGTTAAGATCAAGGCTGGTAAAAATGTATACAGCGCAGCATATACCATATTAAAAGTAAAGATTGATATTTTTCATTGTCTCTTACAAACCACAAAATTTATATACATTTTGTATTAATTAATGCATGATTTTAAACATTTTTATGCACACCCAAAGGCGCAATAAAAATATAAACTAGCTGGTGATATGACTTTGTTACAATAAAAATTTTTATAATTTTTGAAAATACCAGCAAGTAGTTTATACATATTTATTTTTTCTATCAAAAAGTTTTTGTTATAATATATATTTCAAAGATTATAATATTTTTTTCCTCCCCTTGTCCTTTTTATAAAACAATATATAAAGAAATTTTTAGTCATTCTCTTATCATTAAGCAAATCTTTATATAAAGTTTTTGTATGTTGGTAATGTATTAAATATCAACATTTATGCAAATGATTATTTGACAAAAATTTTTATTTTTTCTCATCCATTCAGATATGTTTTAATTTGTTAGCCTTTTTCGTACCCAAAAAAAATATTAAAATAATGTAAAATAACAATTTAAGGCATATATTAACAATCAAAAGTGAATGTATGTTGTGCTATTAGTATAATTTAAGAAAAAGATAACTAAAATTTCTTCTTTTCCATATCAGTCTTCTGTTGAAATTCTATGAAGATTGCGCGTTCTTATTAACTGCAACTATTTAAAATTCGTTTATTTATTATACTTGTTCAAAGATAAATATTCTTATAAGATTGCGATAAAGATGTTGCCAAACTAATGAAAAATCATCGTATATACTTTTCAATCATAATATATTTGATAAAATTTTAGCGTGGTCATATGAAATAATTTTATTTTATATATATATTATCACTACCAAAAGTTATGTTTAAAATTGAATGTATCTTACATAATAATACTATTTATTTAACCAATACGCTATTTTTTTGTTTTCCATAAATCAAACATTTTTTCTATGTTTCATCTTCGTATATAATGTAAGAAACATTAATTACCTTTTTTTATTTATTTTAATCGCTTTTTTTACTTTTTAACATAATATTAAATATTTCTAATTATTTTAAATAATTTTGACAAATATTTTAATTATAATAAAAGTTTTATTTACTTAATGGTGTTTAAGTTTTTAATGTTGTTGTTTTATTATATATTTATTTGTATATTAAAAAATTTTAGAAACAAAGCACTAATTTAAGTGACGGCTTCCATAGCCTGATCAAATTTTTTTGTGGTACACTGACTGTTCTCGTACAGCATAGTGAAGAAAATTATTGAGAAATAAAGATATGAGGTCAGTGACTTTGATTTTCATCCATTTAACACAATTTATAATATTAAAATTTATCCTCTCTTTAGTGAAATGGAAATTGGAACTCAAATGATTGTTGACGATGATATTGCTATGGAAGCAAATGTTGTTGTTGATTCTGCACTTTTAACCTCAGATATTGATAGTGCAATTGCTGAAGATACAGCTACTGCTAACGAGACTGTTCAAAACCCATCTCTTGCTGTTGAAAATTCTCCCGAAAATTCCTCAGGAAATCGTGCCCGAATTTCAAAAATTTCTTCTCGCAAAAATTCTGGAAAAAAATCGGGTAACGGTAGAATATTATTTTGCCGTAAATGTGAAGGACATAACAAACAAGTAACATTAAGAGGACATGCTAGCTATTGTCCTTACAACAAATGTACGTGTAAGACGGTAAGTTATCACTTTAATGCAATTGTTTTTTTAAAGTTTTATTTTAATTAGAATTTTGAATTAAATAAATAAACACTCATACACATATATAATTTAAAAAATGTTTATAATTTTTTAAATAACAGTAAAATTGTTTTTAGTGCGCACATGTTATGTCAATGCGTGCTAACGCTATTATTCGCCGTTATCGTGCTCGTGCTCATGAAACTGGACTTGTTCTTAAGCCTGTTCAATTTAAAAATGGTAATACACGTCTTCGTGTATTTCCAAGATTTATTAGTGGTATGGTAGAATTTTTTTTATTTATTATATATTTATTTTTATTTAGATGCTGATTGTCTTCCCATTCCAACAGAAAGATCAATGAATGATTCACAAATTAGATTTCAAGAAGCAGTTGGTGGAAGTAATGATACACAACCAAAATATGTACTCTTGTCAGATAATCCTGAAACAAGAAATGCTGATCAAATAAATCTTATTCAAACAAATAATCCTCAAAGAAAACATGTAATGCAAATTGTTAGTGCTTTGAAAAAAGATTGTCCAAAAGTAATTTTTAATATTTCATCTATCATAATAAATTTTGTTTCATTATTGTTGTGCAATTTTAGGGAAATAGTCGTCCGAGTTCTAAAAAATCAAGTACCCCATCACCAAAAAATAGTACTGCAAGTCGTTGTTCCTCTGATGATAGTTTTATTGTTGTTGAGGGAATTGATATGGTACCAAAAGGAAAACGTGGTAATTACAAGACAAGAAAAGGTACCCCAAAAGATATTAAAGATAGAGATGGTGATTTAAGAGATGATAAAAATGATAATGTTTTTGATATGGATTCATCAGTTAGTGATGATGAGTTTATAGATACCACAATACCAAAAATGGAAGATTCTTTGATTAAAGAGAGTATTGGACACCAACAACCACCACCACCTGATCCACAAAATACAGTTTCTGTAGTTGAGAAGGCAAATGGACCATTTATTCAGGAGAATGTTACATCACAAAAAAATTTAGCAACTGACTATAACAAAAATGTCAATTTATCAATTGTATCAATCCAACAATCTGATATTGGTAATGGAAATTTATCATCAAATAATGATTGCAATCGTTATCAAAATAATGGAAATAATAATCAAAATAACTCATCTGTTAATGACTACAATTATTTATTGAACATGATATCTAATCAAGGAAATAATAGTTATCAATGCCAACAAACGTCAAATAATATTGATTTTACTTTACAACAACAACTTTTAACCATTCTTCAAAATAATGGACTTATACAAAATCAAACAAATAACTCATACACACATGTACAATCAAATGAGAATACCCTTCAACAAAATCACCAATTACCTATGAGTGTTTTTTCAAGACAGGTAACTACAAACAATAACAACAACAACTCATCAAACACCCGCCGTCCATCAGAAGGTACAGAGAACCAAAGAAATGTTATTTGTCAAGTTTCTATGATTAATCAACAACCTTCCGTTCAAGTTGATTTCCCACATGATTATGATCAACAAAATCAACAAATAATGCCATCAAATTCACTTCTTGTTTCTGCTTTATCCTCAAATAATAACAACTACCAACTACCATTAAATAATTCACTTCTTCAATCTAATAATAATTATAATACCATTGGAAGTGTTTCGTCAACTGAAGATATCATACGCTCATACCTTCTTCAGCAACAAGTAACTATACCACCACCATCATTCAAAGTATGTAAGACACTTTGCCTTACTAGTGAAGGTCAAGCATTATTTGAACAGCCAAAATTTAGAAAATTTCTTTGCATGGTTTCTGAACTTGAAAAATCAATGATATAATAACAAAATTGGTAAGAGACAGTCATTATATTTGATTGGAAGATAATAAAAAAATGCTAGATGGTTTATGATGAATAGCATATTATTAATATATTATATTATTTTTTTTGTATACATTTTTGTGACAAAAAAAATTGATAAAGAAGAAATATTTGAAATTATTAAAATATTTTCAATCTTATTTTTTTTATTCATTCTATAACATCTATAAACTCAATCTGAAATTATAATTTTTTTATTATATAATTTATTGAATAGAGTATAATAAAGAAAATTCATCAATAGCTTTATCATTCTTCATATTTGTTGAAATATATTTTACGGGTATAGATGCTCCAGTATCATTTTTCTGAAAATCCCACATCAAAGAACCAATTTTTTCATAGTATGTACCATCAACATTATAAATAAATAATTTTAATCTAAATCCATCATACGAGTCAGGGTATTTTGTCATTTGTGGGTTATACCAAGAATTGTACCATTTTTGAGTGGTAAACGTTATTTTATTACCATTAAAAATACCTAAATCTTGAAAATTGCCTTGCGAACAGTGCTCTGTATCATTTGAGGAGATTGTTAATTTTTCAATACATATTTTCGGTTGTGGATTACATTCTATACCAACATTAGCAAAACTACTACAGTTTCTTCCATCCTCCAAAAATCCAGAGACATTTAATGTTACTAACGATATTGTTATATTATATAATGATGCTATAAGTGTTGGAACACAAATCAACTAAAAATATTTACAATTTAATCACTTCGTTTATAAT
The DNA here is from genome assembly GCA_005656395.1 of Strongyloides papillosus. Classification (NCBI taxonomy): domain Eukaryota; kingdom Metazoa; phylum Nematoda; class Chromadorea; order Rhabditida; family Strongyloididae; genus Strongyloides; species Strongyloides papillosus. Next base: position 1,129,589 of record SRSI01000044.1, read on the forward strand.
CTTTAGACACTTACTGATAATAAAATTAAAAAATTCTTCATATACATCTAAAAAGTAAAAATTATAATTATAGAAATAAATTAGGGTAATAATTAAGATATTTTAACAGATGGTTACTGGAAAAATTTACTTCACAATATTAGAATAATTTTATTTTATATATTAATTTGGTATTTTTATGAAGTACAGAAGTCTTTAGTTCCAGTAGGTGGAGTGTCACTTCTGTATAAAGCCATTCTAACTTTATCATATGAAATACCATCAAATGCATATGTCCCTGCTTGTTGTTGATTTGTTGACATCTCTATACCTGGAGATGAAGCTTTTATTGAATCTTCTTTAGTTAAATCAACTGTTGAACAACTTCCATTATTATTTGGTATATATTTTCCATTAAGATTATTACCACATGAACCATACCACCAACCTCCTGTGCCCCATATTATTGATGAATTTTTAGGATCTACTAAAATATCACAATAATTAATAGGAAAACCATGAGCATCATTATTATAAGCATCTGGGGTACTAAATGTTGCATTAATGTCAAATATTCCTGATGGACCATATCCTAAACCAATACCTTGATCTAATGGTGTAGCAGTCAATAAATAATATGTACTTGAATCACCAATTACAAAATTATTGTAATACAAGGTTTTTATTGATTGGTTTCCACAACATAAATCAATCCTCATATCATAATGATATTGTCCATTATTTGTAATTTTATTCATATTTTTTAATCCAATCCAAAAATTACCATTTTTTTCTATTGTACCAATTAAACCTTCATACTCAGTATAATTTTTATTGAAATCAGTACTACTACTAGTCGGTCCTCTAGCTTGTATAACAGTGTAAGACGAATTATTATTGCCAGGATCACAGTATACATCAAATGAAGAAGTAGTATAATTTAATGTTAATTTCCCCTCTGTAGTTGGCGAATCATTGCAATCTAAAATACCACTTATTTTTGGTTTTTGTGTTGTTGTAACTAAAACAGGACCACTAACAATCCATGAAACTTTAGTTAAGGTAGGATCTAATAGACTATCATTTCTTTTATGAGTAAATGGTGCGAAATCGCTAATATCTGTAGGACCAGCAAATTGATGTGTAAATGAGTCAATCAATTGAACATCATTACCATTAATGTTATAAGCTTCTACTGATAATGAGAAACCCTTAATAAATCAAACATAAATAAATAAATATTATTATATGTAACATACAGCAAAAGCATCGTCATTACTTGTAATAAATAGCGGATTTATCCAATCTTTATATTTTCCCAAACCAAATTGAATAGAATTAGAATTGTTTGAAACTTGCCCTAAGTCTATCCATTGATTTGATGGATTTCCTCCTTCACTTTGGCAATTTGCTACTCCACTTTTATCAGAGAGTAATGAGATACAAACTTTTAATTGAATATTACATTTCAGTCCAGTAAACCAAAATGGACTACAATGAGAACCATTATTAAGGTATCCCATTCCAACATCATATTCTTGTAACAGTAAAGATAAAGAGTAGTTACCTAATATAATATGTAATAATGAACCTATTACGACCAACCCAAATAAAAATTGTCTCATAATTTAATCTAAATTAAATGGTACAAAAAATTTAAGTAGATTATTAAAGTAATTGAGTAAAATATAAAATAAATTTATAAAAATTAATATAATATTTAAAATTAAGGAGTATAGGAAAGGAGTTGGGGTGAAGTAAATTTTATCTACATATATATTGTATTAAAATGTTAATAAGATACAAAAATAAAAATATTGCTTATAATTTTTTATTTTACTACATTAAAAGATACTTTTATATTTCATTTTTACCCTTTTTATTATAATATTTTATTGGTAAGATTTATTTAGATAACAAATTTATGATCAAACTTTATCTCCATACATATTCTTTTTTATGACTAATTTTATCGAGTAAATGTATATTTATATTTAAATATATTTACCGAAGATTAGTTGAAGAAGAATGTGATGTAAGATAACTGATAATTTTTATTAGAAAACAGTTTTATTAATTTTTCTGATAATTTTTCATTTCTATTAATAGGACGTCATTAATTGTAACTTATCAATCATCCACCTTACTGTAACTGAACTTTGTAATACTGGCGAATTTATTTTTCATTGAAAAATTTACATCTTTTTTCTTCAATGTATCTACTTTATTTTTTCACTCCATTTATCTTATCTACTTCATAACTAAGGAAAAAAAATCTAAATCCAAAATATCTTTTTTTATTATTATATCTTTTAAATGTTAAAAAAAAGATAATGCAATATAAACTTTCAATTTAAATAACCTTTATTTTATAAAAGCATCCTAAAAAATAATTTATGAAGGGAGTAAAAAAAGAAATGAGAAAAAGGAGACAGCAGGAGTTAAGTGCATGTAAGATTAGTAGATAAGAAAATTGCATTTTTTGTTCCTTATATTATATTTAAAATTGTAATTAACTCACTTTAAAAAAGTTATAATGTTTTTGTAAAGTTTAATTGGCATTCACTATTAATTTATTAGTAATATGGTGATAAAAAAAATTTTTATCATAAAAATTAATAACAAATTTTGTGTAATTCTTAATTTTAATAAATATATATACTCACTTTTAAAGGTCATTTAATATTAAAATTAAAAACATTTTCTTTTTCTTAATATATGACATTATATTTCTTAAAGGTTTCATTCATTGTAACTATAAAATCTTATGATTTTTATACAATTCAATTTTTTTATCAAAAAAATCCCTTGTGTCATTGTTATAAGGAAAGTTATGTGAAGTTTAACATTATAATACTTATATATGTATATGTTCTGAGGATATGTTTTCAGTATCATTTTTCTTAAAAAAAAAATTTTATACTCCGTTTCTAAAATAAAATACTTGACAAGTTTTATATAAAAAAATATGCCTTTTATTATGATTAGAGGAATATCTTTTTTTTGTAAAGGATAATGTTGTACATGATAACCTTTTTTATAATTTATTTTTACTTAGAAATCTTTTTTTATTTTTCCATTTTATTTACTTTAAAAAAATCCGTTTTATAATAGAAAAAAATGCGTAATTTCTTTAATTTGATTTAGACCACTGCGATTGAAAGAAACAATAGCTATTATAATAAAATTTTATTAAAGCTTAACTACAACCATTAATGGTAACGGTTGAAAAGGAAAAAAATTATAAGTCAATGAGAGAGAATTGAAAATACAAATTTTAGTACCTTTCTATTTTTTAAGATACATTTTAATCTAAAAAAGGAGTAAATGATTGTTTTTTTCTAATATTCTTTATTATTGTCAATTAAATATGGTTTAAATAATATTATTTCTACAACATCTATAATAAAAAATAAAATTTTTTTGGTCCTTGATATGAAAGTGTTGAAAAAATGTTTAATATTAGTGAAATGGATATTGTGAATCAATTGAAATCTATTGTGTTGAAAGATGAATTTCCATGTTTTGTTGATATTATATTATTTTTATGTCTTGAATTACTTGGGATTTTTGCTATCTTTGGAAATGCTCTATTAGTATTAGTACTATTGAGAAATAAATATTTAACAAAACCAAGGTATAATAACAATATAATTTATATTTTTTTATAAAAGTGTTATTTTATAGTTTTGTACTAATGTTCTCATTGGCTGTAGCTGACGTAATACATGGACTGGTAACAACATTACATTTCTATCCACCAATTTTATTAAAAAAAACAATATTTCCATGGATTGCTGTTAGAATTTGGAATATCTTAGACTGGACGGCATGGGGTATCACATTAACGTAAGTTTCTTTTTGTAAATTAATTCTATTTAGACAATTATTTAGACATATGGCAGCAATGTGTCTTGATAGACTTACTGCAATAATGCTCTATGCACGGTACAATCAAATCATTACACTTCAAAGGATCTCTCGTTTTACAATAGTTTGCTGGACAATTTTTCTCCTAATAAATATCCTGTTTTTTATATTTAACTTTTGCTGCATGATAACACCAATTAAAGCTCATAGTTATTATAGTTTCAGTTATAAAAATGATGGTAAGATACATATATCTTTAAAATAAAGATATAGCAGAATTTTTTTCAACTATTCATTTTTTCGTTTAATTTTAGATAGTACTGAATATACCTATAAAGATGTAAACATATTTGTTTATCTATATACCCCTTTAGAAATAAGTGCATTTTGCATATTAGCTATATCGAATCCCATTACTCTAGTTCAACTTTACAGGCAACATAAACGAAAAGTAGCCTTAAGGATGTAAGTTTTTAAATAATAAAAAAAATTTTTTAATGAAAAAAGACAAATAAATTTTGACATATTATTTTTTTTGATAAAATCTTTAAAATTGATGTGTTTATAAAACAATAAATTATTTTTATTTAATATTTACATAAACATTTTTTAGAAATTTTCAAGCTAGTGCTATGTTACTTGAAATGTCAGTTAGAATGGGTTCTAAACATATAAGTAATGAATTGAAAGATATAGCAGGAAGAAAGTCAAGTAGACAACAACAGCGAATTCTATTTCAGGTATCTTACTTAAAAAATATAAAAAATAACAAACATTTCTAAATCCTTTATCATTTACATCTACTTTTCTTTCTTATTTTTTTTTACAGATTTCCGTCGTTGCTGTAATTTTTTTCTCCTACATGACAGCATATTATTTATACATTCATGTTATTACACAAAATAGCAAATGGTTAAGTGTTTTCCATTCCTTTTTTTATTCCACTACTCATATGATAAATCCAATTATCCATTTTTCATTTAACAAAGAAATGAGATCTCATCTTAGAAAATTGTTAATTGAATTTAGATTTATTAGATTTCTTCAAATTATCTTAAATAGTAGTACTTCTTTATCCTCCTTTCAAAATTCAACTTCAACAAAATATGACAAAAAAACGTAAGAAGATAAAAATATTTAAAAAATCTTAACTAATCTGATTATTAAATTTTATATCTTTAGTAGTTCTTTTAATCAAATTGATAAGAATACTTGTGATATTATTAGTTATAATGATGATACAAAAATACTAAATGATACATTCAAAAAAGAAAGACTTTTTAAAACAGAATCATCAAAATCAACAAAAATATCATTCTTAAATTCTGAGAAAACATCTATGACATCAGATGGCATGACAAAAATTCCAGGAATTATAAAAATAACGCAAATTCAAGAAGGTTTTGAGAGTAAGGATGAGAATAAGTATGTTCTTAGAAAGATAACTGCAAATGACAAAAAAAGTCATAAATTAGAAAATTATAGGTAATATTTATTGTTTAATATTTCTATTTAAGCATTACTGTAATTTTTTTTTTTAAGATTAAATGAAACAGATTTATCTTTAGTAGATACGTTGGTATTAAAAGTGTCTCAAAAACATTCAATAAATGAAGGTTTTGTTGAAGATGAGGAGAGGAATAATTTAAAAAGATCTATAACATTATCAAATGATTACAATGAGTATCAAAAAAACAATTATGATTTTGATGTTGTAAATTATGATGAAATTAATAGTCAAAATTGTCACTTTATTCCTAAATCATCAACATATACTTCCTTAACAACCCGCAAACGGTAATATGTTTGTTTAATTAATTATATTTATTATTTAAATTTTGATATATCTAAAGAATCACATTAAAAGATAATTTTTAGGAATGAAGATTATTTTTCATATAATTTAATGAATGATAAACAGCACAAAAAATTTACTATTGATAACGTGGTAAATAAACTTAAGATAAAAGAAAGAGATGATATTGGAGAACATTTTATGGAAGAAAAAAATAAAAATAATCCCCGTGATGGAGATAAAAATAGTTTTTTCTCTTTTTTACCACAAAAATCTAATATTAATGGTAGTCAAAGTTTTATTAAAAATGATGATGAAATAACAATTCTTGAACAAATCGATGAATTTGAAGTTTGTCTTTAACTTTTCTTTACCTATTAATTAATTATAAATGGTAACAAAAAAATCTTTATCTTTTTTAAATATTCATAATAATAAAATATCTACAAATATTTAGCATTATATGATTGCAATAAATTAAAGTGTCATTGTAAGAGTTTATTGTCAATAAAAGGTAAGCAAGCAAGAATTGATTTTTTTAATGACATTGGGAACTTGGGTAAACTAGTAACACTTAAATTATCATATATCGAAATATTATCATCATGTACAATTTTATTTTCTATTTGATTGTTGTTACTCCCATTCTTCCCCCTATCATCCTCCCAATCAAATTTTTTTCCCAATATACAGTGCGGTATTCGTTGGCGGATGATAAGGAAACGAAGCCACTCCTGCGTCTCAAGGATATTTGAAATACCATACATTTCTACTGTAAACCAACGTCCTCTCACTGATAGTGAATTTTTCTTCTCATCAGCCTCTACGTAACATATTGAAACTAGTGGTATAGTTGTTTTGAATGGTGGTACAAAACCTTCTAAATGTAAATTTGAATATTGAATTTTTACTGTTCCTTTGTAAACAACACGTGGAATTAGTTTTTTCCGTATCCTCCAATAAACTACCTAGATGAATTTTAAAAATAAAAAAGAATAACTAATGAGTTACCTTGCACCTCCATACAGCATTTGTACCAGATTCATCACCAACAAAGTCGGGTGATTCTCTAGGTCGTTTTAATAATTGAATATAGTCAGAATTAGAAAATTGTGAATGATTCATCTTCATGAACTATCTTACGTTTATTTTTTTAAAAACTTTAATTTATTTTTCCTACTAATATGTAGGATAATTTTTCATTATAAATGATATGGAAAATTAATTGTTAAATAAAAATAATAAAAAAAATTATATCAATGAAAAATGGTAATTGATATATTTAAATATTTTAACAAATAAAATGAAGCTAATGTTTTATTTATTTTTAGTTCTTACAGGTGCAAGAATTAAAATAGAATGATACAAATGTAATAAAGTAAGCTGATATTATCATCAATTGTGATTTGTTAAGGTACTTTTACAATAAGTAAATAAAATATATGATAATAAAGAAAATGTGATGAGAAGATTTAGAGTAGTTATTATTACTTTATTCGAAGATCCTCTAAATAAAACTGGACTTTTGCTTTGAAGTGAAGCGAACATATTTTAGATAATGTTTATAAAAGTGAAAAGTTTTTTGAAAATAAATAATAAGTTAAATGATTGAATTTCATGTTTTAATTTTTTTTTATGTTTTATTATTAAGTATTATTGTTAATGAAAGATAAGAGAATTGTATTTTAATAAAACTTTGCATTTTATTTCAATTTTCATCATCGTTAGTTTTATTATTTATATGTTAAAACAATAACCTTTTTAATCATCAGTTACTAAAAAAATTGTTTTTAAAATGATTAATTGGAAGGAAATCTTAAAGATAAATAAAAAAATCAAAACAAAATAACTATTAGCTTATTCCTTAACAATAGTATATACATAACATTTACGAGGCGAAATTTTATGATTCTTAACGAAATATTTATTTTATATATTATAAGGTTATTCTAATAAATTCATTATATAATCACCAAAATTTTGGCAGAAAAATGTAATGAAAGTACAAATATTATGATTAGGCTAACAAGATGATATGTACAATTAAAAATACCAATTGTTCATCAAAAATATTTTCTATAACCGGATCTTAGTAATTGTTTAAAACTCCAAATCATGTTTTAACACTTAAAAATTTTTGCAATTGAATTAATATTTAGTATTAAATTTGAATTAGAAGTAACACAATGGAAAAAATAATATAAATAAATTAGGCGAATCACCACGTTTTTGTTATGATTAATTTGTTTACAATATTATGGTTATATAAGGTGATATATTTTTCAAAAAAGTTTAGTTTCAATTTAATATTTTAATATGTTTGTTATACATATTTTTGTATTTTTAATCTTCTATGTTAATTCAACTTTTAGTATTGGTGGAATAAATGAATTAAAATCACTTACAGGAAATCGTCCTTATATGGGCTATGGAAATCCAACATATGAGGAAAGGTTAAGAAATTCACAATATTATGTTCCTGGAAATAATTTATATGGTAATAATGAGCAATATAGAACGGAAATGGCACAAGATTACACTCAAAATTACTACACATCTGGAATGTTTCCATACTCTGAAATGACAAATGATCCAAGGCTCATGAATATAAATCAATATAATAGAATTCCACAATATCCCAGTTACAATCTTATAAACAACCCATATGGAAATCGTTTTTCTAGAAATTTTGGTTTTTAAATCAATAATATAAAATTACTGATTGATTGTAATTTTACCTAGTCATTTATAAATTTAAAATTTTCATTTTAATAATTTAATTATAAAATGTAAAAGAAATAAAAACATTTTAATTAATTTCTTATAAGAGGAAAATATAAATATTTTTCAATAGTATTTATTGAAATAAAAAAATTATTCTTGATGTATTTTGAGACTATTATTTATTGAATAACAAAAAAATAGTAATATTATTTATTCAAATTCCTTTCTTTTCACCATCATAATGATTTTGTTGTGTTAATGAAGTTGAAGAATTTTTAACTAATAAATTTTTTAATTCTTTTGAAGCTAATTTTTCTTGTTTATTTTTTAATTTTGTTGATGACCATGTTGAATGAAGATCTTTAAAATGTCTTGTAAAAACAAAGTATACCTAAAGATGATATGTTTTATATAAAAGTTATTTATTTATTACCATTGGATTTGCACATGAATTTACATTAAATAAAAAGTTAGCAGTGTCTTTCATAAAAATAAACCATGAGACAGTTTGATATTTTGAAAAATCAAAAAGTCTAACAATTAAACCACCAGTATGGCAGATAAAAAACATAATGACAATAGCAATTAGGAGCATTGCTGATCTCCTTTCCTGAGCTAGACGACGTTTATGGCCAACAGATTCAATTTGCCTCTCCCTCATACTTTTTAATATTTTTCCATGCAATACTAATATAAGTAGACAAGGAATAAGATATACACATACTGGATATACAATTATTTCCCACTAAAAAAGATTTTTTTATAAAAAATGTCATAAAAAATATACGTATAACATACAATTATTCTATAATTAACATCATATATAAATTTTTTATACTCATATGCCAAAAACCATTTTCTGTTTGGATCATAATTTTGTTGTTTATAAAGAATATCCTCAGTTGTTTGAAGATCAATCCATTTCCATTCATATTCTAACCATTTACGAAAGTTAAATAAAAATGCAACTATTGTAATACATATTAAAATTTTCCAATTTGAATTCTTATCTGTTAATGATGATAAGGGATTTGATATTACACGATACCTTTTTATACATATATAGCACATTGTCCATATTGACGAGCAATTAGCTGTTAATAAGACAGGACCAAATAAACCTGTGGATATGAATGAAATTTGTCCTAGACGACTTGAAAACTCACTCCCTAAAGTTATATTTAGTACATAAATATTTATAGTAAAAATTGTATACATTTTATTATTTGATAATATAATATTTATTTTATCTATTAACAAATTTAGTAGTAGAAATAAAATTAAATATGGGTACTACTTCTAGTAAAAATGCATAATTATGATTTTTGAAGTTTAATTGCTGTATCCTAGTGTTATTTATAAAATTATTTTTCCTATTTAAATTTTAAAAATTAGAAGAAAAAAAATATTAGTAGAAGGGTAGTTAGTGTTAAAAAATTTCCCGTACACATAAAATTTTTTTTCATATATTTTTTCATGGTTTATATAAGACGATAAACAAATTTATTTTTTATATTATACGTCAAAGATTGGTTTTTCTAATTTTATATAAGTAATTGAAATTTAAAAAATATTTAAACTTTTTAAAACGTCATAGTAATTTTTAATGTAGACTTACCTGAAAATTGATGTAAAGCTGGAATATATAAGACAAAAAGTGAAAAAAATAATTGAAGACTATCACATATTGATAATGATATTAATGCTGGGACAATTGGATGTTTCCGATGGAGGATAAATACTGCTAAACATGCTATATTTAATAATAATCCAAGAATACAAACTAATGGTAGTAGGTATAATGTTAATAAACATCCACTGTAATTCCATCCATCAGTAATGTTATTACATAAATTCATTCTTGATATATACTTTTGATTTTATCATCTATAATGAAATATAAGTTTTCATAAAAAACAAAGTATTAGACTTTTATTAATAATTTATGATAATCATATAATTTTACCTGAAAATACTTTCCTTTATGTTAACTTTGAAAAAAATAAAATCATTATATGACTACACCTCTCTAAAAATATAGCAATTAATTCTTTTTTAATATTAGGAATTTTAAGAAAGTTTAAAGTTAACTAAAAAGGAATTTAAAAAAGAATATTTTTAAACAAAATAAAACATTGAATTTTTTTCTTTTATTTTGTAATTAGACCATATGTAAATAAGTATAAAAATAATAAAGTATTTTGAATAGAATATAAGTCATTTTTTGGTTTATTTAAGCAATATTTAAAAAGCACTAAAAACAAATATTTTATCTATTGAAAGTTATTTAGAATAGTCCTTATCTATAATAATTTTCCTGATCATTAATTTTTTTCATAAAACTTATTGCTTCACTAAAATCTTTTTCAGAGTTCAAAAAAAAGTGTAATCGAGATAAAAAGGTCATATATTCAAATATGTCCTAAGTACCTTTTATATCTTAATATTTAATCAAAAAAAGTATTAAAAAAATCTTATTATCATAAAAAAATAAAAACCAAAAATAGTTTTACGATTATTTATAATAAATATTATGTTCATAACTTTTCCCATTAAACAGTATTAATTTCTTTTTTCAAAATGTTTAAATTCATAAATAACACTGGGAAGGGGGAGATAAAAAATTCATTATTTTAAAAATATCAATTAACAATTTAAGCGAATAAATTTGATTAGCAACCTTTAAAAATTAATATGTTTTCCGGTGGGTATATTAGGAAAAATATGGATAAATTTATTCATAATAACTGGGTAAGATAAAAGCATTGTAACATTTTTGTTTTTAACATGCGAAAAAAAGTATATAAAAATTTGTTATTCAACTTAAAAATCAGTGTTATTTTGGGTAAAGGTAATTAAAAAAGAAAATAAAAAAAAATACTCAATACACTTATCTATTTAAAATAAAAAATAACGGCACTTAAAAGTTTAAGGAGATATTACAAGTTTATAAAATAATAAAAAGTTTGTTGTTAATTGTACATAGAATCAGTAAAATCTTAAAACTAAAGTAATATTTAATTATTCTAAGAAGGAAATGTCATGGTAATTGTAAAGTGATAAATATTCCATTTTTTTCCTTTCCTTTTTTTGAAAATTTTAAAATTTAAAAGTCAAAAAATGTTATCATTAAAGAATTCTTTTATGTTTCCTCATAAAAATAATAAATTGCCAAAAGTAAAAATATAATTTTAGGAAATTAATAAATAAAATTTAAATAAATCCTAAAAAACGATATCAAAATAGTAGTGATAAAATTTAATGAATTTTTCTAAAAATTTATCAAACAAATTATATGCTAGTTATAGTGAGGATAAAAATATATTATTATTGCTTTACTAAACATTTAATGTGTTAACTCTTATTTAATAAAAAAATAGAAGATATATGTATCAATTAACTTTAAACATTTAATTAAAATAAAGTAAACATATTAGATGATGTTATATATATAAAAAAATGTAATTTTTTATCACAACTTTAAATAAATATTTATACATACATTTATTTTATTATTAAAAAAATTTTTAAAACAATATAGTTGTACGTAAAAGTTACAATAAACTATACTACTTCTTTACTATAAATTATTAGTATAATAAATGATTTTGTTATGATAAATTACTATTTTTAAATATTCAGTTAAGCTATTTTGAAAGAAAAAGATATATCTTAACAATTCATACACAATAAAATAAAATAGTATCATGTTTTCATTTTTATGCTAAACTTAAGAAATAAAAAAAATATTTCTTATAAAAGTAGAACTAGAAGATTAATAAATGATTTTTTTTTCTCTTTTTTATATAAAATTCTTTTTTTCAATTCGATGTTCCTGTAAAGAGTGATAATTATATTTACATTATGAGATATATATCAAATTCATATTTATAAAGGTAGTAAATAACATTTAAAAAAATAAATAATATTATTATTATTTTTTTGGAATAAAACCAAATTACGTTTAGTAGGATAGTAGTTTTTTAGTTGTCCGAAAATCTATTCGACTCTTGTATTTTTTTATTATTTAATTGAGGAAAATGATACTATTACCATGAATAATGATAAATAGAAAATTTTATGATAAAGATTTTAAAAAGTACAAATAAAAATAAAGTATGTAAAAGATAGGATATTTTATCAAAATATTGAACTCCCTATAGATTGTGATTGACAAAGAAATTTTTTTACTTAAGCTATAATTTTACATTATATCTTGATATAAAATATAAAAATAACGAAAGAAATGTTTACAGTAATCGAATTAATCATAATCTATCATCGGCATAATTGGCAGCAAAAAAAACGAATAATTTAACTATTATGTATATTTTAAAAAAATATTAGCGCTTTATTTAAAAATTTTTTTTTATTTTAAAGATTAGAAAAAAAGATTATATAGCTTTTATTAAAAAATTTTTTTAATTTCAGAATATAAGTTGTTTTTAATTTTAAAAGTATTTATTAATTTTACTAAATACCTTTAATTTAATACCATACAATTTTAAATTTTCATAATACTAATTAAATTTCATAATTAAAAATAATTATTATTTTTGTTATTGAGCATTTGGTAACAACATTTTAGTCAAAAAAATTATAAACAAAATATTCTTATATAAGAAAATATGGTTTCAAATATGTATAAACATATGAATATGTGTAAATGTTATACATATATGATTTCAAATAAGAATATAATTCAGTTTAAAGATAGAGCTTGAAAGCAATTATCTATTAAATGTGATTAGGGTTAAAGGGAACGATGCCTACAACATATTTTTTTCCTTTTGTAATATGTTAATGATAAAGTCTTTATGATCAAATTGGCTTATCAAGGGGTAATTGAAAATTTATGGGAAAAATCTTGTTTACATTTTTAATTTATAACTTATATTTTAATATCTTCAATGAATATGTTATGTCTAATTTTACAATTAATTAATAATAAAGCTTTTACATCAGGTTTCAAGTGCCACTCATTAAACATTTTATTTATATCAGTTATAAAAGATGATTATAACATTTTAAGGATGATGATGTAAGAATACCAATTTATATTGACTTATAAAATTTTATTCTATTTATCAAGGTCTTTAATGAGAAATCAATCGTTTTCTTGCAATTACCTTTGACATTTATAGTATACATATTGATCCAAGAGTATACTTTTTGTCTCATCTACTAGTTGACTTTTCATGCAAACGTATTTTATTATTTCGCGTTAATCAAATTAAATTCTAATTGTTGTAACGAATCATTTTTTAACCATGGTATCAATCGTAAAAAATCTTAAGATAACATCTTCTGTCAATTTTTTTGGAAAAATTTTAAAAGTAGGAGAAGAGTAAGTTGTTTATATTTTCCATTTTTTATTTGTAATTTATCAATATATAGTCATTCTTCTTTAATAAAAAAATCAAAATGGCCAAAATTCCTGGATTATCATACTGAAGGTGGTGATAGTGGTTCAATAATGACAAGTTGTATCCATACTGAGTGGATAGAGAATAAAGGATTAGTTAAGTTTATCACATTAGATGTTTTTGATATCGTCAAAAAATGTGAAAATAACATTTTTGAGATATCTCCATCATTTATCAAGGCTCTTGATGGTGATATTATATACTCATCAGATAAAAATTTTCTAATTGTCTTTAAAGTATCAATACGAGGAGAAGACGATTTTATAGGGTGTGTTTTTGATGGTGAAAAAAATGAAGTTTTAATTAACAAGGGAATTCCTCATACACCACCAATACTTTATCAAGATACTGGCGATATTAAAGTACTTCAAAGAATGGTAGGTAAAGATTAGTAAATCGATTAGTCATCAAAATTTATTTCTACTTATAGACAAATGGAATTTCATTTGAAAAATTAGACTTTAGCGTGCTTAAAATGAATATTGAAGGAAGTACTATTGATAATGATCTTATTACATTTACCGAAGAATTATGTGAACAAGGTGATAAAATAGCTGTAAAAATTAATGATTATATTAATACTTTCAAAGGTATGAATACTCTCAGTCTTCTCAAAGCACATGAAACAATGAAATGTTTTGATGGACTTGAAGTTATCAAAATTGATAAGAATTTTCATGAGGTCCCTATAGGCACAAAATGGAAGAATTCAGTTTTAGAAAATAAAAGTAAACAGTTATCACAAAACTTTAAGATGGAGTGGATTACAGAAAAAGATGAACCAAGAGTTATTAAAATAGGTTTTCATGGACTTAGTGGTTCTTTTGAGGGTGAGTATGGAGAACCAGGTGTTATGTACAGGAAGGAAAACAAAACATATTCCTATAAATTATTAATGACTAGACCAGATGGAACATTTTTCCTTAGAAGTTTAACACCAGATACAGGATTTATTATAAGTGTAGTACCATCAAATGAATCCGGTAGACCGGACTTTTCACGTTTACACAATATTCTTGTACCTTATGGTTATGGGATTCGTTTAGCTCCACTAGTCTGGCATAGTGTACCATTTCCACAAGAATCTGAAAGCTCTGTAACTCTTCAAGAAGTTGTATGTGAGACAAATGCAAATGTTATTATCAATTTAGAAGAATTATCTCATCCATGGTTTGAAATTTATACTGGAAATTAAAACTCCTATTTTATACCTTATTACTTCGAAATTTGTTTAAGTAAAAATGCATAATTATTTTTTTATTATAAATTTCATTACATAATTTTTTTGTAGAATTTTTCTAGCAAAAATAAAAGAATAATATCATATTATTGTTTACTATTTGGGGGTAGAAGAAAAATTATGTGACCATAATTCAGCATGCCTTGGAATGTGTTGCATAATATATTGAGATAATTGACAATTATTGGATAAAGATGGATTAATTAAAGTTATTACTTCTCTCAATAGTGGATTATTATCAGAATCTTTTAGTTGCGGCAAAAAAATATTTGTAAATATAGTATCTTGAATACTTGTAAATGGATTTTTAATATTCCCAATAGGTACAACAACTATTGATAGTGGTAATGTTGAACATCCAACAATTGCATCAACAATTTTTTTAGTATTCTTAACACAGCCACGGGTTAAGATAACAAGCAAAAAATATATTTTTTCATTTCTTAAGTTTTTCTTAGATGCTTTAGCCATTCCTTTAACCTGATGAATGATATCAGAAAAATCACACGGTATTGATAAGGCATTTTCATTTAGAAATTTTTTATATGAATTAACTAAGGAGTTAAATCTAACAAAGTAAGGTTTTTTAGTCTCCTCACATTCCAACGGTGATAAATGTGATGTCATTTGACTTTTTTTATTCCTTCCCCCAAAACCAAATACACAAACCTTTCTGCTTAAATCACAATTTGATAAATCTTCAAAAATATTTTCCAGTATTTTTTGATATTCATTTGTTTCACCATCCTGATAATGGTGACAACTATAAGGATCTTCTATTGGACCATTAAATGCTGTAAAATCGATACCAATTGTACAATGTATTCTTAATTTTTCTTTTAATAAAAGATCAGTAAAAGATGTTAACTCATATGGTTTAAATTCAACAACATCCACTACCATATCATTTAATTTGGCACCCGTTATGCTATTTAATGAAAATTTTAAAGCTTGTCCTTGAACAAGTTGAAAGAAGGTTGTAACAAATGATCCTATTAGACTATCCATTGTATTAGGATTATAATTAAAAATATCGACTTTAATCATTGAATCTTTATAAAGATTAAGATATTTTGTTAATGTCACAAATGATTTCCAATTTGGATTTTGTGATCCACGAATAATTTCACTTTTATGGAGTAGAACAATATTGGTCGGATTTTCTTTGTCAAATAGTTGCATAATCAAGTATGGATTTAAGGGATATTCATTTTGTGATGATAAACCTGAGGCTTTAAACTTAATTAATGTTGCTAATTCTCTTTTTGATTTAATAATTCTTATACATATTTGACTTGTTGCCTGTTTTTGATCAACCTTTGAACTATCTCTCTCAATTGCAGCTGTACCAACACCACCCAATAAAAGTAAATCATGCAAATTGAATAAGGCTTTTCCAACTAAATACTTTTCCTCCTTTGTGACGGGATCGGCGGAGTAACTTAAAAGGAAATATTTATCAAACATTTAAAAATATAATAATACTATAATCTTACACTAAAAATTGCAATTTTTGTCTTCCCTCAAAATGATATATTATTGTGCATTTTTGATTGAATACCGGATTAATATTATTAAAAAAGACATCAGTTTGGTAAAATTGTTTAAAATCCCCATGAGTTCCTATTGAGCCAACTATTTTACATCCTGAGTATAATTCCATTGGAAGATTTCTAAATAGATGTTCAGAGTGAGGGTAATTATCATATTATTTTAACTTACATGCAACTAATTTGAATATCTAACATTTCAGATGTGTTAAGAAATTGTTCTGACATTTTTAATTGTGAATATAGAAGAAACGTTAATTGTATTTGTTATTAATAAGAATATGTAATAAAAAAAGTGTATCTGGAGAAAATGATATTATTTTTAGTTAAAAATAAAATATTTCCTTAATTTAATCACTTTTCTATTGAGCGTATACACAATACCACATTTAAAAGCATAAATGAATAAGAAAAAATAATTATATTTATAAGAATTGTTACATCAGTTGATTGACATTTTTATTTTATTGTATTTGATTTGAACATTTTTGTATAGTTTTTCAAGTTCTTTTTAATAAAATTGAGTATTATAGAGAGATAAAAAATATTATGCAATTACAATTGTTAAAACAGTTGTTATAAATAAATACAAATTTTAAAAAAATGTTTCAATGATAAATTTCTATTATTTTTTTAAAGGATTTATATGCATATAGATGTATTTTATAAAATAAAAAACATAAAATGAGCATGAAAATATTTTGTTTTTAAAAAAATGTCACGGATTGTCTTTTAAATTATTCTCTATCTCTTCTATCTAAATTTAATGGTAATTGAAAAAGTTTATTAAAAATATAATATAACATCTTATATATGGTATGCCTTTGGTCGGGTCGATCTTTAGTTTCTTTTATATAAATCGATTTAATTAACAAGTATTCAATTATATTTTATAACAACAAAATAATTTATACAATTTTTATAATTTATATAAATGCCTACAATTCCTAGAATAGTAAGATTTTCCTCGCAAAAACCTATTGAACATGAATTACCTGATAGTGAGCCAATATCAACTCCAGCAATTAATACAATTCTAAGTATTCCATTACCAAGACGCCTCTCTGACTCTGAGTATAACATCGAAATTCATACAGCATCCTCAACGGAAAAGGAGGCTACAGAAATTTTATTGAAAAATAAGGCTAATCCTAATGCTACCAATAGTACAAAATGGACACCATTAATGTATGCAGCTTACCTAGGACATACATCTATTTGTGAATTATTAATTAAAAAAGGAGCACTTTTAAATAGTCAAAATCAAAAAGGACAAACAGCTTTGATGTTAGCATCAACATGTGGACATGACCAAACGGTTAAATTGTTGATTAAAGAAGGCGCTGAAGTCAATAAACAAGATTGTAATGGTCAATCAGCATTATATTATGCTGTTAGTAGTTCGCAATCCAGTACCACTGAATACCTATTATCATGGGGTGCCAATCCAAATGTTGTTGATTTGTACGGAATGACTCCAACATTAGAAGCCTGCTCCATTGGACATGAGAAAATAATAACAATATTAATGAAAAATAAAGGTAATCCAATGATTACTAATAAAAAAGGTGAAAATGGTATTAGTTTAATTGGTGATTCACCATCATTACTATCACTATTAAAACAATATGGTGTAAATGTTAGTGATAAAAAGAAAATTGGTGTTACAAACATTACAATTAATTCTAATTCAAAACCTTCAGAAATTGATGTACCACGTCAAAATCAAAAAATTACAGTAACAATTCTAGAGATGTTAAAAGCCCTTAAACTTGAGAAATATTTACCGAATTTTGAGAAGAATAAAATTGATATGACTAATTTTTTTACATTAACTGATGATGAAATTGATGAGATGGGAATAAAAGCTTTTGGACCAAAGAAAAAATTGCTTAATATTATTCAAAGATACCAACAAACAGGTATTTTTGATATAATTCCAGATACCACCACTGATGGAGGTGATAATCAAAGTCAAACAAATGAAGAATTAGTTTTATTAAATGCCCAGGTAATTTTTAAATTATAATTAATACAGATAAAATCGTTATGTTTAGATGACAAGTAAGTTACACGAATGTCAAAGGAAAATACAATTAAATGAGGATGAGATAAGGCAACAGAAAAAAATTATTCAAGATCAACAAGCTATTATTAGTAGATTGTCTGCATCGAATGAAAATCTTGTAGAGAAGCTTAAAATGTTAAATTATGATGTTTCAGTTAACTTTTTTGGTTTAACTGATCAAAATCAAAAAGCAAAACTCCAAGAAAGAATTTTAGATTGCCTTAAAGGATTCTATACTGACAACAATCAAAATTGATGAAAGAGAAATTTTTTTTATTTAATGCAAAATTTTTGTTATATATTCTATTGACACGTACAAGGTGTATGATGAAGATGAGAATATGAAAAATGGAATATAATTTAATGTTACGATAACTTTTTTATTTAACATGATAATTGATAGAATACTCATATTTCTTCTTATTTTTTTAGTACATTCTTTGTATGTAACTAATTTATAAATTATTTTATTTTGTCTATGTATATTTAAATGATAAATTAACTTTATTTGCTGATGCATTTTGTGTCTGCAAAATGAAATATTTTCTTTGAATTACTTAAAAACTAATTTTGATCACAATTAATCATTTACATTTTGTGGGGATAAAGAATTATGAAAAAAATAGGAATTTAAATATTTACTCATTAAACAAATTATTTGCTAAAAAAAATGCATGTAAAAAAAATCATTAAAATTAATTGTCCTTCCAATTACTCATCTAATAATTTATTAAGAATTCTTTTTATATTTTTTTATTTCATATACATCATTTGTTTGTTTCATTATTTTTTTCTGCAGTTGCAATATTATATTTCGACATTTATGCCATTAATATGCAAAAATTATTATTATATCAATCGAAAAATATTAACAAGAGAAGATCGAGTGAAAAAATTGACTATAATAATTTTGTAAATTTCACTTGATATACTATTCGTTATGTTGTTGTAAATAAAACTAATCTAGCATTGTATATTAACCAATTTCATCATCCACTAATCATTTTTCATTACAATTTTATTTTAATATGTTTAATTCTAATTGACATTAATGTGATTGAACTTTTATACTAAATAACATATATTGTATGGTATATTTATTATGTAATAAAATAATACATTTATCGCAGAAAAGATAAAAATATTTATTTTCATTTTTTCCTTTAAATATAATTATTTGATTCTTTCAAGGTTTTTACTTGTTACTCTCTAGCACAAAACGATATTAAAATACTTTTTAATAAAAGAAACTACATTTAATTGACATTAAAACGTTTTTGTTGAAATAAAAATTATATCTTTCACTTCATAAAGTGAAAATAAAAGCATTAATAAAAAAAAACTTTAAATTTGATATTTAAGAATACACCCTATTAATAAATTAATTTGATATATAAATATAATCATAAAAGTATGTTATCATTTTAACATAAATATATATAAACCGGTTCAAAATTGATGTAAGGTATTTTTTCCTCTTATTAAAATTGCAAAAATTTCTTCTTCAAAAGTAGGCATCCTCTTTTGTTGTAATGAATAATATCACCTGTTGATAACAACATAGCTGTAGAAATAGCATTTTTATTTCTTTCATCAACAAATTTCCTTAAAGCATACTTCTTTTTATCACTCAACACAATTCCACATATTGTTCCATCACTTAATGACGCACAAATTACAACATCATTTGTATTAATATTATAGATATTAAAATTTTTTACTCTACATCCAGTGAATGCTGTTATCTTCCATTTATAATTATCCTTGCGAACTTTAGAACATAATAATGAACGTGTAAATATACGTTCCTCATTAGCTATTAACAATTTACTAGGATACATATCACCTGGAAATGTAAAAAGTTTCATATCAATAATTGGTGCTGAATGTTTATAGAATAGTGTATCTTTTGGAAATGTGTTTCTATATGTTCCATTGATGATATCTGTCAATGTAAAGCAATGAATCTCCCCTTTAAATAATCCGACATACACATTTAAGATGTAGTCACGATGAAATGATTCTTTGGAAATAACAATATCAACAACATATGGATCTTTACCTATCAAACATTCTGTTGCTTTCAGTACTCCCCTCGATTCTATTTGCCTTTCAACTGAATGAAAATTATCACTTTCAAAGATCTTATTACCATCACAATCAATCTTCTGTTTCCTCCTAAATGTTTGCCTCAATGATTTTTTTAAACTTTTGAAACGACTTAAGGGTGCATTTGAAATATGAGATATTTCAGCTTGTGTAAATGTTGGTATTTCAAATAACATTTTTTTCTTTCCAAAACTATAGATATGTAAACTATATTCTGTTCCAATTGCCAAAATTCTCTCATCTCTCTCATATGTCAGCACTGCTATTTTTGAACCATCACCTTTAATAATACTACTAATATCTAATTGATAATTATCATCTAATTGTGAATACTCCTTATTTATTATCAATTCTTCATTAATTCCACTAATAGCACCTTTTGGTAATTGAATATTTGATTTGGATATTGATATTTGTGATAAATTACCACCATCAACAGATCTTTCCTCCTTCGATGGTAGAGTATATTTTAATATATATCCTCCATGATTACCAACAAACATTTCACCAGTCTCTTTGACAAAGGTGAGTGATGTTATAGCTAAATTCTCTGAATCCAAATAATCATCAAATACACCTGCATAATTTGAAATTGGTAAAAATAAGTTTTCTAATTCACTGATTGTGTCAACTTTTTTATTGTTACTTTCCTCGAATATAATCTTTGTATCCAGTTTAAATATGAATTTTAAAGTATGTTTTAGTAACTTAAAAAAATACACTTCACCATTTCCATAACCAATTATTAGCAAATTATTTCCACCTCCTGTCACTTCTTTATCAATTACTAATGATGGAGGGAAATCAAATACTCTAGTATATTTAATACTTGTATTGTGACTTTTTTTCAAATCAACAATTCTTGAAAATATGTCATTTGAAATGTTATCAACAAAAATAGTTTTGGTTACAGGATGATGATCTAATGTTAAAAGTAAACCTGGATGTACCTCTCTATAATATGGATCATCTGTTAAATCCACAAGTATAAATTCATTACGACAAAGTATAAACAATATGTCATCAGGTGTAGTATAATGAAATTCATCATTATTAAAATTCCTTTTACTTGTAGCATGATAATCATAAACCTCCGAAGCAATGACATATTTTTTCCCAACATTTTTTGAATTAAAAATTGTTAGACATTGTGAATATTCTTGAATTTTTTTGGATGATTTAGTATCGTCAAAGATTATAAAAGGATTTGATGAACTATTGGTATTTTTGTTTTTTGGTTGTGTATTAATAAAGAAAAAATCTTTAATATTTTTGTGACATAATTCTGAATAATTTGTTTTTAGATTAAAAAAGTTATTTTTACTAGTAATATGATTAATTTGATTAATATTAGTTGGATCAATTAGGTATATTGAACCATCTGATGTTATAACAATTACAGCCTCTTGCTGTTTATCATAATCAACTCCAATAATAGGATATTTATACTCCCAATAGTCAATATTTAATTTGTCACTACCAAAAGTTGTACTAAAAAGAATATTATCATTAATAACAATAAAAATTTCATCTCTCTTTGAAGGTGTTTTCGTAACATTAACAAAGAAATTTTGTATTGTAAAATTTGTGAGGTCCTCAAATTGAATACTATCACAATAATAATGATACTTTGATAAATTCATTATTTCAAAAATGAATGATATTGAATCTCTCGTTGGATCATGAATGTCATTATTGCATTCTAATGATTTTTTTTCACCAGTAATTCTATTTAAATTTCCATTGGCATTTGCATAGTAAAAAGAAAATGAATTGATATTATAATACAATTTAAAGGAAGAAATCATAGATATTTCTTCTTTTTTATATAAAACATAATTTTCATTGCAATTAAAAACAATACTTTCTGTTGAATTTTTCTTTTCAAGTGATTTTTTAGTGGTGTTAAGAATATCACGATCTAGAATATATAGATTTTTATAATCTCTTTTTCCTGATCCTGTTATCACTAGAATTAATTTCTTATCAATATTGTCAATATAAAATACTTTATATATTGTGTATAGAAATTTAATGATTGGTGGTGATTCATCACAAGATATACTAAAATTTAAATTATTATTAAATAATACTATACATAATAACTTACAATCCTAATGTATTTGATGATGTTCCATAAACAATTTCGCTACCATATTTTCCAGGATGAAATATGACAATATTATCATTAAACCCTAATGAATCTTGTTCAGTTATTTGAAAATATCTTGCCAAAAAATCAGGTGGAGTATTTTTTCCAAATACTTTTTTTCTAGAAAAAATATTTGCCATTTTTTTAAACTAAAATTAAATTTTTAAAATATGCGCTATATTAAAATTTTCTATGAATTAATATATATGTTAAAACAAAATAGAGAGTATAGTAAAAAAATGAATGGAAGAATTTTATGTATTAATTTGACGTTAATTTTTATGAAAGTAACAAACAAAATTAAGCAAATTATATATAAAGGTATTAATTAAATTTACATTTACCAATTATTTTAAATTATTAATGACATAAAATGATAAAATAAAAAAATGACTTGTAGTTATATTTGTGGAAAATAATTTATTTGTCAATGATGTTATTATAATAAAAATTAAATACATATACATATATATGTAAATATGTAACGAGAAATGTTAAGATAGAGTTTTAATTTTTTTTTAATTAAAAAAATAAAATTATTATGATATTTTTAATTATATATTAAAAATATTGATAAATAAAGGTTATAAATATATATGCTTTATGTTAGATAGAAAATTTGAGTTCATATACATTATACTTTCAAAAGTATTCCATAAAAAATCAATAGCAATTGTCACAATTGTGCTGTAGATAGATGTACTTTAATAATGGAATACAAGTAATACATTTATATTCGGGTATTAAAAAGAATTTAATGAGTACAGTTTTGAGTGGAATAGCGTATGATTATTATTTGCCAAGATAATATACATATAGAGTGAACAATAAAAAAAGAAATTTTATGTCCTTTACTTACGTTGTATGTGACTCATTTTAACCATATCGACGTTCTGTTTATATATTACAATATGTCTCAATACAATTAATGTGTCCATAATCTGTTATATTTAATCTATAATAGCAAATATAATCATTTATATTTAATAGTATATTAAATGTTAACAAATAAAAAAAATATTTTATTAACGTTATTTAAATTTTAGATTTTTTTATTTATTAATAAAGAGTTTTATTTGAATGTTACAAAACAAATTTTGTTAAAGTTACAAAAATAAAAAGATAATCGTAGAAAACAATAAAAGAATATATATGTATATATTTTTCCTTGTTATTTTACGCGTTTGGTTTGCTTGGCATCTGACCTTTTTGAGCTTTCTTAGCCTCTTTTTGTTGAATTTTCTCCCATTTAGCAGTCATTTTATGGGCATGTTCAGCAGCAATATTAACATCGTCTTTAATATATGATGAATGTTGTTCTCTTAGCAAGGATTCCTCCTCTAATTGCTTCAAGGCTTTATCACGTTCCTCCTTCAATCTCGTAAATTCTTCCTCCAATGCTTTCCTTTTTTCCTCACAAATATCTGTATCATCATTTGTAATTGTCTCAAATTTGTCACGAATATCTTTTCCCTTGATTTGTAAACCTTCAAGATCAAGTTTTTTGGGTGTTTTAATTGTATTATCTTCTTTACCAATATTTTTAAATTTATTCATAATATTTTTAACATCATACTCTTCCTCATCATCATCATTGTCTTCATTTTGTGTTGAAGATCTATTGACTATTTCTGCAGTTGTGGTTTCTTTTTTATCCCATTTACTTGGTACTTTGATTGATGTCTGTCCAGGCATTGGTAAATGTTGATCAGGATTTTCTGCCTCAATTTGTTTAAATTTATCTCTTGCTTTACCAACGAGATTAGTGTTAATTTCAATTTTTTTCTCATCACTCTCCTCTGTAACACCCTCTTTTTCAGCTTCTTCTTTAGCCTTTTGTGCTTGTAATTTACGAGCTAATTTATATCTCAAAAATTCAGCCTCAATCTCTTTCTTCTTTAACTCTGCTCTCTCTTCCGGAGTCATTGTATCTTCACCCTTAAAATGATAAATGAAAAATTTTTCTATATCTTTATATCTTACCTTTTCAAATGCAGCTTTAATACTTCCTAATTGAATATCTAAATCGATTTTAGTTTTCTCAATATTATCAGTATCCTCACTCTTCTCAAATCGGTCTTTAAATGAGTCAAGTTCTAAAAAAATTTTACATTACTTGTACAATAAATTTTAATATTATAAACAAATATCTTTTAATAACTGGTCATCTATCTATTGTTTGTCAAAAATGTGATTTTAATTTTAAAATATGTATATCATTGTAGAGATGTTTTATTTTGTAAGTTTGTACTACTATTTTTCAATGAAAAGATAATATTTTTAAGATTTAATATATAAATATTCAGTGCACATCTGGCTTAACAATACAAATCGTCTTACTATATCTCTTAATTTTAAAAATAATAATTGTATTGGAAGTATGAATAAAATTCAATTAGTCATCTATTTTATCATTTCAATGATAATAATATACACATTCTAGACTTTCTTTTACTATAAACCTCTGTTAAATGGATATATTAGATTGGTAATTATATTTTAAAGATGCCTATAGAATAATAGATAAAATAAGTGTTATTTAACAATATAATGTTATTAAAAGATATATCTTTACTACAAAATAAAAACATACTTTTGAACTCTAAATCAGTTAGTTCAGTAGCAGTCTTTTCAACAGGTCCACTTTGATATGCTGCTCCCTCCAAAAAGCTCTTTCTTGCAGCTGCTACATCTATAAAAATTTGATATATACTCATTAATTGTAAAAGTTTAAATAAATACTTACTTGTGACATCTAAATCACCTATATTATAACTTCTTCTAACATTTGGATCAGGTTCCTCATCACCAGTTTTTTCACAAAATCTCTCTTTAATATTTCCTCCTCCCTTACGCAATTCCTCCAATTCTGCTTTTGTTTCAGTTGTAATTTCTTTTTCTTTCTCGACATCACCTGTCTTCCAACGATTCTTAACTTCGGCTATTTGTGTTGTATCTAATTCAACAACAGTTTTATTAACATTTGAATCTCCATCATCATTTGAATGTATAAAACGATCAACATTTCCTTTGACAAGTCCTGATTTAATATCCTCCTCAATAGTTGTCTTTTTATCAATTTTTTCTGACTCTTGAATAGAAGATTGTAAATGTTCTTTCTTTTCTCTCAAACTTTTTATTTGTAGTAATTCTTCACCGATATTTGTGCCAGCTAAACAAAAAAAATTATTTATTTAATAAATAAGTCATAAAAAATAATACCTCTAACTACATCACCAGATAATTGTTTAGGTTTTGATGAAATAGCAAATTCATCATCATCATCTCCTTGACTCGTGTCCTCAACATCGACAACACTAAGAGCTTCAAGTGCAGCAGCTCTATCAGGGTGGAGTATTAAATCCATATGTTGTTTACAAAGTAAATTTCCTTCATGGGAATAAAAAGTTACAGGACTAGAATGATAAGAAAAAAAGAAATAAACAGGTAAATATGATTGCATTGTATAATCAACTTACGTTAATTTCTTTGAACATTTACTGCACTTAAAACAAGCATAATGATAAATGTTTTTGTTAGCAAGTAATTTTTCTGCAGAATAAACAAGTTTATTACAAATAGTACAGTTTCTTGGTCCTTCGTCGTCAATCTTTGGATTTTCAAAAGCTCCCATAATTTTGGATAACTCGTCTCCAGATTTTCCTTTGATTTGTTCTTTATTATATTCAATTCCAGTAGCATTTCCTTTACCAGACCCTTCAAAATTTCCTTTAATATCTTTAAGAATATTTTTTCCAATATTTTGAAGTCCTTCCAGCTCTTTCTCAACTCCTTTTAGTTTTTCCTCAACATTAGCAGCTAAAGTTTCCTCCATATGTTCAAATTTATTTTTAAATTGTGATAAGACATCTTTGGAAAGACCTGTCGGTTTATCTAGATCAATTGTCTTTGTCTCTTCATCATCATTCTTATTACTAATTTTACCTTCCTTAAAACTTTCCATTACTTTTTTTAATTCTTCTCCTTTTATCTTTTTTAATTCTTCTAATTCTTTAAGTTTATCTTGATCTTTAACAACTTCTTGATTTTCCGATGTTAAATTTTCTTTCTGTAGAAATAATATTAAAAAAAAGTGTTGCTATAAGGTAACTCACAATACGACTAATATCTATACTTGATTTTACACCAATATCAATTTTTGGTGGTGGTCCTTTTAATGATTCTTCATCAGAATCAGACAAAGCATAGGGATCCTCGTTATCAGACATATTTACGTTGCTAAAAATTTAATATAAATATTTTGTAGAAAAGAAAACAGTACTTAATAAAAAATTAAAATAAATGTAAACATAGAATGGTTAAAAAATAAATAAAATATAACTTAAGGTAAAAGTAAGTTTAAAAATCATTAAAGAAAAAGTAAATTTAAAAACAATATATTTTCATTTACTTATGATCAAGTAACAACAAAAAAGAGTGAAAGTATTACACATACGGATAAGCATAATGAACTTATCTTTAAAAATATCATATCTTTCTTCTAACGCCTACTCTTATTTATCTATAGGTATATACATACTTCTTTAGTATCTTTGAAGAATGAGTATTAAAAGCAGAGAAAATATTAATGTTCAATAATACATATATAATTTAATAGTTGGAACAAATCGCAATCTAGCCGTTCTCATTACTTTAACATTTGATCACAAATGATATGCACATTTATATTTATATATCTTATATATATTTATTATACAAAATGCTTAACTTAAAGTTAAGTACTGAAAATAAGTGTGGTTGGTAGATTTAATGATATTTAATTGATGTATATCAAATTAATTATTTTTTATAAAATGTAATATATCTCACTATAAAGTATGGTTGAGTGAAAAAAAATTATTGCTTTAAATTTTTTATCACTAATAGTAATGTAGTAAATTTTAACAATCCTATCAATGATTTTTAATTTATTTTTTCTAAAATTTTTAGTTATTTATTATTACTAATACAAAGCAAGAAAAAGATTTTAAAGTTAATATATATAATATTAAAGTTAGATATAGATTTAATAATAATACTATCTAAATATTACCTTATATTATGATTCTGATAAAATAAAAAGTAAAATTTTTAAATCATTTTACCACCATAAATATATTTATTTTTATTTATATGTACAATTTAATAATAGGAGTGATAATATATATTTGATCTGCCAAAAATATCAATTTGATGACGAAGAAATAATGGAAAAACATTTTCTTATCATTTTTATAGTATCAACTAATATAAAGTAACTTAAATTTCAAAAAAATATTTATATTTTGAAAGCTTATTTCAAGATTTATCTTTATAATATAAATTAGTAATCAATTAAAACAACTGACAGGTTAAAAACATGTTATTTAGGTATAAGCTAAAAAATTTTTTTTGTCATTTTTATATTATATCGTCTATTTGAAAAGATTTCAAATATTTTTATTAAAATATATTTAATTGTATACATATAGAATAATGAAATGAAAATTAAACAGAAATTTATAATTAAGACAAATTAATCATACAATACACATCACTTATAGTATTAAATTGTTGATTTGGTAAATGATTATTAAATACAGATTATCCTTTCTTAATTTTTATATATTATAAATATGAGAAAAAAATAATTTAATAAGCATACTTTTAAAGAACTGTATGAAAACAAATAAAGTTACATATTTTCCTTCTTTCTTCCATCTTGGCTTTTATTATATTAATAAATTATTCGTAAAATGTATTCTTAATTTTTTTTGTGATATTTCATGTCCTTCAGGTAGTTGATGTGTAATATTGTAAATAAAAACTTATAATGTCGAAAGATTTCTTTATACCACGAAAATATCTAAAGTTTTTAGTATGATTAAAAAAATATTTTTTTTCTTATCTAAATAGACGTATAGCACCGAATAATTTAGTGAAAATGAACACAAAGATCATTCTGCCACTCATGATGCTATTTTTATTTTCCTCCAGAAATATCAATTTTTTCATTTATTCATTGTAGGTTATTAGAAAGTTGATTATCTTAAATTAAATGATATTATTATTTTACTCAGTACATAATTTAATTTATTAAATTACCAATATTTTAACCTTTTCAGCCCTAAACTTGAATTGAATGTAACAACATAAATTTTAATTAAAATATTACTTTTTAAAAACGAATATAGTAAAAAAAGGATGGCGAAATTGAATGAAATATTTAAAATCCCAATAAAATACAATTTATCTATCGAATAATAGCATCAAAATTAGAATAGTTATATACATTCAGTAAGTAAAAAAAAGTTAATTCTATTGTAAGAATTCGATCTTTTACCTATATCTACTAAATATCTTAAGAAAGTCTAAAATAGTTTTATCGTTTTTGGTAAACTTTTGCAATTCTCAGCTTTATTATGCATATATACCAAAAAAAAATTTTCATATCAATTATTTATTGTAAAATTTATTATTGCTTATAAAAATGTCTAAGAATAGAATATTGCAATATTTGAATACTTATCCATATAAAACTCAAAAATTTACTATAATAATGTCTCTTTTACTGTTTTATTATCTAACTATATGTATATATATTTTATAAATTTATTATTCTAAAATTTTTACTAAATTAGTCATTTTACCTCTGCTTTAAATAACTACTGCACTTTAATATTATGTAGCACCATATTTAATTTTAGATAGAATTATTTCGCCAACCCTTCTCTATCGAATGAGTATAAAATCATTCCATTATCTTTAAAATTGACAAAGTTATGTTTCTTACAAGTTTGGGGCTGAAAGGGTTAAAAAAAGTGTAGAATATATCACTTTTAAAAACAATTTAATTAATTAATCTATTTATTTAGAGAATGATATTTAAGGTTATATACAATAAAATCATAAATCTTAACATTTTACTTTTACACATAAAAATTGATAAATTTATAATAAATATTATGGTTTTTTTTATTAAATTTCTTAACACATACATGACTATTTTTTAATAACATTAATGGTTTATTTGATAAAATATAAATTTAATTCAAGTCTATTAAAGAATAATATACACCTCTCAACAGAAAAATGTCAAAAAAATTTTTTATTTATATTGATTCTTTTTAATAATAGATTATCTTTACTGACACTTCTAGTTTCAATTACTACTTTTTTGGTTGTCAAAAAATGTTGAATAATCCTTTTGAATTAGTAAATTTTATAAAATGATTCATAAAGATATAAAATATAGTGTAAGGAAAATTTTTTTTATTAATTTTTGATAATTACTATTATTACTAATAACTTATTTAATTTATTTTAACTTGATTTTTTTTATTAAAGTTCATTTCTTTAGCGATGGTACTACAAAAAATACTAACAACCCGCAAATTATAAAATTTCAGTCAAATATCTTACGATGAACAAGGGTGACACTTTCCATTTATTATTAAAACAAATATTTTCTCTAAAATATTAATAATGAGATGAAATTTAAAATAAAGCTTTGTTTATTTTAATAAAACATAAATTAATTGGTAATAATTATTGGCAAGAAGTCAATTTAAATAGTTTGAAATTTAATTATTAGCATTGTTCACGGATTATTTTGTCCATTTTTAGATCCTTTAACATAACAATAAAATGTTTGGCATGGATCGCCAATAGATTTGCTTTTTGAAGGAGTTATGTCAAATACACGACGATTGCTATTTTCAGAGCATTCATAGACTCCTTTGTGAAGCGATAATCATTATGCCTGTCTCGCGCAATTTCACGACCCAAACGTTCAACGGATTTTTTTTCTACAAAAATCTCCGTTGAATTTTGATATCTTTTAGTCTCACTTGAAGAACAACTCTTCTATAATTTTTATTCTTCTTTTTTAAATGTTGTCCAGTTGATCTTGATTCATTCTTGGCCAACCTATTGATTGGTGTTTTTTATTTAACATTTCCTCCTTTTTTAATTATGAATTGTTTTATCTCTAACAGGATAATACTGATCATTTAAATAAAATAATTTTTAGCAACTAATATTGTAATAAGAATGTAGAAATTATATTGTACCAAAAAAATTTTTTTTTAAAAGCGAAATCTAGACAATTTTTAATAAAACGTTTAATTTAAAAAAACTAGGTTAAAATATAACTTTTTATTAAATTCTTTTACAATTTTATTAAATTTAAATAAACTGTTAAATGTATACACTTTTGGGATGATAATTTAATTTTTTTTGCCAATAATAATAGAATGTAATATTATGACAAAAAGTTTAATTATGACTTTGTGGATCATAACCAAAATATGTTTCATCACGAAATTCATACGTATCTTGTGAAAAGATACTTCTAAATATTCCAAAATTTTTCGAGCTTTTTTGTATTATAATCCTATAAAAAGGACAATATGATTCACAATATGGAGTAGCTTCTTTTGAACTTTTGAAATATAAAAATTTACCACTTCTTCTTGGGGTATTCCTATTCATCCTTTCAAGAATATCATATTCACTTTTTTTAATAATACAAATAATATCTAATAAATCAAGATTTGGCCATTTAACTAATTCTCCGCCTTTCGTTTCATCAATGGTTACTATATCTTCTATTATATTTTCAAAAAAGTAATTTTCACTAAAATCAACATGTAAACCTTTTAACGTATTGAATGATGACATTATAAGGCTTAATTTAATGGCACCACATGAAATACCTTCTATACTAAAATTTTCAAGACTTTCTACACTATTTGAAAGTATATTTAAATGATCTAATGAAAACTTTGAACAACCATATATTTTAATATTTCTTATTGACTTCCTAAATCCACGGCATATTACAGAGAACTCATCAAGTGTCTTTATTAAATCAAGTTGAAATTCAAAGACGGTTAAGTTAAGCATTTGTGATAAACCAAGACCTAAAGATTCAACTTCCTCATCAGTAAGTTTTCCATTCTCGTTTTGTCGTTTCCTAAATACTCTAAAAACTGATATCTTCGAGTATTTAGGCCATATCAAGTCTTTTTTTTCCTTAAATTGTCCAGCTAATATCTGAGAAAACAAATTACCAACTGATGACATATAAAATGAGATCTCATATGTAACAGGTGTTGTGGTTGTCATATTAAATTTGTCCAACAATTTAAATATAGAATTATTTACATCTCCACTAATATCATTTTTGAAGATTACTTTGACATTCTTAAAATAACTAGCCAAATGAGATGCCATAAGCAATTGATCTTTTTTTACAATACCAATTGTAAAAAATCTTCCAAATGTCAGTTGGTCAAGACTTCCTTTTTTTAATTTTTCAAAACACTTTAATAAACAGGAGCCATTTTTACGGCCACACATTAGAATAACATTTCTAACCAATATAGGTATATCAATTTTCATTTCCTCAACAACTTCCTCATCAATATCAACTGAACTCTTTCCGTAATCTTCAAAAATAATATTTTTTGGATTTAATGAAGGAATAGAATTTAAAAGATGCATTGAAAATATAGGTTGGCTATTTGTTTTAAAAACAACTGTTTTTATGTTATCTAAAGTAGGTATACTATTTAAATCACTCGCCATTTCAATAGGTAAATTTTTAATAACCAACTTTGGTTTTCTTTTAAAATATGTTTCCAAAATTTTCGCTTTCTTCATGAAACTACTTTTAACTGAATCACTGGTATGGGGAATATTAAAATAAACTGTATTTTGACAACATTTAACTTTACTTCCGTCTCTGATATATTTTTGTACTCCTTCTTCTACATTGAATGGTGTAATTTGTGAACTTTTATCATTACAAATTCTGTAAAAAGTTGAACAAGTTAATTCTAATGAACATCTATCTATAAGTTTTGGCAAATTTCCAATAATCATTGACATAATCTCTTTGTTATCAACAATTGTTGTAGCATTTATAATATCCCTTTCCGTCCATTGAAATTCAGAATCATTTTTTTCTCTAATTTCATTAAATACATTTCTTAGAACCACTACTTCTTTTGATGAATCAAAGAATGCTGAAAAATATGGTAAATAAATTTAAGTTTACTAAAAGCAATTTAACAAACCATCATAAGAATTATAAATATTTTTAAATGCTGGTGGCAATTCGTGTGTAGTTTTACTTTGGTTTTTACAACTATCGTTTTCTTCTTTCCCCTCCATATTGCCTAAAATTCAATTACATTTTTTAGTTAAAATTAAATATTTTCCATAATACTTTTAATAAAAATAAGTAATTTTAAAAAATATATAGTTTAAAAAATAAACAAGTATATGTAAATGCACAATATATTATTTATATACCTTATTAACTAACATATTCAAGAGGCATTAAAGTACAGTAAATATACTACAACTATGTGAAACAATATTTTACTAAAATGAAGCTTAAATTTTTACTATTAATAGATTATGGTTTCTAGAGAGAATGATAAATTAGCATACACTTTCTTCCATTTCTTCAAATAAAAGAACATCTATTTTGATAAAATAACAAACACTAACTGTAATATCAAAAATAAAAAAAAGAATAATTGAAGATTCGGTATATTCAAGTATCCTTGTGACATTAATTTTTGTTGCGGCAATAATGTAGTCTAAATTGAACTATGAAATTCTTGTATTTGATATAATAAAAAAGATTAGCTCTAATTAACTTTCATCTCATTTTATCTTAAACTACTATAATATTTTTATATAAGTTCATAAATATAATTGATATTATTGGAAAAAAAATCTTTCAGCAGATGAAAAATATTCATTCATATGAATTATAAATTTTTAATAGTTGTTTGTAGGGCAAAAAAGAAATACATAGAGCACAGTAAATATTTCTCAAATTGTCTTACTATAAAAAATTAAGATATCAAGTAAAAGTGAAGAGGTAGCTCAAAAATTAACTTGCAAATGAGAAAAAAAATTTATGAAAAGTTATACAGAGAATTCTATGGGCTTATAAAGAAGCTTTGAATAATAAATAGCAATAGTATAAAAATGAATCATCATCTAGATTACCAAAAAGAATTTAAAATTAACTTATAATGAAAATATTTCTGTACATTTTTTAAACCATAAATAAGTTTAAATGATTAATTACTGCTATTTGTTATATCACACCATGTAAAACATTGTGAGAATGACAATAATATATAAAATATTTAAACGAAATTGAGCTTTATTCTTTTTTATTATTAAAACATAAAAAACATTTCATATAATTTGTATTTTTTTAACTTTCCTATAAAGAACTATATGAGAAAACATTTTGGCAAAGAAATATAGAATATATACTTAATAAAAAATTGTTATTTCATTACATGCAACACATAAAAAGATAAATCTTATATTATATTTTAGGTGATAAAGGATGCTATGATTGTAAGTCATATATGTGTATGAATTGAATTATTAAAAGAAAGACATTATGATGATCAAAGGGCAACATAAAAGATGTCAAAAAACTAAATGGAAAATATAAAATTGTGATAAATCATAATAACAATTAATTTTGGCATATTTAAAAACCTTCTCAACATCAAAATACTGTTTTTCATTAAAAATATGCAAATTTATGTTTTCAAAATCAATGTTCTCATTCCAAGAATAAATTATGGCCAATATATGCACTTAAAGATGTAAAGTTGTTGATTTTGAGAACAAAATCACTTAAGATCAATTATTATATCACTAGAACATCTGTTGACTATATTTTGAGGAAGTTTTTTTATTAATTTTTTTAGAATAAGTGATGGAGTATAAAATGTTACAATTATAAATTATATATGAATGAACTAGCTGTTAAATCATTATTTAGATTATCTAATTTTCTATGTATATATTTCCACACAAGAATATAATTATATTTTATGAATATAAAACTATTATCTTTAAAGGTTATGATGAAATAACAAATGACATGTCTTTGAAGGAAAGTAAAAAGTGTAAATAAAAAAATGGTTATATTAATAGTTTTATGTTGTTTGGAAGCAAATTCTTTCATAACAACATAAATAAGAAAAATTATGAATAAATTTTAAGATACCTGACGTTGTATATTTTATATCTTTTAAAAGATTATACAATTATGTAAAGTGTTTATATTCTTCTTACTTTTTTGATATACACATGTATATAAGTAATAGTTTTATTTTAATAAAAGGGCATTTTTAAAGTTTATGGTGTTGTTGTAGAATTTCATAGTTAACTGGAATTACATTTAAACAAATGATTTAATGAATAGATATCTAAAAGAACGAAACAAAGAGTAAAAAAGAGAAATGTGGCAATAATTCTCTTGATCATTATTTCTTTTTTTCAAAACAACGTTTTATAACAATAAATTTTTGTTACTAGAAAATGTTGTAAGATTATTGTAAAATAATTATAATGAAATACATATTTATAAAAAGCTACTAAAAATAAGATAAAAAGTAATGAGGAAATATTTTTATGAATCTCTAAATTGGGTCAGTATTTAAAATAATTTTGCTAATAATTTAATTATTTCATACGATTTGGTAAATTTCTTAATATGAACCATCAGAATATAATCAAAGAGCTTCTTTTGTGTTTCAAAATATTCTAAATAAAGTTTAAATTTAATTTTAGAACTGTTACAATAAATACTCAAATAAATTTAACATTTTATGATTGCTGAATTTGAGTGATTGTTATTTTTAAAAATTTTCCTAACAGTTCTTTTAATTGATAAGTATGCATATTAGTTTTTCTGGAATGTTTAATTAATTTCAAGTAAATATTCTGATTAGCATACCTGAGAATTACAAAGCTTGCTATTAAATTTTCTAAATTTATTTCGAAGGAATATCTATTCAACTATGCAATTCTACTTCCAAATAATATAATTATTCACAATCTGTACATATTTATTTTAAACGGTTTCAAAAAACTAATTTCCAATTTTTATAAAAATCATAATTAAAAGCATCAAATTTAGATAAAATTAATGCATGAAAAGTTTTGTTCTTTTATTTTGCTCCTTAATTCATAATTTTATTGATGCAATATGAATTATTAATTGTATAGATAATAATGTAAGTAATTCATATTTTCAGTGCGATGTACTATATATTCTTGATTATTTTGTTATCTAAAACTAAATATATAGGAACATATCATTCTAACCTTACTAAAAATTGATTGAGTTAAAAACAATTTACACCAGATAAGGAAGCTTTTTAATATAACTATATCATAATAGATTTTTAAATTTATTTCAAATTATCCTTAAAGTAACTATAAAAGCGTGACATCTAATATTGTTACTAAAACATTAAATCATGTGATAATTTCTTCCTCTATATTGAATATTTTTGCACTGACAAAAGACTCAATATATTAAAACATAATTTGTTTTTTTTTAAAATCATTATTTCCAATTTTCTATAACTACACTATTCATAAAAATATAATAGATTAAATAATAAATTTTATTGGAAGAATAATAAAGCAAAAAAAAGAATATAAAACAAAAGAATGTTATTAACATTGAAAGAAGAACTATGTCGATTTTCTATAAATTCATTGTTCTGTATGATATCTAGAATTTTGTAGAAAAAATTCTATCTAATCAGTTTAGACTGTTATTTTTTATATTTTTGCAAATGATCTGTTTAAAGTGATTATTGTGGAAATAATTTATCATATATAATTTTATTTTCTTCTGAAAACTTGATGATCAATTTTAAAGTTTAACAATTTACTACTTTTTTAATATACGCCATGTCTTTCCCAATATCTGCCACTAAATTTTCAGTGTCATTCTTTTCTTGTTCGTTTATTAGTTATCGTTAACAATAATATTTAGTTAATAAATTTTTAATACTTTTAAAAATAAGCAAAAAAATTTTAATTAATCTTAATAATAGCATTTCCTATACGTTACTATTTTAAAAAAAAAAAAACATAGTTTATTAGTAATTTTTTCTAAATTTTTGACACATACTTTTATCCATATTAATAGTATTTGACATATTTAATATAAAATATTTTTGTACATTTTATTGTTACAAATTATTCCTTATTGTACTATTAAAAATAAACTTTTATCATATTAAATTTATTTTCAAAAAATCAATTAGTATAAATCATTGGAAATTATAAAGAGATGGATAAATAAGACCAATTTTTGAAAAAATTAATATTAAAAATATTGATGAAGTTAAATATCATTCTTATTTTGTAAATAATATAAAATATTTATTAAATTAATTGAGTTAATTTTAAAATTTATTACATTATAATTTAATTTATAAAGTTCTTATGTCGATCTAAATCAAAAAAATAATTTTTCAACGAAATTAAAAATATAATTTAAACATATTAATATAATTTAATTGTATCATGAGTTAAAAAGAATTAGTAATAAAGATAATGATAAAGTTTTGTGAACCATCAATTACTCAATAATTATATCTTAATATAAAATGATAAAAACATAACGTTTTGTAAATAGATATATATCAATTACAACACTATTTCAAATTACATATGTATAACTAGTAAAATAAATTATAGATTTGTATAAATTTATTTTAAAATTGAGGGTTGTTAAAATTTAATTAAATATATTTAGTAATTTTGAGACATTAACAAAAAAGAATAAAATAATTGAAAATTTTACATTAATTAATTCAAAAATTCATGTTATTGATAAATTCAATATATTTTTATTTGTGATTAATTTTGCGTACTTAAAATAATGAAATAAATTCTAATTTTTAATTATCACTTTATCAGGTTATAAAAGAAACAACGTTTTGGGCGTCTAAATATTTATTATCATTCATTAAATTATATTTATAGCCATATGTTGTTTAAGTTAATTACATTTCTTTATGTTTATTAAAAATAAAAGTACTTTATTTATATATAACTTTTGATATTGTAAAAACCGTATGATAAAGTTTCCATAAGTATTATATTCTTTGGATTATTATCAATACTATGTATGTATTTTGATAAATTTAATATTAAAAATAGTTTTATATAATATAATTTCTATTTCTAAGTTGATAAATCAATTACGGTTTATATTTTTTATTGATAACGTTTTTTATACCTAATATGTAATTATTTGGTTGGTGCTAAAGTTCCGTCTTTTTTTTCAATATCACTTTCTATCATAAAAACAAATATGACTACAACTAACAGAAAATCAAGCTATTATAAAAATTAGATAGTATCACTTCTTAACCTTATAATTTGCACAATCACAATTTGTCATCCTATCTATGCTACATCTTCTTTTGCTAAACATGGATGTAGTCAGAAGTCATTTTTGACAATGTATTTTCTAAGAGCTTTAACTAAGACATATGACAACTGATACTTCTAAAAATTTATATAGAGCATTGGGAAGAGATGTTGTAGATGTTGGAATTGTGTTAAGATCATTTTCAAAGTTCCAAGACAAAAAATAATTCTTGAATATGAAGCATGCATTTGTATGGCCTCAGCTTCGAATAAAAATTTTTTGAAATTCTATCATTTTCAAACTACTTTTAATGATCTTTAGTGTAAAATGCTATAAAAATCAGACAAAAAAGTGTTAAAAAAGTTACAAAATCCGAAGAATGATAGAAATGCTGTTCTTCAATATGACGACATGTGACATTAAAGACTCAAAAAAATCTGAATAAGAAAATCTATGACTTTCGCTCGCACTTAACGTACTCTCCAGATGTGTCTCCATCTAATTACTACCTAATCTTATCACTAAATAACATATAGATGACCAGGCATTTTATTTGC
The DNA here is from genome assembly GCA_005656395.1 of Strongyloides papillosus. Classification (NCBI taxonomy): domain Eukaryota; kingdom Metazoa; phylum Nematoda; class Chromadorea; order Rhabditida; family Strongyloididae; genus Strongyloides; species Strongyloides papillosus. The sequence goes on from SRSI01000044.1 coordinate 1,168,270, forward strand.
TAGCTGTGCCCAGTGGCCATGTATTTTTTTGCGTTAAATATTCTTCAATTACTTAAATTTTGTTAGTAGTTAATTAGTTAGTAACGGAGGAGTTAAAAATCTGTTAAAAGACATTTTTTTATATGTTTAAAAATTTATTTTAGATAGATACTTTAATATTACACGATTTCTCAATATAATATTTATTAAAACATGTTTTGTGAGTCAATCAGACATTAGAGGTACAACTGGAAAATTTTACCCCCCCCCCCCAATTCTTTTTTCATTAATAGAAAGAGCAACTAAAATAATGTATGTTGGTAAATTTATTCAGCCTGAAAACTTTGAAATACAGAAGCCACAGTGACTCAAAGTTGGAAAAATTGATTTTTACAAGTTCCCGGTAAATAAGTTTTTTTAAAAACAAAAATTTTTTCCAAAGGTAATTCTTTATAAGAAAACAAATGAGCATACTTTCGGATTCGTAAATTTCCGTCTTTATTGTCTTTTAAAATTTTTTTCTACTATTTCCATTGTTTTAGTACAAAAATTAAAGAAGCGCATGTTCTCACTATGCTCATTCGTTTCATCATGAAAAATTACCCCTAGAAACAATATTTAGTTTTAAAAAAATCTACTTACCGGAAACTTGTAAAAATCAAATTTTCCGACCCTGTATTACTGTAGCTCCTGTATCTCAAAGTTTCAGGCCGAATAAATCTGCCAACATACATTATATTAGTTGCTCTTTATATTAATAAAATAAAAATGGGGGGTTACAAATTTGTGTTGTATCAAATTTTTAAAAAATGTTCGACTGACTCAAAAGACGTGATTTAATTAAAAATTCTTACGGACTAAAACTTTTTCAAAGTATGATATCTAGTAAAACATTCAAGTTCTTCTAAATGTTACCACTTTTCATTGCGTTATAACCGCCATAGGCTGAAAATTTAGAAATGCGAGATATCTCGTCAACGGCCCCCAACGTAAAAATATGAACATGACGAGACATCTCGTCATTAGTCATCTTTGTGATAACTTCTAGGAAGGTAGAAGCTTCAGTAAAGTTGGTGAGACAAATATTAGTTTTTTTGGAACTTTCTTCAAAAAGAATAAGAAATCCTTCACATCTGATATCGATAAGGTGGCTACTAAATGAAAACAAATGGTAGATAATAATAGAAAATATATTGTGGATTAGATAAATTTTTTATTAAAATTATAGCGTTCTAAACTTTCGGTAAAAAACGACAGAACTTCTGCACCAACCTAATATATCCTTTTGTATTTTTCAAGAGTACTCTAATGTTTGAGAAGACTTTATTTTTATAACAGATGAAATGATAAGATTAGAATTAATTTTCATACTTTTTCGTAACAAAAAATTAATTATCTATAAACTTTATAGGATAAACGTTTATACAGTAAATAATTAAATTAATCGTTCAAGAATAATTTTTTCAATGATAGTATTTAGTAATTTTATAAAAAAAATTTGTTAACTTCTCGTATGAACGAAAAAAAGCATTGGAATTTAAAAAGTAAACTGATAGAAGGAAATGGAATTTTGTTTACCAAAAACTTTTTAAATTTTTAAAATATTTGTTAATAATTTTAAAAGTTAATGTCCAAAACTTTTGAATTGATAGAGCTTGAATTTATTCTAATGCTTCATTTATTTTTAGTACTGTTGTCATAAAAAAACATTCAGAAAATGCCAATAATAACGATTTTTTCTCTACATAGTAATTTATTTATTCAACACATAATTATGACACTGTTATATACAGGGTAGCCAGCGAAAACTTCTCTACGACAAATAATTTCGTTCAAATTATCCAAAAACAACAAAAATTCTATTTTTGTTAATTAATAAAATTTATAGTAATTTTTCTAAAAATTAAGGATTTATTATAGTCAGGTTATTAGATCGTGCATTTTTAAATCAAAAAAATATCAAATTACTTTAACATCTTAAATATCGATAAAAAAATTCATTACTGGCACGATGATAATACTCTTATATGGAAAATAGTTTAAAAAACATTGCCGTAAGGAAGCTTTGGCCGGCCACCTTGTATAAGATACTTAGTGATAGATTGATTGCAATGACTATTTATTTTATATATAAGGCTGGATTTTATAAGGAAAAATAAGATTAACCCAACTAGCATTGAATAAGGTACCAAATTATATTTTTTTATTATATCATTAATTTTTATAGACAATAAATTTTATATCTTATATTATTGCAGACATACACATACTAAATATATACGGGGTGGACGGCGAACTTCTTCCATTTTGATGACAATTTGTTTACATATTTTCTATTCGGGAATAATTGATAATTTTGAAACAAATTTATCTTAGAATAAAATAAAAAATTTATTTATTTACTGATATATTTATTTTATTTATTTATTATTGATAGTTTAATTATCAATTACTCTTTAATTACTATAATTATTAGTATAAAAATATTGTCTTTCAAGATTTATAATTATGGAATAATATGTACGAATTTTATGCCATCAAAATGGAAGAAATTCGCCGACCACCCGGTATACTTATAAGTTAAATTTTTTACTAAAATAAGGTGCTTATATTGAATCAAAAAAATCCCTATTTTTGGCACTTTGAGATAAAATATCTCTCTTTAGAACTGGCATTTTTTAATTTTCTAAACTTCGGTAGTCCGTATGTAGATCTACCAGCATGCGAAATTTCAGATATCAGATATAAAATCTAGGAAGTCAAAAATGTTAACGTTGGATAAATGCAAATAAAAGTCATTTATAAAAGCATATAAAAAGAGTGAGCAAACTTTATCTTAGAAGGAACTATAATGTGGAATTGTATTTCGATCATTGTATAATTCCCATAAGCGAAGTTAAGTACTCACTAATATTAGAATATATACATATTGGCAGAAATCAAGTTACTCCACTTTAATTATATGATTCTTAATTTCGTCAGATTCTTAATTGTCTTTGCATGTTTCCTTTTTTTTGTATATTGCCGAAAGTTTGTGTTTATAAAAATTGGTGATATTGCCAAAGATATCTTTATAGAAGAAGATGGCTATGGTTTGTTTTTCTTAGTGTAACATAATTTTTCTCATTAATGCGATATTTTTCTATTTTAAGCATTTCTAATTACAATACAGTCCATTGGAATAGTATGTGGAAAGTTTTTAATGTCAACCTTTGTAGATGTTTTAACACCGAGTAAATTTTTATCTCTTTCTATCATTACACTTTGCGGGTGTATGATCAGTTTTACTATTACAAATACATTTTATGGATTTAGTGTTATTTTATTTATTGTCAATTTTGTACAAGCTGGAGGATGGAGTATTTCATCTAAACTATGCAAAATTTATTTTAATGGGAAGTTGTTATCTATACTTTTGGGCATTCTAATAAATGCACGTTTTATTTGTGGAATGCTTTATACCTATGATCTTGTAGGTCCGTGGAAATATAGATGTTATGGAGCTGCTGCAATTGGTGTTTTTCTTGGAGTTGTCGCTGTAGTGGTGTTTTACGAAAAAGAATATCATGAAAATAGTAAGAAACAAACTGTGATGGTACATTCAAGTTACAAGATATTATCGGTAATTACCTTATTCTTAATATTGCATTAGGATATTTCTTTGTTTTACAATGCCGTAGTTTGACGGAAACTAGAATGCAAAAATACTTATTGAGATTTGAAAATTTAGATATTCCTGAACTTAATAAATATTATGATATTGGAGGATTTATTGGTTGTGTTGGTCCAGTTATCTTGCTTCAAAAGGGGATTTTAATTTCTTACGAGGATTCTGTATTTTTTTGGCCATGACGTTATCAGGAACTTTTTATGCAATTGAAAAAGTAGGCTTAATTATTTTATCTTACTAATTCATGTTATTTTAGCCTTTCCCTTTGCTTTTTGGAGTTGTAGGGTTTTCAAAAGCGGCAGCAATGAATTTTATGGAAACATTAACTGTTAGAAATGTTCCACTTAATATGATAGGGAAATCCACAGCTTTTATTTCAACTGTTGCTAATAGTGAGTTAAATATTAATTTTTAATATCAATTTTTAGTTGGTTCAATGTCAGTTGGAGTACCTTTTGAGATATTGATAAAAAGAAGTTCATTAGCAATCATACCACAACTTTTTTTAATGGAGATAATATTATATGGTAGCTTTAAATTCTTTCAAAACAGTAGTAATGGAATAATAGGAAAAAAGATAGATGAAGTACATAAAGTAGGTACCAAAAAATATGGCGAAGAATATCCGAAAAAGACTAGAAAAGAGGATAAAAAAGTTGTTTCTCCAGGAAGAATATATAAAAAAAATAACTGATTCAAAAATTCAGACTTCTGGTAAATTCAATATACTTTTATATTGTATTCAATTTATGTGCACTTAAAAAAATAAAAATGAATTCTGATTCGTATATTATCACTTCATCTCTTATAAAAAAAGTAGTGTACGTCTTAAGTGCCCAACTATTTATCACTTTTAATTAAATCATAGTTGTAACAAATTGTTTTTTTTAAAATAAAGATAATTTTTCGGTAAATATTTGTAATGTTGTGAATTATCTTATTTTTATAATATATCTACTGTTATTACATTATTTAAATTAATATTTGAAATGATTGTTAATACTAAATATGAATTTTGATAAATTTAACATGAGATATAGTTTAATATAATATAATTTCCATCACTAAAATGATGAATCAAGTAGAATTTATGTTTTTTAAAAATATGGTTTTTATTACCTAATGTGTAATATTATCTTTTTTATACTTTAAGATGGTATTTAAATGCTTGATATGACATTATTTTTATGACAGATGATGTGATAAGACAAGAATAAGAAGTTATTTTTATTCTTTAAAGTGCATAAATTGAATATAGAATAAAAGTATATTGAATTTTAAAAAAATTTTAATTTAGTTATTTATTTTTATACCTTTTCTTGACGAAAAATTAATTTTCTATAAGTTTAACAAGACAAATGGTTCTATATTGTTAAATAACTAAATTAGTAGTTTAAGACTAGTCTTTTTATTAATGGCATTTAGTCAATTTTAAATATCTCGAAAAAAAATTTGTTAACATTTTATACGAGGGAATAAAAGACATTGAAAATTATAAATGTAAACTGATAGGAGAAGTGAGAATATTGTTTACTAAAATAATTTTTAAATAGTTTAAATTTATAAATTATATATTAATAGTAGTAAAAGTTAATGTTTGAGACTTTTGAATTAATCAAGCTTGAATTCCCTTAAAAGTCTAATCTGTTTTTAGTAATATTGTTACGAAAAACTTTCTGAAAATACAGAAAAAAGAATGTTATTTTTGTTTATCTTAAAGCGAATTAACAAATTTGATGAAATTGAAAAAAGTGTTAAAAAGAGAGACGGACTAGGAGATTTTAGAGAGAATTATTAATTTTTAGTTAGTAGATTTTTGGCTTTGTTATATTTCCCTAAAAAGTCGTCCAAATAAACTTTATAGAAAAATCATATTTTTTAAAAATTTTATCTATACCAAAATAATTATGATTTTTTTATTCTTTAGGGTAATCGAACTGTTCAACATATAATAATGACACACACATACTAAATTTATATACATATATTTTTAATTATTCATTAAATTGTGGTGTGCCTATTAATACAAAAATACCACCATTTTTGGCACACTGCGATAAAATATTTCTCCTTTAAAAGAGTATTTTTAGTTTTTTAAGCTTCGGTAGTCCGTATGTAAATCTTACACAATGAAAAAAATGTGATATTTAATGTAAAATCTGGGAAGTCAAAAATAATAACGTTGCATTTTTCGTTGCACAAATACGTTGAAGAATTTTCATAAATGTATATAACAATAACTTTTTTGTGTATGTAGATTAAAATTTACATTTTGTTTATTTAACAAGTAATGCTTTAAATGCTGTTATAATTATTATTTTCCTCTATTAAAATTCATAGAAATATGGAACGTAGGTAAATATTATTATAGTGATTTATTTAATTTTTAGAAATAAATTTTAAATAGAAAAAATTAAACTAAAAAAATTAATAAAAAAATCATACAACAATAATTTTATTATTGACAAAAATTATAAAAACAATTAAGGAAACTTATAGATATAGACTTTAAATTTGCACACTTTGTCTTTTTAGTTGGTAAAAGTAATCTCTAATTTGCTTAATCTCAATCGGTATATATGAATTTTCTATTTTTAGAAAGTTATTTATATCTTTTGGTTTGACACCTTCTAAGAAACATTTATCAATTTGAGACTTTATATTTAACGAATTGTTTCGTTTCATATATTTACCATTACAATTGTGGTTTTTTCCATTCCATGCAACAATATTAATATTTGGGAGTTTTTTTATTCTCATCATCATTTTACATCCACTAACTTTACAAGTATAATAGAGATACCCATTTCTTTGAGAACGTTTGCGAAGTCCATTAAATTCAAGGTAAGCTGATATTTCTTCCATTGAATCTATATTAAATAAATTAATAATTTGTGATTGATTTTTTATTTTTTACAAATTTTTAAATAGAAGTTAATTTTTTATATAAATATTATCTTTTACATTAATTAGTAACTTGATTAAAGTAAAAAGTCAAATGATAAAATTATAGGAATAATATAATATAAAGTGTCTATACAGTACTATGCACAGCTTATTTTAATTTCAATTTTTCTTTAATTTTCTATAATTTTTACAGAATATTTAAAAGCAAGAACATAAGAGTAATTTATTTGTGTATAATAACAACAAAAGAAACTATAATTTCGTAATAAAAATATTAAATATTATTATTAAGAAAAACTTTTCTTTAAATTTTTTTAAAATTAAAATAAAATTTGTATATGAAAAATTATAAACAAAATTTAAAAAAAACAAATATTTTATTTTACCAACCTCTACTAAATAAAGGTGCATATGAACTTCTTTGAGCCTTAGATTTTTTTATACATGATTCGATTGTGTTACAATCATTTAATATATCCTCTTCACCACTCATAGTTGTAAAATGTAATAAAAATATATTATTAGAAGTATTTATTAATAAAATCACAATTATTAATGAAAATGCACTATAAAAAAATTAATATTATAATGAAAATATAGACATGAAAAATGTTATCATTAAACAATACGTTTAATTTTATAGACTATATTTAAAATTTATAATATTTATTCAAATTAACAGGAAAATTAAACAATAAGAGTATTTTTTAATTATAACAAATATGATATGTATAAAAATCCGTACAAACAAAGACATTATTATTAGGAATTATTTTTATAGTGTCTAAAATAATAGTTGATAAACATTAAATATGAAAAGTAAACCAAGATTCTTGAAGTTATGCATATTTGTTTTAAAAAAATGTGTATCAGTATAACACAAAATATTATGAAATTATTTATAATCAGAAAAATGATGATCTAAATTCTTTCAACAACGTTTCATAAAAAAAATTATTTTAAGGATTTATTTGCAATTAGCATGTCTGAGATTTTAGGAAATTACACACAAAATATTTCGTCATTCTTAACCAAAAAAAAGCACAAATGTCAAATAGAACAAACGAAAGATAAAACGTTTATTAAAAAATTATAATTTATGTATAGTTTTTTTTCGATTTTTTGTATTTCTTAGGAAAATTTTTTCTTAACTTTATAAATTTGATCATAAATAAAAGAAACTTTAAATTATTAAATTTTATTGCAATTTCTAAAAAGGCTAGAAAACAGTTTGATTTACTTTGAATCATTTTAAAATTAAATAAGTAGTTATTTAAATTCAAACAATTTAAATACTTATGTACGCTTTAATAATAAAAAGATAATTTTCTTTAATTACAAATAGTTTTCATGCTTATTTTATTTAAAAATCAAAACAATATCAGTAAAGTTTTTTAATGGAATTTCCTTAAGAAATCATCTAGGATATTTCAGTATGCTTATTGTATTTTTTTAAAAAAAATACATGTTAAATGCAATTTCTAAATTTAAATTTTATTAATATTTTGTTAGAGCATTTAAAAATGTCATTAATTTTGATAAAAAGAATTCTGTAAACGATTTAAATACTACTAAATTAGTATTATTGAACAACAACATTTTTTTGCAGGTCTTTTTATTAAATTGAGGGATTACTGCTATTATCTGTATGCCTTTAAAAACATTTGTAGCATGTGAAATTATAAAGAATATTTTATCAAACAAGAAATTATTTGTTAATGCTTGCGCTATATCATGTTTTTCCATCGATAACATTTATTCAAAGAATCTTATAAATGTTCAAACTATTCAAAGATTTCTATTTTTAAACATTTTGATAATAAAATAATAAACTATATATAAGAAAATTAAATAACATCAATATTTAATCAAGCTAAATAAAAATACAAAAACTATTTTTAAAATATTGCTGTTTTTTAGAAATTCATTGTTGTTTTTTTACGTTATGCTTTTCTCGTTAAAATTATTTCACGATGTATTTTAAAATTTTAATGTTTTTGAATGTTTTACAATTCAGATATCAAGGAAACACCTAGTATTATTATTAATTTAAGTCTTACACAAAGTAAAATGATTTATCACCATATGATAACAAATTAAAAATTAATAAACTGTTTTAAACTTGCAAAATTGACTATTTATTTTGTCAAAAACAGACATATATGTTATTATTTAACAAATATGGTACGACGACATAGATTAACCTCAAATTGATTAAAATATTATTTATTATAATTAGCTGTGCAGTGATCTTGCTTTGCATACAGTATTCGAGTAATTAAATTAAAATACATAAAATTTTAATATTTTATTTTGCATATTTAATAAAATAATAAATATTATTATCAAATATAAACAATTAGATTGCAATCGTCTTGAAATATTTATAATTTTGAAGATAATCCAATTTAGCACGTAAAAATTTTGTCATTAATATTACTTAAATTTAAATTGTTTAATAATTTTTACAAATTATTCTTTTAATGTACTATGAATTTTCTGCATAGTTTACCTTACAAAAATGATTCAACGAGATCAACTTTCAATTTCCATTGATATATGTTCATATTTTTAAACATTAAAATATCAATGATGCTTCAATTTATCCTCTATTATAATTTACAGCAAATATTAGTTATCGAAAAGGTTATATTTATAAAAGGTTATTTTTATTATTATACTTTGTAGCATAGATTTGTCACATTTTTTTGCTTCGCTTTTTAACTCGACATATAATTTTTGACACGTTTATAAGCGTTTCAGGAAAAAAATTGTCCTCATTCATGGCACGCTAACTCTTCATTTAACTTTACGATACCTCTACATCTATATAATTTCATGAAATAAGATTATACTTATCTAACTTATTGTATGAGGTAGGACAATATTTACGACCTCGATATGAGGGGTGGTAAGAATAAACCGTATAAAATAAATAAAATTTTTAAATAATTTGTATTCTCATCTGATTTCTTACTAAAAAAAATAATATTCATCTCTTTCGAATATATTAATTCTCAAGTTAGACTACACTAAAAGATTGAATATTAGGTGAGAATATCATTTAACTTCCCAAATCGAAGGTCACAAATAAGGAGGACATGCAAATATTATGTCACAAATCATGGATCGCAAAAAAATAGTACATAAATTATATTTTTATGTATTTATCATAGGATCAAATGTATATATATTATTTTTATAGAAAAAGTATTTTATATTCAACATACCATATGGTGTCCTCAACAATTTTATTACAAAGGATATAGTATACAAAAAAATTCAAAAATAATCAAAATATCCAATAACTTTTTATTTATACCTTTTAAGGATGATCGTTTTAGAATTTTTCTAATGATATTAAAAAAAGAGTGGGATGTTGCAAATTTCATTCCGCAAAATATCATTTCGCAAATTTTATTATTTTATCATTCCTACCTTTCAAATATTGTATGTCGCAAGATTTGTCGCAAAATAAATTATTTATTTTCACATGTAATTTTTTTTATTTCTTATGTAAATGCTTTAAAAACATTTGTAATTTATTTTATCAAATCTTGTTTTCAATACGAAAAGTGTTTTGATGAATAATTCTTTATCTTTTACATAATCAATTTATATTCTGATATTCTGCAAAAGATCGATGAGGCTATTAATCGTCTTTGAATTATTTAATTTCCAACTTTGCGGGTTGTTAATATAGTTAGTATGGTGTAATTAAGATAATTTATAAGGTGGAAGGTAAGTCACATCATATTTTTGTTTTAAATAACTTATTTTTTGTTTAATAGTAAACTGGATTCATTTTCAAATCAGCATAATTTTTAAAGGTCTTCTAAGATACAGTTTTGTACTACTTTCCAGCCTATAGAAACTTTATTATTGAAATAGTTTTACAATAAAGCAATCGTCATGTTAAAATAAAAAAAATTTTGTTTGTTTGCTTTAATAAAATACAATTAGGATTGACTTGTAATCTTCTCTTTTTGAATAATTACAAAAGCATAAACGAAAGTGTATATAAATTTATTAATATGCATCAAAATGTAGTTAATAATAATTTTACATGATTTTATATTATTTCTAATAGATAATATGAAAATTGTTATAATATAAATGTACATTACTTTAGTATAAAAATAATGTTTTAGCTAATAGAGAACATAACAAAATTTTCTATTAATGAGTAGAAAATAAATTTAGATATAATGTTAAAATTTGACGTAGATATTTTTATTAATTTGTAAAATCTTTATTTCTTAAACAATTTAAACTGATAATTGTTATTCAAAATTTAAAAATCAGCATTTTTTTATTAAAAGAAGCTTTATTTCATATAATTATTAATTGCTTCTACATTTATTTAAAAAATAAAAAGTACAACGAATATATGGTATAATAGTTTTTTTTATATAGTTTTAGTCCATTTAAAAATTATCAAACATTTCACACAAAAAGTAAAATAAATTTTGAAAATTGTTTGATTTTTAGGTAAAATAGCCTAATATTTATACGTAACATTAGTATCCAGTCTGAAATAAAACTGACAATTATCTGCGTATTTGTCATTATATAACTTGAAAGTGGTTTTGAAGTTAAGATAATATTTTAACGTGTTTAAATAATAATAGCTTTGTAAATATTAAAATATTTTCTATTAACCACTTTGAGATTGACATTGTTTTTAAGTATCATAATTTTTCCTGATTTTCTAAAAGTGTTCCTTTCAATCTTCTCAAGGATTGCTATATCATTTTCATTTATTTGCAATGAAATTAAAATAATTGAAGACCAGGCCAATTATGATTTTACATACCATTTTCGTTATTATCTTTTTTCAGATACCTTTAAGCAGTTTTAAAATTGTAAGAATTTCGAAATTAAATACATAAACCAGTTAAATTTTAAAATGTATCTACTATATAAATTTCAATGGCAGTTTTTTTAGCTTTTAAGAATTGGAAATTTGTGTTTTAATATGTTGTACATATTTTCCAAGGAGTAATAATTCTAGAGGCAAAGCCGAATTTGACTTTCATAAAGGATAATGACAATATTTTAACATAACTTGAAAAGTGTTTTGTTGATTTAATTAACATATAATTAAATTCTAACATCCTAAAGTTGACATTTTTTGAAGACAATTTTAAGGTAATATTCACAGCGTTAGATAATTTTCTTTTGCTGACAGACGAGCATAGAAGAATTTCTAAAGCTTTTAGTAAATGGAGACATTCTTATAAGTTTCAATGATTCTTTATCTGATGTTGTTTAACGATCTAAAAAATTCGTAGGACTAAATCCAAATAGTGTAAAATCAAAAAAATATCGATAAAAAGTTTAACTTTTGTAGTGTAATAAAACTTGTGATAGAAATTTCGTACAAATTTAAATATATCTCCTCCAACTTCATTTTTAATAATTATCTTTTTCTTTTTAATAAAATCTATAATATATGATACAAGACATTGCTCTTCAAATGTCATAAATTTGTTTGTACAAATAAATTTAAAATTGATTTATTTTAATATATTATTTTTACCATATCTTTGAATACGTTAATTAAAAAGGAATACCTATTTTGATTAAAGTTAAGGACGATATTTTGAAAAAAATTTTGGGAGATGACAATTATCACCATCATTAAGAAATTCACAATTATTAACTCTCGCAGAAGTGCCGTAATTTTTAAAAAAGATAGAATTTGGTATCAAACTTAGTTCGAATTTATTTAATATACGTATTGACTCATTTATTGTACTTTCTGTTTTAAAACAAACAGTATTATTATTTGATAGAGATCAAAGTTTTTTGAGATATATTACAACAAATATGGGTATTTCTTTTATGCATAATTTTGATCTTCTATACATATAAAATCCATACTCCTTTTCGTTTCAGTAAACATTGATATAAAAGTAGAATTTGAAATTAAATAACTTCAGTAATTGAAAAAAGTTGCATTTTGAAAATATATTTTAGGACTATGGTATATAAAATATTCCATCATATTAACATTATTTATGCTGAAATATGAAACTCTGGAATTTTTAATATTAGGTTGGGGAATAAATAATGGCCGCGGACGGAAAAAATGAATTAAGGCAACATTTATTTAAGTTTATGTTAAATAAATTTATCGAAATAATACCCGTTAGAATCTACACATTTCTCTCAACGTTCTAACAGCTTTTGAATCCCCGTTTTATAAGATTCAGGACTGTTGAATCTAATAAAAGTCACTGAAATCGCTTTCTGCTGGCTCCTGTTTCTTAAACAATTTATCCTTAAAAAATGCATCCAAATGCTCAAACTAATCAGAAATTGTAAGAAAAAGATCAGAGGAGTATGGAGGGTGAGATACAGCCCCATATTTCAATTCACCAAGTTTTTTTAATACTAGTTTTAAAAAATGGCATCTTATCTTGTCGTTTTATAATATTAGATTATTCATATTTTTAAAGCCGATTGATTTTTTTTGGTTTTTTATTCATCTTCTCAAGCTCCTATCAATATATTTCAATTTTGTTAGTCACCGATTTAGATTTAGCTCTTCAATCTCCCATTAATTCTGAGTATTGGTAGTAAAGGGCCCTCTTTTACTCTCCTCATTATTGAGATCAAAATTAACCCCTTGAAATTTCTCAAACCACCGACGCAAAGAGCGTTCAGAAGTTGACCCTTCCGCCTATGCATTCACTATATTTCAATATGTTTCAACTTTATTACGTCCATGTTTGAACTCATGTAAGAAAATTACCCGTAATTCCTTTTTTGATAACATCATTAAGATTGGACATAACTTTCTTTAAAATTAATTTAAAGACTAAGATAATATGCAAAAAATTACCAGGACAAGTCCCTCTACATTTCTACATGAAGACTATTCTAATATGAAATTTTTTATTTTAAGTTTTTACAGCAGAAAGTTGCTATAACATTTTGCGGCCATTATTTATTCCCCAACCTAATATTACAAATGTTGTAGAAATTTTTGTATGATAATTCAAGTTGCATTCTATCCTTTTTGAAAAAAAATATTACTAATAATTATATTCATTATAATAGCTGTTTACTTCTACTTTTTGTGATGGTGTTAACCTATAATATTTACTTTTTTGGTTGTGAATATCATAATTATTCATTTCTATGTCATCTGTTTGTATTATTATTGTTCTCATATTTAAGATTATTACCCATTTTATAGTCAGATTTAGAATTATAAAGTGTTCCTTTATTTAAGTTTACATTGTTTTTTAAACTCTCAGATATTTCTATTGCAAAATGATCTTAAATACCCTTATTTCCATTAAGCAAGATGTCATTGTCATCCATTATTATGTTATTTAATTGGTTTTGAATAATATCATTATCAATTTTACCTCTTTTATATTCTACAACTCTATTGTAAAGTTCGATATCCACCTCATTAAGATTTTGAAATGAATATTTAAAATAAGTAAAACAATATATGAAATATTTTTATTAAATAAATTTTTTTGGATAATTTTTTTTCTTCTTCTATTATATGATAGGTTTGTTCTACAATAACAAATCATAATTCTAGCATGGCATTCTCTTTTTTAAATTCCTTCATTATAACCCGACTGTTAACATGTTTATAGTGAATCTATAAAGAATATGGTTATTTAAACGAAATCTATATTTTAGCAAAATGCTCCTACCGAAAATAAGAAGAAAAGCTGATAATAAATTCTAGTAAAAATTAGAGTAATTAAAAAATATAGTATGGTACTCACAAAATATATACAAATATTTAAAGATCTAAAAAATTTCGTACGAAAAATTTAAGTTAGAAATTAATAAATTATAGTAATAACCTAAATTGTAATTAATCTATAACCATACAATAATGATTTTTCAGTAATAATATTTTAAAACATTTTGTGCAAAAAATAATAACTAATTCTATGATGATGTGTACAAAACACTGAGAGATATTTGCAATTTTTTTATTTATAATTTTGGAGAAATATATCTTTTACGACTAAAAAATGTTGCAAGTTTTGAAGTAGTAAACTTATTATTTGAAATAAACATTTTCCTTAAATGCTTTTATTTAAAATAAATAAATTCTAAAGTGAAAGAAAAATACCACAAGTTTAATTCTTGATTTTTGAGATCGTTGGTTATATGAATATGATTTAATTTGCTTGTCGACTTTTTTAGCGGGAAAAAATAAGAAAATGAAATACTTTACTTTTTTCACGAATTTTGTAATATAAAGTATTTTAAATTCTTCAAATATAAAAATTTGTTAAAAAATCTTCAACAAACCTAACTTTTCTTCTAAAGGTCTTAATGTTAAATGATATAGAAGTCAAAAGTATATAAGTGTAAAAAGAATAGTTTATAAGAAATGTCTCACAAAATTTCAAATAAAAATTGAGTTTAGAATAAGATATGATAATGCTAATTAATTTTTTTGTAGATTACTTTCTTATCACTAAAGATCTATAGATAAAACAAAAATATTTTTAGTTTGTATAGACTTGTAAACATATGATATTTTTTACTCTATTTAAAGACCTTTACTTTCTTTTGTATTAATTTACACTTTTGACCATTTTGAATAGTAAAGTGCCAATTTTTCACTATTAACTACTATCTTATTATTAATATTAATTATCTTAATCCTTTCACTGCCAGAATTTTTTTTCTTTGTATTACGCACTCTTCTGTGTGTAAAATAGAAAGAGTACTTTTATATAGAATAAAAAGTTAACGAAAAATCGGTAGTATATTTCTTCAGTAAAATTAAAATAAATAGGTTGAAAATTAAATTTTTTTCTTTTAACTTTATAAAATTTATTTTTTAATTTAATTTTCAACTGTTTTTCATATTTTATTTTTTGTTTCCATCTTTTTTCATATATATTTTTTTGTAAGAAATAAAATAGTATCATTCCAAAATTTCCCGCTTATAGTGTAAATTACCAATATGCATTAACATTTTTGTTTATGACGCGTATATGTGTCATCCGGCAGCAAAAGGGTTAAGCATATTAAACCATCAATAAACAATAAAACCATAACATTTCATGGAAAAATCGATGTTTTTAATTAAATAATTATTTGATGTAGCCTAACTTTAATATTTGCTAGTAATATTATAGAACGTTATTGTAACAAAGTTGGATCTTTATTGATAAAATAATTAGATTGATTGATTTAATTTAAAAAAACTACATTTATAGAATTCGAGAAAGGTTATTTTAAATTTAGAAGTTCATAAGTCGACGTGCACTTAGAATATGTATGTTTATCATATTAACTCTTGACAATGCAAAGGTTTTTTAGAAAATAGTATAATAAAATTGTTTTAACACTAGACTGAGCTAAGTTATTGTACTGTATGTGTGATATACTATTAAAGAATATCCTGTAGAAGTAAATTTTTAAATTTTTGAAGTTGTTAATAGTATTATATTCGTTGTCATTTGATGAAAGTTCAAGTAAAAAATACCATAGCATAAAACACAAACTTCAATTTATAAGTTATCAATTAAAGTAATTAACATGTAAACAACTTGTAAAAATATTAGTATGACTGAAATTTGGGAATAAATAAAACAATATTTAAACTTTAAAAAGTTTCTATTAAACTAATTGTTCTAACACGAAAATTTAAAAACAAAAGTTGCAAATACCTCTCAGTGAATGTTGAGTGATAAAATTAAATTTTTTTGTAATATGTATATCCAATAAATTTTTATTAAGAAAAAAGAATGACAATTTAATATGAAATTTAGATAATTTTGTTAAAAATACTACTATCTATCTACATAATGTAATGATTATGTATAAATTAGTCAAAGTCCTTTTTTTAAAAAAAGGGATGGAAGTGTAATTTAAAAATCATAGTGTTTAGTATTTTTAATCAAATTCAGTTTGAGTTAATTTTTAATAACAAATTTTTTATATTGTATAAGCTTTTTATAGAGTTGCTGTCCTCTCTTCAATAATACACGTAGATAAGATAGAGTATTTGTTAATATCAAAACACTACAACTATAATGATGAAGATAATGATTTTACTTGGTATTTATATTGTTTTTGAAGAACGCCTTTTGGAGGCGTTACAATTGAAACCACAACATACTCTTGATTTATTTTTAACTAAATTTGTTTATAAGAGTATAATAGAAAATGTATTTATTATGTATATTTTAATGTCGCTCATGAAAAAATCGAATAAGTAGAATTTCTAAAAGATTTTTATTCAAATAAAAAAGCTATAAAAATTTTTAAATTTATTTTGTAGACATTGATTACATTCAGATTTTCATTAAAAGGTGAAATAATGTTTAATATATGTATTCATTATTTATTTTGTTACTAGTACAAGTATTATTGTTTGTAATTTAAAATAATAAATGTTTAAAAGTGTTATTCCTTAAAATATTTACGCCTTTTTTTGTCTGTAGAATTGAGATTTATAAAAAGTTAGTTTTTTTTTTATGAACAATATATGACCACATAAGTAAAAACTTAAACTACAGAAATGT
This sequence comes from Strongyloides papillosus, assembly GCA_005656395.1. NCBI lineage: Eukaryota > Metazoa > Nematoda > Chromadorea > Rhabditida > Strongyloididae > Strongyloides > Strongyloides papillosus. The sequence continues at coordinate 1,185,355 of SRSI01000044.1, forward strand.
GAAACAAAATATAAAGTTATGAGTTTAAAAACTTATAGGGAATGCATTTATTTATACTTTATCGGAACTTAAAAACAAGGCAATCAGTTTTCACTTATAAGCACAGTGCAAAAATAGTGTTTGAAATTATCAATTAATTAGACTTAATGTTTCATCGTTATTCGTTTTTTTTTATATTTTTGTTGTGAATGTTTAGATATTTGCTGTTTATTTAATTTTAACATATATCTTATATCGTATTTTATCTTTTAAGTTATGTATAAATTTATTTCTACTATGTTATAATGACGACAGTTTTTTAATAAATGGAAGCTGTAGGTTTATAACGAATTTTTACATGACAATTATGTTACAGATAAAACCAATACTGTAATATGTTTAATAAATAATACGTTTATAGTAAAAACTTTTGATCATCTATTTTTAGTGGAATTATTATAAATTAATTCCTCTTATGTGATATAATGGTAGTTTTTTATTAATAATATTAAAGAACTTGATGCACTAATGAAGAAAATAAAATTAATTATTGTTTTGATAATGGAAAAAGTTATTGCATTGAATGTTTTGTTATCTTTCAAAGACATTAATCTTTCGGCAAATATTGAAACCGTCTCTTTGACAAAATTGTTATATATCATTTTGAAAGAGTAAAATTATTCCTATAGATAAATTAACTTTTTAATTAGTTAATTTCTTTTAATTTCCATACCTATATTATACACACCTTTAAAATTTAAAACATTCAGGAAGATGTTTTTGATGTTGACTGTGAATTTTAAATATCTTATAAAAACAATTTATGAGCTAACTCTCACACATAAAATAATTAAAAATTACTTAGATATTTAAAAAAATAAAATAGGAATTTATCTTAGAATTTAATAAAGAATAATCTTTGTAGTAATTTCTAGGATCATTTTAATTTCTTTGTTGGCCTACAACAATCTACTTTTTCTTGTATTAAAATATAAAACAATTATTTTAACTTTATTTATATAAACTATATTTAACTATAAAATTATACATTGTTTTTCAAAATAATTTTGCAACTTTATAGAGGGAAACATTGAACACAAAGATAATTACTAATAAGACTTTATTTATTATTTATATTATATATATATAATTTTCTGAAAATGAAAAATATTTTTTTTTTGTATAAATGATAAAAGTGATAAAAAAATGTATTGATAATGTAATTTCTAGTTGTTTTTATTATGAAATGCAAAAGATTATAAATCAAAAAAATTATAGTTGTAAACATGAAATTATATTTTAATAAAATAATCTAAAAAAAGTATTTTCATTATTTTAAATATTTATGTTTATATATTACAATTTATGTGAAAATGAATTTTTACTAAAGTTATTAAATAAAAATAGAAATATTAAAATTTATCTTATTTGCATGATTAACTTAATTTTATTTTTTGATATAACATAAAGATCATAATAATCAAACTAATAATGAAAAAGGTAAATATATTCTGATTTATAACAACATTAAATTCTAGAAAAAATCGAATAAAAAATTATTTTCTCGATTTTTTGTTTGCTTTTTTAAGTTTTCTCTTTTGTCCATTTTTTGAAATTCCTCTATTGATAAGTATACTTTCAAGTCTAGTTCTATAATAAATTATTAATGAATTTTGATATCACCAAAACTTACACTATTGAGTTTACTGAAAGATTAATATTTCCAGATGTATTATCTTCTGAACCACTTGTATATCCAGAATCACAAGAATGAATAGATCTATTACGATAATCATTGTTACGTGAAATAAATTTAGCCATATTGCAAGTTTAACTAAAAAAATTAATGTCTATTTGATTTTTAGAAATATTTGTTGTATTGAAAATTTATATAAAATGAGAAAAGCTTTTTATCATATTGATTATTAAAAAACAGTAATCAAAAGCGATAAGAAAAAATATATCTTATAACTGATAAAAATCATAAATATAAATATTTTATCAATTCAAACAATTTCAAGGGAGCATGAGTATCAGTATTTTCCAAAATTATTTATAATAATATGTATTTTATAGAGAAATCCTAATGAAAAGAGCAATAAAAAAATACTTTTCAATTTTATAAAAATAAAAACTTTTTTAGATAAAAAAGTAATGTAAAGTTATTATTTTATTAATAAAAAAGAAAGATAAATTTTTATACTATTATTACTATTACCTATTTCTCAACATCTATTATATTTTCATTCTTCTTGTATCTAACAGTAACTTAAAGTTATAAAAATTCTGAATAAATTTAATAGCGTTAAATTGTATTCTTGGAATGAATTTTTAATGTTGTATAATAAAATGATTAACTAAATTTTAAATAAAAATTATATTTAAATATCAATAATGTATCATGAATTGACAAGTAAATATTGTTCGTTAATATTTCATAAATTAAAATATGCATTGTAAATACCTATTGACCTTAATACCAATTAAGTTGCTAAAAACAACACAAATTAGCCAATAATAATTTTGAAATTTTAAGAAAGACACTTTTTTCAAATAAATCATAATATCAAAATAATATTTCCTGAACATACAAAAAGTACTACTATCAAACTTTTAGATATCAATCATAAAAGTAGATAATTTATTATGCTGTTAAAATTTCATCTATAGGAACAAGTAGTTGAATCCATATAAAATAACAAATACACATACTATAAAGTCGTCATTAAATTATTAACAAAAAAAATTTATATTCATTTCAAAATCTCTTTTAAAAGAGGAAACTTTGGGAAAAATCTTCCTAATAAATTTTTTTCAAATATTAGAAAAATTTATAATTATAAAGTAATTAATTTATGGGAAGTATAATAATAAATTTTATTGGCAAATAAAAAGTGAAGGTTGCTTTAAAAATAAGAAGTAAGTATTAAATATTCAATTTTGAGATCTTCTCATTTTAAATCATCACTTTTAATTTTAAAAATCTCCACTAAAATTATTATTTTTTAGTCTAACGTATGGTACTTTTATGAAGAGATTGTAAAATTTTTGCTTAACAAAAATGGTTTGATATTTAAAGTTTGAAAAGAACCAATGTTTGTTTTTGTTGCAATCTAATGTTTATATGATATTAAGTGAAATTATTGAAGTTCTAAAATAATTTAGTCTTTTAGTAATATCAAAAAATGTCACAATTTTTTTATTAGAAGATTAGAGAAAATTGCATATTGAAATATAGTAAGTTGTCTAATTTATTTTATTGTAATGTATTATATATTTTAAAAATTATTAAAAACGCACAATTTTTATCATAATATCTCTTTTTGATGCTTATGTTAATATATTAAAGAGTTTCAAAGTATAAATATTTAATAATATAATACTTTAACTATTTTAGAATGTTTAAAATAATCATCTAATTTGAACTAATGAGATAATAGATAATCTACCAAATATAAAGCATTTTAAATACAACCACTAGATATATTTTTATTTCGCATAATATGCACTAATAAACATCTAAATAACCAATGATAAGATGATTGAGAAATAATATTTCATAGAAAAATAAAATAAGTTTTTTTTTCACAGCATTAAAATTTAGAAATGCGTATAATCATATTAAATAATTGTTTCATGGTCGTTTTTGAAGTTATCACCAACTATTTGCTATTTTTTAATTTTCTATACTAAAATAACACCAAAAAAGATTAGTTTTTTTCTTTTTTTAAATTTCCTTCTTTATGAAAAAAAGATTTCTATAGTTTTTAAGTAAGTAATTGAGATTTATTGAAAAAAATGCAGTAACGATAAAGTACAAAAAATATTATTTAACCGTATTTATCTAAAAAAGTGAAAACATTTTATTCCTTCAATATTGTCAAATCTAATGATTAGATAAATTTAAGTTTGTCATAAAACTTTATTTGGAAATCACAATATCTTTAATGTTATCGTAAATCAATTACACATTTATAGTTTTTTTTATTGTAATTATTTGGTATTACTACTTTGACTAATTTCTTATAGTTAAGAAAAAAATGGTAAAAAATTTACAATAATGTTAATGAAGAAATTTCTAGAAGTTACCAAGAGGAAGTGTTTTTTTAATGCATCTCAATATCATTACTTTTTTTTCCAATTAAGGAAATCGTAATTATAAATTTAGATAATTTGCAAAAATGAGAAGTTTTAAGTGTTTATTGATATCTAAATTAAAGAATACATATACCTTCTTATAACAGGAAGTTACATAACTTGAAAGTGACAAGCAGCTAAGTATCTCTAATCATTTAATAGCAGCATAAAAGAATACTATATTTTAGAAAGAGAAAAAAATATTATATTAAAAAAGTGCAAATGCCATCATATAACTGAGAAAAAAGTTTACTTCTAAAAATAGAGATTATACGTTTTTATTTAAAAATATTTTAATTCCGTAGTTTGTTATCTCAAAAGTCATTAATTATGTCAATATCTATATTTTGAAATTAGTTATACTATGTTGAACACGTTATTGAATAATATTTGAAAGATTTAATAAATTATGCTCTAGATTATTGCATAAATTATTTATATTCATAAAATTTTTGAAATGTAAAAAATATTTTTTAATAAATGCTACTCTTCATAACACTTAGTTTGATTAAAGTTTTTACTATCATCTTATAGCACTTTTTTTTATTTCTATTCATAAAAAGAAAAACGTTCATTATATAAAAAATAATAGTATTTAAGCATTTTTAGAATTATTACTTATAATGTCTATTGAGAAAATTAGATGTTCAATATCTAAAGACGGCATAAAAATTACTTCGAAAAGAGTGGAATCTAAATCACCGTCTCCTTTAATTAAAAGAAAATCAAATGATAACAAATATTCTAAAAAATATTCCGAAATATTATCGACAAAAAAACAAAATCATGAATCAAGAATTGATGCTTTTCTAAGGGAAAAACAAATAATTGATCCAACGTAAGTATTATTTATAAAATTATTATAATACATACTTTTAGAAGACGTTTAATGAATAATTTGATAGCAAGGAATTTTAGAGTAATGGAATTAAGGACTTTCATAAGAAAGGAAAGTGAAAAAAATAAAAAAAAGTAATTATATATTTGATTACTTAACATATATCTTATTTTTACAGTTCTTCAGGCGATCGTGAAAATTAGTTCTCATAGTTTTTTGAAAAATAAATTATTACATCGGAGAAAATCTTTAGTAAACAACAATGATCAATTATATATTGAATAGTAACTATAAATATATTTAAAATTCTCGTACAAAAAATTTGTTTCTCTTTATATTATGATTAAATTATTATAAATATTATAAAATTATATACTATAAAATTCTACTGTCTAAGTATTAATTTATTCATTGAGGAAATTAATAAAAAGACGACGTTTTTCTTCTCAATAACAGTGGTAATTTGAATATTATCTTTTTATTATAATATATGTATTAATTAAATCAAAAATAAAATCTTTTTTTATAAAATTTATATATTAGTACTTTTTTGATTTGGTTTGAGAAGACTTTAAAAACATTACATAAAAGATTTCTTTTAAAAGATCTGTTGTAATTTAATTTTAAAGTTAGTTTAAAAAATGATCAAACTTTTTTATTTGATAAATTATATTGACATAGCATTAATATTTTACTTACTTAATAATAAAATAGTTTTTACAGAATATTAGTAAATTCACTTAAACGACTGACGGTAGTCTTAAAAACCACTTATACTTATATTCTGGGTAAACTATTTTAACAAAAAATCTATAATTATTATACTTGATTTCTTACAATATTAATCATCTTTATGAATGAAAAAATTCCTTTTATATCAAAATATTATTTTTTTTCTTTATCAAATTAGAAACTTCAAAATATTATGCATAGTTAATTAACTCTATTTTTAAAAATTAAAATCATGGCGCAATCAAGTCTAAACTTTTCGTTATCTTTATAATTCAATTTGATTTAAAATGAAAATTTATTTTTGTAAATTTATCATATACAAATCAAAAATTTATTCTAATGAAATAAATTTTCATTTGTTTTACTAATATTTTTTTATAAATGTCAAATATCTAACTTTGCAATTCATAATGCTTCGTAAATTGTATTTTAATATCCTTTAAAAGACCTATTCGTATCATATTTATTCGTCTTATTAAATTATTATATAATTTTTATATTTGTTTACTTTAATTACATTTGAATAATTGAAGATAAAAGGTGGGGGAAAAGATATAATAACTTGCATCAAAAGCATTTCCAATATTGTTAATTCAATTTCAGAGAATAAGCCTGCATTGTGCAAGGTAAAACTTGTGTACACCATAATAATGAAGAAGTAAATTGAGAAGTTATTAATTTTGATGATATAATATTAATTAATAAAATGTGTAAATAAAGCTAAAAAAATAAGTTAAAGTCTATCATATCACTGGATATCAAAAGTTGATAAAAAAAATACATGAACTTTTTTTCTTAAATATGCACCTGTGAATCTTTATACATCTGTAACAACTATAATTTATATTTTTGAAATAACCATTAGTAAAACAAAACTAACTTAATTATAAAAATTGAAATATTTTTATATGTACATGTTGATTGAATTTAGGAAACAAAGTATGAGTTAATAATGGCTATGATTTTAGTGAAATATAGTACAAAATATTCTCATCTTTTTCAAAACACTAGAATATTTTATATTTAATAGGTAATAAAAAAATAACAAAGGCCAAAACATCTTTAAAACTTTATCTAGATAAATATTTTTCAGCTTATGTTTGAACAATGAAATTTATAGGAAATGAACAACTACTTCTATTTAATCATATGTCAGATTTTTTCTTAAAAATTGGTTTACCATCAAAAAAATATATGATAAAAATATGAAAAATTATTTATGGGATGCTAAAATAATAGTTAAATTGTTTACAATCTAACCCGTGTATTATTATTTGAAAGTACTTTAATTTATTGAGTGAGTACAAAATTATGATTAATATTTTATATTAATTCTTAGGATTTAAATATATTTAGCAATAATGTTAAACAATGAAAATTAAGTCATAGTTATAATTGAATTTTATCTTATTCATTGATAATTTTGGTCCTATTTAAAATCAAAGAAAAGATAGTTGAATTATTTTTATTTTTTAAGTATCAATCTTCCTGAAAAAGAAGGAATTTATCTAATTAGTTATTTTCCAACCAATTCTTTTAAAATAGCAGAAAGTGTATCTGTTAAATCACTTGAAAGTAATGAAGATACGTATAGGAAAATAAAAAAATAAATAGGGTATTTTAAAATTAAACTTTTAACTCAAAATATCATTGGATTAGTTAATGATTTTCCTCAAGGAAAATTAACAAGTGAAAAATATATTTAATAATTAATGGACAATGATTAAAATTGATATTTTAAAATGATTTAATATAAATTTCCCAATGTTTTTATTAAATACATATTCCATACCTAAAAAAATTTTATCTTTTTAAAACTTATATTATTTAGCAAAATTTTGATATATGCTTTTTTTATTGGCAATATAAATGTTAACAATTACAAAATTATGTGTAATAATAAATTATAGATAATTATTTTCCTTTAAACTAACATATAATTCCTTAAAATCATCTTTAAAAAATATATAAAAGGTTAAAAGAATATGTTAAAATTAAATTTATAAATGACCAATATCAATAAAATTCCTTAATATTATCCAAACTAAATGCTCTGTAATTGAAAAAATTTTATACAACCTATTGACTATTTAAACTTTAAAAGTTAAGATGTTTTCATCTATAAATAATTTTTGCAAATATTTTAAACAAAAATTTCTCTTATAAAAATTTTTATTATTTAGGTAATTTATAAAAATTAAATAAAAAATCATTTATAAACTTTGCTTAAATACATAATATATTGTTTAAAAAAAAGAAAGGATTAACTTATTTGTTTGCAAATATTCTAGATTGAACATAAAATTTTGATAGAATTAATAAATTATGTTTATTATAAGATAAATATTTTCATTCTCAATAGGGATACGTCAATTTTAAATTATTTTCTAAGATTGTAATATAAATGACTAGATTTAGAATATCGTTGAATGCTTCAATTACTTAATGAATAATATAGCATTTGCAAAAATATGTTTATTTATAAAAAAAACTATGGTAAAAAATTACTAAGAAGTTAATTAAATACAAAGTAATGATAAACAAATTTGTTCATAAATAAATTATTATAGTCAACTTTATTATCTTTTTTATCTTAATATGTTACATAAAAATTATAAAAGCTTACAAGATAAAGATTTTTTTATATCTCACAGGCAATATTTATTCTTTTTTATTCTTTAGTTTATAATAACTTTTATTTTTAATTGCTCTATTTTGAATTTTGTCATTTGCACGAGTAATGTTAAACAAGTTAAAAAAAATCTACATTAATTATTTATTCTTATGTCTTAAGTTTTCTATGTGATACTAAAAAAGATGTTTGTAACCAAATTAAAAATATTAAATGATCCACTCTATTATGTTGACATAACCTCAAAAATATGAGATTAAAGTTTTAGAATTTTGTTAGTAATAGATTTTAATAATTTTGATATAATTTCTTTTTATTTCAATGTTTTGAAGGTTTAGTTATTTTATTTGATGAATATGAGTGAAATTTTAAACAAAGATTATGTTTTGTAAAATTAATTTTTTATTTACTTTGAGAACTTATATGTCATCTTATAAATGTGATAAGAAATTTAAAATGATATAATAACAATGTCTTTAAAAAATAAGTTTTTTAAACTACTCTATTTAAGGCTAATATTCTTCATAATAATCATTAAAAACATAACAAAGTGATGAATATAAGACAGTATTATAAAGAAAAAGTATTGTATTTTTGCATATAATATTTGAATTTTTATACATTATAAAATATTAGGTTGTTGCAAAAGTTCTGTCGTATTTTTTACAAAATTTTTAAATGTTTGTAATTTTAATAAGAAGTATGTCTAATTTATAATATATTATCGAATATAATCTACAACTAGTCTCCATTTATTAGCCACCTTATCGTTTCCAGATGTGAAGAATTTTCCATCCTTTTTGAAGAAAGTTTCAAAAAAACCAACATTTGCCTCACCAACTTTAATGAAGTACCTACCGTCTTAGAAGTTATGTAGAGATAAGAGCAGGTAGTGATTAGATAGAGAAACATCTGGAGAATATGTTGTGTGCGAGAGTAATTCATAACTTCTCTTATCCAGAATTTTTCGAGTCTTCAATGTCACATGTCGTTATCTTGAAGAACAACATTTTTGCCATTTTTCGAATTTCATAATTTTTTCAGGATTTTTTTGTTTAATTTTAATAGAATTTTACAATAGAAGTTATTAAAAGTAGTTTAGAAATCATAGAATCTCAAAAAATCTTCATTCGAAGCTGAAGCCATACAAATGCATGCTTCATTTCCGAGATTCATTTCTTTGTCTTGGAACTTTGAAAACGATCTTAACATAGTTACCGCATCTACTACATCTTCTTCTAATGCTCCACATAAATTTTTAAAATCGTCAGTTGTCAATTGTCTTAGTTGGAGCTCTTAGAAAATAAAGTGTTAAAAATGACTTCTGACCACATCCACTTTTAGCAAAAGAAAATGTAGCATAGACGGTGTAACAAATTGTGATTATACGAATTTTAAAGTTAAGAAGTGGCACTATCTAATTATTATAATAGCTTAATTTTATATCAATTGTAATCATATTTTTTTGATGATTAAAAATGACTATAGAAAATACGACAGAACTTTTGCAACAACCTAATATAATTACCACTAAATCAAGAAAAAAGCACAATTAATCATTTATATAAAGAGTATTTTACAAGTAACTCCAAGTACTATTTTAATTACAACTCTTTTCCTTGTTAATATAAAAAAAGATTATTGTATAGTTTTGTAGTAAAGTAGATGTTTTGCAAGAAAAAATAAGCTTTATATGAATATAATATTCTCGGAGTAGCTATGGAGTTCTAGAAAATGCTAAATTTTGGTATATAACCCTTAACTATGTTTAATTAAAAAATTATCATAAATTCTGCTACTAAGTATTCTCTAAAGTTATTTCCACTTATGTTCATAAACGCTAGTCATTATAGACTATAAATAATTATTAAATTTATTGTGTTTGAAAAGATTTTAAAACTTTTCAACTATAAAAACTTAGTTGAAGAAAATTTATAAAAAATGTTTACTCGTTCAAATGTAGAGCGAATAGTTTTCTATTTTAAAGGTACAGTATTATTTATTCATATTAACTTTTACTGTGTTTTTTTTAATTAATAGTTTAAAATAAATACAGGAAAATAAGACAGATCAAATGCTATATAGTTCAGTATAATTTTTTAAATATCAAACGTATTTACAGAATGTTGTAAAATGGAATGTCAAAGTTTCATGAAAGTTGTTAATAAAATTTCGTAGAGATAATGGTACTTTCTGTGTTCGATTCATTTTTTATTAAATATTGTAAATAATACGAAATTACTTTAAAAGACATTTTGTCAATTTAAATTACGGCAAACGTTGAATTGTATTAAATTTGCATTGATATTTTTACATATATAATATCTTACACGCTAACCTAAAATATGTCATAAACTTAATTTTTATAGAAGGGACCTGATAAAGTCATTAAATACATTTAAATTGGTCATATTTATTGATAATCTGTAAGTATACTTTTATTTAAAGATTTTAGTTTTATAAAAATGTCAGGTTTTGTAAAATTCTATAAATTTTAGAAAAACTAAAGTAGATTTAGACATAACATCTTTTAAAAGTAATATCATTATTATAAAAAACCTATACATTTTTTACAAGGTTCTGAATACTTTTTTTTTAGAAGGAACTAAAGAATAACATAATTCAATTTAAATCTTTGAATTTTTCGATAACTTTTGGAGTAATGTTCTATAAGGTTTACAAAATTTTACATAGCCAATTTTTTTTGATAACTTTTCTTCATTTTATGGTTTATTTAAGTGCTTTTTTATTGAATGTATTAAATATGGTTATAAAAATACGTAGAAAAAATCAAAGGAAGATTAGGTTATATTTAACATAAAAAGTTTCTGTCTAAATTATTTGTGAATCTATAAAGAGTTTTCAGCAAAAGTTAGCGATTTTTAAAATAAATGTGTTAAGTATATACACAATTCTTTTGCTTAACAGCGTTTCTTAGATACTGATTAGGGATATTGTGCAAAAAAACTGCATTCTAAATGAAGTATGTTAAAAAATATTATATTAACATATTTAAGAATATTTATTCATGGATATTTAAACAATTTATTACCATTTTTTTCTGATCAGTGTAAAATTAAGAGGAATGTTAAAGGAGTCCTATTTTCTCATTTTAAATTTTATATAACTTAGTAGAACAGCAAAAGGTATTAATATATATTAATCGTTTTAAATTTACAAATCAAAATATACTATTCCAAAAAATTTTATAAACTGTCTTTTAGAATGCGGAATGAAATTGTTTTCATTTTAAAATTAATCATACTTTAGTTTTACAATAAGCAATTGTGATTGTATTTAAGAAAACATTTCATTCATGGACAAATTATGGTTCAAATTACATTGGATGTTGAAAATGATTTTTAAATGTTACCAGAAATTTTTTGTAGATTCTGAAAGCAGCTAGTTTTATATTGAATAAAGTTCCGTGAAAATATTGTAAAGAATGTTCTTAGTTTATTGGTTGCTGTAACAATAATTTCTTCCCGAATATTTAATTTAAAAAAAAAGTGAATACCGGGGAGTAATGCAAATTATATCTTATACCTGTGGTCAAAAAGGTAAAATTACATATTAATTTAATGCAATTGATTAACCAAATGAAAACTAAAATTTTTTCGAATTAAATTATGCTTTTCACAAAAAAAAAACATTTTTTCCATTTTATTAAATAATTTATTTTTTATATCTTTTAACTAAATGAACTAATATTATTTTTCTGGTTTATTTGTCAATTTTTAGCTTTATACTATTCGTGACTTCAACTCTTGAAACGCTGCGATAACATTATGTTATTTTTAGTCATGCTTGTATTTTTTATTATTAATAATGTGTAAAAGGTTTATTTCTTATTTTTAGACTTAGATTTTCATAATATTACTTTATTTTGAAGAATTCTACAATGACAAGATATAGGAACAAATTCTTTTTACTCTCCCCATACAACGAGAAGACATTAATTTTCAGATACTCTAAGAAACGATATAACAGTATTGATTTATTAAAAGTAATCCTTTTTTTCATAACGTAAGTTTTGAAGCAAAAAGTAAATAAAATAACAAAAATATTATTTTTAAGTGATTTTATGGAAAGAATTCCTTATTTAAGCAATTTTATGTCGGAAAAAGGTTGTATCATACCTGAAAATTTTCAGTCACCTAAAATATTAGATATTAAGAATATGAAAAAAATGTGCAAAACCTTTAACAAGGGTGTCATAAAGTATAAAAAATCACAATCTTTTTGTATTGAGGTTCCATCACCTATTTCAATGGCAAATTACGAATTTATTGAAAATTATATTTATTGCAAAATTTTTAAACGCATAAGAAATTTTAATAAGAATAAACCGGGTTTTTCAGATACAGTTTATGGCGAAATTTTAAACAAAGGTGTCCAAAGAATTTTGGAGAAATTCTGTTTGAAAAATAATGACACACTTTTTGATATGGGTAGTGGAATTGGATTGTTGTTATTACAGGCATCAGCAACAACGAATGTGGGAAAAGTTGTTGGAATTGAATTGGTTAAGGAGGAGTATGATTTTTCTGTTCAATTGAAAGATGTGTTTATGCATGTCATGAAGTTTGGTAATTTTAAATTTCAGGAGAACATTGAATTTATAAACGGGAATTTCTTCGAAAATGATAACGTCACAAAAATATGTAGTGAAGCAAGTGCTGTTTTTATACATGATATATCATTTCAACCAGATACTCTAAATCGAATTAGAAGCGATATATTTTATAATCTTCGCAATCAGGTAAAATTAATAACTGTCCAAGATCATTATGGTAGATTCAGATTAACTCCATCAAAAATTTATAATATAGAAGCTATCTTGACAAATCGTGATAAGATAAATATTGGAAGACATTTATCATATTGTAGTAAAGAACAATTTCTTCACTACTATGAAATTAACCGTACTCAACTAAATCAGTATAAAGAAAAACTTAGAATTGTAGATGAAAGAAGAAGAACCAGAAACAAAAGAAAATAGTAAAATGTAAATGAATTTATAACTACAGATCGGAATATAAATTTTATAATTATCAATTCTTGCTTTAATTTCTTGTAAACTAAAATTTATTTTTTAATATAATTTTGCAACTATCTTTTTTCATTATTGCTTTAAATAATTTGCTTTTTGCCTGTTTATATAAAATATGTTCTTATTGTAGTTAAGATAATTGACGTACTGACTTGCGAATTATCATATATAAAAAATCAACATTTAAAAAATATACAAAAATTTAAAGTTTTTATAATTTATATTTATTTAAAACATACTTTATTGAACGTTTTCAAATGATACTTCCAATTGGTATATTTTATATATATATTGTTATTACTAATGTAGTACATAAATTTCCGTAATTTTAAACTATTTACAGACTAATCTATTCAAAAATTGAAATTTTTTAATCGACTTTCTGACTTAATCAAATTTCTTTTAATTTAACTAAGATTATCTACTAGTTACAAAGCAATAAGCAATTTTAATTCTAATAGTCTCATTAGATGAAATTCAAGTAGTAATAAATAAAACACAATAATTTAAAAAATAACTTTTATTATAAAATTTTATTAAAACTGCAAAAATTATGACTTCATTTCATTACATTAAATTGAAGAAAATGGCCTAAGATAAATAAAAAATAAACAACATTTAATCATTTAATTTTACAATAATGATAACTTTAAAATATCCTTTTTGTGTAATTTTGAATTTTTTTAACCATAGAATTAGACTAACAATAGTTAATTATTCTCAATTAAGGGAAATAACATCCAAATCACTACAATCTGTATTTTTAGAATAGTCTTGTGCCGTTTTGTAACTATTATAATCTTCCTGTAAGCGTTGATTACCTTCCACTTTTGGTACAATTTGTATTTCACTATTACCTGTTCCCAAAATTCTTCTACCTCTTCTAATTCTTCTATATCTTCTGCTTCTTACACGTCGACCAGAAAGGCCATCACGTGAACGGTCTCGTGTTCCTCTTTGTACCTCACTATTTTTTCTAAATGATTTTGCTGGTTTATTTAAGAATTTTAATCCACTTAAGCCACGAGGTAATGTTTCTACTTGATGTATGATTTTTCTTTCTGTTGAATCAATTTTCGAAACGCTGTCTCATATATATGACTCAGAAAGATCATTAAAAGATATTTCAAAGTCTTGAACATTTTTGTCTTTTAGACAATTTTAATCAGATTTACGTCCATTTGATCTATTTTGAAAAATATTAAGCGAAAATAGTAAAAGAAATAGACCACATAGTAACATATTTTTGCTCTTCATATATACAAGCTTTTTTTC